>CAMRHE010000121.1:1216666-2433333 GCA_947044405.1 Leptodactylus fallax | reverse complement strand
AAGGGGAATCAGAAATGAGCGCAGCTCCGGGTGGCGCAGGGATCATCAAACCCCCATTAAACACCAGTTCAGATAAATCCACCCCCCCCCATTGTGTGAGGTTTCCATCTGTAAGCAGTGCCAAAGGGGTGAGATATCTCCATAGAGAAATTGGTGGTGGTCTGAGATCACACGTTTGACACTAGGTTCACACTGCGCTCTCTGTTGTACTGGTCCTCCGCGGGACCAGTAGTGGTACCACACGGAGCCCGGTCAGACCCCACTGACTATAATTGGGTCCGGCGGAGGAGAAAGTACTCTGTGTAGCACGTTTTCTTCTGCCAATTTTCGGCAGTGACTCTGGCGCAGATGTGAACGTAGCCTTACTAGTGTCATCGTCTAACACGTATTTATGATCTACATTAGAAGGCTAGGACTGGGTTTTCCCTTGCTAAAATGTAGTCTTAAAGGGGATGTGCCAAGTTGCAACTGTCCTATTGGTGGAGAACGGTGGTTGTGTAGGGGTGCTGCTCCTCTTTTTAGTCTCTGGGGCTACAGGAGGGAAGCAGAGCACAGTGCTCGACTAGCTTCAGCACCTAAAATTTCGCTGTTCTATTCAGGTGGGGGTACAAGAGGTCAAGAACCACCAACTGTACACATCACCTACCCTGTGACAACTGACAAGTGGTAAACTCGGCACAACCCCTTTAAAGGAACACTAGACAAAACTGATATACTCTGCTACGCCTAGTGCTGGGGGCGGAGCATGACAAGGATTCAAAAGAGAATGTGTCATGCTCCGCCCCCTAACAGCATCATTTTGGCTTGGAATGTTCCTTTAAAGAGTACGTACTGTTTTATGTCATAAGCCAGAAGTGGGGATCTGGGTGCAGAGACCCTCACCAATCATTTAAGCAATTTTCGAGAACTTTCATAGAGATGCTCTACCCTTATAACTGGCCATCAATATGTGATTGATGGGGTCTGACACCCAGGACCTCCGCTGATCAGCTGGTTGAAGAGGCTACTGTAACCTCTTCACTGAATACCAAGCACAGTGCTATATATATATATATATATATATATATATATATATATATATATATGTAGTGGCTATCCTTGGTATTACAGCTGACCAATGGGGGGCTTCAACATGTGAAAACCCACAGAGCAAAACTTCTGATAAGTCAAATTTTTCTAAACCAATAGAAAAGGGAAATATATAGGTGAGGTGCGTCTACATCTATATACACAGATTTCTATCAGGTCTCTATGTTACACAACCGAAAGGCAACGTACGTGCTGCAGCCCTTCCCCACAGTCACCCGTGTACAGTCAGGGCAGAGGGAACTTGGTTAATATATTATCCCGACACTTTGGCACAGTGGTCCACGTTGGAGGTTATTCACAAAGAGCTTAGCAGGAGTGCTGGGAACCTGTATATTAAGGCTCTATAGGGATCTGGGTCTTCCCCATGTCATGCAAACCCAAAAATAGTAAAACTAAAAAGAACAAAAAGTTCAGGCGAGAAGATAACAGCACATCAAATAAAAGCAGCGGGAGTCCTTCCTAAAAATAGCAGGAGAGGAAGAGATGGGATGGCGGTAATGACTTCACTTCGAGCTGTCCGCCTGGAGATAGGCAGGCTGTGCACAACAGGAATGGGTGGCGGCCTTCCTTCCCTTCCAGGGTCATCCACTATGATGTCCCTAATAGGACGGGCCGGCAGACGTCAGGTTATTTTGTTCAGTGCTAAATGGGACAAGTCATGGTCCATTTTTTGGGATTTAGAATTTGTAGACGCTCCCCACCCCACAGTGACAGGAACGGGATCCCCTTGAACTACGGAGCAAGATTCGGTGTCGTCCTCACACGGGTTCCTTGTCGGCTCTTGTTAACTTCTCCTTAACTTCCAGGGGCAAAGTGTTGAACAAGTCCTCCTCCACTACTAGTCCGCTGCGCTTGAGGAGGTGACAGTCCCCGAGCTCCACAGGAAGACACTCCAGTCTGTTGCCTCGCAGCTCCATCTGGGCCAGGTTGGTGAGCTCGCCCACCCTGGACGGCAGAGACTGCAGGGCATTGTTCCCTAGATTCAGTGTACGGAGTTTCTTGCACTGGAAGAGCTCCGGAGGCAGGTTCTCGATCTATGGAAAGGTAAAAAGAAGAGAACTGGATTAAGGAGGGCTCCACTAAGGACAATCCCTACTGTTATAAGGGGTAACATGACAGTAAACCAATCACTAAGTGTCCACGTGATGGGACCACCTGTGATCAGCTGTAATCTTTGGTGAAACCTGTTTAATTTCCCTGCAGCACTTCTACAGGAGAAAAGCGGTATTACAATGTTCCCAATAATATCAATAGGGCATCTCTGTAATGCAGAGACAAGGGTGAGACCCTCTTTATAACTGCTCTACCTTTGGGGAAACCTGCCATTAAGTGTTCAATTTCCCTGCAGCACCACCACAGGAGAAAAGTGGTATTACACTTTCCTTAATAAAATCAATAGGGTTATCTGTGTAATGTAGGAGAGGTCCTCCAGAGGGTAAGCCTCTTTATAACTGCTCTTCACTCTGGTCAAGAGATGAGGATCCTGAGCACAGGACCCCACCCGCCTCCCCTTTAACTCAGAACTCCCTAATAGAATATTTCTATATTGGCCAGCCCCTTTAAAGGAGGTTTCCGGGACTTAATTGATGACTTCTCCTTCAGTTAGGTCATCAATTGAAGATGAGCGGAGGTCTTTGACAACCAGGACCCCTGCAGATCAGATGTTTTCCATGGTGTGGCATGAATCTAGTAGGTGGCGCTGTCCCATCTCTGGGCGTGTTAGATGTGTGGTCTGGCGGCCCGTAACAGCCAACACACCCTGCGACTTGGCATTTGTTGTTTCAGTGTGGTCCAGGTCACAGCAACTAAATATAGCTCTCCTAAATGCAACCCTAACCTATCTGGTTCGACGGGGACACAGAGGGTGGTGCCTAACATAATAGTCACGGGAGGGAGTGTGGAAACCTGGGCCTACTGGATCCACGCCAAGCCAGGGAGAACCTACTTTTAATCACTCCATTCTAGCATCTACCCTAACACATTCCATGACCTGCAGTAAAGCAGCAGGCTGTAAAATTATTGCCTAACGTGGCCGCAACCACCACCCTCTATAGCAGTGGTCATCAACCAGTGGTTCCCCAGCTGCTGGAAAACTACAACTCCCAGTATGTCTTGACAGGGCATGCTGGGGAGTGTAGTTTTGCAACAAGATGGAAAGCGCGGCCAGAGATGTCAGCAGATTCTGCTGCTGGATGCCTCATCATATAAAAAAACATCCAAAAACCACTTTTTGCAGCCATCTCCGGGAGAACAGGTCAGGTTATTGACTGCGGCTTCATCAGACGTAACAAAATACTGAAAGTCTTCAATTATTAAAATGTGGTTTATAGAAAATGTTCTGGCTGATAAAAATAGCCAAATAATGCAATGGCTACCGAGCAGCGGGTGTATTAACGTCCGCTCCTGTTAACTCCTTAAAGGCCGAGGGTACTCTGTACAAAATGTAACAATTTCAATGCCTGTACCTCTATTATTCCTCCTGGAAATACATAAATAAACTGACAAATGGGTATTAAAAGTTGGTGGAGTGTCCCTATACGGTCTGATATCAGTGCCAGCGGTGTCAGACTCTGTAGGGGCACACCCCTTTGACATAAAGGATGGTTAGGCCCATTTAATTAATTTCCAGTAGGAACAACAGAGGTACGGCACAACAGAGTTTTAAGACCAGATACTCCAAAATTATTATTTTGTATGGTTTCATGGAAAATGCAAGCAGACAGAAGAGATGACTGAGTTTGGGAGAGGCTTTGCTCTGTAGTACACTTGAATGGGACTGAGCTGCTGCGGTACCATGTGACTGACGAACGTGAAGTCATGAGCACAGGGAGGTGGCTACAGCGTCACAGCTTCTTCAAACAGTTGTTCAGTGGGGGGTCCCAGGAGTCGAACCCTCCCCCTATCACACATTGATGACCTAGCCTAAGGAATAGGTCATCAATAGGTAAGTTCTAGAAACTCCTTTTAAGACACCCCATAGAAGTGGACTCTGAGCTGTAGCATCCCAAATGTCTGCAGTCTATGTAGCGGTGAGACCCTTACCTACCTGAGAATATGGGGGTTGCAGCACTGTTGCTTTACGGCGCTCCTGGCACCCGGCTGTGGAGGCAACTGCTACAGGCCCCATTCACATTAATGGGTCAGTGCTGAAGTTCCCTGCAGGTGCTTTTGTTTTAGGATTGGTGGTGGTCCCAGTGTTCAGTCCCCCTCACCATTCTTAACATTATTCTACATCACAATAGGAATCCCCATTTAAAGGGGTTGGCCCAAGATTTAACATTATCCCCAGGATAGGAAATACACTGTTGAATGGTGTGTGAAAGATTGACTGCCTGCTGGGACCCCGACCAATCACAAAAACAAGGATCGGACGGAGTGGCAGACTGAGCATGTGCATTCCTTCTTTGTGACACTGCTGGAAATAGCTGAAGGATGTCCACTGCTAACCCCAGCAGGGCCACAAAGACTGAATGGAGGATGCAGTGTGCATGCTCAGTCTGCCACTCCATCTGATCCCCATTCTCGTGATCGGTAGGGGTCCCAGTAGTTGGACCACCACCAATCAGCATGTTGTTCTGTACCTACAGGATAACTTCAAAATTTGGGACAACCCCTTTAAGGAGCAGGGCTGCAAATATTTATTCAACGGTACAAAGGTAAGAAAAAAAAAAAATACTCACGTGGTTGGCAGTCACCGCAAAATACTGCAAGTTCTGTAGTTGCCCGATCTCCGATGGGATGCTAGTTAGAGTATTGTGGCTCAGGTCAAGATGCCGGAGCTTTCGGCACAAGCATAGCTGAATTGGTATTTTGTCTATCTTGTTGCGGTTAAGGTAGAGGCGCTCAAGGCTAGCCAGATTGCCAATCTGAATTGGTATGTAGGCAATATGGTTGTACCAGAGCTTCAGGCAGGTCAGTCTATGCAGGTGCTGGAAGCTGATGATCTCTTCGATGGTCTTCAGGTTATTGTCCTTCAAATCTATCTCCTGAAGGTTGTGAAGACTGAAAATGGAGTGAGGGATCCTCTCCAGATCACAGCGCACCAGCTCCAGCTCTGTAAGATTCACCATCTTTTTAAGACTGTTGAGGACCATCAGTTTGGTGCCCTCATTGTTGACCGAGAGCTTCTGCAGGTGTACGCCCACATCAGTCACAACTTGAGGCAATTTAGTCAGGTTGCTCTTCAGTCTCAACACTTTCAACCTCTTCAACTCTCGTAGACCATCGATGACTATATATCTATTGTTCTCAGCGCTTAGGTTACCGGTCAGATGTAGCTCCTCCAAGTTTTTCAGACTGTAGATCCATAAGGGAATCTCCTTGATATCCGTAAACTTGATGTGTAAAGACTTCAGGTTCTCTCGGAGAAAGGCCAAAGCTGGTGCCTCGATTTTAGCTGCCGTGTGGTACAACCAAAGTTCTTTAAGACCTGTAAGTTGGGCAATGCTAGGAGGGATGGTGACATCTGGGATAAGTTCCAGTTTTAGGACCTCCAGCTCAACAAGGTCAAACACAGTGTCGGGGATACCACTCAACATGAAGAGGTGCAGCTCAAGCTTGTCCTGAGAATTCTTGGTGATCCTCTGCCGTAACTTGTCCAGCGTCCACTCGTGATTGAGGTTGAGCTGTCTCAATTTGTTCTCACTTACTTCCGACAAAAAGACGGCAAAGCGCTTAGAGTAGAGCGGATCGTACTGGTCTATGAGGTGCAGCATGAAAGCGAAGTCGTTCTTCACATCCGGGATGTCGCTGTAGCTGCTCTCTTCTCGGATGGACTCGAAAGAATATTTTTTCAAGGATCTTCTCAACATCCACCAGAGTGTGTATACGCATACAAGGCCATAAAAGCCCACAAGGCTGATGTAGAAGGAGGCCAAGATTTTGAAGAGTGTGGCCAACGGATGGGCACAGCGATACATTCGGTAACCAGTAAGGCTCTCAATGTCCACCTTACAGTCCACATCAAAAGTAATGCTACTGACATAATATACCGTGTAGCAGAGGATCAGAATGAACTTGATGACTTTGATGATTGTCTGCCGCATGTACAGCCTGTATACTATATCCCCTTCTTCCACGTGCGTCCTGAACTTTTTTACCTTCTCAAACAAGGCTTTGGCCTGCTCGCCCTCCTTTTTATCCAGGACTCCAGTCTCGGACCTGTCGACAATTCCCTGCTCTACCCTGGACTTACTCCTCTGAAGCATGGGCACAGTGGCTTCCACGTCTTCACTGGCTGTAGAAGACTTCTTGTCCACCGAGCCATTCATCTTTCCACCAGCGGGCTTGGTATCACTTTCTTCCACCACGGTCTCGGACAAGGCTCGAGTAGTCCAGGGTGAATCAAAGCACTTGAGCAAGATGGAGACAAAATGCTCCAACTTGGAGCTAGTGCGGGGAAACTTAAACCAGAAGTTACTACAGGCCAAGAAGATCAACGTGTGCAGCAATACGAGGTAAGGAAAGTACTTTGCAAACCAGTGCAGCCGGTTCTCATAGCATACGGCATCAACGTAGTTATACTGATGTCTATCCAAGTCATATTTGATGCCGGTCGGACCTAGTGATGGTGGAGGTCCCAAGCTACTGTTGGTGTACTCAGTTTCTGCAGGAGTCCAGGCACGGTACGAATCGTTACAGCTGTCATGGGTGACCCATTTACAAGGCAGGCAGATCATCTTGTCCTGTGTGACCTGCAGCGTACCACCAAATACAGCTATCATGAGCATGACGATGGAGATGTAGTCCGTGAAGACGTCCCACCATGGCTTCAAGATACGATAAGCCGGTTGCGTGTCGGCAAAATACCGCAGCTCTGTTACGGGAATCATGGCTCACCTGGAAACAAGCAAACAGAAGAGGTTTTAGTACTAAATCCCAGAGCAGTAACCTGACAGCTATTTATACCGGCAGGGGACAGGTAAGGACAGTCACACAGAGATTAGACATGGAGAAGGGATTAGAAATCATACAATGGAGATGCAATTCAAGAAATCGATGATATAACCACTGCTTTTCGGGAATGTTTGTCACCCCACAGATCTTTAGTAGACTACTCTGCACACACAGCGTGTCTAGGACTATTCTGATCTCTTACAGCCCCCACTATGGAGAAAGAGGGACTTTGACATTAAAAATACAAACAGAGCGGCCATTTTAAGCCACAAAATAATCAAATGACATAGACAGCTGCGGAGAAGAGAACGGACAGGAAACCACACGCTGGGGCTGGAGATTACTGCCTATTGTCAAGGGACGCACGTCTTCTCTTAACCTCTCCATTACTGAAGAGAGTTCACAATGTGGGATAGGTCATTGATATTAGATCGGCGGTGGTCTGACACCCCTATGATCAGCTATATGAAGAAGCAGCGGCGGCGATCGAGTGAGTGCTACCTCCGCTTTATAAGCCAGGTTCATTCATCACATGGCCTGTTTGCAGCTCAGTCCTATTCAAGTGAATGGGTCTGAGCGGCAGTACCAGGCATAGCCACTATACTGTGTACGGCGCTGTGCTTGGATTTCAGTGAAGAACCCACAATGCTCATCCAAATGCTTCACCTCTTTAAAAAGCTGATCGATGGGGGTGTCAGGTGTTTAACCCCGAACAATCTGATACAGATGACCTATCAATACCACAATTCTGGAAACCCATTTAATGCACTGTTACATTAACGCTCTGCAGAATCTGTGCTGAAGAACTACAAGTCTCTGCATTCCTTGCCAAGCCACCTAGTATTCTACTGACACTCAGATTGCAAATTACTAGGTAAATCATTTTCAAGTGTTTGTCCAGAATCAAAAAAACGGATGTATGGTTTTCTAGAAACAGCGCCACTTCTGTCTATGGCGGTGTCAGGTATTGCAGCTTATGATCATTCACATAAATGGGGCTAAATTCCAATATTAGAGATAGTGGATAGACTGACATAGCACTGTCCCTAGAAAACGAAAATCAGTCCATAATGGGGTTGTCCAGCTCCAAAAGGTGACCAGTATGTGATATGTGGGAGTAAGTCGGAAGCAGCTGCAGCAGACAGAGAGCGCATTTAGGCTCTTCTAGTCAAGTAATAGGAGCGGAGCTGGGGATAGGTCATCAGCGTGAAAAATACTTTTGGGGCCAGAAATCTGATCCTATATAAAAGGTTTTTTTTTGGGGCATATATATTAATGACTTACCCTAATGTGATTGGAGGGAGTCTGATACTAGGAACATCCACAGATCGGCTTTCCGTCACCCACAACATCCACAAAATGGGACATGCTTAGATATGTAGTGCACTACCAAAGCCAGCAACAATAGTGCAATTTACAAGGTAACAGATAAACCGGGATATATGATTTACACCGCTCAGTAACCCTTGAAGGCCCCATTAGCTCTAGCTCCAGTTGTCCATTTCCCAACGATTTCAGACCAGCCCAGTAAAGCGCAGGGTTGGGTTAATACACCCGCTTCCCACACACCACGCTGAATCATCCCATTAGGAGACATACACAAGGTCATCCTTCACAAGGCTGAGCCCACATCAACAAAAATAGCGAAAGCATCCCCAGAATACATTTACGAGCATCACCCTCCCCATCTAGGAGGAAAATATAGCAACTCATGGAGGAACTATAGGCACTAATGCAGACTCTTAGACACTGTAGCTGGCCCTATACACAAATATAAATCGCAAATATTTAATACCACCTGCAACTAAGGCTGGGTTCACATCTGCGCCCGGTATCCGTTCGGGGTTTCTGTCCCCGAATCAGTTGAAAAAATGTAGAGAGAAAAGTGCTGTATGCGGAAACTCGACGTACCCCATTATAGTCTATGGGGTCCGCGGGTTTCTGTTGGTAACCTCTTTTTAAAGCAGATTAGGTTTCCGTTCCGGGGTTCCCAAAGCGGACCCCCCGAACGGAAACCCAAACGCAGGTGTGATCCTAGCGTAAGAGAGCCGCAAGTGACGTTTTTGCATTGAAAGTGCCACTTTTCTGAAAGCGAGTGGGCCGGGACCACCTCCCACACCATATTCATCATCAGTTACGCCACAAAAGTGGTGTAAAGGAGGGAAAAACCTGTGTCAAGAAAGGGGCTGGCACGGAAGGATGCGCCAAATTCATGTTGAATCCCTCTTGATGTATTTTAAAAATGGCCATTCTGCAGTCGTTGTTCATGTAAATAAGGCCTTAACAGTTGGTCATGAAGCCAAAAAAGACTTCCATATATAATATTGTATCGTACTGATAGATCCGGATCGGTAATTTTGGGGTTGGCCCTATGCTCGGTGTCTCTCTGCATTGGCTTATACTGCTACATGCTTATGTGACAAAGTAAAAAACAAAACACTATGGCAATCCGGCAGCGGTGCGCCGTGCGACAAGAACAGTATGAGCTCAGCTTCCTCTGACCAGAGTCAGCCCGAACTAGTCACGAAACACACAATACAAGGTGACGCACAGTGAAAAACACAAGACATCAAAAGTCCACACAATAAGACGTCTTCTAGTACTGGGTAAGCGGCCAAGAATTCTCCTGACATAAATGATTACTAACACTGGCCGCACACCAACCTGAGGGCCAGGACCCTCCACAACATGGCCAAACATGGTCTGCTCGAGTCAGGGCCAGCCTGGTACGGTAGATGAATTACCTAATAAGCGTGAACACGAAACCCCTTCCCCCCAGTGCGGATTTCAGGTCCACAAAAGCTGGGCGATAACCAAAAACCTTGCCTAACCCAGCTTTCCCAGAGCCCTGAATGGTAAATCTGCCCAGTTACACAGTAATCTAGGAAGACAGGAAACACGGATATAGTTTTCCGTGTAGTTATATGGTCCCGCTATAGGGGACAAATTTTTCACAGGGGTGGGTGACAACTACTTAGGCCTGTAATGGCAGCTATTAGTGGTTGTCATCTATGGAAACCTGGTAGTCTCTGATAATTTCACCATGGGGGTTCTCCGCACCCCAACATGCTAAAGTAAGGGGGTGCTCACGTAGAAGTGAAAGGGAGGGGGGGCCAGGGTGCAAGTGTGACATCACCTCTCCTTTCATGCTTATGCAGCAGGTGTCACACGAGATGGGATCGGAGTTAGTGGTCCCCTTTCTGAAAATTAGTAAAGTGGGACCCAAATTCACCAGACTTTTTGGGGATATCCTGTGGATAAGTCATAAACTTGTAAAATAGAAGTCGCCAACCTTTGGCACTCCAGCTACTGTAAAACTACAACTCCCACCATGCTCCATTTACTTCTATAAAAACAGCAGAGCAACTAGGCATGCTGGGAGTTGTAGTTTCAAAACAGCCGAAATTACCTGACCCCTCCAAGAGGTCTTTAAAGCAGATTCTACATTTTCATCTTTACCTTCCTCCCTGGTGGGGAGCCAACAGCAGCGCAAGGTAAAATGGAGCAGTTGCCCATAGCAACCAGAGACCATGCCCCATTTTTCAGAGGTTATGTGGAAAATGAAAGCAGAGCCCTGCTCGGTTGCTATGGTCAACTGCGCCATGTTCCCTTTACAATAGTGTCACACAACTACTCCAATATAGTTAATGAATTTATGGATGCAACCGTGCAAGACAGGTCACAGACGTATTGCTGTGCATCACATTTATCAAGTGTTTTAGACAATTTAACAACTTGCTTGACAAAGGGGTGTGGCTTAGCGCATAGGAGTGTGGCCTATTTTACGACACTGTGGTGCAAAAATACACCAAAATTTTGGCATTTTTTTTTGTGTAAACTAATAGGATGTGTTAACAGACTCGAGAATCTAAGGACAAGTTCACATCTGTACCAGGGTGTCAATTGGAGGGCCAGAATAACGGATAGGTGGACCGCTAAAATAGCGGATACATACAGAGCCCAACAGACCTCACTGATTTTAAAGGGGTCCTTTGTTTTAAAAACGGAAAGTGGTGGCCGAAAAAGTTGTGCGTGTAGGACTTTTGCGTCCTCCGATTTTAGGCAGACGCTATGACGGAGACTTCAACACAGATGTGAATGTAAGAATATGATAGATTTATCAAACAGCATCAAACTCTGATTAATTCGGGACAGTTTAAGGTTA
The DNA here is from genome assembly GCA_947044405.1 of Leptodactylus fallax. NCBI lineage: Eukaryota > Metazoa > Chordata > Amphibia > Anura > Leptodactylidae > Leptodactylus > Leptodactylus fallax. The sequence continues at coordinate 2,422,184 of CAMRHE010000121.1, read as the reverse complement.
AGTTCACATCTGCATTGGGGAATCCGTTTTTTAACTAGCGTGAAAAGCAGCATAAAATCTGCACAAACAGAAAACAGATGAGATGGAAAAAAAAAAATAAAAAAAAAAAAACACCTTGCTTGTCAAGACGTTCTGCAACTTCCTGGAACAAGACATCTTCTCAAAGAATACAGGAGTCTTTCACCGAGTGGTACTCTCCATTTCTGTGTGGAACATTAGCGGAGGTGGGGTGCAGTAGTAACCCCTTTAAAAATCCATCCCTAAAATATTTTTGGGCCATATTTATCATTTAGGATTGCTGTCACATTGCACTTAAGAAGAATTGTATTTTTCATTGGTCTAAATATTTAGTGCCGGCGGCCTCTTAATAATTTTGGTGCACCACAGTTGGTCCCGCATGCGAGAAATACTGACCAGCTTAGATTTCACAAATTTTCTACCGTAAATTATAGCAAAACTGTCAGGCCAGGGGTTCCCTCTAACCTTAATCCCCACCAATTTTCTCAAAAGTGGCTAGCAGGTCATAAAACGGAAGTGGCACATTTTTAGCACCGGGGTGTCAATTGGAGGGCCAGAATAACGGATAGGCGGACCGCTAAAATAGCAGATAGATACAGAGCCCGACAGACCTCATTGACTTTGAAGTATCCCACTTTTGCGCCAGAATGGGGAGGGGATTCATAAGTCCCTCTATGCCATGATACCATGGTGCAAGGCTATTTCTTGTAACAAACAAGTACCACAAGCTCCGATCCTCGCCCCGTGCGAATGTGGGCAGAGCAGGGCAAGGACACCTCGACCCGACATATTCTTTATTACTCTAGGTTCAAACCTGCATTCGGGTTTCCATTCGGGAAGTCCGCTTGGGAATCCCCCGAAAGGAAACCTTATCCACTTATAAAAGCGGTTACCCGCGGAAAACCAAGGCCCCATAGACTATAATGGGGTCCGCCCGGTTTCCGCCCGAAAGGGGTGGAAAATGCGGAGAGAAAAGCGCGGAATACGGCGCTTTTCTCTCTGCTTTCTTTACACGGGTTCGGAGACGGAAACCCCGAATGGAGTTTAAGCGCTGGTGTGAACCTAGCCTAACTTACGCCAGTTTCCTGGCAGGAGTTATAATGAAAATTTATGCCACCGTCCTTATAAATCTCTTGGTCATTGCGCCAGTTCGGCCCTTTATTAAGACTGGCATACAATACGCTAGTCTTAATAAATCTGCCCCAATGTGTCTGTTTTATGTATACACGGTGGAATCTCCCGGCATATACATTAAAAGCGTCTGTTAGTGTGATATTTGGGTTTTAGTTTTTTTTTGCTGAATGGAACAGTACAGCAGACTGCGCTTTACCATGCGGTGCCATTCAGTAAGAGAAGCGTATGATGACGATATGGTGGGGGAATAGCGGCAAGCTCTACTATATAAAAAAACAGACTTCTCTCTGGAGCACATCCCTTTAAAGCAAAAGTCTCCTCCACATTCAGGGGCAGGCATACATCCGCCATGAGCGTGACATAAAGCAGCTAAACAAACAGTAAGCGTAGGGACATTCCTCGGGTCAGTGAGCAGAATAAACATACTGGAAGATCCAAGGTGAAGACGTGAAATCCAGAATCCTTCATGTAACAAACTTAGGAATGGTAAGGTCACACAAGCAGTGGATTTTTTGCAGCAAATCTGCCCAGGACAGTAAATCTCTTCATATCCAACAACCCAGAAAGTTGTACAAAACTGCTAAACCAGACAAAGATAATTCTGCCCGGGTAACACCTACCTACCGTGGCATGGCGGAACAGCAACTCACTGCCTAAAGGGTCTGTCCACACAGAGGAATTCTCCAAATTCCACCTAAATTCATTGCAATGGGAGGCAGGCGCCAATTTTTCAGCTAGCGAAAAAATAAACGTCATGATCTGCAGGTGGATGAATTGGGGACGGAAAAATACGGGAACGGAATTTGCAAAATCCGGGGTGGATTTGGCAAAGCGGAAAAATTCTGCTTGACTCCTAAAGCTGAATTATTCAGTTCCTACAAATGCCACTGTGTGAACGTACCCTAATAATCTGAGCTTCTTCAATCTCCAGCCAGACCGTGGGTCTGCTGTCAATGACTACAGGAAGGCTAAACAACAACTCACTATATGACAGAATTATAGTACATAGGGTGAAGGTAGTAATAAGGTCTATTGTAACACAGTAGGATAGTGAGAAGTAGGGGAAAAATGGAAGGAAGCATGACTGCAGTAGTACACAGGGTTTGTACGTAATGTGTAACCATAGCAACACATAAGGGTGCATGCTCACAGTCCAGCAGCTTCATGCGGCCAAAATCCTGCCTGCTTGTGGCCTCCAATGATAAACCCCAGCCGCATGAAGCCGCCATACCATGAACATGCGCCCTTAGGCCTTAGTCACATGACAGACGTTTTTTAAAGACATCAAGGCAGATTTGTTATCGTTTTTCGCCAGGTTTCTGGCTTAAAAAAATTCACAAACCTCAGGGTTTGCAACTTTGTAAAGGCCAGCTATAGTACAAATTGCCGCCCATGCCACTTTGTTGAAAAGGGGGCATGGCGAGCATGTAGATTGTAGACTGCTGGCATAGCTTTCCCTCTTATCGCACAGCCGGACAGAGGATGTGCCTCATTTATAAGACGACGTGTGCCTTGTCATGAACGTGGTGCACCCTCCTCCGGCTCAGGAGTTATGACGACTGGCATAGAAAAAGCCAGTTCTCATACATCTCCGCCATTGATTTCAATGAGGCTACTTACATGTCCGTATTTTTTGACAAGCAAACAAGTTTTTCACAGGTCACCCATAGACTCAAGTCTATGAGGATTCGTAAAATGGATGCAAATTGGCTGTTAAAAAAAAAACCAAAAACATTTCATCCAGGTTTCATGGCTGTTTTTTTTTTTTTGTTTTTTTCCCCATAAGGGTAGTGTGAATATAGCCTTAGCCCGCACATTTGTAAGCATAAAATGGCAGGAAAACTGAGGGGCATGTCATCTCTATTGATGATGGCCACAGAACCTTTGGGACAAGCCACCATCACAAAGACTAGGCTGCTAGGTACCCTTATCCTACTTGGGATTTTGGGGGTACATTAGATGGACCCCACCAATCTGACCCCCTACTAATGTACTAAAACAAGGGAGAATAGTGAAATGTGTTCTGCAGCAATACGTAGTGCGGAGCACTGGCAGAAACTTAAGGTGTTTGTACGGAATTGTTGGCAGCTGTACAAGGGTAACTGAGCGCTGGCACTGAATGGGAGAGCGGGCGTGGCATCACCGTGTACGGCTGAGTCAGCTGGAAATGTACACACGGATCTATAAGGAAAGCACATACTCAGTGCAGCGGCTCACAGCAACCAATCGGCACGCTTCTCTCAGCTCACAACCTGCTGGAGGAAATGAAAAGCTGGATTCTGATTGGTTGCAGTGTGCTACAAAGCCCCTGGCGGCAGACACTTACCTTGGTATTGGCGATGCTATCTGTGCTCTGACGGAGTGTGAAATAACAAGCACAATGTATTACAGGTGTGGAAACAGCGGCAGGTCCCCAACTCCATGGGAGCAACTACACCTGAAAGAAGAGAACAGCATATTAAAGTGGTGGTCTTGGGTCCCCCTACTGATGCCCCCAATCCATAGGGTACTGGCACTCACTACAGGCGAAACCCGGTACAGCATGATAAAATTACCCATTTCAAAAGGGTCTTGTAAGTCCACATTATAACTTAAACGGGTTCTCCAGGGAGTCTCTGTACAAGTACTTCCTTCAGGGTTCTTAGGCGCCGCACCTACGGGTTCTGGGCTGGGTTCAATCCCGGGTCATATGACCAGAACCATCACCCAGTCCCTACGTTTCTCCACCTCCTCCCGTTTTTACCTGTGCTATGGGAGCTGGCAGACTATAGTAAAGCCAGCCCCAATAGTACAGGTGAACACGGAGAGGATGAGGCTGGGAGCTGATCCTGATCACATGACCTGGGGTCGGAACCTCTGGAGGAAGTAAGTGAGCAGAGACTCCCTGAAGAAACCCTTTAAATAGGTGTCTCACTAAGGGCAACCCAAATCCATGCGGCCCGGACCCGGCATCACCACATAATACCAAGTCATCCCAATGAAGGTCCAGCAGAAATAACTACGTTAAGTTCTGAGAGTTTACATCTAGTCCCGGAAATATCATGGCTTCCCTTAATCACTTCAGCTAGGTCTACATAGTGACTCTGGGCGTGACATCAGATCGCAGGATCTCACGGCCATCATTGGAAATAATAAAAAAGTGAAAGCGCTGCGACTCGCAAGATGCCGCCACACAACAGTCACAAGAAATCTATCAGGTTTGGATTTTTTTTTCTCTTGTGTTACTTTACAACGCAGCCGCATTCGCTTTACGGTGATGATGACAGGGAGATAGTGAATCTTATGTCATGCCCAAAGTCGCCATGTAGCCTTCGGGGTTCATGCTCACTCAGCGATCTGCCAATGACTGCATGGTTATACGCCATAAATGTGCGATCATTGGCAGCCACAGGCAAGCGCACAGTATAATTGTGCGGTTTTGGACGCTGCTACGTCACCATGCGCACTTATTTTATTTATTATTTATTTATTATGCTTACTTATATAGCGCCTTCATATTCCGCAGCGCTTTACAGACATTGACAGTCACTGTTCCATATAGGGCTCACAATCTACATACCCCATCAGTATGTCTTTGGAGTGTGGGAAGAAACCGGAGTACCCGGAGGAAACCCACGCAAACATGGGGAGGACATACAGACTCCATGCAGATGTTGTCCTTGGCAGGACTTATACCCCGCAAACCCCTCCTGACATGTCTGTATATAACACGGTAACGCACCATGCTCCTGTTCATGCGCCAGCAGGACAAGATCAGGACGCTACATGTTCCCATATCCTAACAGCAAGCACAGATTTCATAAATGGCGCCGAATCGAAACACAAAGTATATTACAAAGTTGCAGGACTTGGCTTACTCTTTACATACCAAAGCAGTTTTATTACTGGCATAGGGGAAAGCGCACACACCTCTCTGAAAAAGCAGATATCACCTGATAAGATGCCCACGGGTTAGGGCATACAAGGCTTGCTACGCCAGGGGCCATGTCTGAACTTGGTAAACTGAACGCATTTAATGTAACGGTGATAAAATGTGTAAATTCGTAAATTTTGTCACCTGAATTTACGTCATTTCTTCAAAAGCAATTAATTACATTAGTGACATCTGCTCCATAACATATGATAGACAGATAATGTATATAGTCCCATAGGGCACCTCTCTCTCCTATACACAGCCCACACATTTCTCCCTGTCATCCCTTCTTACATACACCCCTCTAACCCCCCGCATTCTAAGATGGTACAGTCCACACAGCCAGTACTATGCCAGCCCATGATCCTACCTGATGCCCCAGGCTGTGGCCGGTCCTCCTGCTGTCACTCTCTGCTTTGTCCCTCGCCACCGCAGTGCTCCACATCCCCACCTCCGGAAATGACGCTTTGTCCCGGGGTGGAGGACCGCCGGTATCCCGAGGGTTGGGTCTGGGAGCCGGAATCCGGCGGTGGAGGGCGGATCCAGTGTTCCTGGGACAAACAGACCATAGGGCGGAGCTTGAGAGGCCGCCGCCGCCATCTTTGTTGCGGGCAGAAGCGCTCCATTAAAAGATACAGCGCTGTAGTGTCAGCCATACTTTGCTCCAACAGACTCCGGTGTTGGAGCATATAGTGGACGTGTATGTATTCACCTGCCTCTCTGTGTTGCGTTTTGGGGGGTTTCATGAGCATAATTTGGTATAACTGGTGGACTAGGCTTGGGTTACATGGTCTTGTTGCATAGGACAATGATAGGTCACATGACTGTTTCTTCCACAGGAATACATGGGGTGCAGAGGTGGTCACCAAACATAGTGGTCCATTGCAGCCTCCTATCATACAATTTTGTGTAACCGTGACGACTGCCTGATATTGACCTCTAACCAAAGAAGGTCATAAGACCTAATTTACGGATAGACTCCGACATTTACTCTTTCCATAGAATTGAATGCAGATTTTTTTTTTTTACCTAAAAGTGCAATTCTTGGTAAAATGTAAAATTGCATTAAAGTGAATTTCAAGAAAATCATGTTGGAGATCTTGCACAGGGCATAGTATGGCACAAGTAGCCTGAACCAAACCGTATGCTCATATACAGCTTTATACAACCGCCCAATTGTGCACGGCCATAATACATCACCCATAGATGTCTATGGGACCATACTGTATGCTTCCAGTTTCGGCCAGATGTCCGCCTTGTCTGGAGCAGCAATTGCTCTGGCGTACTTACATTATAGGCTCCGGCGTAATATGAAGCTGCTTGGTGCCATTGTCCAAAAAATAACTGGGCCTTGTATCAATCATGTGACTTTCATAGTACAAGTCTCTTTGTATAATGCAGAAGGACCTTTAGGGCCCCTAGCCCACGAGACCTAGGTGCGACTGCATCCTCCCTACCTCTCATAGTTATGCCTCTGAATACAGGTTGTGATGGTGACGTATCTCGATCTCTGGTTCCCTTTTGTGGGAGACGGTGACCATTTGGGATGTCCCAAGACTCATGAAATTCATGGTGAATCCTGCCATTTCTTATGTTTGGGCTTTAGGGTATGTTCACACCGAGAAATTTGGAGTTCATTTTCAGACTGGAAGCTGCGGCATGGGCCTCAAACCTGAATAGCCGAACTGTATATGAGGATAAACCGCATGCAAACCCACGGCATAAAGACAAGGGTCAGCTTCAGCTTTCCGCTTCAGGTTACACAGTGCCATTTTTTTAGAGATTAATCTGAGGGGGAGACTGCCTTAAGTTTCTCTCTAAGTTCCTCCATGTGAATGGGCTCTTATAGTGTCGTAGGCTTCTATTAGCGTTACGGATAGATGAAGAGACAAGGTGAGGTGGCTAAGGACCTGTGTAGAACACCTGACCACCTCAGAGATGGAGAAGTTTTGGTAAAGTGTCTTCTTTATTGTATATCGTGGTATAGGGTATGTCCCCTCAGACATGAGTAGATGGTAGTTATAGTAGCCAGATCGGAAAGTCACCGCAGAGGGTCTCTGAAGCTAGCTATGCAGCTTTTCCACCTGATACCCTATAGACATGCACATTTACCTCAACATGGATGTGTTGTCAATATGGAGATGAGCGTAAACCGCAGCCAGACACTAATTCTTCTGTAAACAGTCACCCTTCTTTCCTCTAACATTTTATCATGGGGGAGAGTCGGGACACTACTTGCTCCTCTTGAGAACATATATACGCATATAACGTAATATAGCTAACAGCTATCTTAAGGCAATCTTAGATCGGTCTCTGTTCTAAGGCCAACTTTGTTCTTCATTGCGTGTTTTGTACTTACTATTGTCCTATAGATATTGCTATGAGCTTAGGAGCCATTGTTTGTTGTTTGCATAACTGGCCTATGATCAGACAGAGCTTAAGGGGAGGGGAGATTGTGCGGAAAGTGACCAAAATGACTCCATAAGGTGTGAAACCTGTTGGGGCTGATATAAATAATTCTGAAGACCTGAAGCAGATGGATTGAAAGTCTGTGCAATAGTTTGTGCCCATATAGATGTGTGGCTGATCCTGCGAGAACCCAAACCTTGGGTTCTCTATCTGGTGACCATATAGCCATTGTCTCAGCATAGACATTGGTGGTATATAAGATATGGTGGTGGTCCATCCAGTGTGACCCCTGTGGTAGTGGTCTGGTTAGTGCCATGTAACTTTGCCTTTGTCGGCTCTCCTTGGGTTTCTTTGGAACCCACATGTTCGGCCGATTATGATCAATGGATGATCGCGTGGCCACGTGTAAAAAGTTCAGTTTAGCTGACAGAAGACAAAGTGCAACACCACTTTTAATAAAATAAGATAAGATAAGGTAAGGTAATCCTTTAATAGTCCCACCATGGGGAAATTCAGTGTGTTACAGCAGCATAGATAATACAATATACAAATACAAAAGCTCCAAGATAGAGGCATTGCAGAGACAGTAGGTACAGATAAAAAAGGGTAAAGGTAAAAAAAATAAAGAAGAGGGGATAACACAACTTAAAGATATTTCAGTTCTCTGTATGGCCTGATCTCCGCTTAGGTCGGTGTTGGTTGTACAGCCTAACCACAGCGGGGAGGAAAGACTTCCGATAGCGCCCCTTCTCACACTTAGGGTGAAGTAGTCGGTCACTGACAGTACTGCCCAGCGCTATCACGGCCTCATGCATGGGATGGGAGTTATTCTCCAACATGGAGTCCACCACGGACAGTATCCATCTGTCACCCACCACCTGCACTGGGTCCAGGGGGCTCCCCAGGACAGAGCTGGCCCTTCTAATCAGCTAATGGAGTGATCGTTGGGGGTTACAGTGTTCGGACCCCCACCATTAAGCTATGCCATCAATGTCTATACCGTTTATTCAGAGCTGGAGCTCATGCACATGCCACCATGAAGAGATCACTCCAACATCTAGACTTTATGTCCGCTGTAGTCAGTAGACTAGACATGACATGATTTTATATATTCTTGACGTGTCAGGAAATTTCCCTAAAGCTTTGGTGGATGGGAGGTCTTAGGGATTACTTGCTTGGTCAGACATTTAGGAGCATCAATGTTGTCACTCGCACATAATCCAGTTGTCGGAAAAGAGCAGGGTGTTGTCCTCGATCCGAGAGAACAATCGGGAGCGGTAGGTAGAATGAAGCTTGCAGTGCAGCATGTTTTCTGGCCTTCATCCGTCCACAGTGTTTTATATTAGCAGTGTGGTCTTGTAGTACGTGCAGAGACATACTATACCTGTGTATTATTGTATACATGGAACATAAGGCTGCAATCACACATGTCGTTTTTGATGCAGTTTTCTGAGCTACAGTGTATCCAGCAGTACAGAGAACTATACGTCCTTGCTTTACAATTTTGCTAGATTTGGCTCCAAAAACTGCACCAAAGCTGCGTGTGTGATTCCAGCCTTAGGCTAAGGCCACATGTAAAGTAACATGTATTGCTTTTCCACTGTGTTTTACATTTTTTTTTACTTTTCTTATATAAGTCTATGGGGAAACCGCAGAATTTTCGCAGGTAAAATTAAGATTCGTTTTGGAAGACGCTGCGGAGCCTTTTTTTTTCCGAAGTGTGGGGATGAGATTAGAGAGTTTATGCCATGAAAGGTATTTGTTCTCCCTCCATAGGATAGAGGATAAATTGCTTACGGGTGGGGGGTTTGACCCCTGAGACCCCCACCAATCCTGAGGACAGGGGTGTTTTACCCCTGCTGTGAATGCAGCAGCAGCATAAAGGTAACTCCGGCACTCCTATTGAGGTGAATGGGATCGGGGCCGTCTCTCTCCATCAGCGGGTTCGGCCACTTCTCCTGTGGCTGTGTTCATAGGATCGGTGAGGGCCTCAGCGGTCAGACCCCTACCGGTCAGCAATTTATTCAATATCCTATGGATCAAGGATAAATATCAGTATGTTCTGTGGTACATCCCCTTGCCAGTATGTGCCCCGCTTACAGAGATATCGGTGCCTTTAGTTTTAGTATCAATATCACAGCACTGACCTTACAGCTCAGCGTCATCGGTGGGCTATGAAAATCTGTGCCTGGTGGTGCGGATATCCATGCGTATATATGCAGATTTTGGGTCAGATTTTCCACATGTAAATCCTGATCATGTGCATGTACCCGTACGGTTCTGGGAGAGCTCTCACCACCTACACTTATACACTGCAGTCCTTTATATACTCCTATCATACAGACTATTTCTAGGGGACACCTGCCATAGTCCATGCAGGTGATAGAGACTGGTACAGGTAAGAGCGGCAGAGGTGCAAGGTTTGGTATATGCATCTAAACTGTATGTTTTTGGTTATTGCTGCGAAGCAGACAGCCATTTTCAGGGAATATACACTATTGTGTATCTCCAGCCTCTCCACGCCATGCTGTCAGTGCCGGTCCCTTTCAGAGGCAGAGTGGCCGGATATATAGTGGTTGCACATAGACAATGGTCTAAGCGACGCTGCAGCAGCACTGCCGACTGCACTCATGTGAGTATCTTACTAAGCGTTATTTAAGAGGTTAAACCTCAGCGAATCCCTGTACGCTTACAGGGGTGACCACATACGTGAGAAGTCATGTATGTACATGTTGTTGCTTTCATGATATTGATATTGCTGATATTGATATGTAGTTATCATACTGTACATTTCATCTGCTCTATGGGACTGGCGGACATGGCTTGCTACAGTGCTGGCTTTTAGGCTGAGACCACAATATGTAGAAATGCAGCGTCTTTGGCTGTCGCAGAAACACAGCAGGAAAAAAAACGCAGCGTTTTACAGTCCCAGCAAAGTGAAAGTGATTCCATTTAATCTCATCTGTACAGTGCAAAAAAAAAAGCGCTGCAGAAAAGACAGAGTTTTTAAAAACCTAGTATGCTTATTTTACCTGCAGAAAGGCTGTGGTTTCCCCATAGCCTTATGGCCGAGTGTGCAGGCCGATGCTTCTCCTAGGGTGCGTCCTATGGTCCGTTCTGCTCCGATGAACATAGAGCAGGTCCTATTTGGCACCGTGTCATCGGAACAGAACGGATCGGAAGCCCCCATAGAGGCGAGTGCGTCACAGAATGTACTGAGGTGTCACTCCGAGGGTCATCCATTGCTGCAAAATCTGCTCCCCCTCCCCGGATACTCTTACATGTGCATGGGGCCTTATATGGGGGGGGGGGGAAAAAAGAAAAACAGTGAAAAATGCAAGCGTTTAATCCGTGGGGGGGTTTTGCTTTGTTTTCTTTTTCTTTTTTTTTCCTGTGTTTGTTGGCTGCATTTCACTATGTGTGGCCTTAGCCTGAAAGAGGTTTTCTGGGCCCCCGAGCAATTTTTGTACTGGGGATGATCGGAAACATCAGTGAACATCCGATACCCAGACCCCACAGAGATCAGCTGTTGTGGCTGCCTCTGGTTGTCAGAAGCTATAGAGGGGACAGTGTCAGAAGCATTAGGCACAGTCTGCCGTATAGTGGCCATGTCTTAATACTGCAGCACTTCTCCTGTGATGTGAATAAGAGAAGAGCAGTAGTACCCCAGCACAGCCGCTATACAGTGGTGTTGGGTATGGGTGTTGGACTCCCACTGATCAGATACCGATGGTCTGTCCTGAGGCCCATGTGCCAAGACAAGCACTTTCATGGAGTTGCAGCATGCATGTGTAACCATTCAAACAGGGAGGGGGATATAGGACCCCTGTTGTCATAATCGATGGGGGTTCCAGAAATCAGACTTTTATCACCTCTATGCATAAACCATACGTCCCTACAGAAACATGACAAGGCACCGCTTATCTCCTGAGTATCCCATTCCCAAGCTGTTCCCTATACACTAGTGCGAGAGATAAAACCATGATGGCGGTCACAGTGAGTGTAGTCTCCGCACACATGCATGATGTCACGTTGGGCTCTGTTCACAAGTATTCCACTTTTAGCTTTTACTTATTTACTATTAATTCTGTGGAAATGATGGAGAATTCCTGTCTCTAGAGGAATAAAGCCCTGAGGAGGCACATCCTGTACATGTGCTGTAAGCCGCCATGTTATTCTTCAGCCTGTCAGTGACATGGGAAACTGCACGCTCCCACAATTCTCAGGCACATTGTCCCTTCTCCGACATACAGATGTTGCTCACATTTGTCACACACAGTTTCTAGTACTTTAAATAATTCACATTTTGGGGTAAGAAAAGGGGGTAAAGTCCTTCTATTACACGCCAGTTGATTGTGGCGGGTGCTGTATATAGATGACCGTATACATTTACATAGAGGTAGGCTGATGGTGGAGGGGTGCATTGATCGGCAGGAGAATTACCGTTCTGCCGACACCGCTATACACGTTTTACTCCATATTGGACATAAATTTAGCAGACATTATCTATTTTATGAGTGGAGTTCAGTTTCCAGCACGGAAACAGATTTAAGGGTGGTCTTATACATTAAATGCATTTCAGCTGGAGGGAACGGCCAACCATTTTTTGCGCTTGAGGCTTCCCTCCAGGGGCGTAACTACCGGGGTAGCAGTGGTAGCAGCAGGGCCCGGGACATTACGGGGCCCCGCGGGCCCCAGTTGCGTTTTTTTTTTTTTTTTTTTTTATAGTCCGTTATCTGCTGGAGTAACCCCAGCAGGTAACGGGCCCTATATACTTACCGTTCCCCGAGGTCCCGCTCACGGCCGCCTGCGCTTCCGATTCTGACGGCTGTGAGCAGGAGCGGGGATCGGTATGTGAGGCCGCGGCCCGAACACCTGCTATCATTATACTTCGGGGTTTTTTCAGACCCCGGAGTATAATAATCGGAGGCCCAGAGTTGGTGAGGGAACATAAAAAACAATGTACTTACCGCTCCTGCGCTTCGGGCCTGTTTGGTGACGTCCCAGACGTCAGCCGACGTCATTTTGCGTCGCGACGCCGGTCCCGCATCACGTGACGCCGGCCTGGTCCGCACAAGAAGAAGGCCGGAGTAGCGCACGGGCATGCACCGGAGCGAGGAACAGGTAAGCAACGTTGTTTTTTTATGTTTGTATCCTCCCCTAGGTCTCCGATTATTATACTCTGGGGTCTGAAAAGACCCCACAGTATAATAATTGTTCATGGGTGGTCCACAATGGGACATATAATAGTGTGTGCAGGGGCCACTATGGGGCAAAATACTGTGTGCAGGGGCCCCTATGGGACATGATACTGTGTGCAGGGGCCCCTATGGGACATGATACTGTGTGCAGGGGCCCCTATGGGACATGTTACTGTGTGCAGGGGCCACTATGGGGCATGATACTGTGTGCATGGGCCACTATGGGGCATGATACTGTGTGCAGGGGCCACTATGGGGCATGATACTGTGTGCAGGGGCCACTATGGGGCATGATACTGTGTGCAGGGGCCACTATGGGGCATGATACTGTGTGCAGGGGCCACTATGGGGCATGATACTGTGTGCAGGGGCCACTATGGGACATGATACTGTGTGCAGGGGCCACTATGGGGCATGATACTGTGTGCAGGGGCCCCTATGGGACATGATACTGTGTGCAGGGGCCCCTATGGGACATGATACTGTGTGCAGGGGCCCCTATGGGACATGATACTGTGTGCAGGGGCCCCTATGGGACATGATACTGTGTGCAGGGGCCACTATGGGACATGATACTGTGTGCAGGGGCCCCTATGGGGCATGATACTGTGTGCAGGGGCCACTATGGGGCATGATACTGTGTGCAGGGGCCCCTATGGGACATGATACTGTGTGCAGGGGCCCCTATGGGACATGATACTGTGTGCAGGGGCCCCTATGGGACATGATACTGTGTGCAGGGGCCCCTATGGGACATGATACTGTGTGCAGGGGCCCCTATGGGACATGATACTGTGTGCAGGGGCCCCTATGGGACATGATACTGTGTGCAGGGGCCCCTATGGGACATGATACTGTGTGCAGGGGCCCCTATGGGACATGATACTGTGTGCAGGGGCCACTATGGGACATGATACTGTGCGCAGGGGCCACTATGGGACATGATACTGTGCGCAGGGGCCCCTATGGGACATGATACTGTGCGCAGGGGCCCCTATGGGACATGATACTGTGCGCAGGGGCCCCTATGGGACATGATACTGTGCGCAGGGGCCCCTATGGGACATGATACTGTGCGCAGGGGCCCCTATGGGACATGATACTGTGCGCAGGGGCCCCTATGGGACATGATACTGTGCGCAGGGGCCCCTATGGGACATGATACTGTGCGCAGGGGCCCCTATGGGACATGATACTGTGCGCAGGGGCCCCTATGGGACATGATACTGTGTGCAGGGCCCCTATGGGACATGATACTGTGTGCAGGGGCCCCTATGGGACATGATACTGTGTGCAGGGGCCACTATGGCACATAATAGTGTGCGCAGGAATGCGTTTTGTTTTTTTTTTTGGAGGGGGGCGGTCCGGGGGGAGGGGGGCGGCGGTTCAGGGAGGGGGCCCCATGTCAAATGTTCGCCTTGGGGCGCAGCCATTCTTAGTTACGCCACTGCTTCCCTCAACTCTCCCACTATGACAGATGTCAGAGGCGAGGAACGTCAGGCATATTGTGCTGGCCATATACCTAAAATAGCTGTCTGGTGATCAATCCCACCCATTTCACTCCATACACTCTCACTCCATGCACACTCAGCTCAGTTGAGTAGTCCGTGTGTACTGAATGAGAGAGGGGAGGAAGGTGCTGCCAGACGCCTCTTATTTCTCCAAGTACAAAAGGATGGGACATGTTAAAATCCGTCTGCCTAATCCTTATCTTGACTGACATCTGCAGTCGAGTCGAATGTCCCCCATACACATAAGACAGTGGGCTAGTTCTGTTGGTTTGGTTGACATATATCTCATGTGTATGTCCAGTTTTAGATTTAAACATGTCGGATGCTTTTGTTCTCAAGGAGATAAGCGAACTCCAGAGGCTTTCTCCCTTTTGACGATACAGCACACATGCAGGCTTGGCTGAGCTGAGCATTCGTGTGCATGCGAATATCGGAAGAAATAGATGTCATCCAAATGAGCATTCATCTGCCAGATATCTCATGTGTATGGCCAGCCTTACTCTTATATGTGCGGTCTCCTTCATGACACATGAGATTTTTGTGCCCCTCTTATGCAACTTTATGAAAAGGGTTGTGCCATCTGGGCAAGGTAGGGGTTAGCTTGCAGATTGGCGGGAGTGTGACTACTCAGGTCCCCACCAGTCAGAAGAATGGCGATTTTGGTCCTGTTGTGAATGGAGCCCCCCTTTTCATGATCATGTAACTTTGACAGACTAGCGGCCAAGAATTATAGGGTTAATTGACGGTCTAAGGTCCATCTATATAAAGGACCCGTGCCAAGTTTGCTACTAGTGGGACCGACCTCTGGGACAGTACAGTGCTCAGCAATCTCTGCAAGTCCCATAGAGTTCTGTAATGTGGAGTCTCTCCTATGTGACTGCTGTCCCATTCAGACGGGGGTAACAGGGACCCCCATCCTTGTGATCAGTGGGGGTCAGAGGCAGCTCTTTCGTCACTGGATTTCCATCAGTCTGTAAAAGTCTCTGCATGTGATATAAAATTAATGTATTTGCCATATTTCAGTGTATGATGGTTGTTGTGTAATATACCATGTTATTAATTAACCCTCGTATCCTCGGGGTCAGAGCTGGAGGTCACATTGGGGTACATAGGGTATCATTTCCTAAGCTTCTGTGTACATTCAAGTAGGCACCGCGTTCTCCGCTCTAGTGCACGCACAATAGTAAAATCCTATCCTCTGCCAGAATGCACTCACATTCTTTAGCTCTTGCAAGGACCAAAGTCCAGTGCCTTCTTTTTCTGCCTGGTCCTGTATGGAAAGGGCGTGGGGTACTATTTAAGCCGCAGAATAGGGGGATTCGGAGCTGCCTCTCACCTCTCTATGCTTTTATTTCCCACGTACAGGACAGAATGGCAAAACGGATCCATGCCCGGAGACTGGAGGGAGTGGATGAAAATATCTGGTGAGTCGGAGATGGGATATCAATGGGGTTTGATGGACGTAAAGCCAAAAGGTCTCGATCATTTAGCCTTGGGTCAGATATTTTCCTGGTGTGACCAGTTCAAGCTTTTTTTTCCCTGACTAACTATATGGTGTGATTCACTTTTAAGTTAAAAGTTTATATATATATATATATATATATATATATATATATATATATAAGCCGTTTTTTTTTTTAGTTATATCTGTTCCTAGGAAAGCTGGGCGACAATATGCCCTACATTACAGATTCCATATGGGCTGCCTTCCAGCTTTCCTAGACTCCTGAATAATTTAACTACCTATTAAAGCGACTGCAAAGAGTGTCTCTCTGTCTGGAGGACCAGTCCTGTCCTGCATTGCCCAGATAATCATTGATTTCAAAGGACAATGTGTAATTCTTTATTTCCCCTGTGATGGCGCTGCAGAAAATTGGATACTTACTGCTAGATTTCCCAACAGATTACATTTGATCGCTGGAGGTCTCAGAAGGAGGACATTTTGTGCCAGATTTATAGACTAGTGTTTTCAATGGTGATCCCCTGCATCAGCAGAGGGTGTGCCGAACCCCTACACCAGGAGTTGCTGCGCCCCATTTGCCTGCACATCTGCTCATTGTACTCTGAAGAGACCCCAGGGTGTAATAATAGCAGTTTCGGTTTGGATGTTGTTGGTCTGAACGAAACTGCTAGGCGAACTTCACGAGGTTGGCCCAGCGCATACTCTAAAAGGGACAGGGACAGTCCTATGTGTTACTCTCCATCCCTGGGCTCCAGTGCAGGTCTTCATCTTCGTGGCCCACCTGACCGCTGAGGCCCAACCACAGGCCTTAGTGGTCCCTGATGTCATTCAGGAAGCAGCAACAGGTCTGAAAAACTCACTGTATTCGGCCCCAAGTTTTGGAATGGGGCAACGCTTAAAAAGTAGGGACTATTGTGATAATAAAACGGTCATCAAACCTCCAGCTCTGAGCTGAGCTCCCGGCTTCTATGTCTTTACTGTGTTATGTCTCTTGCAGGGTGGAATTTGTCAGCCTCGCTGACCAGTATAAAGCTGTGAACCTGGGACAAGGCTTCCCCGACTTTTCTCCGCCAAAGTACTTGAGAGAAGCGTTTGCCAAAGCCATTACCGATGACGGCACCTTACTGAACCAGTATACCAGGGCTTTTGTGAGTATAACTTCTCCTGCCATCTGCATTCATCTTCAAGTTTCGGAGTTTCCCCTATTTTTTTGGTATTTGTGGTACTTTTTAGGTAGTAGCTGGGTGGTTGCCTAGGGACAGGGACCATACTGGTGGGTGACTCCACTGTATCTGTGGTGATATGACAGTGCTACTCTCTGTAGAGCAGATGACAGCACATACTGACTATCTCAACCATCATATCTGCACATCCTGATCACATGTGGTAGGATGGCTGCCATTTCCCATTTCTGGAGCATGGCTTCTTCTACAGGTAAAATGTACTCCTACCATGTATTCCACCCCCATCCTCAGTCGTGTTCTTCATTACAGGGACACCCTCCTCTGGTGAAGGCCCTCGCCCAGCTCTTTGGACCACTGTTTGGGAAAGAACTGAATCCTTTTAGCGATGTCATGGTGTCGGTGGGCGCATATGGTGCTCTTTTTTGTGCCTTCCAAGCTCTGGTAGATGAAGGAGATGAGGTAAGATAGTATAATATTACCCAAAATTATTATTCAGTAACATTATGGATTATCCCCCAGGTATCTAAAATAGCCTACTTTTTAGAATTTATTTTTATTTTTTTAATTCTGCTTTTCTCCGCCTGTTGGAGGGTCAGTTTGTATATCTGCTTGTTTCTAACCCTGTACACACTATCACCAAAGTTCCCCCACATAGTATAAAGTCTCCAGACATTACAATGCCCCCCCAGGCCCCACACACTGCAGTGTCCAGGTTCAGCAAAGGGGCAGTTTTAACCTTGAATGTGTACACCCCTGCTAGTTTATGTTTTCCTAGCACCTACCTACCCTGATTTACGTCAGTTCTAAGTGGGGTAGCGCCTTGAAGCATCAGGGCCCCAGTTAAAACTCTGTAACAGCGCCCCCATTTACCATGCTCATGTATAATATTGGTATCATCTTATGTCAGGTTATTATCATTGAGCCATTCTTCGACAGCTATGAGCCGATGACATTAACGGCCGGAGGACGATGTGTGTTTGTTTCCCTGAGACCTGTAAGTATGGCCTAAAAATTGTACCCTTTGTGCACTGGGGTGGTATTATTGTGGGGGAACTCTCCTCCATAAGTCACAGGGCTGTCACCAAGAGCCATGATGTTGCATTTGTAAATTTTTTTTATTTATTTAAAGGGACAGCATCATCATTAAAAGTCCAGGAACATTATTTACTTATAAACCTGTCAGTTTCTTGTCCTTTTACATCCAAAGTGAATATAATACCTTTGCTGATTTCCATTATAACATTTTAATATAGCATTATTTTATGTTGTTATATTATGTTGTGTTATGATTATATTATATTATAAGTTTCTTAGTTTACGGGGCTTAACTTTAAATATATGAATATATTTGATAGTGTGAATTGTGTACCTTTACATCTCTTCATTTATCATGTATTTCATTATGTCTTCTGTACTTAGCAGAAGTCTGCAGATGATGGAAAACCCCAAAGTAGCATTGACTGGCGGCTGGACCCTGCTGAGCTGGAGGCGAAGATCAATAAAAATACTAAAATTCTGGTGTTAAACACCCCAAATAATCCACTGGGAAAAGTAAGTGAGAGTGTTAGTTTATTCAGGCACCTTATAGGATCTCTCCTTGATATGATAGTTTCTATGTTAGGTGTTATGCTGTGTAATATACCCAATATGGCAGGGTTAGACATATAGCCTGCACAGCTGCACAGGGATCCAAAGGCGGCAGAGATCTTAGTTTAGCCATGGGTGGTTTTAAAACAAGTATGCTCCTTTCCTCTCACAGTCTCTGTGCATCTAATTATAGATTACTGAATATCAGACAAGACAAGTCCTTAGGATAAGTTATCGGTATGTGATCAGTAGGATCTGTCACCCAGGCCCTCCACTGATCAGCTAGTTAAAGTGACCGCAGTGTTCAGGTGAGCGCTGCTGCTTCTTTGCTGAATTCCAAACAACACCTTACATTTCGTAGAGTTTGTGCTTGGTATTGCATCTCAGCTCCATTCACTTGAATGAGACAGAGCTGCTGCCGTATCATGGTCCTGGGTCCTCTGTGTAAATGGATCAAAAGTGCATATATGCATGCCAATCACTCTAGTCACTTGTATGGGACCGACGGAGCGGTATACCCATCATCCCAGACATAAATGCAGCAGTGGTCATGTATATGCTGTACTCTATTCACAGAGGGGATTCAGGACCCCCATTCTCATGATCAATGGGGGTTCCAGTGGACGGACCTCTTCCGTGATCATACGTTATATCCACCCTATGGATAGATGACCCCTTTAACTCAGAATACTCTAGTAGGGGCTGAGTTTGCAGACAAGACATCAAAAGTGCGTTCCATTATGCATTCACATCTATAGGGGCTTCCAATTCATTCTGTTTTGATCAGAGCCCCCATAAAGGTGAGTGTATAATGGAATTTTCTTGGATGTCACTGAGTGTCATCCGAGTGAATTCCGCTACAAACTTACTCCTGTAAAGATGATGGATTCTGGCAATGGGCCTTTCTCCTGCCTTTCCTCTATTTTGCTGTACTGGACTTGGTATCTAATTCTGTACTTGGTTTTTGCAGGTATTTACTAAGGAGGAGCTGCAGGAAATTGCTAATATTTGTGTGAAATACGACCTTCTATGCATCTCTGATGAAGTGTATGAATGGCTGGTGTACGACGGGAATCAGCATGTACGGATTGGTGAGTATAAGCCTCAAATATGGTTTATCAGATGTAGGGTCCTAGCAGGGAAATAAGCTTCCAGTATTGTACGGGTCTCTTCAAACAGTGTTATCCAATGCCCAGTCTAGTGGACAGCTACATCCATGGACTCTGAAGCTCTTGAGCCTAGGCCTAGGGGCTACCTACTGCGTTTACTACCAGCTGAATTGGTCACCAAGGTGTTGGGGAGAGAAGTCTTGTCTGTCCGCAGGGTCTGCAGCCTCTTAACCACGCTTCTTTTACTCTCCGCAGCTAGTCTTCCCGGAATGTGGGAGCGAACCGTAACCGTCGGAAGTGCCGGGAAGACATTTAGCGCCACTGGATGGAAGGTGAATGTAGTGACATCACACTTGTAGCTGCTGAGTTATGTTTGACCATTAAAAGGGTTTTCCAGGATGTCATGAATTGGAGATCGGTAGGGATCTGACACCTCCGACATCACAGATCAGCTGTTTAAACAGACCTCAATGTTCGGGAGAGCACTGTGGCCCCTTCACTGAATACCAAGCACAGAGCCATACATTGTATAATGGCTGTGCCCCGTTCACTCGAATAAGACTGAGCCACTCATAGGTCATGTGACAAGTGAACAAGACATCACATGGCCTGTGAAGCAGAAGCAGTGCTGAAGGAGCAGGGGTCCTAGTTATCGGACACCTACTGATCTAATTGATGACCTATGCTAATTAATATATGGAGATATATCTTTATTATAATCTCAATTTGTTGTGCAATCTATTGCTTTCTGTTATCAGTCATTTCAAGGTGGGAAATAGCTGATGGTAGCCTTCTTTAATGAATTAAGGTGACTATACTCATTGGATGGATGTCGGCTGACGCCATTGATTTCAGCAGGACCGGCTGACCATCTAATGCTTCGTTCACACCTGCGCTTGCTGTCCGTCCGTTGCCAATCCAGTGAAAATCTCGGCGAACTGGATTGGCATCGGATACAGACCGGTCAGCGACGCATTGGTTAAAAACCCATTCATTTGAATGGGTTTTTAAAGCAATGCGCGGGTGTGCGCTTACACCCTCTGCGCTCCGAAGCCGTTTTTTTTTTGTCGGACACAAAATCCTGCGTGTCCAACTTTGTTTCCGACGAAAAAAAAGGATTCGCAGCGCAGAGGGTGTAAGCGCACACCCGCGCATTGCTTTAAAACCCATTCAAGTGAATGGGTTTTTAACCAATGCGTCGCTGACCGGTCTGTATCCGATGCCAATCCAGTTCGCCGAGATTTTCACTGGATTGGCAACAGACGGAAAGCAAGCGCAGGTGTGAACGAAGCATAATTCTTATCGGCAAGTCTAGACCTTCCCCAGCAGAACATGTCAGAGAAAGAATGATCAGGCATGTTGAATACCCACCCGCCTGATGTCATTGAAGCTAAGTCTGGGTTCACACCTGCAGACAACCAGCGCAGAGCTGTCATAACTCTACGGCTAAAAAGTCCTGCAATCCTGAGTTTTTGGATATTTGTTAAAAAGACCGGACATCTGATAGACCCCATTATAGTCATTGGGGTCCCTGGGGCTCTGTTTGTGTCTGCTATTTTTGCAGTCCATTTGTCTGCTCTTCTGACAGGCCAGAAAAACAGATACCCGGCAAAGGTGTGATCTAAGCGTATGCTGTCTCCTGGGGTACTTAGAAGCAGTTTATTACCCTCTTCCCAATGAGACCACCTTCCTATTCTCTGTTACAGGTTGGTTGGGCCTTTGGGCCAGATCGTCTTCTTAAACATCTCAGGACGGTGCATCAGAACTCTGTCTATCACTGTGCAACAGGTGCCCAGGTAAGAGTACGAGACGGGCAGCAGCTCTTCACAGAAGCTAAGCACTTTGGGTAAAAGACAAGGCTCAAGACGTCCCTTACACTTCCATGTGCACTAATTTGACCTGTGGAAAGTGGACAAACCCTTTAAGGAATTGCAGAACAACTCTTGGCTACATCCCTTTGGTTGAGCTGGCCAAAGATGTCCAAGTGCGAGAAAGACAACTACAATCTCTTAAAGGAAATGTGTTGTCATAAAATGACCTATTATATTAATTTTATTTTCAGGTTGATCAATTTTTTTTCTATAATATTTAGTTATTATTTTTTATTCTCCATGTCATTATCTATGTCAAAATGTAATGCAGAAATGTTGCAGTTTTCACTTTGGCCATTGAGCCTCAAAATAGGTTAACACTTCCTGTTCAGTAGAGATCACGTCTTAGTGGTCGTATCATTATCATTACAGGCAGGATTCCAATGACAAGGATCCCCTATATATAGGTAACCATTTGCAATCTACGAATACATTTGGTCCATGTGGCTGCTGTAAAAATATTTTTGCTTTGTGTTAGCAGCTCGGACAAGATGGCTGCCCCCATAACCATGTGCAGAAAGCGGAATACAAACTCTGCCATTAGAAAATAAAAACATATTAGGAAAAAAGTCTATATGAATATATGTCAGTATCTGTTTTTAATTACTAAAAATATGGGTGATACATTCCCTCCTTATCTGAAGGCTCACTTAAAGGGGTCCTTTAAGCGGTAACCTGAAATTTTTCTGCAGGAAGCTGTGGCCCAAGGATTTCAGAAGGAACTGGAGAGGCTAGGAAAGCCTGAATGTTACTTTGTACAGCTGCGGGATGAGCTGCAGAAGAAGCGGGACCGGCTTTACCACTGCCTGACAGAGGTGGGGATGAAACCTGTAATGTCCCAAGGCTCTTACTTTATGATCGCTGACATCTCTCGCTTCAGTAAGTTTACATGATTCAGACTCCCGAAGCTATAAAAGCATAACAGGTGCCTTGTGATGGTGTCTGCCTATTAATATGGAGTGTAGTGTCACAGGTAACAGGTTGGTTTTCATTCTCCTATGTAGAATCTCAAGTTCCTCCTCCGATGGACCCCAACATACCATATGATAACTACTTTGCAAAATGGATGATGAAACATAAGGTAAGTCAAATACAGGCAAAAACCAGACTGAACTGAAAAGAGTTGGGGGTGACTTAATTTTAAAGACCAAAAACAACCAATGAGAATATGAGGTATAAGTCTTAGGGGTGATGTGGCATATCTGCAGCTCACACCTACTTAGATCAATTGATTGAAGTGGTCCGACTTTGGAAACCAGTGATCAGCTGATCGCAGTGGTCTGACTTCAGAAACCAGTGATCAGCAGATCGCAGTGGTCTGTCTTTAGAAACCAGTGATCAGCAGATCGCAGTGGACTAACCTCAGAATCCAGCAGCCGTCCCAGTGATCAGCTGATCAGTGATCAGACGATCATAGTGGTTTTGCTTCAGAAACCAGCAAATGGCCCAGTGATCAGGTGGCCTAACTTCAGAAACCATGGCAGGTCATTTGAGGAAAAGTCATATTATATGCCGGCCATTCTGTGTAGTACTTAGACAAGCTGGGTGTGCCAGATCAAGTGAAAGGTCTGCCCGGTGAGTGCTGGCACCATTCACTACACATCAGTATGTCCTGTACTACAGGGCTAAAGAATAACATACATCCCTGGGGCTTTAAATCTGTTTTCCTATTTGCACTTTTAGTCATTCGTAAGGATCTTTCTTCCTCTTCCTCTTTTGCAGCAATTGGCGGCTATACCAGTCTCTGCCTTTTACAGCGTCCCCCATAAGAAGCAGTTTGAGAACTACATTCGGTTTTGCTTTGTAAAGGTAACTGTTACAGTTTAAAGAATTCTTATTAATGAGATTGTAACATTGAGTTGAGATTTTAATATTTGCACCCCCCCAAGGCAGCCTGTGAGTGCTTACAGACTACCCATTGATTATATATGTCCAGGCAATCATCAGTTAAGGATAAGTGTCCGATCATGGGGGCCCAATTGCTGCCCCAGTGATCAGGAGGACGGGGTTACCAAAAGTCCCCCTAAAGCCTCCTTGTGAATGGAGTGCCAGTGTTTTTGCGTGTGCAGCACTCCATTCACTTCTATGGGGCTGCGGGCACCCATCCTCCTGATCCCTGGAGGACCCGGCAATTACGTCCCCCACGATCAAGTTGTTGAGTCCTGTGGATAGGGGAGAAAGTGTCCATAATGGTACAACCCTTTTAACTTTGCAAGGAGTGTATACAGCTATGGAGGTTGATGCAGCTTCCTCCCAGCCCGCGGGTCGTGTGCCTGGAGGTGCAGGAGCTACTTGGTCCTAGAGGGCCCAGATCAGCTCTGCAGTGTATACCAGTAGGCTATGTTCCTCCTGTTACAGAGGAAATAAGCAAAATGTGTTCCCTACTTATAATTTCCATAATGAAGAGCGAAAATAATTGAAAAAAAAATTTAAGTAGTACTTTAAGCTATTATAATGCTATTTAATATCCAGATATTAAAAAAAACACATACAAAAATAAAAATGACATAAAAATAAAGCTTCATGTATCACTCATAGAGAATGCAAAATTTGAGTTTTGAATAAACTGAACAAAAAGTTATAGCCTTCAAAACTGTATGTACCAAAAAAATCGGAAAATATGTCCGGTCATGAAGTGGTTAATGTAGCATCGGTTCACTCCGCAGCACTTATAAAGAACACATAAGGTAGCACAAACACAAAAAAAATGTGTTTGTTGAGTCATATTCAGAGTGCATACACCAGGGGGCAGTGTGTACCCTGTAATGGTTGGTGCGTTGTCTTCTTCTCAGGAGGAGGCTACATTGAAGGCTGCAGAGAAGATCCTCCAGAAATGGAGCAGCGAGTCTCCAGGACCCAAGGACCAATAACAAGTTACATAGCCTTGCCTTCTACGAAAGAACTACGGCACGACTCTGATTTGCACACTTAATTGTAAAATTTAATTGACTTTTTTTTTTTTTTTTAGCTGATGTGGTTGTGATATCCAAGAAAAAAAGGTGAAAGCCTCATCTGATGATTTTAACATCTTTCAGATGACTCTCCACAGCCGTCCATGAGTGGAGTCTAGTATTGCAACCCAATGCTATTGCAATACCACACGTAACCTTTGGACAGATGTGGCACTGTGTTTGGAAGAAAGCTGCCATGTTTTTCTAATCTTATACAATCCCTTTAAAGTGGTTGTCCGGGGGAAAAAAAAATTTAGATAGGGATAAATGGGTTAAAACAATACTCACCTCACCTGTTCATTGCCACTCTCCCTTCCCTGCTGGTCCCTACTTCTTGGTCCCATCTTGACACAGCCAATCACTGACCACAGCGGTGTCCTGCCTCAGCCAGTGATTGGTTAAGCATGTATTTCTTGTGTGTTGAAACTGGCCCAGGTATTAGAGGTCAGTGGGGACCCAGTAAGCATCAGAATGGGAGCAGCTGGGGATCAGTGAGGTGAGTAGCTTTTATTTTTTGAACCCACTTTGAGCCCTGTTCAAAAATGTTCATTATGGCCCACCCCTTTAGGCCATTGTTTGCACTTTGAATGACATGGCATTACTTACACCTGTACAATAAGTCTCATGGAGGCAGTACAGGAGTGTACAATGCTACTTCTGGGGGGATGTCGGGTCCCCAACATATACAAAACAAAGCCCTGGTTGTGTCGCAAATGGATCTAAAAGGATGTCAATATCTGATTAAGGTTCCATGTTGCCAGGATTATGATATTGATGATCTATCCTTAAAGGGATTTATAAGACTTGGAGCAAACTCAGGGGCAGCCAGGTTGGGTGGAAAACCAAAAACAAGACATACTCCTCTATCTCTGGCGCTCAGTTGTCCAGTCCCTGTCCCCTTTCCTGCTCATGACTGGGCTCGTCGGGTCAGAAGCGGAGAGGCTCACATGACCAGACAGTGGCTTCGGTGGTCAATGGTAAGGAACCAATGACACATGCAGGTGACATCACTGGTCCCTCTCCAGTAACCGCTTAGGCCACTGATCTCAGCAGTCATGTGATCGTCTCCGTTTCTAGCATATGAGTCCCGGCACAAGTAAGTATGCCTTGGTCGCCTCTGAAATTGCTTCTGGAAACCCCTTTAAGATAGGTCATCAGTATCAAATTGGTGGGGTTTGAAGAGGCTGTGGGTTCAGATGAGCACTGCATCCTCTTCACTGCTTACCAAGCACAGCACCATATATTGTATAGTGGCTGTGCTTGAAATTGCAGTTCATCCCTATTCATTCAAATGGGACCTAGTTCCAAATAGGCCATGTGACTAATGAACATGGTATCACTGGCCCATGAGGAAGAAGCCGCACTCGCCACATGGCCACAATAACTTCAAACAGATGAATAGTGGAATTATCGGGGGTCGAACCTCACTAATCTGTTATTGAGGACCTATCGTAATGATATCAGAATCCTGGAGACCCCTTTAACTTCAGTCTTAATAGTTCAGCAGGTCAGGTTTTGAGGATCTCAGAAGAACACTGAAACACTGGTACAAGTAATTTTTCACTGCACTGAAGAGCTGACCAGTCTGAATGTAGACAATTGATATATGATGTGGACCTGAAGTAAAATGCACTTTTTTTTTTTTTGGTTTTGTGTCCATTTCCTATGAACATGTTGCGACAATTTACTATATTTTGGTAAGAAAATAAAATTCAGAGTTTTAGATTTTGCATTTCCTGTCTCTGAATCACTTATATAGATAAAATAGTTTTATATGTGTCATTGACGGATATGGCATACGTGTCTCATTGGTGGGGGTCCTAGAGGTGGGATTTCTCGGCAATCACTATAATAGTAGGTCTGTGCTCTTCTGCCACAAAGTATGGTCTGCTTTAACCTTCCACTGACATGTCTGTAACTAATGGAGGAGATTTATTATTACTTTCTAAAAGGGGTTTTCTAGTATGACTTCTGGGGGAAATTATACCCACTTACCCCAGTCCTTAGTTTGGTGCATCTCCCATTCCCTTTGGCTCTCAGACTGCTCAGGGTGGATGTACTGGGGCTCAGGTGATCACTGTGGCCAATCACTGGCCACATGTTGGGTACCGGTGACATCACTGGTGACACAAGTGATTAGCCTCAACGGTCACCCGAGCCCCTTCACTTCTGGCCTGAGGAGTCCGAAAACCAAAGAAAATGAGGCATGCACCGCCAGAACTGAGGACTGGGGGGTAGGCGAGTATCATGTCTTCTTTTTATTTTACCCCACCCCAGTCAGTTTTTTCAATTACCCCTTTAAATTTAGACTTAAAGGGACTGTGCCATTATGGAAACTTATCCCCTATCCACAGGACAGAGGATAAATGCCCGATCACAGGGTCCCAGAGGGATCAGGAGGACTAAAAGTCCCATGAAGCCTTCTGAATGAAGTGCCAGTACATTGCGTGACCAGTGCTCCATTCACTTCTATGGGGCTGCCGGGACTGTAATCTAGAAGTAAATGAAGTACCGGACATGGGAGCGCACTGGCGATCCATTCACAAAGAGGCTTTAGGATGACTTTTCGGTCCCCCATCCTCCTGATCACTGGTGGACCCAGTGGTCGGGCCCTCAGCAATTGGATGCTTATCTATTGTTCTATGGATAGGGGATAAGTATTTGTAACAGCACAACCCCTTTAAAACTAGACCACACAGAAGCTGCGCCAAATTTATCACAAGGTCTCCTGCTGTCAGATAGATGTGGTACACCGTGGTAGACATATTGGACACTTTTCCTTATGCCTTCTTTTGGTGTAGACCTTATAGATAATATTTTGCGTCAGAATTTTGGCATGACTAAGCCATGTCCACTTTCTTACGCCACATCCCATTTTATAGACATTCTTCAACTGTCCGATTACAGAAGCAGTCGTTCAGGCTTCTCCATTCAGCTCCATGGGACTGCTGAGCACAGTACTCGGCTTCTCTTCAGTAGTCCGGCTGGGATTTTTTTATAGTGATGTAGAGGGAAGCCATGAGGTAAGGCAGGTAATGGATTGACTGTAAACAAGGCCTCGTTGCCTGTAGCAACCAGTCAGAGCTGTCATTGTGTAAACTGCTGTGGTAAAATGAAAGCTGCCCAGTGATTGGTTGCTTTGAACTTTAACAAATAATGTCTAATGGGTCCTGTTATACAGTTAGCCCTAGTCACATGACCTCTTCTCCTGCTCCAGTCACATGACCTCCTCTCCCTTTGCTCCAGTCACATGACCTTTTCTCCTCAGCTCCAGTCACATGACCTCTTCTCCTCAGCGTCAGTCACATGGATTTGGTTAGCACTAAAAATGTCAGACTCTCCCAAGCTGTGTACACGGCCTGCGGACTCTGGCAGCCTCATTTGCAAATGGTGCAGATTTTATAACTTTCTATTATAAGGAATGGCACTTACTGAGAACAAACAGACATACATTTACATGACCCAGGTCGTAGCAGGGACACTTTTGGTATAGTCACCAAAAAAATTCTGTGAGATTTTACCTGCTCTCCTGGCCTCACTCCCAACCCACCCAAGAACTTCTCTTTCACACCCAAGAAGATTCATAAACCGTCTGTTTTGAGGGTTAATTTTACGCAAACCCCACCCCTTGTTGGCCATGCCCCTTCCTTCCCCATTTCCTGGGCATATTGAGAACTATGACTTTTGGGAGTAAAACCTGATGTGACGTCCCTTAGGGTATGTTTACGCAGAATGTTTTTCATGGATTTTTTTCAGAGTTCTGCAAAAAAAAAGTTTTCTGCATCAGTTGTTCCTGCCATCAAATACTCTGTATGAACATACCCTAACAAAGACCCCAAAGCTCTGATAAAACACAATGCCAGTTCCTGATGGGCTACCTAAACCATTATAGGTTGGTGGTATGTTAGTAGTGCCCTTGGCGACACAGTGGTGTAAAGCTGTGTTCCTACTAGTCTTCCCACTCGCAAGGGGGCAGCATGGTAGCGTATCCTGGCATAGCAATGGAGCCTGCTACTCTTTCACAGTGAAGTTCCCCTTAGTGTACCCTGTGACACAAAATTGTCTTCGGCTACACTCATCTGATCCTTAGTTTTGGCAACACCCTGGGCGTATACAGTATTGTACGTATTACGTAGTGTATAAGCCCAATATAAAACTGGGGATTGATGGATAATGAGCATTCTTATTCAGCTGATAATCACCCCATTAAAAACTTTAGCTAGCCACAATTTTAATATAGCCTGGAGCCCATGGTGGTCTTAATCCGTCCTTGCATGGTAGCTTTAAAGGGTGCAGAGGTAGCAGTCATGTGTGCCCTGGTGCCTAAAGGGGCCCAAAGATAAAAATACACCAGTAATATAAATAGCACAATGTAGGCTTCATGCACATGACCAAGTATGCAGGCTTAGGGGGCAATTTTTTTAACTGAAGTCACTCTTATCACACTCAGATGACATCCGAGTGCTTTCCGTGCTTCATTCATTCCTATAGGTGGTTCCATTACATTCTGACCTGATATCATAGTGCAGAATAGAACCTGCTCTACAATTATCATATTGGAAAGGAGCATCGGGGCCCTGCTCGGATGGCACACTCGGTCTTGTGCATGGAGCCTTACACATTTTCCATTGGGGCTTCACCTTCTTTCTCTGTCCCACATGGATGAAAATCTAGATTCCAGCATCTAGTAAGTGGTGGCTCAGTCCTCTGTGGTTTAGAGTTGGTTGCCTACTTGGCACATAGTTGTATGTGCCAACTAGCAAGATATTTCATGGGTGGAGAATGGGTGAAAATTATTTCTATCCCAAACGCAGTCTATTACAACCATCGAGACCCATGCCACCCACTGCCCTCCATGTGCACATTGGCTACAGTACTGTAGCATGGGGCATCCTTCCGTGCATTTTGGCTACCCACATTTATACATCTCGAGAAGTCATCTTATTAGCTAAGACAGAGGTCCCGAACTTGGAGTCCGCTAATAACTTACACCTTTTCACATACAAGGTTACAATGACCTCAGTTTACTTTCCCCACTTGGGCTGTTTTCACTGTAGAACATTTTTTGTCACCTCTTCTAAGAATCTGCCAAAACATCTGGAAGAGTTTGCGTGATGGAGGATGAGGCAAGAACAGAAACAAACAAAGCGTGGGTAGGAGGCTTTTTATGTGGACCATCTGCAAAGATCTTGCTATTTTAGTTGCAAAACAACATGTGGTATTGAACACATTTGGATGAAAGTGAAGAGCACAAGGAATTTATACCTGCTCCCAAAATGTGAATCAAAACCTTCTATACATGGCTTTATTATCATGGGAAACAGTCCTCGCTTTAGACATCAGGACTCTGTGGTGAAAATTGGGAACAGGACGTAGTAAACATCATAGCTGAAAGCAGCAAGTAATAGTATACAGAGAGGAGTCCTTAACTAGTTCAGGGCATTTTTGCAGTTTTGAGGACTAAAACTATTTTTTTCCAATTTATTCAAATAATTTTTGCATCTTTTTTCAGTGATAAATAAATAAATAATTTTAGCATGTTTTTTCTTTATGTTAAAATCTGAGAAAATGTAAACAAAAAAAGAGGGGAAATGTGTCTGTTTTTAACATTCTTCATATTTTTTTTCCAGTTTTGGGTTTCCCATTCCCTTCTGTGCAGGCATTGGCCGGGCTGGGCGGGGAAACGACTCAGGTGACCACTGCGGTCAATAACTTGCCACAGCATTGGGTATCAGTGATTTCTCTGCTAATATGTCACCGGTAACCAACTTGTGATGGCTGAGGCCAGTGGTTGGCCGTTGTGGTCACCTGAACTGCTTGACTTCCGACCCTGCCAGTGTCTGCGCAGTATAAAATGGGAGACCTGATGCCTTAATGGCGGTCAGTATTGCACTTCTGGTCTGGGAAGTCCCGAAAACTGGAGGGAACACTACCTAAATGGAGGACGATGATTAGATGAGTATCACTTCTTTTTTTATTTTTTTTTTTATTTTCCACCACCTCTGGCTACCCCAAGGTTTTCCAGTTATCCTCTTCCCTTTCCTATCCTCCACATAATTTGGAGAAGCCATAGCTTATTAAAGGGGTTGTCCACAATCAGATAAACAATGTTGGCTTCTTCCAAAAACAGAACCATATCTATGTCGTGTGTCATAGTGCAACTTAGCACCCTTAACTTCAGTGAAATTAAGGTGCAATACCTGACACAACCCAGAGATGGGTGTGGCGCTGTTTCTGTAAGACAGCAGTCTTGTTTTTCTAGTACTGGACAACCCCTTTATCTAGTTTGGGGGCTCAGCCTTGTGTAATATACAGTACAGACCAAAAGTTTGGACACACCTTCTCATTCCAAGAGTTTTCTCTATTTTCATGACTATAAAAATTGTAGATTCACACTGAAGGCATCAAAACTATGAATTAACACATGTGGAATTATATACTTAACAAAAAAGTGTGAAACAACTGAAAATATGTCTTATATTCTAGGTTCTTCAAAGTAGCCACCTTTTGCTTTGATTACTGCTTTGCACACTCTTGGCATTCTCTTCATGAGCTTCAAGAGGTAGTCACCTGAAATGGTTTTCACTTCACAGGTGTGCCCTGTCAGGTTTAATAAGTGGGATTTCTTGCCTTATAAATGGTGTTGGGACCATCAGTTGCGTTGTTCAGAAGTCAGGTGGATACACAGCTGATAGTCCTACTGAATGGAGTGTTAGAATTTGTATTATGGCAAGAAAAAGGCAGCTAAGTATAGAAAAACGAGTGGCCATCATTACTTTAAGAAATGAAGGTCAGTCAGTCCGAAAAATTGGGAAAACTTTGAAAGTGTCCCCAAGTGCAGTGGCCAAAACCATCAAGCGCTACAAAGAAACTGGCTCACATGAGGACCGCCCCAGGAAAGGAAGACCAAGAGTCACCTCTGCTGCGGAGGATAAGTTCATCCAAGTCACCAGCCTCAGAAATCGCAGGTTAACAGCAGCTCAGATTAGAGACCAGGTCAATGCCTCACAGAGTTCTAGCAGCAGACACATCTCTACAACAACTGTTAAGAGGAGACTGTGTGCAGCAGGCCTTCATGGTAAAATAGCTGCTAGGAAACCACTGCTAAGGACAGGCAACAAGCAGAAGAGACTTGTTTGGGCTAAAGAACACAAGGAATGGACATTAGACCTGTGGAAATCTGTGCTTTGGTCTGATGAGTCCAAATTTGAGATCTTTGGTTCCAACCACCGTGTCTTTGTGCGACGCAGAAAAGGTGAACGAATGGACTCTACGTGCCTGGTTCCCACCGTGAAGCATGGAGGAGGAGGTGTGATGGTGTGGGGGTGCTTTGCTGGTGACACTGTTGGGGATTTATTCAAAATTGAAGGAATACTGAACCAGCATGGTTACCACAGCATCTTGCAGCGGCATGCTATTCCATCCGGTTTGCGTTTAGTTGGACCATCATTTATTTTTCAACAGGACATTGACCCCAAACATACCTCCAGACTGTGTAAGGGCTATTTGACCAAGAAGGAGAGTGATGGGGTGCTACGCCAGATGACTTGGCCTCCACAGTCACCAGACCTGAACCCAATCAAGATGGTTTGGGGTGAGCTGGACCGCAGAGTGAAGGCAAAAGGGCTAACAAGTGCTAAGCATCTCTGGGAACTCCTTCAAGACTGTTGGAAGACCATTTCAGGTGACTACCTCTTGAAGCTCATCAAGAGAATGCCAAGAGTGTGCAAAGCAGTAATAAAAGCAAAAGATGGCTACTTTGAAGAACCTAGAATATAAGACATATTTTCAGTTGTTTCACACTTTTTTGTTAAGTATATAATTCCACATGTGTTAATTCATAGTTTTGATGCCTTCAGCGTGAATCTACAATTGTTATAGTCATGAAAATACAGAAAACTCTTGGAATGAGAAGGTGTGTCCAAACTTTTGGTCTGTACTGTACCTATAATAGTATACATTCTGTATTAATAATATATGCACTTCCGTATGGATTTTCAAAAACACTGAAAAAGTTAAATCAGAGAATTGGGAAATAGCTATATGGTTTTGTTTAGATTCAGCCACCACAACAATGCCTTGTGAAGTTCCCAGTTTCTTCCTCTCTATGTCATGCAAAGCAGCGGTTGCCGTAAAAATTTTCCGGAAACCTAATAGTGGGTGTGGAGCCTCGAAATTGCAAATTCACATTATCATGAATGACTTCATTTAGGAGAATGTACCATTCCCGGGAGGGTGAGCTCACTCCCAGGCCAATTACATAAAATTACATTTTCTACTTTTCTACATATTTTTTCCATAATAATCAAGGCAGGGGGCATTGGGGAAAAAAAATTGGGAATGGTAAGATCTCAAAAACATCTCTGCCTCTATATGGACAATGCACAACATGCCTATAGTTAAGAGGAGCTGTTTTTGGAATTCAGTATAAGCATATAGATACAGGGCCGGCCTCACATTGAATGTTGCCCTTACCCCACCGTCATACAGGAAGCCAAGTCTAATATACACATGTGGACAAAATTGTTGTTGCCCCTCGTTTAATGAAAGAAAAACCCACAATGGTCACAGAAATAACTTGAATCTGACAAAAGTAATAATATATAAAAATTCTATGAAAATGAACAAATGAAAGTCAGACATTGCTTTCCAACCAGGCTTCAACAGAATTTTTAAAAAATGAAAACTCATGAAACAGGCCTGGACAGAAATGATGGTTCCCTTTACTTAATATTTTGTTGCACAACCTTTTGAGGCAATCCCTGCAATCAGACGATTCCTGTAACTGTCAATGAGACTTCTGCACCTCTCAGCAGGTATTTTGGCCGCTCCTCATGAGCAAACTGCTCCAGTTGTCTCGGGTGTGAAGGATGCCTTTTCCAGACGGCATGTTTCAGCTCCTTCCAAAGATGCTCAATAGGATTTAGGTCAGGGCTCATAGAAGGCCACTTCAGAATAGTCCAATCTTTTCATCTTAGCCATTCTTGGGTGTTTAGTTGTGTTTTGGGTCATTATCCTGTTGCAAGACCCATGACCTGCGACTGAGACCAAGCTTTCTGACACTGGGCAGCACATTTCTCTCTAGAATCCCTTGATAGTCTTGAGATTTCATTGTACCCTGCACAGATTCAAGACACCCTGTGCCAGATGCAGCAAAGCAGCCCCAGAACATAACAGAGCCTTCTCCATGTTTCACAGTAGGGACAGTGTTCTTTTCAAGATATGCCTCATTTTTCCATCTGTGAACATAGAGCTGATGTGCCTTGCCAAAAATTTAGATTTTTGTCTCATCTGTCCATAGGACATTCTCCCAGAAGCTTTGTGGCTTGTCAACATGTAGTTTGGCAAATTCCAGTCTGGCTTTTTTTACGTTATTTCTGTGACCATTGTGGGTTTTTCTTTCATTAAACGAGGGGCACCAACAATTTTGTCCACGTGTATAAGTGCTATGAAGTCTGGTGCTCAAGTAATAGTACCAAACATTGACCAAGTCATTCCAAACATAATAAAAATATCAGTGTCGTACTGAGGTTCCTTGGACCCACCATATAAAAGGTGGATAAAACCACCAGAGAAAATAGGAAGTAGACCATAGTATCCTTCAAATTTGGGTATCTTCTGCTGGACCATTATGTGATAGAGATTGGACCCACCAGAGGATACTCTTGTACTTTGGTGGACCACTCCAACACTAAAAACTATAGTTTTGCCACCATAAATTTAAAAAATAATATACCGTACAGTGCCATACTTACCAGCATGCTCAAGTCCCACCCTGAGGACAGCCTGGGACCTACCCGAAACTGAGTGGAACCTCCCACTTTTGGATGAGGATTCATTACCCATGCCCAAATTTGCCAGGATTGTTTCTGAAAATTTGAGACAGTCCCAACAAATCTGGGTTAGTTGGCAACTATGCCAAACTAGTAGTGCCACACAAGCAGTCTTTAAAGGGAGTTTACCAGTTTACCACCACGAAAACCACTTCTGAATCACTTATATACTGCTATAGGGCCAGTTACTTACCTTTTTTTGCATATCTTGTTGGCAAAAGAAATCAACTTTATGCAAATTAGCTGGTCGGTGCACCAAGGGATCCCGACATAAAGATGGACAGGTCCCGATGTCAGGCCATCAATAGTAACCACTAAGACTCACAGCAATAAGGCAAGGCCAAATTTTACACTAAACACTAGAGGTCCAGTGTATAGGGTGGCACCTTGAGGGGGTGGCAGCAATTGATAGTTAATTAAAAAGAAAATCTACGATCCCCTTCCCAAACCTTGTGGGATAGGAGAGCACAGGCCCCATGACACAATCCTCATGTGTGTGATGGGGGTAGGAACTTTGCAACAATGGCTGCAAATCAAAAAATAATCTCCAGCAGAGGGGAAGGGCCATTGTAGACACTGGCCTTCACCAATACATCTATGACAGCAGGTCTATGGGGCCCCGATAGCTAGTGTCACCAGTCTGGATTCAGTTCTCGGTCTGCCAGTTGAGTACCCTAGTTTAGACCCCTGGTTTAGACTAATAACTTGAGGCTACGGACTTGTGCTACGGACAACATGGCCACTTTACACCAAGCGTGGTGCGGTATGTTCCATGACATTATTCTGCCAATTACATAGGGTCTTAATTTGGCCACATGGTGTACTATATAAGACAGTCATATGGTAGGTTAGAAAAAAAAAATTAAAGGACAGATTAAAAGGGATTCTGACTATAGGATCAGACTACACAGGATTGGATTGTAGTCTGTTAACATGGAGACACATAGGTCTGCATAGGAGCTGTAGCCACAAAACGATTTGCCTGTACAGTCATGGCCAAAAGTTTTGAGAATGATACAAATATTAATTTTTACAAAGTCTACTGCTTCAGTTTTTCTAATGGCAATTTGCATATACTCCAGAATGTTCTAAAGAGTGATCAGATTAACAGCAATTACTTGCAAAGTCAATATTTGCCTAGAAAATGAACTTTATCCCCCAAAACACATTTCAACATCATTGCAGCCCTGCCTTAAAAGGACCACCTAACATCGTTTCAGTGATTGCTCCATTAACACAGGTGTGGGTGTTGATGAGGACAGGGCTGGAGATCAATCTGTCATGATTAAGTAAGAATGACACCACTGGACACTTTAAAAGGAGGCTGGTGCTTGCCATCATTGTTTCTCTTCTGTTAACCATGGTTATCTCTAAAGAAACACGTGCAGTCATCATTGCACTGCACAAAAATGGCCTAACTGGGAAGAGTATTGCAGCTAGAAAGATTGCACCTCAGTCAACAATCTATCGCATCATCAAGAACTTCAAGGAGAGAGGTTCCATTGGTGCCAAAAAGGCTCCAGGGCGCCCAAGAAAGACCAGCAAGCGGCAGGACCGTCTCTTAAAAGTGTTTCAGCTGCGGGATCGGGCTACCAGCAGTGCAGAGCTTGCTGAGGAATGGCAGCAGGCAGGTGTGAGTGCATCTGCACGCACTGTGAGGCGGAGACTCTTGGAGCAAGGCCTGGTCT
This sequence comes from Leptodactylus fallax, assembly GCA_947044405.1. Taxonomy (NCBI): domain Eukaryota; kingdom Metazoa; phylum Chordata; class Amphibia; order Anura; family Leptodactylidae; genus Leptodactylus; species Leptodactylus fallax. The sequence goes on along the minus strand of CAMRHE010000121.1, from coordinate 2,386,313 downwards.
CAAGGAGGGCAGCAAAGAAGCCACTTCTCTCCAGAAAAAACATCAGGGACAGACTGATATTCTGCAAAAGGTACAGGGAGTGGACTGCTGAGGACTGGGGGAAAGTCATTTTCTCTGATGAATCCCCTTTTCGATTGTTTGGAACATCTGGAAAACAGCTTATTCGGAGAAGAAGAGGTGAGCGCTACCACCAGTCTTGTCTCATGCCAACTGTAAAGCATCCTGAAACCATTCATGTGTGGGGTTGCTTCTCAGCCAAGGGAATCGGCTCTCTCACAGTCTTGCCTAAAAACACAGCCATGAATAAAGAATGGTACCAGAATGTCCTCCAAGAGCAACTTCTCCCAACCGTCCAAGAGCAGTTTGGCGCTCAACAATGCCTTTTCCAGCATGATGGAGCACCTTGCCATAAAGCAAAGGTGATAACTAAATGGCTCAGGGAACAAAACATAGAGATTTTGGGTCCATGGCCTGGAAACTCCCCAGATCTTAATCCCATTGAGAACTTGTGGTCAATCATCAAGAGACGGGTGGACAAACAAAAACCAACACATTCAGACAAAATTAAAGCATTGATTCTGCAAGAATGGACTGCTATCAGTCAGGATTTGGTCCAGAAGCTGATTGAGAGCATGCCAGGGAGAATTGCAGAGGTCCTGAAGAAGAAGGGTCAACACTGCAAATATTGACTTGCTGCATTAACTCATTCTAACTGTCAATATAAGCTTCTGTTACTCATAATATGAATGCAATTCTATTTCTGTATGTGATAAAAACATCTGACAAACACACATAAAAACCAGAGGGCAGCAGATCATGTGAAAATAGAATATTTGTGTCATTCTCAAAACTTTTGGCCATGACTGTATGTCTTTGTGTTCTGCCTGTTGTGCACGTATCTGTATCTTATACTTTTCTTCATGGTAGAAGAGCGGTCAAAGGCCACGTTTTTGGCTTCGGACAGTATTGACTCTGTCACTATGATTATTATTTCCTCATTTTACGGGCTATTTCAATATTTTGAGAAGACTTCCATTCACAGTTCATTGACACATGACATCATTATTTTCCGTGCAGGGCCTCGGTGTGATAGAGCTATGGCGGAGGATGAGCCTGCGGGGAAATGTCTATAACTCACTCCCAATTAGAGCCAGCTGACTGTAAAAGGTGTGTATGGGGGCCGTGTAGCATAGAGGGGGTCACAAAGTGAACGCATCATTTATGGCTTCGCTTAGCTGTGAAATGTAAGATGAATGCTAGTTTTTAGAGTAGGGCTGTATGAACAACTACATTGAAGGAGTTGTCTGCATTCAACAATCCCCTTGTATCATTGGGTGCCCTGTTGCTGGGGACCCCAGCGATCAGTGTATGGGAACCTGGCAACTAGTGTTCTGTACCCTGTAGCGCCACCACAGGGGAAAGTGAAGTATTTCACGGTTTTTAATTTAAAAGTTTTCCCACTAACAATACTTATCCACAGCAACCCCCATTCTTATGATTGCTGGAGAACTGATCACTGTCTCTATGGTTACAGACTACAAACAATCTCTATGTGTAGTCTGATCCTGCAGTCATGTATTACTCCCATCCCGCTGTTCCCTCTTCTTGCTTACCCAGGGTGCATGTGGGTCAAAACATCAGAATCTCCTTCCTCTTGTATACTAGTGCATGTTGATACTAAAAAGGTATGTTCACCATGGCGAAAAACAACTACTACAATAGCATATAAGTGGTTTACAAGCGGTTTTCATGGTAGTAAGTGCCAATACATCTAAAAGTAAATTATACAGCTTTGCAAGTAGTCTTGGTTATAAAATATAGTACCGTTTTGGGTATACAGCAGACTGATCATTGTCTCTATGGTTACAGACTACAAACAAGCTCTATGTGTAGTCTGATCCTGCAGTCGTGTATTGCTCTACTGCCGCTATTCCCACGTCTTGCTTACCCAGGGTGCGTGTGGGTCAACACGGGAAGATTTGTTCATCAAAATCTCCTTCCTCTTGTTGACTAGTGCATGTTGAGACAGAAAGCAAAGGGAAGTGATTTTTGGGTTAGTCACCACACGACTAAAGGGGACAAGAGAAAAGTGTATGTGTATCTAGGTGGGTGACCGTGTGACTAAGGATATTCTTCTATAGCCTTTATTATGGCTGATCATGTTTGCAGTTATGGCTGTTCTGTTATGGTCAGGAGAACAAAAACATCCATGAGCAAAACTCTGATAGATAAGATAGGAGTGAGTGGCAGGCACAGCTCTAGGATTGCCACCCAATGCTGCCCCTGTAAGCAAATAGGGGTGTAAAGGGAAATGGGCCTAACTGGTACTCACCCACCTTGTCAATCCTACCCTAATGACCTATAACCAACAGACGAAGTCTTTCTTCTCTGGTTTCTTCTCTATTCATAGCATTGGTCAACATCTGAGTCATCTAACTTCCTGCAGTGGTAGCAACACCATAGGGGGATAAGCAACCAGGTAGATTAAAGACTTTGTAATTGCCAAGAAAGTGATTCTGAAGATACAGTTACACTCATTGTAGTGGATACAAGTCATGAATGAAGCAATTAGCTCCAGTTTATGGATACTGCAGAAACAGCGCCTCTGTTGTCCATGGTAGTGTCTAGTATTGCATCTTAGGGTGGGTTCACACTTGCGCCAGCACGACCTAAATGTCGGAAAACTGGATAGGGAAAGGTTTGCGACGCTTTGCTTAAAAACCCATTCACTTGAATGGGTTTTTAAAGCAATGCGCGGGTGTGCGCTCACACCCTCTGCGCCGCAAAGCCGTTTTTTTCGTCGGAAACAAAGTCGGACATGCAGGACTATGTGTCCGACGAAAAAAAACCAGCTTTGTGGCGCAGAGGGTGTGAGCGCACACCGGCGCATTGCTTTAAAAACCCATTCAAGTGAATGGGTTTTTAAGCAAAGCGCCGCAAACCTTTCCCTATCCAGTTTTCCGACATTTAGGTCGGATTCGCGGCGGACGGAGTGCCAGCGCAAGTGTGAACCCACCCTAAGATGCAATACCTTTCCCTATCCAGTTTTCCGACATTTAGGTCGGATTCGTGGTGGACGGAGTGCCGCTGCAAGTGTGAACCCACCCTTATTTGTATTTCAGTCAATTGAACTATGTTGCAATAGCAAACATAGACCATGGACAAGAGTGGCGTAAAAATAAGCAGAAATGTTTTTATAGACTCAGCACCATTAAAGGGATTGTGTCACCAAAGCCCAGCATATCAAACCAGACCCTCAATGGCACCGCCCTCATTGCTCTAAAGAGCTCATTTGCATATTGACAAAAAGACAATGTCTTGGCAATACAGGCAGAGATTCACAAGTGGAAAACACTGTTTGGTTCAGGTGGCCCTAACCTATCTTATCTGCAGGGAGGGTTATGCTAGAATATGCTGGGCTATGGTGACACACTCCCTTTAAGAAGGATTTGTCAACTCTCCTGACATGTGTTTTTAGTAAATATTAGTTTTCCCTATAAAATAACAATATTTCATCTCATTTTTGAATTTTTTGCATTGTGCAGTTCCTCCGTTATTTCTCCTAGAAATTTATGAAAAAAAATTGACAACTGGGGGTAACCATTCCCTTTGTCAAAGGGGTGTGTCCCTTCATAGTTTGACATGGGCAGCACTAATTGGATAGTATCAGTGTGTGCAGGAATATGCTCCGAATTGGTAACACCTTGTGTTTTAAAAAAAAAAAAGAAGTAAAAATATTTCCAGGAGGAATAATAGAGGAAAATCACAGGTTTCTAAGAATATATATTGCAGGATTTTATGAGAAACACAATTATTTACTAAAACAAACATATCAGGAAAGATGACAAAAGGTTCAGATTAGAAAAACATGGCTGCTTGCTTTCATACACAATAACAGGTTATCTAATAACTTTATTACCTATGGACAGTAGGTTGAAGGTGCACCCCCAGAGGGCTCCTGTAAAGCACCTCCATATTTATCATGTGTTGGGCAACCAGATGAAAGTCTTCAGAAAATTTTACTTCCACCAATTTCAACTCTTTGCATTCTTCAATCCTTAGCTACAGCAGAGAGACAGGGACCGCCCACATGACAATAGAAAGCTTAATTAGCATATTGGGTGCGGAAACTAACAGCACTGATTGCTCAGGAATGGCGGGGGCTTGAGAAACAATTCCAAGTGTAGCAGAATCAGTGGAACTGCACCTGTTAAAAGATACAAAGAGTCAGAGTTGGTGGAGGTGGTGAAAGATTATCCTTAATAAGGTTGAGATAACAAAAACATGGCTGCTTGCTTTCAGAAACAGTCAGAGGTCCTCTCTAGTAATTTTATTATTTATGGACAATAGGTTCCTAGTGCACCTACAGAGGGTTCCAGTAAAGCACCTTCATATTTGTAGTGTGTGGGACAACCAGATGAAAATCTTCAGAAGTTTTTACTATGACTTAAAGTGGACTTTTCACCATTTCCACCTCTTTCCATCTTTCAATAGGTGCCACTCAACTGATGCTAGTGCAGTTGGAATTTTTTCTGTAGCCCCACCATTCCTGAGCAATCAGTGCTGTTAGTTTAAGCACTCAATATGCTAATTAGGCTTTCTATTGTCAGGTGGGCCATCCTTGACTACAGTAGGGCTGTCCACCTGACAGTAGAGAGCCTAATTAGCATACAGTATTGGGTCCTAAAACTAACAGCGCTGATTGCTCAGGAATGGTGGGGGCTAGAGAAAAAAATTCCAACTGGGCCAGAATCAGTAGAGCGGCGCCTATTAAGGAAGGCAAAGAGCTGGAGTTGGTGAAAGGTCCTCTTTAAATAGCATTTGATCATTTTCCAAATGTATCTAAAAATACTAAAAATAAGGTTTATAAGAGTATATATGTGGAATACAGTGGTTTGGACGGGCCACCTTGTAAAGAGGTTGTAACCACTAATCTCCTGAATGGTAGCTAGGGCAGTTGTCAGATGTGACCCCGCAGTAAATAGGTAAACACGTCTTCTCGCTGCCTACCTTCTCCCGGGTCTTTGATGTCCCCGGCTACATTCGACTTCATTTAAGGAGCTATTGACACACTTCAGAAACTGGGCTGAACTTCCAAATATTTTGGTTTCATTTAGTGCAGGGGGAGGTTTGGGAGAAGTTGGCCTGTCTCCAATTAAGCGTCCCGAGCCTAACTCATCTGGACAATCATGGCTTGTAAAGGAATGAATGCATCTTTTATAGACCTTAACACCCAAAAGAAAAAGTGCTCGAGGTTTAAAAGTGCAAAGGAAAGTCCATCCGTACGGAGTCAAGTCAAAGAGCGGAGTCTTCCTCGGGATGCTCCTTAGATCTGTCACTGGCAACTGGATAGGGTCGGCTATGGGGGGCTTATCAAGAACCTGCTTTCTACTGGTGGTGCTCCTGTCCCTAATGGACCTGTCCTGTGCTGATCAGAGGAACCTGGCAAGTCCCTACCTGGAGGTAAGTCAACCTGGCACATCATGTGTTGACCTACATAGCAGTGTAATGTATACCTTCTGCTGGGTGCGGATGCAGAATATACTGAACTGCAATTACATGGGGAATGTTTATCTCAATTTTTTGGGTTGGGTTGCAAAAATGCAAATTGGGGTCATTTCTGATTGCTTTTGATGTGCAAAATATAGGCAGAGAAGTGTGAAGTGTATTAACCATATACTTTCCTTGTAATACCATATGTATAAATCCAACCATTAGACTGTTCATTGCCCTTATTCTGTATCTAAATACATATAAGTGTGTTATTGGTGCCCCCCTGACAACCAGCAGGTGCCCCAGTTGCCAACCATGTACATTTACATGTCTCCCTGACACCTCTGACCGGTGAGACGTCTTCCCCGATATCCCACAGTGTAGCCAGTGCCCTACAGAGCGATAGTCTGCTTCTTTTAATACATTTTCGGAATATTCTTCACCATCAGTAGCCCTCCATGGCTCCCTATACAAGTTGCATTGGGTGTAAATATCAGATTATTTATGGCCAGCATTGAAGGGGTTATTAAGTTTAGGAAACCCTTTTCATTACTGAGGCAGGTCCCCCTATTTGGGATCCTCACCCCATTGCTCTGGAGGACCCAGCATGCCTACACATTATAAAGTACATGGGAACCATGTAATTCTTCATTCCTCCTGTGGTGGTGCTGCAGGGAACTTGAACACTTGCTATTGGGTCCTCCCACATATTACAACTGATCGCTTGGGATTTCAACTGCAGGGTCCATCAAACAAAAAGGGATTTGCAAAATGGTACAAATTGTTTACAAATAGATAATGATGGCCTATCCTTAGGATAACTCATCAGATTGGTTTGGGCCGACGTCCAGGATCCCCACTGATCAGCTGTGGCCGTCAGACAGCTAAAGCAGACAGCTCCATAGACTGTCTCTTAAGTGTTCGGTGCAGGTGCCCATTGGACCATAATGTCATTGGTGCACAATGTATCTGCAGCTGCCATTAGGTGTAAAGCCAGGTGCAGGGCTCCCTATAGTCACAGATGGTACCCGTGTACATATATTGGCCCCATCGCCCATTCTCAGCTTTGGTTAAAGGGATTGTCCAGCAGTAGACTATTGATGACCTGTCCTATTCAAGTCTATGGGATGGTGCTTGCAGTGAAATCCCCACCACTCTACTAGTGCTGTGCTAGTTCCAGTACGTTGCGGCTGCTGTAAACAACTGATCGGTGGGGAAGTCAAGGCAGACCCCCACAATCTGATATTGATCATTTATCCTAGGACAGGTCATCTATAATATAGTATTGGACAACCTATATAATACCTAGTGACAGGCAACTTGCTTCAGTCAGGGGAATGTGCAAGATTTTACAGAGGGGGTGGGTTACGTAGGGGGGGTTTACTGACGGCTCATGTAATCACACTGGTGCCCCATTTACAAGGGGGCTTTAGGGGGACTTTTGGTCCCCATCCTCCTGATCAGCACACTGGCGCTCCATTCACAAGGGAGTCTTTACAATCTTGTGGATAAGGGATAAGTATCCTTTAGAGCACGCCCCCTTTAAGTAATATGTGCAGAGCATCTTGGCGTTTGACATGACTTTATAGGGAGTGAGAGTCACATCAGTCACTGCTGAGAAGAAGCAGCTGGGCATTAGGATGGAGAAGAGCTGCCAGGAAGTATTGACAGAGGGCGGTTTAGGAAGCATTTATGGGGCACTCGCCCCGTCCCTGAGCAATGACCTCCGCATATGTCACAGAACATTCTCACATCACTTCCACAGCAGTCAGTAATTCATCCTGAGTCTACAGTTTCCTATGGTCCATGTGGGTGCTGTAAAGCAAATCTCTGAACGCTGTTAACACCAGCTTAAGTAAAATAACCAACCCCAAATATGTAAATATGTACAGACAATAGAATCTAGAATCTACCAGCAGAAAACAGAAACAGATGAGAACAATATGTACACGGATCTGGTTATAATTACCGAAAAAAAGAAAACAATACATTCCATATAAGGGGGGGGCGGAAAAAGCTGGAAACAGTCAGGTGGTGGAGCTATTCTTGAAAAATATTTGTTGGCCTGCATTACACACTTCACTCCCCTACAACAGCGCCACACCTGTCCATAGGTTATGATTGGTATTGCAGCTTAGCCCCATTCATTTGAATCAGGTACAACCCATGGACAGTTCTGGTTCTGTCTTTAGATATAGCAGCCATATTTTTCATACTCTTCTAGTTGGAAAATACTAAAAGTTTCAAAATTTGGGTCAGATAAAATTTTTGCAAAGATTAAAGTTTTTTCCTAGATGATTTAGGCGGCAGTGGAGTTTTTGTAACTAAAGCTTCTTACTTCTCTATCTCTTGAGTATTGCAAATGATTTCCTGGCGCATTCCCAAACTCTACAAACTTGTGTTACCAGTGACAGCCCCAGAGCCGACCCAAGGGCCTTGTTATAAATGATGGGAATAGACAATTTTCTGGCTTGTAATGATTTTCTATGGGTACACACAAGGGCACAAATAAGAGAAATAGGCCGTCATTTGTATCCGCAGAAATAATTGCAGAAATGAGTGTAATCCCAGTAGAATGATAATGTAATGTTGATATTAATGATGGGAAATTTGATGAAAATTGTAAAAAATTTGTTTCTATTTTTTATGCAGAGATTCAAGCGCCAGATCCGCGCATCCAAGACTGAGGTAAGAAACTAAAAAGAAGCAAATTCTATTCTAGTGTGGCAGAGGGGTCTTTGCCAACAGACACGAGGGGTCTGTGCTCTTCCTTCTTCCGGGGCCGGTTACAATGACTGTTAGCTCTTCACTTCTTATACACGAGGGTCCGGTTACAATGACTGTTAGCTCTTCACTTCTTATACACGAGGGTCCGGTTACAATGACTGTTAGCTCTTCACTTCTTATACACGAGGGTCCGGTTACAATGACTGTTAGCTCTTCACTTCTTATACACGAGGGTCCGGTTACAATGACTGTTAGCTCTTCACTTCTTATACACGAGGGTCTGGTTACAATGACTGTTAGCTCTTCACTTCTTATACACGAGGGTCTGGTTACAATGACTGTTAGCTCTTCACTTCTTATACACGAGGGTCTGGTTACAATGACTGTTAGCTCTTCACTTCTTATACACGAGGGTCTGGTTACAATGACTGTTAGCTCTTCACTTCTTATACACGAGGGTCCGGTTACAATGACTGTTAGCTCTTCACTTCCTATAGTTAAGCCCCTGAGCATCACTATAGCAGTCACACCCCCAAGGCTCCCTCTAGGGTAAAGTATTTGTACCTTCTCATGTTGAAGTTACATGACTTCTTCCTAACTTACATTCCTGCGTCATATGGAGATGAAGTCTCTACTATATAGGATGTAACTTCCTGTGTTTATTTCTGCACATGTACACAAACAGTAGTCACCCAAACAGGAAGTCAGGTGGCCGCTAGGAAAACTAAAATCTTATGCTCTGTACAATACACCAAATGGATCTGCGGGAATCCCTGAAACTCCCATTATATTTCAACTTGTCCAATGACAACCCACCTTTGACTTCCATGACTTGTCAATTAAATCCAACCTCTAGGACCTCAGACCTTTACTGACAACGATGGGCACCAAGCTCCTGAAAATGAGGTGTTGGGATAATGGTCTTACATAGATCACATGGACATTCATGCTACATGCTACTGGTATGGATTGCACTGTAGCAGGTGTGGACCCACTGTGCCGATAAACTTATTTGGCTTTGAGCTACTCCTGAGGGTTCAGTTTAGTGGTGGCTGATCTAGGCGGTTCGAGAGCCCCTTGTGTCACCAAAGGGAATAGGCAGAGACATGCAAGTGAAGATGCTGAGGTCAGGATAGGCAGAGTTTGTTAGTCACGGTTAAAAGGCTAAAGATTGGGACAGATGAAACAGGTCCAGAGTCGGGTAACTAGGCAGAGGTCAAACACAGGGGGTCAAAGTACCCAATAGCAGGAAATTACCGTTATAGCATCTAGGCAAGCTAGGAACCTTTTCACTCAGACACAAGTGCAGGGGACTGGCTGGGAACACATTACTGGATTAAAGATTGCTCAAACCCCCACCAATCAGAAGTACGGGGAGTTCTGTTCCCCATTCTGATTGGAGCGCTGATCAGGTCCATTCTATGGCACGTCCACTAAAATGAATGGAGCTGTGTGCGCTCTGCCCAACTGTCCCAAAACAGGGGACAAAACGCCTCCATTTTCCTGATTGGTGGAGGTCTGAGCAGTCGAACCCCCATGGATCTGGAAGTTTAAATTTTTTTAAATGGGAAAACCTCTTCTTAAAGGGCCAGCACATACTCCCTATGGGCAGGGACTGGATCCCAAAGTTTGGGAGAGACAGGGAGACAAAGGACCCAGCCCAAGTCGACCCCATCCCCATTTTTAGGATTTCTTTTAACAATCCATACGGATTGGGTAGCTCTCTAAAGTAAGAAGGGGCCCACAGCCCCTCATACAAATATGGTATCACTAAAGGCAGGGGTGCAGAAATTAAGCACAAACTCTCCCATGATGGGGATGGCATAAGGCATGTTGGGCCAATTTAATTCTGGCTTGGATGGGGGTTGATTTCTGATTTTCCTCCATTACATGTATGTTCCTGATAAGTACAATCTACTCAGAAAGCCGCAAGTAATTTATAATGAGCTTTGATTAAAGCAATGACATCAGAGCAGAGAGATTTCTTCCTAAGCATCTCAGCATGTATCTTAGTGGCAGACATATCATGGCTGCATTTATTCTTGCCATATTGCATGCATATACAGTACGTGCATAAATAGTACCGCTCCAAAGATATGTGTGCCCTTCAACTAGGAGAAACATTTCAGGAATGTGAGGTGGATGTTTACACAGCAACCCTGTGGTCCCTGCCTGCTGGGAAAGGTAGAAAAGTCCCAATCATTGAAGTTTCCCACCGTCCCTCTGTCCCCTATAAATAAACCCGCGTCACTTAGCTCTTTATAATTCTAGCATGTGTGCTCCAATACAGCATCCCATAGCCCTAATATAACCAACTTTTGGATATCCTTATACTTGCAGGCAGTATTGGACTGAGGTTCCTGGGGCCCACTAGATAAAATGATTCTGGGGCCCACCCTCCAGCAACCCCATAGGAAATAGACCGTAGTACCTTTCAAATTTGGGTGTCTTGTGTTAGAGCCTGGGGTATCTTTATAATGGAAACTGTGTAATGCCTCATTTCACCTGTCGTGGCACTGCAGGAAAATTGAGTACACATATTACAACCGATCACTCAGGGTTCCAGTAGATTATCACTTGGAGACTCTTCTAACAAGAAGGGATAGTCCAAAGTGAACACCTTGAAAGAGCTCTTGACACCCCCCATAAACATCGTATTTGTCAACTATCCCAAATTTGCTGGAACTGTCCTAAATTTTTAGTAACAATTCCAGCAAATTTGAGCATGTCGTAGCCCAAAAAGGTGTGGGATTTCAAAGCGCTGCCTGAATTATATATTTTGGGTACTGGACATGTTCTGGTTGAGCATGTATACATGTAAAGCATACTTGCCAACTTACGGTGCCCTGGTGCGCAAAGTGTGCTTTAAAAATTTCTGGAAGGCCACACCCTTTTCATAAAATCTCCATGATATGCCCCTTTTTGTTGCACATCATACCCCTTTTGTGACATGCAAAGTGTCGGTCACATCCATTTTTTGTTATGTGACCGACACATAAAGTGCCCTAGCCATGTAGAATATGACCCAGAGCCTGGCAGATGCAGGAGATTTTCCCACTCTCTCCGGATTCCAGGAGCTCACTCCTTTTTGCGAGAGCCTCCGAGATGTTCCAGTAGAGTTGGCAAGTACGATGTAACGTGTTCTTGTACTGATAAGATCAATGTGAAGAGGGTCCCCTTCAAATCCCCTTCAACGTAATGTTGGCAAGTCACCTGTGAGTACCAAAAAAATATTTACTGAAACAAAGCCACATGAGTCAATGATCATCTGATGACCTGGGCTGATCCTAATTCCAGACCTTGGCCCAATGACCATCACTAGGAATGAGCTTAATATTACTCCACTAATAGAAAATTTGTGACCCCTCCTTTAAGAGAATATAAATTGGTAGCCTATCCTGTCTTACTTGAAGAAGGCCGAGGCCTAGTACCAGGTACAACCACATCTGGATGGGGCAGACGAAGGATCTGGAGCTCCATAATGTGTTGCAGTCCATTTGTTTGGCTCATTGGTTGGGGTCTGGCACCTGCCAATCACACATTGATGGCCGATCCTGTCATTGATGTATGTTCCTGTGATGTTTTTTCAATGTCCCGTGTCCCACCATTCACACAATGAATTTGGGGTAGTGTCTGTATGTTCTCTCCCTATGTACTATGAGGTTGTCACCACTCAGATTATAAGAATGATGGTATTGGAGTGGTGAGGTAGTACCGCTCTCCTCTTACTACTGCTATTCCCATGTTCCCTAGTAACTACCGGTAATATAGTAGTTACTACGGCAGTATTTTCCATGGCTCCATTAACTGGTATGGAAGGTCTCTGACGCCGTTCACACTTATGAATGGCCCTTTCTTTCTCAATATCCCAGTAATATCCTTAAGTGATGTATCAGGAATTTCCTAGTGAAAGTGGAGAAGCATATAACATTTATGAGGACGGATCAAGGACCGAGTCACATTTTACGCATCCAATTATAGCTGTAGTCCACACGTGGGGCACTGTATAGGGGCATATTTAGCAGGCACACTGTCATATGGAATCTATTGCTGCCACTTATGGCATTTCTTTGGCACTGGCATTCATTGTAAGGCTCTGTTTACATCTGCATTTGTCATATCTGCCATATACTACAAAAATAATATACTGTACCCCCATACAGTACTCTAATAATACCAACACACTGTGGAATTGTATCAACTCGCTGGTGATCCATGGCCTCTGGCATCTCTGCTCTCCTGGCAGTCATGGTTGCAGGAATACTCACCCTTCCTGCTGCATTTCATCCAGGTCTCTTGTGCCTGATCCTACCTGGTGCACATTCCCATGTGTGTCCCCCCACAGACACTTAAAGGGTCAACACACATAGTCACCTGCCCCCAGTCAGTCATGGTAGACCACAGGATATTTAGAGCACCTTCTCTTTTGGGTGCCTGGCCAATAAGGTACCCTGGGTCCAATAAAAGCATTGTATTATTTTGTCTGTCTACTTGTTGAGTGATGTCAGATCTGTTTTTTGACCCCCAACTTGTGCCACCTGCCCTGACCTGTACCTGGATTCCCACTCTGAACCTGTGCCGTCTGCCCTGGTCTGTGCTTGGATTCTGAACCTGTGCCACCTGTCCTGACTTGTGCCTGGACTATGAACCTGTGCTACCTGCCCTGTCCTGTGCCTGGACTCTTTCTCTGAACCTATGCCACCTTTCCTGATTTGTGCCTGGACTCTGAACCTGTGCCACCTGTCCTGACTTGTGCCTGGACTATGAACCTGTGCTACCTGCCCTGTCCTGTGCCTGGACTCTTTCTCTGAACCTATGCCACCTTTCCTGATTTGTGCCTGGACTCTGAACCTGTGCCACCTGCCCTGACCTATGCCTGGACTCTGACTCAGAACCTGTGCCACCTCCCCTGACCTGTGCCTGGACTCTGAACCTGTGCCACCTGCCCTAACCTATGCCTGGACTCTGACTCTGAACACGTGCTGCCTGTCCTCTGGCCTTGCCTCTCGCATGTCCTTTGACCTGCCTGAGTCATCTTCCACTAAACTGGATACTAGATAGGAATTATTTTCTTCCACTAAACTGAGACTACTCCAAAAGGTAGCGACTTTGTGTTTTTTCCGCCACAAAGACCAGATCCCTGTACAGAGGTTAAAGGTTGAAAACCAGTGGACCACTTAGACAGTGTCCTTAGGAGTAACCTATAGCCACATTGGTCCTGCAAAATGTGGGTCCACATCTACTGCATTAGACATACAGTGAACTCCATGATTAGTGCTGTAGAAAATAGTGATATAAATGAATGTTAAGAAATCATAGTGGTGACAAATCTCAGGTGCCAGGTTGTACATCTCTAAGGCCAGCCCTGGTTGTCAGTGCATAGCTCTCAACATTACAGAATAGCTGAGCATTGCTCATCCTGGTATTCCTGGTGCATGAATAGCAGAGTGTCTGTGAAGACTGGCACTTACATAGACAGAGCATTAGGAATAAGTAAAATAAAATATCTCCTTAATCCCTAGAGAGCCTGAGGGAACTGCAGGTGATAATCCTGAGTCTTTAAGACTTTGGACCAGCAGATGATTTTCCAGTGACTGTGTGTAGTGAAGTCACAGTAAAGGAAACAGGTGCTTTAATACTTCCTCTGATGTCGGGGATTGGAGGCCGTAGGACTCTCCTGCATTCTTCATAGACGCCTGAGAGCTTAACCATATGGACGTTGCAGAAAAGTCCAATTCTAGGAGGTAAGGAGGTTGAAGCTGTGCAATGGAGCAGTGAAAGACTATAGAACGAAAATACTGCACCGTCTCCAGAGCAACAGTAATGCAGCCTAAAGTGTAATAATGGATCCAAAAAGGATGGAATTTCTGGGGATTTTACCTACAGATTTGTGTAGGTAAAATCTGCAGCAGAATACAGTAATAGGTATAAGGTAGATGCTAGAATGGTGTGGGTAAAATAAGTTGGTGCCTGGAAATTCCATGGATCCTGTAGGTGGCGCTACAGTTTTCAGGCATAGAGGGATTATATTGTGGCACAGATTTGGTGTAAGGCCCTTTCTTGCACCACAACCCCCAGTCTGGGTCTCACTCACCATATTATGTGAATGTGAATGGAGTGCGATGGGGAGCAATGGGATGGGATGGCTGGGGCAAGGATTCCTTGGCCCAACATATTCATTATAACTTTTTTATAACATTTGTTGATGTGAGTTATATAGGAAATCTAACTGGCGTAGATCTACTATCTAGCGCAGTTGGGGCCTTTATTAAGGCTGGCATACAATATGCCAGTCTTAATAAATCTGCTCTACTGTATGCAAGAAAAGACTGTGAAGGTGATGTTATATGGACCTCATAGCTAAGACCCTATTTGTTAGCCACAGGTAAGACAGGGCCACCCTTTTTGGATCTGTAACCCACAGCCAGGGCACTGCAGATGTTTTGAGCATTGAAAAACTAAAAGCTCACGGTACAGAAGATGACTGCCCCCAACAAAGGAGATACAGACTGGCCGGGAAGTACCATCTTGAAACATCAACTCTTTTACCAGTATACCATGTGTTTTGTCCATCTACAACACTGACTTCTGAGTCTTATTCCTGCACTTGCCATCAATGGCTCTCCAACCACCATCAGGCTCAGGGAGGTTTACCATCATACCCTCTGCAGGCCTCCTCAGCACTGCCCCAATGGAGAGATCCTTTCCAATGTAACCCTAGCTACTACTACTCCCAACCTCCTGGCCTTCATCTACTGGGCTTTTGAATATACCCGTGTTATAAAAAAGAAAAACAGAAATCCCAAAGGGGACTGATATATGATGGACACAACCAATCCTGATAGATCCCATAGACTACAATGGGGTCTGTCAGGTTTCTGTTCTGAGGTCCATCATTTTGTCAGACAAAAAAGTAATCATTGCCATGTTTTTGGATTAACTATTTCCAATCTCTCCAAGGATATGCCCTCCATTGTAATGAATGAAAACCCTAAGAAATCCGGTTTACATTGGTAGTTCCCAAACTAAACCAAGAAGGTACAGGGATCCAACCATTCCAAAATGGCTGTCTATGGTTGCAACTTCCTTAGTAGGAAGTACAGCTCTGGAGAACAAACTTCTGCTCTGAAAAGTGAGCATTGTATTACTGTCCATGTATAATCCTACTGAATATATTTCCTATCTCCTAGCTGACCATCAGCAGCCTCTGCATCCAATCCACCATAGTCTCCCGCTATGCCTTGACCAAGGTGCAGACGGTTATGGTCAACCCTCATGAAGAATCTAAGGAGGCCATCTTTGATTTGGAGTTACCCAGCTCGGCCTTCATCTCTAACTTCACGCTGTAAGTAGAGGCTTCTCCTTATCACAGACTGCTGTGATTTCCATGACTTTTCTCACAGGCTGCGACCTCCATTTAAAAGAATGGAAACCCTAAGAAAATGATTCTGTATTGCTATCTGTGGTCCTGACATGTCTGGCTTAGTAAGTGCTTGTAGTCTCCATAAAACAAGGGTGATGCATTTTTTGCTGTCCCTTTGTTATTCCTGTTAGAAATTGATGAATATATTGACAGCTAGGTGTTACCAGTAGGGGGCGTGTCCCTATAGAATCTGACACTGTCCAATCAGTGCTCACTGTATCAGACTTCACAGGGACACGCCCCTTAGACAAGGAAAATGGTAACACCCAGGAGGAACGAAAGAAGAACGGTACAACATTGAGTTATAAGGAAAGGCGCTTCATAATTGTTATTTCATGGAGAATATGATTATTTAGGTGTTTCTCCTAAAAATGTATGAATAAATTTAGAATTGTGTGTATAGTGCACCCCTAGATATATTTGACAATTTATAAGCTGGTAAAATAGGGATGACTAAGTCCCGTAAGTCCCGTCCCCGAACCACCCACAGCCTTGCCACTGGACCACTCAATCCTGCCCCTAAATTGACTGTACCCACTCTGGTGGGGCTTTGTATGCCAAGCCTTTTCTGACCAGGTCATGCCAAATTTACAAAGAGTAGGGAGGGATTTACTAGTCCATCTATGGGGCGCATCTTTGACACACGGCCTTTATCTGTGCCAAATGCACCTCAGTTTTTCTTCCTTGCCCCACTTTCCACTTTTCACAAAAGTGGTCAGAGCGGAGCAAAGACCGAAGCAGGCTGAACCCGAGACCAAGGCAACCCAAGTATAGCTTACACTGGCACAGATTTCAATTCAGGTGCACATAAGTGAACTTGAAATACTAAAAGGTTAGAGTGAGTCAAGGACAAATTTGGGACAGTTGGTCTAGTATGCCTAGACACTTAGTGTCCGAGCATGTAGGGACCCAACTTATTGACAAGGGGAATGATAACACCTAGTTGTTAATTTCGTAACACATTTCCAGGAGGAACAACAGAGGCATGTCCCAATAATTTGTTACTACATATAGAAAAATAGATATGTCAGAATAGCTGATGGGTCCTCTCAAAATCAAAGCAGACACAGAAAGCACAAAGGTAGGGTTAATACAAACAAACATGTAACATACACACGATTGACCAACATGGAGAGAGGCAGTGTCGATTGTGGACTGGCCCACCAGAGTACCAGAGGATCCTCCGGTGGACCTGGGTTCTAACCCAATAATGGTCCAAATTAGAAGAGTTCTATGGTCTATTTCCTAGGGATTGTTAGAGGGTGGACCACCAGAATTATTTTATCTGGTGCACCCAAGGAATCTAAGTCTGACACTGGAGAAAGCTGATGAGAAGTGAACCCTTGTAGACTGTCGAGTGACTGTCTAACCAGAAAATTTGGCTCCATAAATCCAAAATGGCTGATCATTGTCTCAACATTCTTTTCTTAGTTATAGCAGGAAGAGCAGCTCTGGAGCACAAACTGCTGCTCTAAGAAGTGAAAATTCTGTGTATTTATGATCATTCGTTCACGCATGGATATAGCAGTAATAAACCTTCTAGAGTGAAAGTAGGCTTATCGCTATGTATTTCTAACATGGAGAAAGTTGCTGCCGTTTTCTTCCCGCTTTGCTGATCTTGGCCGCAAAATCATAATTCAAAAATAACCTCGAGCTTTGAAGTCGAGCTTGGAAGAAAACCAAGAATAAACAGAAAAGAGGAAAGAAATGGTGCAAGTCATCCTCGCACACAGCTCCCTGTCACAAGGGAAGGTTTTGTCACTGCAGCCAAGTTAATCTTGGCCGGCCCCTGTCCTTCTAAAGTTTACGCTGGCCGGCCGTCTATGCGTGTCTCTCTAAGACTTCAGCTTGCCTGGAGACCCAGAGACAGAGGAGCTGCTGTATTCTATTCTGTACAAGAAGGAATCAACATGGACTGCAATGTCAGGGACAGAGATGACCAACTTGAGATGTTTTTGTCCCAGTGTCCATCGCTAATGTATTCTAGCAGCCCCAGGGATCAGCGAAGTTCAGGACACAGTGTGCTGGACCGTAAATTACCGCCGGGAATAAAGATTGTTCCTTTTCATCAGACACGACTTGCCCAACAACAAAAATACTCCCCGAGGTATAATGAACATCCTGAAAGGCCCGGCTATTGCACACTGTCCTAATTTCGCTTGAAAGATGGGTGGCCTGTTCACTTAAATTAGACCCGTCACCTCTCCTGACATGTCTGTTTTAGCAAATACTTGTATTCCCTATTAAATAACAATTCCGGAGCATCTTTTCTTAGAATTCTGTGTTGTGCCGTTCCTCTGTTATTCCTCCAAGAAATATATGAATACACTTGTAAAAGGGGTGTGTCCGTACCGAGTCAGCACTGATTGGACAATGTTAGTTTGCAGGGACACACCTGCGACTGGTAACACCCAGTTGTCAGTTTATTCATAGATTTCCAAGAGGAAATAACAGAGTAACATCATGACAGTGTTATAAGGAACGATGATCTAGAATTGTGATTTTGTGGGAAATACAAGTATTTGTCAGGAGAGGTGAGAGGCCCCGAAGAATAGGGTCAATGCACTTCACTATGTGGGTACTTACCTACTGGGATAACCTGTACAATCTCCAATCCAAAAATGGAGAGCTCCCACACAAAGGGGTGACTTCTTGGTGTCTGAGAAGAGTGGGCAAATCTCCAAAGCCTGTCAGAAAGTTCCCACATCCACTGGTCATATTATATGTGATGTGTGCACTTCACCTGTTGGTCACGTCACAAAAAAGCGGCGCGACCAACACATTTCGTTTCCATGTCACAAAAAGAGGGCGTGTTGTGTCCCCTGTAATCCACCTACTATAGACGTGAATGAGTACTCAAACACATCTATGGCTGCTAGTGTAAGTACACTACAGTCTGGGTACACACCATGTACACACATGTTTACGCAAAATGGTCCTAACATCTCCTCCCAAGGACTACGTTGACATACACATTTATATGGTACCTCTTGTTTTGTCCACATTTTGACATTTCCTAGTGACATTTTAGAAGTTTTGATCATCTGTAATCTGTGGAAAGACTAGGCAGCAAGTCTTCAATTTCTCTGCAGCGCCCCCAGAGGGGAAATTCAGCATTACAATCCACTCATTGAATGAACATTCTGTCATGTATATCAGGGACATGTAACCCCTTTCCAGTCTGGTCCTGCCTGTGGTGGGGGTCCTACTCTATTAGCTCAGAATACCTTAAAAGGGATTTTTTAAACCAGACAATCCCTTTAATTCTCATGATTGAAGGAAACTAATTGAATTTTGTACTTACAGCACAGTTAATGGAAAGACCCACGTAGCCGAGGTCAAGGAAAAACACCAGGCCAAGAAGATGTACGATGAGGCAAGACGTCAGGGAAAGACTACAGCTCATGTTGGGACAAGGTAAGGACTAACTAGTAAGATAACAATATGGTTCATAGACAGGTCTTAGGCAGTCTTCGCCGGTGCCCACCTGAAACTCCAGTAACTACAGGGGTGTTCTGTTGTCTAGTCTGAGCAATCCCCTTTAACGTATCCTATTTGGACATTTGGACATCATAGAGGGAAGTCCTACTGTGGTGGACACAATGCCATCATGTAATTTATGGACATTTCAAGAAGAAACCCCACAGAACTTTCTCTAGGGAAAATAGCTAATCTTCGGAATTAGGGAATATGGATTTGTAGTTGTACAAATTAGACAATCCCTGGTTTTCACCCTTTAACCGCAGTAAAGGGATCAGGTCTTTGCCACAATGATCCATCAGGTCACTATCTCAAGTAGTCCCAGTTTAGTGGCTGCTGACCCACACTGGTTCAGAGATACCATTGGGTGACACCAATAGAACAGGCAGGCATGTGATTAGAGGACAAGCATAAGTTAGGGCAGGCAGAGTTCTTATGTAACAGTATGACTGGCAGAGGTCAGGGAAGGTAGAGTAGGTTCACCTACAGTCAATGATTTTTCATTGTTTTTTTTTTTTGTCACACTGCAGCTGTTTAACCAATTGAACTTCTGGTTAACTCTGCTACATCTGTATATTGATACGTACCACCAGCACTTCCACACCAGACCAGAAAGGAGGCAGAATGGTCCCCAATACTCGAGCAATGATAAGAGAGTATGGGGCTACAGGATGTCACGTCTACACTGGAGTTCCATAATAATGCGTAAATTGTCCATCCGGCTTTTTGCCCTACAGGGATCGAGAGACAGAGAAGTTTCGTGTATCTATGAACGTGGAGGCTGGTGGAGAAATTACCTTCACGTTGACCTATGAAGAACTGCTGAGAAGACAACTGGGGAAATATGAGCACTCTGTTAGTGTGAGGCCTGGTCAGATAGTCCAGAACCTCACCGTGCAGGTGACAGTCTCAGAAAGAACAGGAATAGAGTACGTTCGAGTGCTACCTCTGCGGTCCAGTCGACTGCTTACCAATACGGTGCGAGGTGGGTATCAATAACTAGACGGAAAGCTAAAATGATAGCAAATTCAATGATTTTGGTTGAAAGGTATCTCTCCTTTCAACAGGTGAGGCAGCAGCACCTCCATCTACTGAGATAGAGAAGAGTCCACACTGTGCACGAATCACGTTCCAGCCAACCCCCGAGGAACAGGCTGCCCTGTCCAAGTCCGGGATTGCTGCAGATTTTGTCATCCAGTATGATGTGACCTTGAAGGATCTTGCAGGTGATGTCCAGGTAAGTAATCTGATATATTAGACATCGAGCACATTACATAAAGTGGTCATTCACCATATTTCATGTCTTGTCATTCAGATCTACAATGGCTATTTTGTTCACTACTTCGCTCCACGTGGACTTCCAACTATCCAGAAGAACGTGATCTTTGTTATAGATGTCAGCGGGTCAATGTTTGGCACCAAAATCAAACAGGTGAATTTTTGGGTGAAAAATTAAGTTTTTCCAATTTTGGCCATTCCTGCCAACTCTATGCCTCCATTTCAGAGATACTAGCCCTGAGCTGAAGACATGAAAAATCTGATACTAGTGATATGAACACCTGCTGAAGGGAACACCACCAACAGCCTGGCACCAAAGCCTGACTACCACCATGAATATTCCATACTTACAAACTTTTTAGTTGGTAAAATATGGACATTTAAAGCCCCAGCCCACCCATAGACACGTCTCCACCCCACCAGGCCTCACCCTATGCAGGCAGGACGTCACACATTGTAGTGGGATTTCAATAAATATGCCCCATTTCGGGTTGGGACTAACCCGATTTGCTGGTACTGTTGCCAGAAATTCAGAACAGTTGGCAACTACAGTATGAATCTTAGTTTGCCAAGATTGTCCCAAATTTTCAGAAACAATCTGACTTTTTATGTAAACCCCACCCACAAGTGGGCTTACATGGGTAGGTTTGGGGCAGTCCTGGGGACAGGACTGAAATGCCCCCATTTTAGCAATAAAAATGTTGGAAAGTAACTATGTATATGCCATACTTGCCAACATTTTGCCAAGGGGCTTTTAGAGAATGGCACATGTAGCACACCGCAAAAATTTTTGCCTCTATGAGAGAGACCATGTCTCTTTGGGGCATCACCGTGGCCTCTTTTTTTATATCGTAACCCCTCTTAACCATATCACACAGGCAGAGGTGTAACTTGAATCTCCTGGGCCCCAATACAACATAAGTAATGGGGCCCCGGTTTACTATGTGCTATCTATGATACTGTTGTGTTCTTATATTTTAGAGAGGCCATTGGGGCTCTTACTACCTCTGTACCCCTATAGCTACACCCCTTCACATAGGGCACCATCCAACATGAGGCCAGACCTAAGGCTACCTGACAAATCCCATTGTTAGACAGGGTACCCTAGCAACCAAAGGACTGTTCAACTTAAAGGGGTTGTCCAAGTAGTTCTGATTAGCTTGCCTGATCTGGTAGACTCCTGATGATGGACCGGGGGGAAGCTGGTGCCAACCACCGGATCAAGTGATCGAGACCAGCACTCCGACTCCTTGGTCGCTCCATACCCTCCTTCCTTTCCTGATCTCATCTGGCCCCATAGCACAGGGAAGTAGTGAAGAGGCAGAGTGAATGGGTCCGGGGCTGGTTCTGATCACAAGATCTGGGGGTCAAAGCCCCAGGTCCATCATCAGGAGATCAGGTAAGGTAATCTGAACACCCGGGACAACCCCTGTAAATCTGATTTGACACTGGCACTATTTTCGGCTTATACAGCATGAGATGTACAGTTACCACCCTGTATGCCACCATACTCATCATATTCCTTATTTTTGCTCTCTCAGACAAAAAGCGCCATGCACGTCATCTTGAACGACCTCCACCGAGATGATTCCTTCAATATTATCACCTTCTCAGATGTGGTCAAAGTTTGGAAACCTGGCGCATCCATCCAGGCAACCTATCAGAACATCAAGAGCGCTAAGGAGTATGTGAATAAGATCGAAGCTGACGGATGTGAGTAAGATGACTTCACCAAACTGCTGAGACACCAAGGTTAAGACTTAAGAAAATGTCGTTAGTAAAAAAAAAAAAAAAAATCTCTGGAAAATGTATAAAAGAGGATATTGGGGTATTTATTCTGGAAGGAAGTAGAGAAATCTCCACGTGTTCCTGGAAAACTCTGCTTTCATGTCTGTAAGGAGGCGGCCAAGTGGTTACTCGGGTAAACTCGCCTTTATGGGTTTAAAGGGAATCTTCAATGTTTGTATGACTGCTTAGGTGGAAGGAGCTGTAAAAATTTACTTATGTCTACCTGGTAATCTTCAGCCAGGTGCAAGGAGTTGTTACACAGGAACATACATGGCTACCAGACATAGGCTGCTGGCCTGGTTTCCAGACAGTCAAGGCGGAATAATGTCCAGCGCCCACTTGCTGTGCGGGATCATCCCCCAGGCTGGGGCCACCTGTAATCTGCAGGAAACAGAAAGATGTTTAATTGCCCCACAGTGCCTCCGCAGGAGAAATGAAGCATTACATGGTGCCCATGTAAGGCTGGGTTCACATCTGCGCAGAAACCACCAAAAATCAGCAGAGAGAAAAGTCCTGCATGGAGGACTTTTTCTCCACTGCTTTCAGTTTTAGCGGTCCGGCTCTCCATCGTTTGGGGCCGTTGGTGACAGCGGACCCAAATGATGGAGACCACAATGCTAGTGTGAACCTAGTGTAATCCATGGAGTCCTAGAGAGATGCTTTTTATAGCCAAAATTGATGGCAGTCTCATATGTGGGGCTTCCCTCTAGTAACCAAAAATTCCTAATTTAGCATTAGAAATTGGGGATTTTAACCCAACCTTTTTGAATTGTGTACGTCCTCCTCAGGCCCTGAACTTGGTATAACACAGTGTATCATTCATGATTGGAATGTTCTTTTAATAGTCCATTTAAAGGGGTTGAATGGCCAGTAAAAAATGTTTTTAAAAGCCTCAGAATGGGTAAAAAAAAGTAATATTTACCTCTCTGATGTCCTGATATTCCAGTTCTAACACTTCCCAGGTCCCCTGTTGGTCTCTTCTTCCTTCTCCCTAGGACAGATCACCACTGTGAACAGTGATTGGCTAAGCAGTCACACTTCCTGTGTCAAAAGGGAACAGGAAGTAGAGACTGGGATCTGGAGATTGGTGAAATGACCATTGATTTTTGTTATTTTTTGATCATTCTGAGTCTTTTTAATAATTTTTACTGGCCAGACAACCCCTTTTAGTACTGTATATGGGGTAGGAAGCAACCATGTTGTACAATGATAGAAGTACATGGACTGATGGGTAGCAAATAACATTATGATAAGATTGTCAAGGTAAAATCATAGGATTGACAAAAACTAATGTTATATGTCTCTTCAGGGACTGATATTAATGCCGCTATCCTGGCTGCTGCTTCTATCTTCAACCAGACATCACCTAAAATGGAGAAAGGTGGAACAAGGCAGAAGATTCCTCTCATCATATTCCTGACAGATGGAGAGGCCACCTCCGGCGTTACAGCATCCACCCGAATACTTCAAAATGCACAAAAGGCCCTCAAGGACACCATTTCACTATTTTGTCTGGCATTTGGTGAAGATGCTGACTACAACCTCATGCGTAGACTATCTTTAGAGAACCGTGGGATCGCGCGTCGCATCTATGAGTACTCTGATGCCACCCTGCAGCTCAAGGGCTTTTACGATGAGATTGCAAGTCCTCTCCTCTTCGATATTGAGTTGGCTTATCTTGGAGAAACGGCCCAAAATGTAACCCAGACCCTTTTCCCCAATTATTTTGAAGGGTCGGAGTTGGTTGTCACTGGTAAGCTAAAATATGGCTCCAAGAACCTTCAGGTGAGGATGACAGCTCATGACCAAAAAGAGAAGATCAGCTTAGAAAATGACATCACCGTGGAAGACAATGCCACACAACCCAGTTTTGGCTGCTCAGGTAATGTGGATGAAATTCAGTGGTTCGTCCAGAGGCTTTGGGCCTATTTTACCATTCAGGACTTACTACAGGCAAGGTTCAAGGCTAATGACACTATAGCGCGGAAGATACTCACTGAGAAAGCCACCAACTTGTCCCTTAAATATAACTTTGTGACACCGGTTACTTCTCTGATCGTCGTAAAGCCCGATGATCCAGATGAACCAAAAACAACTCTACCAACAACCACTACTACTACTACTTCAATGCCTAATACTGCAACTCACCACAATGTTGTAACCTCCCATACTACAGTATCTATCACTACTCCGAGTATTCCTTCAGTAAAAGCTAAGACCACTACAGTTGCAAGACCTACAAGGCCAGCCAATAAAACATCCAGAACATCGATAGCAGCCAAAATAAGCACAACGAGGCCAACCACTTCAAGACCATCAACAATTTCTCAAGTTACAGGAACCAGAGGTCAAGCTACTGTAACTCCTGAGATTACCACGGCCGGTATCTTAGGAAAGATAACAACCATGGCCTCTACTACTGGATCATATCCAACTACTCGCTCAAATTTCCATCACAATACCCTTCTGTCCTCAACCAGCACACTGCATCCCAGTAGTTCAATATCACCAGTGACTGTGAAGACGGAGAAACTGTCTTCCACTTTCTTGAATTCTGAAATTCCAAACATCTCGGTAGGCCCAAGCAGAGGGTCCACCAACTCAACTCCAGAGCCCACGCCAGAGACAGTGGCTGGTAATCTTTCTACCTCATCTATCAGTACGGTTACACCGGAAGAGCAGGATGGGGATGGACAAGAGGCGCTCAACACAGTGGTTCCAACTTCTGTTCCCATCAATCCAACTTCCTTGAGGCTTCTTATTCTTCCTGAGGATACTGAACTTCTACCTGGGACCTTCTCATATTCATCGTTCGTGGAATCCCTAAACCCTCCGCCGGTTTACAGCTATTTTGAGGAGATTGCAGGTACTTAAAATTTATTTGCACAAAAATATTTGGGAGGGTTCTAGGCTAAAAGCTGAGTGAAAAAGGGGACTATGTCTTCTTAAAGGGGCTGTCCAAGAAATACAGAACTGGGGCAGGAGGCCAGGGAAGGTGAAACATTAAAAAAAAAAAAATCCATACTAACATGTTCCCGGAATTCCAGTGTTCCCTGATGCTGGTTCTGGTAGAAGTTCTCGCCGCACATGACCTCAATGACCTCAGCGGTCACAGGAAAGGACCCGGGACGTCACTGGTGACGTATATAAGTGCGCTTGTCCACAGGCTGTGTGTGGTATTGCACCTAAGTTCTATTTACATGAATGAAGCTTATTCGCAATACCAGACACAACCTATGGACAAGAGTGGCGCTGTCTCTGAAATATGTCTTTCTTATCCTGGATTATCCCTTTAAGTAATCTTTGGTGTTCAATTGTCTATAGCACATAGGATGCATCCCTGACCATAAGCCCATATGTAGAGTACCGGTTAAAGGGGTTTCTGGGGCTTATTAATCGATATCCTTAGACTACTGTAGGTCATCACTTGAAAATCTTCAGGGGTCCAATACCCAAGACCCCCACTGATCAGCTATTTGTAGGAGTAGCACTCCTTCAGTGCCTCTACGACTTCAACAGCCATGTGACGTCAAGTTCATCGGTCACATGCCCTGTTCACAGCTCAGTCCCATTCAAGTAAATAGGGATTAGCTGCAATACCAAGCACAGCCACTATATAAATGTACAGCACAGTCCGAACGCTTTGGTCTCATGAAGCACCTGATCATAAGGATAGGTCATCAATTAATTATCCTGGAAAACCCCTTAAGGCTAAGACCCCATGTAGCGTGCCGTAGCCTAAAAACGCTGCGGGAAAGACTGCAGCATAAACGCATTGCGTTTTTTTCGCAGCATTTTTCACAGAAAGTCCGCAGAGTTTTTCTCTGCAGACTTTCTATCTCTATTATACCTATACAGAAAATGCCAGCGTTTCCGTAGGTATAACTAACATGCTAAGATTTACAAAAACGCAACGATTTTTGAAATCGCAGCATTTTGATTGCGGATTTTTTTCTGCAATGTGTGGATGGGATTAGCCAGAATCCCATCCACTTTGCAGGTACTGTAAAACACAGCGTTTTTTGCTGTGGCCAAAACACTGTGCTTTCGCAACATGGTGCCCGGCCTTAAGGCTAAAGCCCGATGTTGCGGTAACGCAGCTATTTTTGTTACAGATAGTATAGTTGTTAGAACTGATACATAGTCACGTATGGTCGTCTCTGCTGCTCTGTACATTCTCTGTCTAGCGGTTAGGGAAGCAGCAGCAAACACTGGTGCCCACAGGAGGATACCAGCCTCGCCAAACCGTGCACATCATTGGCACCGCAGCAGAGTATTGGACTACGTGCATTTACAAAAATAACAAACAGCTGTCAAAGTACTGAGGTAGCAAATATTAAATAACCATAAATGCTATTCTACAAGCCACAAGGCGGTCCTGTGTGTTTGCAGGTCACACCTACTGCCAGCTAAACACATTTTGGAGAGCAAACCCTCCTCACCGCCAACAACTTCTGTGCCCACATCTGCAAATCATCTGATAGGTATAAAGCTGTAAACATGCTACTTCAATACACAGTCTTGCCAAGCTGAGACTCATAGAAGTCTGCTGTTTTTTTTTTTTTTTTTTTTTACAAACAGCGCCACTCTAGTGCTCAGGCCATGATTGGTATTGCAGCATAGTTTGTTGGATCATTGTATATTACTGTAGATTTTTCCACCACGACTTCAAAAAATGTATATCTAATGAAAACTGGATGTGTAACTACTGAACATATGCAGTAGAGAGAGGATACTAAGCAGGTAATAAATATGACATCTTCATTTTGCAGGTCCCACTTATGACAGTGCAAATATAGGGGAAGCAGGGACGGACTATGACCTGGACGACCTAATAGATGGGCCAGACATGGACTACTTCAGTGAGTATAGTAGAGGTTTAGGAGGTTTGAGGTAAATCGAGGTAAATAAAAATTCAGAAAAACGGGGACACAATAGCAAGCTGAGCACCCTAAGGTGTCCCCACGTCTGTGTAGATCCTTGGTTAAACGTTGGGGCTGCCTTTTGGGAGGTGGGTGAGAAGTACTTTCATAACACTGCCTAAATAACAGCTTAGTACCTAAATAATACCACCAGACAGTGCCAAATAACAATAGTGCCATATAGTGCCTACATAAAAGTACTGTGCCAAAATAACAGTGCATAGCCTAATACTGATGTCATAATGCTATGCAGTTCCTAAACAATACCACATGAGGCGCTATGATGTACATTCAGACCATGGGGGGTGATACAGTAGTAGAAGTCCTCGTATAATGGAGACCCTTAGGCAGTTCTACCTTTTGCCCTGGGCTAAAATATGGTCCCAAATACAGATCAAGTTAGGGTGTCTTATGACCCAAGAAAAATCAACCTGCCCATACAAGACAAGGAACAAGGTGTCCTGTGTGCAGGCTAAAACAGCGCCACCCTTATGTATGGGCCATGTCTGGTATTGCAGCTCAGCTCTCATCCCTTGATAAATTTGCACTGAGATGACGTAAGGTATTAACAGTTCTGTTGTGTTTTCTTATAAAATAGGCGTTTCCCGCGGAGTCCCCGGACTGCAGACCTTCATGTCTTCTGGTGAGAACTTTGGATGTATGATTTGGGGTCGTACTCGTGGCCTCCTCACATCTAAAACACATATAGTCATAGCAATGTCCCTAAGACATCATGAAAAAATGATTTACCAAATTTACAAAAATTTTCGGGACAGAAAGCAAATCATAAATATATATATACTGAATTTGATGACATTTTATTGTCACAGTTGATGGCGATCCTCACTTTGTGGTCAACTTACCTCAAATCCGGGAGAAGTTGTGCTTCACTCTAGATGGACGGCCTGGAGATATTCTGAAGCTCCTCTCTGACCGGGCTACAGGTATAGTTCAGGCAACTTTATCTGATTTTGATGAGATTCCTCTGAGTGTCCTCTGTGATGGGGTCAAGTTCCTGTCCCCGCTGTGGTTGGGTCAAGTTCCCATAAGTCACAAAGTGATGACCATGGACCTCCTAGAAGGAGAAGAACTTTGTATATGGTCATCAGTAACTCACAACCTTTAGATATGTCCTATTGGTGAGAGGTGACCAATATAGATGTATACAAAATGTGCAGACCGCATAGCGCCCCGCGGCGAATTTATATATAGTAAGCCCCACCTTCAGCCCCTCTCACTTCCACTTTGGCTTCACCCATTCCCATCCATATCCCTTTGTGTTTAATGCCCTATGGTGGCCCTGACACTGACAATGTTGCCTTGAAATCCCTATAGTATAATGCTCCCCTCATTGTGGCCCACACATTATAATGTTCCCCTGAATATGCCCCCACCTTATAATGTTTCCCTTCTGGTTCCCCCACAGTATAATGTCCCCCTCATAGAGCCCTCTCAGAATGATGCCCCCTGCTGGTGCCCATCCACTATAATGTCATCACAAAAAGTTTATTCTAGACATTGAGTCAGCAAAAAATGTGGAGAGATTTCAGCTCTGAAGCCTGCAGAATTGTGAATGCAGCCCCAGACTAGAGTGTAGGATGTTACTATTGGACCAAATATCCTCCTGCACTTCTCTTTTCTCTAGGTATCACTGTAAATGGACATCTGATGAAGGCTTCCCTGAGAATCGGCCATGAAAACCGTCTACGGACCTACCTAGACATCATTACCATCACCATTAACCAGCCAAGGTTCAACTACGTCGTCAATATCTCCCTGGACAGTGTGATGCTGAAGGGTGAAAAACAGATGTTACTCCCCATAAGCCGCCCTGCGCTGGTGAGAAAGCCCAGACTGACCATCAAGATCTCACCGTTCTCCAACATCACCGTGTGGATGGGTCGCCATGTGGAGCTGCTGATCCTGTTTCATCGCTACCAGCACCCGACCTACCTACAGATGAACCACCTGGGCTTTTACATTGTCAGAGGAGATGGGTTGTCCTCCAGCTCTGGAGGTCTTCTAGGTAAGAGCAGGCAGTAGGACAGCAGATAGTTGGGGGAGCCACCTGGCCCATGGAAGTATGTGCAGTGGAGATGGCCATAGAGGAGAAGGTTTGACTCAGATTTGAGATTTCCCTATAAGGAGGCCCAAAGTATAGGGACCCTGGCAAGTGCTCCATGTGGTGTATTCTGGGGCTAAGATATTGATCACCTCTTCTTACAGTAGGTCATCGATATCAGATATATGTGGGTCTGACACCTGGAACCGCCACAGATCAGCAGATTGAAGGGGCTGTGAAATTCGGTCAAGTGCTGCGGCCTCTTCACTTCTAACCAAACACAATAATGTACATTGTATAGTGGCTGTTCTTGGTATTGCAGCTCAGTCCCATTAATTTGAATAGGACTAAGCAGCGGCATGGCCATTTGACCAACGGACATGATGTCACTGGCCTGAGAAGAAGAAGTGGAGACCACCAGCTCTTCAAGCAGCTGATCGACAGGGGAGCCTGGGTGTCCGATCGTACTGGAAAACCCCTTTAAGAACCCTAACCTTGACTGTTATTGCCATAAGTAGCCATAAAGGACCTGACAGACTCCCTTTAGGCTCTTTTTTTCTTATTTTCCTGCAGGAGACGTCTTGACCAAAACTAATAAATTCATCAAAAACACAATTACATAAGAAAACCAATTTTTGATATTTTTCAGGACAATTCCAAAATGCCGTGGTAGAAGTCACTGACCGAAAACAGGGCAATGACGTGACCTTCTCTGGGGTGCTGAGAAGAGGCAATCACACGGCCCCAGCGACTCTTGTGGTCAAGTCCTTGAAGGACTCATCGGCGCAGACGCACATGTCCAAATGTTGGCTGGTGAAGCACACAGATGTGGAGAAGATTCTAGATGGAAACTACCTCTCCTATGTGGTATCAGACCTCCAAGAGATGTAAAACCTCCCGTCAGACACGTACAGATGTAGCAGAGCTGAACTTGTGAACTGACTGTAGGTAACTGCGTAGGATTGCCATAGATAACATAGTGTGCTGTAGTAATCTCAGCTCTGCTACATCTGTACCTACAGTCAAATAGTTCTAATCTAGCCACCGATAATCCAGGATGTCTTGTAATCTGACACGGAATTGCCGTAGAATATCCATACAGGAAAGGACTTGTCTACCAAGTGGGTTCACATTGACAGGAGGAATAGTAGAGGCACACGACTTAGGTTACTGTATTATAACAATTGTATGACTTTGTATATTTATATGAGAGAAATATTAATTAAAGGGATTGTACAGAATCAGAAAAACATTTGAAGACAGCGCCACAATTGTCCGTAGGTCATGTCTGGTATTGCAACTCAGCCACATTCACTTCAATAGAACTGACATGCAATACCAGACACCACCTGCGGACAGGGTGGCGCTGTTTCTCAAAGAAATCAGCTTTGTTTTCCTAATTCTGTCCAACCCTTATATGTATAAAATGTATAGAAGCAAAGTAGAATGAGAATGAATGAGATTCTATATAATACAAAAGGAGGTCAACAAGAAATTCAAAGAACTTGTTTAGTTTTTTATGTTTTTTTTTTTTTTTTAATAATTAAGAATGTTTTTCATCCAATGACCCTTGTCACATATTTCAACGAACAAACCAAGGCCAGTGATGTGATGTAATGTGGTTTAGTATAGACAGGTCTGAAGTATCAACAGTGACACCTGCTGGTCACACCTGACAAATACTCAATGACTTTTCAAAAATTCCAAAATTCTAATTTCTAAATTTGTTACAAAATCTGATAAAAATTCCAATACTTACTGTGTGCATTGCATTGTCTTCTTTTGAAACAGTATGGGAAAAATGTATTTCTTTAACACACGGATGTAAAACCAAAAAAACAAAAAACAAAAACTGTCAGCGTTGTTCATAGCAACCAATTAGATTTCAGCTTTGATTTAGGCGGTGATGTGATTGGTTGCTATGGACACGTTTTGTTGAATGAGTTTTTATGTGTCAGAGATCCTCGAAATGAAGGGGAATTGGCACAAAAAATAATACTAGAAAATAAAATAATTAAAAAAAAAAAAATTCATAATTTTATTTATTTATTTTTATTTATTTGTATTTATTTTTACATTATTAATATTATTATTATTTTTTTACATTACATTAAATTTTTTGTATTTTTTACATTAAACCAAAAACAATCACAACTTTAGGGTCCAACATCTGGCAATTATTATGCACAGTTCATATTATAGAACCTGTGGGCGATATTCCCTGGTCGTCATATGGTTGCTTTGGCAACTATATACAGTTGCGCCTTTCTACGCCTGATGTCACATTGAGTCGGAGAGTGTGCTGCTTTCCACAATTTCTTTTTATTCGAGGGTTGTGATTGGCTGCAATCTATTAGAAAACCTTGCAACAAGTGTTCACTTTCCCTGCAGTGCCCCCACAGGAAAAAAGAAGCATTGCACAGTTCCCATTGAAATCAATGAGGTGTCCATGGAAATCATGGACATGTTGGGTCCTCCAATGTGAGAGACGCTCTTTATAGCTGGTAAAGATGGCAGGATGTATGGGAAAAACAGCGCATGACAAAAATTAGACAAGGCCACGTCCCTATGGGCATGACTACACCCCTTTAGCACATCATCACACCCCCTTTTCTTTTGATATGGGCAGGAATTGTGCCCAAATCACCTATAAAGTGACTGCTAACCCGGCACATATGGGAGCATTTTGGGGGCCAGGGAGGCTTGTCAGCCCTTCCAAGAGGCCTTCCCTTTTTCGGAAGCCTCCCACACCCCTGAAAGAGTGGATTATTATGGTTTTACTCCTGCGGCCAGGCCCGTTTTCAACCATTGTGTTGCAATGGTTCAAAAATGTTTCGAACCCAAGGAAAAATTTGACCTGATGTGGGTTCAAAACCCACAACGCAAAGTGTTTTTTTTTTTTTGCAGTGTGTGAATGGAACCTATAGAAATCCCATTCACTTTAGTGATACTGTAATTCGCAGCGGGTTCGCCGTGGTGTATCCACCAGTGCCTAACTCGCTGTGAACTCATGGCGTATGGCCTGTGCCTAAGGCTATATTCACATGGTGCAGTCATATTGAGTCTATTGGGAAAGGCAGCAGCTTTGCAGTGATGTGGTCAAAAACTGCGATATGACTTCATTGTGTGAATACAACCTTAACTTTTCCATATGTGAATGTGATGCCGCTCCCTACAAGCCCCCCAGACCCCAACCCCTTGTGACCCTTCCATCTCCTTCTAGTGCTATGAACTCTTTGGCTTCCTGCAGTGTAACCCGAGGATCTCCGGAGCTCAGCGGACATTCGCCGTATAAACACTGAACTCCATTTTGTTTCTCTTAAACTTTCCCAGAGAACAGAGAAATCATTGATGGCGTTGCGAGTGTCAGCCACCGGGCCGACAAATACATAAACATCCTACAATAGGGGCATTATACTGAAAAATGGGAAAAATGCAGAGCACTTCACCGCACGGCGCTCTATTCTCTGGGGTAGGCCGCCATATTGGATGAGACCCATAAGAAAACATTGAAACGAGGGAAAGCGGATTTTATAGCCATATAGGAGGCATTACACATACTCAAGAATTACAGTATAATACTGGTCACCCTGATCCAGGAATAGAATCCAGAGCTGCAGTAATGACTGACACAGGCAGAGGTAGGACAATGCAAATGGATTTGTGTGCACCCTGTTAGTAAAATACTGCACCTAGCAATAGTGGTGAGACTGAGGCGACACTCAGATGCTAAAATTCGGACGCATTATGGTGTCTGAATGTGACCTAAGGCTGACGCTACACACACTATGAAAGCAATTGTAGGGTGAAAAGGATCATGGGTAACCCCAGCCTTAGGTCTTTGTTTTCTTAATAGAAACAGCACCACCTCTGTCCACAGGATGGGTCTGGTATTGCAGTTCAGTAAATTAGGCTAAGACGCAATAACAGTTACAGCCTATGGGGAAGTGTGGCGCTGTTAATGGAAACAAATACAGGCCAATTTTTTTTCTAATCGCAGGCAACCTGGTTAACTATTTCCTTTCCAGAGTGCAGTAAGAGCCAATCAGGTTTAATCTTTTGCTGGGCGGGGCTGCAGATGTATTAATTGATGTGATGGGCGTAGGTGCGGCCTAGTAGCTCTGGTGGGATCCTAGCACCCGGGTGGATCGGTACAGAGGAGGTAATCTAATTTTAGCCATATAGTTTATGATTTTTGTGTATTTTTTTCTATCTTTTTTGCATAAGCCATTGTTCACAACTGTGTGCGGGGAAAGTGGCCAGGGTCCAGAACGCAAGGGGGCACTTACTGTCTATTGGGGTAGGTGTAATGTGGATTTCGTTGCAGATTCTGCCCTTTATCATTGAAAGAACTCAGATTTGCAGTGGAAATCTGCAACTGAAATTGACATGTCGAGTCAACCAGTCAGTGCACGGCCATATAGATAAAATAGGTGCTTGGTGACATAGTCCGCAGCGTTGCCATACTCCAGAGTGCAGGGGTAACCTAAAGCTCCTGGGCCCCATTGCCAAATCTGTACCAGGCCCTGAACTATAAGGTGTGATTTATGGTACCTCTTCCCTCATATTGGATAAAGACGCGTTACGGGCCTCTTAAGGCTCTGGGCTGGATACAGCTGCCCCCTCTCACCCCCTCATGTTACACCCCTGCCCACTCTGCCTAAATGTCAGAATCTTATAAAAAGGGAAAACCTTCCTGAAAAACAGGCAAGCAATGTCAGACTGAGGCTCCTTGGGCCCAGCAGATAAAATAGTTCTGGGGCCCACCCCCTAGGACAGGGGTAGGCAACCTTTTTTGTTCGGCGTGCCAATTTTAATTAAAAAAAAAAAAAAAATCAAAGATGAGGTACTTGGAGTGCTGGTTAATAATTGTAGACCCCTAAACTAAAGTCATATATACCAAAAACCGTAACACAGAAGTGCTGCCACCAGATGCTTTAGGGCACATGTGCTTACTGCTATTTCCTGGGACGCTCCTGTACTTTTCGATTAGAAGCAATGAAAGTCCATGTGCAGCCCCCAATTAGTGGTAAATGTATCTGTCCAGGAGCAATGTATGGCAGCATCCTTATGGTGCAGACACACTATGTATCCGGATGCAGATATATTCTTAGGCCACTGGAACTTTTACTTCGATGTAAAACTGCCTTCACATGGTGCATTTTTACACAAAAAAAAATGCTTGAGTTTTCTGTGCAAAAACACATCTTTAATACAGAAAACACACCGGTATACAGAACAATGTCCCATAGCGGCCCCTGCGCACGGTATTATGTCCCATAGCGGCCCCTGCTCACGGTATTATGTCCCATAGCGGCCCCTGCTCACGGTATTATGTCCCATAGCGGCCCCTGCGCACGGTATTATGTCCCATAGCGGCCCCTGCGCACGGTATTATGTCCCATAGCGGCCCCTGCGCACGGTATTATGTCCCATAGCGGCCCCTGCGCACGGTATTATGTCCCATAGCGGCCCCTGCGCACGGTATTATGTCCCATAGCGGCCCCTGCGCACGGTATTATGTCCCATAGCGGCCCCTGCGCACGGTATTATGTCCCATAGCGGCCCCTGCGCACGGTATTATGTCCCATAGCGGCCCCTGCGCACGGTATTATGTCCCATAGCGGCCCCTGCGCACGGTATAATATTCTAACTTTTATAATATTCCAATTTTCACCACTCACTAGCTATTATTATACTGTGGGGTCTCAGACCCCAGAGTATAAGTGGAGAGCAAAGAGACGTTACAAACATAAAAAAAAAATGTTACTCACCTTCTCTGCAGTCTGCGGCGGCTTTGTTCTCTTCGAGCACTTCTGCCTGTAGTCAGCGACCGCTGATTGGGTCTCAGGGGTCACGTCTCGTCATTATGCATAATGACGCTGGACGTGACCCCTGAGGCCCTGTCAGCGATCTCTTACTTCAGGCAGAAGCGCCTGCAGAGCACAGAGCTGCCGTGGAGTGCAGGGAAGGTGAGTAACATTGTTTTTTATGTTTGATCACCTCCCTGGGGGCTCCACTTATTATACTCTGGGATCTGAAGAGACCCCACAGTATAATAGCTAGTGAGTGGTGAAAATTGGAATATTCTAAAAGTTAGAATATCAGGCTTGGCTAGCGATTCACTCTACTCTGGTACCTTTTCAGCAGGGAGGGAGACTCCCTCTCCTCCCACAAGTCCCTTCTCTGGCTTTCCTAGTTCTTACACTGTGGCCTCATTTGCCATCCTCTGTAGGTCATACTCACTGATTCTCTTCAGCTCCTCCAAGGTTCACCTACCCCATACTTTCCACCTTGTGGGGGGATTCTACCCCATACTTTCCACCTTGGTGCAGGTATGCCAGTCCCGGTAACCTCTTCCATTGATATACCACTATAGGTGAAGCCTATAATAATAATAATATAATAATAGTCCCTTAATAGTCCCACAATGGGGAAATTCAGTGTGTTACAGCAGCAAAGATAAGATAAGATAAGCAGATACAAATACAACATGTACAGGAATGTTCCAAGGTGAGAGGAATTACATTAATAGCAGACAGACAGATAGGACGTAGCAGAGGAGGGGGGGGGGGATTTAACAGGCAGAGAGATATTTCAGTTCTCTGTGTGTAATGATCTCTGCTTAGGTCGGTGTTGGTTGTACAGCCTAACCGCGGTGGGGAGGAAAGACTTCCGATAGCGCTCCTTCTCACACTTAGGGTGGAGCAGTCGGTCACTGACAGTACTGCTCAGCGTGATCACAGTCTCATGCATGGGATGGGACTTCTTCTTCTGCATGGAGCTCACCACGGACAGTATCCTTCTGTCACCCACCACCTGCACTGGGTCCAGTGGGCTCCCCAGGACAGAGCTGGCCCTTCTAATCAGCTTGTCAAGTTTATTTCTGTCCCTGGTTGATATACTGCTCCCCCAGCAGGCCACTCCAAAGAAGATGGCTGATGCCACTACCGAGTTGAAGAAAGTTCTAAGAAGTGCCCCCCGGATTCCAAAGGCTCTCAGTTTCCTAAGCAGGTAGAGGCAGGTAATGACCTCTCCCTCTCTATACATCTCTCTTCACTAGCTGCCAGGCTCCTGACACCTGACAATCCATGGCCAGCCGTATTCCCATAGCCTTTCTGCTATTCTTCACCCTCGCTCTGTGGCGTGGCAGATCTGATACGGACCCCAGCGAGATAGAGAATGGAAGGACACAGCTACAGCTGCTGCAGAACTTCGCTCAACATCCTCGCTATGGAGACTGCTGGAGGAAAGCTCTGGAGAGAGTAGATGTGGGGTGCAAGCAGCTCAATGAGGAGGAGCAAAGCAGAATCGCTCTGGCCTTCACCCACTGTCACTTGCAGAGGTTAGTATGAAACAGGGTGCCAGGCATTGGGGTTAATCTTTAAAGGCAGTGTATGAAGTTATAAAAATATATTTTTTTTTAAACAAATCATGCCCCCTTGCTAGCAGGCTGTACCTGGTACTGCAGCCTTCACTAGAATGGAGCTGCACACACAATCTATGATAAAGGTGGTCCTGTTTCTGAGTGATTAGCTAAAATGTGGTTCCAGTTGGATTTAATGGGGTACCTATGTGTACTCTACAGATCAGGGCGAGACTTCCCAGTGTGTACGGAGCAGAGCACGGTGCGGGACTGCACCCATGGCATGGATCCTGTGGCATTTAACGCCTACACAGAGTTCTTCACCCATGCGCACAGTATCTGCTATTACCTACAGAATGAGCTGTGGCAGGAGAAGACCCAGGACATCATCATCAGGTATGGGAACTGATCTGGTATCAGCAGGCTCCAAGGTAAACTGGTTAGCATTGGCACAACATGGCAAAGTGGCATGCTCTGACCTTATGTGGTGTTTCTAAATTTTGTTTCCAGCCACCTTATGCCCCTTCCAGAGACATAACTTGAAACTTCTGGGCCCCAATGTCAAATGTGGCTCCTGCATAATGTACGCCATTTAGACTAGTGGTATATTTCACGTTGCAGAGGGATATTTGGGGCCCCCTCAGGGTCCAGGACCTGACAGCGACTGCTACCGCTACGCGCCTGGACATTGGCGCTGTGCCGCATAATGACTTTGCAGTATATGGTGGTGACAATACTGTATAAGGTTGGTACTAATATTTGAGCACTATATGACGGTGCACTATATGACGGTGCACTATATGACGGTGCACTATATGACGGTGCACTATATGACGGTGCACTATATGACGGTGCACTATATGACGGTGCACTATATAGCGAGTGCCTACGGATTGTACCATCCAAGATAAGGTTGTATACAAAGCTATAGAATGGATCCTGGAATTACGTAACACAACTGGCGAGGACGGAATTCCACACCATGTCCCAAGCATCTAGTTTGTGAGGCAGCTCTGCAGCGCCATCTAGTGTCTTCCTCATGTTTGGGACCCTGGTGACCACTACAGAGCTCTGCTTGTGTATAAGGCCTCACAATACAGAGGTCGCAAACTGGAACAAATATTCTAAGGGCATGTTCACACCTATGTCAGAGCCATTCCCTGCCTGATGTGCCATGGTTCCCCGCAGGCTGACCATGAATTCTGACAGCGTAGCCAAGCAACTGGAAGTCACAAACCTGATGGCGGAAGAAATGATGCAAGCTCAGAACGCCACGCTCCAGTCACAGGAGGAGATCCTGCGCAATGGGCACCTGCTGAAGAAAACCCTCCAGGAGTCCACCATGGGTCTGTAGCTGACATTTGTCATAAATGGAGACACTCGGTGAAGTTGACAACTAGTCTGTAAATCTTCTGTCCCATGAAATTCCTTGACCACAGCACATATAGGAGACGTACAGTACATAAATACATATATATATATATATATATAATACACATGCATACTGTATGGATATACCTAATGTATGCATATTGTGTACATGTATACAGTATGTGCATAGATAGATACATAATTAAAAAAAATCTCGACTTCCCGTAGTCACCACTAGGGGTGTATAGCTATAGCTCTATATACAGATTGGTATAGCTTCCCCCTAGTGGCGGCTTTAGGCAAACAGATTGGAGCACTGTATGAAAAACAAGGAGCCCTGAGCCAAAAGCCAAATTCACATGAAAATGAGGGCTCTGGTCTACCATGACATTGGACCCGTCTTTGGGCAACCATAATAACCTTGTGTGAAGTTATCCTTAAAGGGGTTTTCTGGGAGTCACAAATTGATCCCTTATACTAGGATAGGTCATCGATATCTGATCAGTGGTTTTCAGGGTTCAGGAGAGCGCTGCTTCTACTTACAGGCCATCATGTCCATTTGTCACATGACCTGTTTGCGGCTCAGTCCCATTCAAGTGAATGAGGCTGAGCTGCAATACTAAGCCAGCCACTATACAGTGTACGGCGCTGTGCTTGGTATTCAGTGAAGAAGCCACAGCTCAGTTGTAAGCTGCAAACACCTTATTGCTGGGGGTCCCGGGTACTGATCTGATATTGATGACCTATTTTCCACCACTTGTATCACCACTTTGTATCACTTTGCCCATTCAGTCCTACATGTAATAGACACAACACCCATTGTTTCTAAGGTTTAGGATTTCTATAGGATCTTCTATATTCCAGGCGTCAGACAAGCTTTTGAAGAGATGCAGCAGTCGGCCAGCGAGCAGCGCCTGCTCTTCTCCGAAATCTTTAACAGGATCACCTACCTGCACCAGTTTGTGGTGGGGGAATCCAACACTCTCTACTCCTTCCTGTACAACCTCATGGGCTGTGGGGCAGTTTTCTTGGTGACCTCCAGTCAGCGTACAGCAGGTGCCAGGTAATCCAGACCCCCCCATTACTGGCACCATGTGTATATATACAGGCAACATGTATATATACTGCCACTATGTGTATATACTTGGTATATCTGGTTCTGACCTCTCTCTCCACAGGCTGGTTCTGTTTGGTCTCGTGGCTATGAACATCTATGCAGAGAGGATGATCTGCTCCTATATCCTGGGAGGTGCCCAGCCCAGCTATGACCAGACGGTGCGGGATCTTCTTGGCTAAAACTAAAAAATTACTATATTTTTGGTGCTCGACTGTATCTAACCTGTCGCCTTATGATCTGTGCCTAGGAGAGCGCGGCCTTCTGGGTTGGGATAGCAAGAAAGTTCTCCATTTCCCTTGGATTATTGGTTCTTCTTTACGTCTCTGTAACACATCGGGATGTTCAGAAGCAGAGCTTGGAGGTGCTACATGGACTTCAGGAGACTAAAGCTGAGCTGCAAAGCATTATACGGGAAGCTGGTACTGTACACTGTCATCTATTATAACCTTGTCCATGTTAAAGGGGATGGCTAGGGAGTGTTGGTTTGTTTTATATTGTGTTCCTTCCTCTGGGTGTTTTGGGTTGGTTCTGATATGAGGGAACATGATCAGAATCTGTACCCTGCCCCCAGGTCACTCCACTGCCCCCCTCCTCCCATTTTGCTATAGGTACTGGTTCCAATGAGGTGACCCGGTCCAGCATGTAAATACCAACAAAAAATATCCCTGGACAATACCTTTAAAATGAGTTTCCAGGATGAGAAAAACATGGCTATCTTCCAGAAACAGCACCACCCCAAATATGTGGCTGTGTTTGGTATTGCAACTTGTCTCCACTGAAGATTTCTATAATGTCCAGGGCCACATGGTCAGGCGCATGGTTTAGGTGAGCTGTGTGCTATACCTGGCATCCATTGAAAAGGACCATAAGTATCCAATCAGCAATGTTGAGAACCCTTCCAATGATGCGGATGGTTTGATCACATGACTCCTCGTTCCTCCCAAGTGTCTATTTCAGATGGATGCCAGGCCGAGCTCACCCAAAGTGCTGATGGTGTCTGCAACCACGAACTAGCCTTTATGGGGTCTTAGGATGGTTCTTACAAGGACATCTTTGAGTTTCGCTCTGAGGATAACGCTACGTTTGTCCCTTTGCCTGTAGAAAAGCTGCTCAACAAACCAGAGGACCCACAAGAGAGATTTCTGCTGAAGGAAGACTTTATATTTCGAGATTCTGGGATTCCTGATCCTTCCTTTCTTCAGGATGGTTCTGCGAGCGACAGCCTGAGGGACTCTAGGTACAGCGTACAACTCGGTGAGACGCATTTCTTTACACGTCATACCTGATGAGCTGCGAGTCTGGCTTGGTCGTTTTGTGTATAAGGCTCCTATGCAGACCAATGTGTCACCATGATACTACAGTCAGCCATGTTGTGCTCCGTGTGCTGATATATCTCTAATACCACTGCTCTTTTCCATAGCACAAGTTACAAGTACGCCAAAAAGAAGAGCCCGCTCCCGTTCACGCAGCAGCAGCCGCAGAAGAGCCCGCTCCCGTTCACGCAGCGGCAGCCGCAGAAGAAGCTTTCGACCCGCGGAGCCGGCCGTGTATAATATCCCGGTCACCCAGCCAACGGTAACTATTTCTATGTAGATCACATTGGCCTATGCACTCTTTACAGGGGTTGTCTATGGGCTGTGTGGTATTGCAGGTCAGCCCCGTTCAAGCTGTTATTACAGACACTGCCCATGGATAGGTGCTGTTTCTAGAAGAAAGCAGCTTTTTTTTTTTTTCTAATACAGTAAACCCCTTTATTAAGGTGTGCAGAATAATTTCATAATTTTTTTTTCTTCATAGTTCCAAATCCCCATCTGTCTATACCTTACCACTAGATGGAGCTTTACTACAGTCTAATTGGAGCTGTATAACTCTGTATACAGTAAGCTCCCCCTAGTGGTGGCTGCAGGTAGCCAATTGTTCCTCTCCTTTCTCTAGACTCCCCGTTACAACCTGCGCAGTGGGGCTTCAATCAACTCCATGTCTGCACTGTAACCTATGGCTGCTCGCTTGTCACATGGCCTGTCTGACACTGACCCGGCACTACAAGTGTGTTCAGCGCCCTCTGCACCCAATGTATAAGATATCCTGAAGATTATTTATTTTATTGTTATACTAAATAAATTTATTTTTCTACCTTGTATTTCACCTTATTCAATGCACCTCTAGTCTTGGTAAAGGTAACGTACTTGGGCTGACTTATGCCCTATGTCAGGATTTTTTTTGGCATATAGAGCATGACCAGTCACAAATTTTGTGCACATTTCATTTATGCACAGACAATTGTGACCTTGGTGTTTTCTGCCTCTTTGGTAAAAAATTAGTAAAAACAAATTGATGGGGTCGGCTATCAAGGCCTGGATAGGAATACCTCGGCCTAGCAGATTTACTTTATCAGAAAACTCTGTTACAAGATATAGCTGAAATGTACACCAGGCCATGGCTGGTACACTCTTTATTTCTGGTGCACAGGACCCCTTAATTATGGCACCCTCCATAAAACACATTGGACACGGATATACAATTGTAAACACTTCAACCTATATAAGAAAGGTCTAGAATGGAGTAATATAAATCAGTTGTGGATCCAGTAGGTGGCGCTACCTCAGCTCTGGCAGTGTTAGCTGCTGCCGCCTCCTCCACACGACTAGTGCCATTCAGGGCTAGATATACAGAGTTTCTCTATGTTCACATTACACTCCCCCAATTACTCAGGCCGTGGTATCTTCTGTGCCACGTTTGCAAACTGCTCAGCAATGGCTATTAAAGGGATTTCCAAGTTATGCCTGATCTATCCAAAAGCATTGGTCAATAACATATTAATCCCGGAGAAGCCCCTTCCAGGTGACCATACACATAAGATCTCAGCACACCATTTAATTGGCATCATATATTAACAGTAGATGTGTCCCTGGGTGGTCGGAGGCCACAATAGTCTCTACAGATTAAAGCTACTGTCCCTTTAAAACGTCAACAAGGCAGATTAATCTCCGGAAACTTCCGACTTGCAGTTTTCAGTCATCACCAAACCCAAAATTCATTGCTTGTGTTAATGTATCCGACAACTTGGTGGCGATTTTATCTGCAAGAAAATAAACCAAATGTCAGGTTTTGTGATGAGATTTAACCCCCCCCCCCCATATACCCTATTATAACACACACATTGCAGGTTATATTGGGGTCCTCTGCCTAAAATCTTCATATAAAAGAAAAATGGTCCTGCATGGATTAGAACATAACCAGTGTATATCCAGCAGACAATATGATGCTGCTAAATGCACCATATAGTGGCATACTTAGTGCCTACAGGTCTATAAGGCTAGGGCTATATGGTGACTTTGGTCACGACTAAAGATCAGTGTTACTCCTTCACCAATGTAAAGGAATGGAGTCAGTCACCCCAGGTGCACCATTGGGTTTGCGCTGTGACTCCATTCCCATACACTGGAGAAGTGTTGTACAGTCTCTGTGCACACGCAGAGCCATGCAGAATAATGGCCACTCACCTGCTCTTTTCTGCAGCTTTTTCCTCCTCTTGCTGGCCGCATGTAGGGCCTGTCCTTGTTGCAGAGGATCCACTGCCTGGATTTCCTTTAGGCTGGGAGCTTTGGGGACTCGCTCAGTTTCTTCCTGGGTCTTGCTTTTGGTTGCTTTAATTTCGACAGTCATAGGTCCAAACTATAAAACATAAAGAAGGGACTACCATTACCCCTTACTGACCAAACGCACCCTACACGCTCTGACATTATGTACAAATTCGTCCTGTTAACTTTTGTTCCTATGTTTCCAGGAGGAACTGCACAATGCACAGCTTTAACCCTTCCCACCGCAGTTTTCAATTTTCCTTTTTGACTCCCCGCCTTCCAAACCCCATAACTTTTTTTTTTTTTTTTTTTTTTCATTCACAAAGCCACATGAGAACTTAATTTTTTCAGGACAAATAATGTACTTCACAAAGGTACCATTTAATATTCCATACGATATACTGGGAATGAGGTGGAATTGGAGAAAAACTGCATTTGTGCAAATTTCTTACGGGCTTTGTTTTTACAACATTCACTGTGCAGCCAAAATGACATGTCACCTGTATTCTATGGGTCGGTACTATTCCAGGGATACTAAGTGTGTGTATGTGATCTTGAGATAGATAGGATAGTTTATATTTATATATAATTTTCTTTTAAGTTTTAACCCCTTAAAATCCAAAGCTTTCTTGGAGTCCCCATATTCTGACACCCATAACTTTTTATATTTCTGTGTATGGGGATGCATAAGGCGTTTTTTTTTTCCTTCCGCAGGGGTACTTTTTATTTATTCCAGTGTGGTGACAGTATATTGCTTTGAACTCTTTTTATCCAAATTTTTATGGGAAGCGAAACAGTGAAAAAATGGATTTTTTTTTTTCCCCCCCTGCTAGCAATCCTGACACTTTCTCAATATGTATCTGTAATGATAAAATACTTTTAGATTGGTATAAGCTTCGTATGCCCAGAGTCGCCGTTAGAATGACACAAACCTCATCATCTTCATCCACTTCCATTGTGCCGGGTGGGGCTTCTATATTTTCAGTAGATGATAGCCATTCTGTGTCCTCTACACCTTGTCCTGCCCCGGTTGTCAAATCTGAACTTTCCATGGCAATACCCTGAGGAGCAGACTGGACTTCTGTACAAGGAGGAAGGACATGAATGAAGTATGTAATTGTACAACTACTATGGGAAAGATTTAGTGGAGGACATGAAGACTTGGGGTTTCATCACCACGGCTCCCTCTTACACTTACTTGACAAAGATTCATTATTGTCGGCCTCCAAGGCCTCAAAATCAAAGGCCTTGCCCATTTCTGAGACTATCTCCGCGCTGATGTGGGTGGGTAACGTGTGCGTCTCGGGAGGGTGAGTGAAGTAACTGATTCTACCACTGCAGGAGAGATGAAGAGGACAGGCATCACATGTAAGATGGCTACTATAGGGGACAGGCTGCCACCACTATCGACCAACATTTCCCAATCTGTGGCTCTCCAGCTGTTGCACACCTACAACTCTCTTCATGCCCACACAAACCATAGCCTATCTGAGCATGCTGGGGGTTGTAGTTTTGCAGTACTTGGACTTTGTGCATGGGATCTGACATCAAGTTATAGAAAAACTCAACAGAATTGCATACCTGACCCAATCCGTTAGAACAGACTTGGCGGCTTTCTCGTGGTCGGGCGTGCCGCCCTTCTTCAGCTTCCCCTGCCTTTTAGCCAGCATGGCTAAGAACTCCAAAGTATCCCTGAAGTCGGTCACCTTGTAGTGCTGAATGATCTGAGTGACAAGAGTTAACCCTTACATTATTATTCATTTACCCCAAACATATGAGCCTTATAATAATTTCCATCCTCTGTCAATAAGTTTCTGGGAAAGATGGGTGACCATCACTATGGCCGCTGTTGAGCAACAGCATGGGATGTTACTAAAAAATTCATCAGTTCTCCCTGTACCATATTGCTGCATACCTAGACTGAGTTTTCAGCAGCCTGGGAAAGCTGGATGACAACCAATATGGCTGCCATTATAACATCATCATGGGAGGTTTCTAAAAGTTCCAAAGTCAG
Organism: Leptodactylus fallax; assembly: GCA_947044405.1. NCBI lineage: Eukaryota > Metazoa > Chordata > Amphibia > Anura > Leptodactylidae > Leptodactylus > Leptodactylus fallax. The sequence continues at coordinate 2,341,691 of CAMRHE010000121.1, read as the reverse complement.
GAGTATTATATCTCTATATACCTATATATGCAGGTGTATGGAGTCTCAAAGGGGTTGTCCTGAACCCAGCAAAGTTGGAAATGGATGACCTATCAGTATCAGATGAGTTGGGGTTGCTCTTTATTTTTCAGATTTATTCACGTCAATGACAAAGAGCTGCAATACCAGACAAAGCCAATGAACATGGGTGGCGCTGTCCCTGGAATAAATCAGATCCCTGATCTGTGCCTATAAATTATTAAGAAGTGTCACAAAAGAAATATTCTATTCCCCTAGCCGACCTCACCACCATCATGTACCTGATCTTTATTGCAGCGCCTCAAGATGGCCTCCACCGGTCCTACAGGGTCCAACAGCTGCTCGATTTTCACACAGTTACGTAAGATCATGGCGGCATCGGATGTAGACGTTGCCATAACGATACCTGGACAGTCCAGAAGTTTGATGTGTTTGTCGAGGTGAACCTCTTGCAGACACCTGGCAGTAAAATATGTTCAAGTTTAGCAAAAAATTATAATTTGAGATAAAATAAAGGTAAAGAATATTTGGGTAAATAGTATTTTTTGGCTTACTTGGTGACTCCGGGTGTTGCTCCAACATTGCACGCACGCGCCCTCTTCAGGCTGTTGATTAAACTGCTCTTTCCCACATTAGGAAAACCTGAAGACAAGCAAAAAGATTGGGCTAAAGAAACACTGAAAGTGGGGAAAAATTAAGTGAACAACCCCATTAAAATCAGGTATGTGCCTGTCTTGAGACCCTGTAAGACTCCCTATGAAAGCAGACATGTTTTGTCATAAGACCCCTGTGGAAGACTAATATGCCCAAATACCCGACAGAATGAAGATCTCAAACTACCAAGTGTCTTGACTACTTTTGACTTTCTTTGCCAAAGTCTTTAAGATCTATTCTCTTCTTTTATAGATTGTCCATCCCTCTACTAATCTCTTATCTAGACTGGTGGTGGTGGGTCCGACCTACTGTGACCCCTGCTGATCACTAAAACCAAGTCATTGTCCTGACAGCTTCCCTTTAAGTCCTTTCTTATACAAAGATCATAGAAGAAATCACCACGCACCTACAACCCCAACTGTTATGGCCGTCTTGATGTCCAGGTTTCTGCAGTAGTTTCCGAGAAGTTTCATTAGACTGTCAGCTCCTACGCAGGCGCCAGAGCTTAGCAGGTCCTCCGATGCCTGGGTCACTGGTACTCTGCTCTGTTGCTGTTATATATAGAGAGAAAATTAATGCAGTGTACTATATACTATAATTTATCCATATGGACAGTAACGTTAAAGGGGTTTCCCGGGACATACATATTTATGACCTATTCTTAGAATTGATCATATAGGTGGGGGGTTCAACACATAGGATTGACTGTTTAAAGAGACCACAGTGTTTAGGCGAGTGCTGCGGCCGCTTTGCTGATCCCGGATCACCAATATTCAACTCCCAGAAAGCCCCTTTAAAAATGGGAGAATTGATAGGAAACCCTAATAGGTATAGAAAGCCAAGTACCAGGTTCTTATTTTGCTGTTGTGTAGAAGCCTTAAACGCCACCGTAGGAAACTCATTCCGCAGGTACTTCAGCCATTTCTCCACTATGGGTTTGGATACAAGATCTAGAATAAAAAAAAACCCTAAATATTGTAATACAGAAAACCTCAAAATCAGGAAACGCGTGACCATGTCCTTCATGATAGTAGAACCTTATGGTAATGACCTATAAGTACATTGCCTAGATGTTGGGGCTTGCTGCCTGTCCTGTAATTCCTGTATTATAGACAGTCAGCACATTGCAGGCTACTACTTACAGCAGTCTGTCAGACTTATAGGACTACCTGGTGATGGGTTTGCAAGGAATCCTGCATGTTACCATGGGAAGGCTTCTGCCGCTATACGGTGCCTTTCCTATAAGGCTATTATACAGTAGGTTTCCAATCATCCCCAATAATGAAAGTGAATGTGGTCTTGTTGCCACCTCCAAGCTGCTGCGACCACAACACTGCAGTCTCTAGAAATCCAGACCTGCTGGAATTCTACCAACTGCGATGTTGCAGCAATTTGCAGGTCGCAACGCAACCATATGCATTTGTAGTACATGTGATGCAGACAGCGCAACATTGCCCCACAAGTTGACATGTAGCCTTAGGACAATAACCTAACTTAGTCCAGATTGCACAGCTGATGGATTTGTTGTAACGCAGGCAACATTAAGCGCAGCTAAGGGTACGGCCAAACAGTATGGCAAGTCTATGTCAATGCCCTGCCCACCCGCACAGCCCAATGGCTGCATGATTTTGCGGGTAAGACTGACCAACCTGCAAGCGAGAATATGCCTTAACAGCATTCAGAAGGAAGTACTAATAAAACAAACCTCAGCTGTGTAAGCAGGACTAGGTCAGCATAGGGATTTAGCTTCTGAATGTAAACAAGAATCTTTCCATTCACTGACAGGAAGCAGGGATGTAGATAACACACAAGATAAGAACACACAAATCCTCTATGTAGATGAATGTGGTTGTGACGCTTCCTATTACACAAACCTATTTTATTGAGGACTAAGACCAGCTTTTTGCTTGTGCCGCTCTGCACAACAGCCTGCTCCACCTGCGGGCAGCGACAACCCAGCGGATCCCGGGCATCCAGGACTTCAAGGATCACATCAGCCGCTTCCACCACCTACATGACAAAAAATATTAAAGGAGATGTCTGGGATCAGAATAGTCAAGAAAATCCAAAATATAATGTTACCACCAATAGAATCAAGGAATTTCCAAGTGCAAGATTATCAGAATGAATAGATTATTGGATGCTGGATTAAAGGGGTATTCATGTTATCAACTGATGACTTCTCTCTTAGGATAAAAGATCCGCACCCCCGGACCCCCACCCATGTGCAGAAGAGACCACAGTATTCAGGTGAGTGCTGCGGCCTCTGCACAGAACACCAAGCACAGCGCCGTACAGTTTACAGTGGCTGTGCTTGGTATGGCAGCTCAGCTGCATTCCCTTGAATTGGACTGAGCTGCAAGCAGGCCATGCGACCGATGAACGTGACATCACATGGCCTGTGAAGCGGAAGTGGCACTCATGAAGCACTGCTGTCGCTTCCTCCAGCTGACCCGTGCGGTCCAAGGTGTTAGACCACCACCCATCTCCAATTGATGACCTATGTTAAAGGGTAAAATATCAATTGATAACCAATAAAAACCCTTTAAAAGGAACATCACTGTATTACAGGGGTATTCCTATCTCATAAAGTGATGGCATATTGCTAGGATGTGTCATTACTTTATTATCAACGAGGGTCTGATCTCTGGGACCCCCGCCATTCCTGAGAATGAAGAGGCCACCATGCCGATTCTGCACCTTCACAGTCTTACCTGCACAGCTGTGACCCAGTCAGGGAAAGACTATGAACCATGAAGTATATAATATTACACCAAGATTCCTGCAGTGGGTGGCTAGACGGATTACCCACGTAGGTGTTGGCACGGCTCGCAGACGGGCACTGACCTTTTTAAATTCCCGATAATAAGCCTTCCTGGAATTCTCATTCTCCAGCTGCTCGTGCTTCTCCAGGCTCCTCAGATCAGCCTCCTGCTCACACAGAAAGATTTACTAGTCATATCCACAAGCAAAGACCGGTCATACAGATTATATAGTTGGTATCTCCTATATATAGGCGACACATAAGCTGGTGTGTTACATGCCCACCGTGAAACAGGTCAGTCCCAATCAACTGTATGGGCTGAGCTGCAATACCAAGTACAGCCACTATACAATGTAAGGCGCTGTGCTTGGTAAGTACTGAAGAGGCTAAAGCACTCCTCTGAACATGGCAGCCTGTTTCAACAGCTGATCCGTGGGGGCCCGGGTGTCAGTCCCCTGATGATCTTTAGTTGGTTACCTATATCCTAAGGATAGGTCATCAATTATTTAGACTCGAAAACCCCTTAAAGGGGATGTCATGTTGATAATTACAACTCATCTGTTATCCACAAGTGATATCAATGGGAACTGAGAATGCCCTGAATAGATGATAACTATTACATTACTGCCCACCAATAGCTAGACGGAAAGAAGGATCAGGCATGTTGATTTCAACACGTCCGATCCTACATTCCTGTGAGAAATAAGGATCGTCCCCCCCCTCCTCTCCCCATTGCTTCTGCATGTATGTGTATTTGGGGGCAGGGATGGGAGTAACAGCTGTTTGACCACCAGTTATTGGCCCAATCTAGTCACAAGCGGAGCCTCACTTTATAAGTTGTTATCTCTTAGGATGTCAGTATTGGAGCAGCTAATATCATATGAGCAAAGTTCTACTTAAAGGGGTTTTCAAGGACTTCTATATGGATGACTGATCCTTAGGAAAGGTCATCAATATGTGGTCCATAGAGATCTGCCAACAGGTACCCCCACTGATCAGCTGACTATGAGGCGGCAGCATTTGGGTGAGTGCTGTGGCCTCTTCACTAAATACCAAGAACAGCGCCATACATATCATAGTGGCTGTGCTTGGTATTGCAGCCCCATGCCTTGAATGGGACAGTAGTATACTGTTGTACCGTGTTAGCCATTGAAAGTAGTAGAAGAGTGAAGAAATCAGGCGATACCTTTTAGAGGCTAACTGAGTATATTTATAAGTAAGCTTTCAGGAGTGCTCGCTCCCTTCATCAGACATGGTGTGATACAAGAACTAAAAATTAACAGATTTTTATACACATGGTTTTCAAAGCATTTTAGAGTCCTTAAAAAAAATTGCAATCTAAGTAGAGAGTTATTTACAACAGGTCAAAAAAACAGTCTGGAAACTTGTGGTGCGTGACGGAGGGATCAGTAATTCTTGCTGTTATCTGTTTGCTATCAGGAGGTGATTTGTGACCCTCACAGGTCACACATAGTGTGATTTGAAGCTGGCATGAATATTGAGTTCAGTTCATGGTTCAAACATAGTGTGACATGAAGCTGGCATGAATATTAAGTCCAAATTGCAGAGTTTGAAATTTTTGCATTAATTTGTACTCCATTTCTTTTCTTTTCTCCTGTGTCTTAAAATGTCCCATTAAAACCACAACCCGCAAATCTTCAATAGAGTGGTTTTCTCCGGAGAAATGTGCGGCCACTGGGAGATCGGTTCTGCTGTTATTAATGGTGGATCTGTGTGAGTTCATTCGTTGACTGAGTCTCTGCCCTGTTTCCCCCACATAGAGGCCTTGGTGGGACATTGCACACACATTATGAGGTACACCACATTGGAAGACCTGCAGGAAAATGTCCCCCTAATTCTGTGCACCTGTTTTGACTGTGGGATAGGTACACTGTCAGCAGTGTGGATGTGCTTGCAGGTCATGCACCTTTTATGTAGGCAGGTGAGGTGCCATTTTCAGTTGGGGCCTTCAGGGCACTCCGGCGATAATGCGCCTCAGGTTTGGTGGTTGTCGAAAGGAGAGGAGAGGGGGGACAGGAAATATGTCCTTGAGTCTGTTGTCTCTATGTAGTACAGGTTGGAGCTCCTTGGCAATCCTTCGTAGGATCTCCAGCTGTGGGTTGTAGGTGACAACTAGGGGCACTCGGGCTTCTTTCTGGGTCTCTCTATATGTGAGCAGACTGTCTCTGTTAATGGCTGCTGCTTTGTTTAATTGGTTGTCTGTCACTTTTGGTTTGTATCCCAATCTGAGAAATTTCATCCTCAGATCCAGGAGGTGCTTGTCCAGGTCTGTTTTGTCGGAGCAAATACGATTGTATCGTATAGCCTGGCTGTAGATTATAGATTGTCTTGTGTGCTTGGGGTGGAAGCTGTCGTTTCTCAGGTAGGCCGTTCTGTCTGTGGGTTTGTGGTATATTGATGTGAGTAGCCGGTGGTCTTTAATGTATATTGTGGTATCCAGAAAGTGAATTTCACTCCCTGAATAGCTAAGTTTAAGGTTGATGGTCGGGTGAAAGTCATTGAAGTCATTATGGAATTGAAGTAGGGCCTCCTCACCTGCAGTCCAGATGACAAGGATATCGTCGATATAACGAAGGTAAATCATAGGTTTGGTGGTGCATGTTGATAAATATGTTCCTTCCATTTCTGCCATAAAGAGATTTGCATATTGGGGTGCACATCTGGTCCCCATTGAAGTTCCCATTCGCTGTAGATATAGATCCTCTCCAAAGGTAAAATGGTTGTGGCTAAGGATGAATTGTATGAGCTGCGTTACTGGTTCTGTTGGGAGGTTTTGTTTTGCCAGGTGTACCCGACATGCTGCAACTCCATCCTTGTGGGGAATGTTAGTATACAGGGATTCCACATCCATGGTGGCCAAAATGGTACCCTCAGGTAGAGGGCCCAGGGCATTCAGTTTGTTAAGAAGGTCAGTGGTGTCCTGGATATAGCTTGGAGTATCCCTGACAAGGGGTTTTAGGAGATTTTCCACCCAACCTGAGATGTTTTCTGTCAGTGTCCCAATGCCAGAAATGATAGGCCTCCCAGGGTTGCCATCTTTGTGTATCTTTGGGAGCATATAGAAGCAGCCCGGCCTGGGATCTTGTGGGATAAGTCCTTTTACCTGATTCTGGATCTGGACTGGAAACTCCTTGATCATACTCTTTAGTTCTTTCATATAGGCCTCTGTGGGATCACTTCCAAGTTTGGAGTAATGGATGGGATTTGACAGTTGCCTGTTTGCTTCTTGGATATAGTCTGAGGTGTTCATTATGACTATTGCGCCCCCTTTGTCAGCTGGTTTTATTATTATATCCTGATTTTCTTTCAGTGATGTAATAGCCTTCTGTTCTTGCAGGGTTAGGTTATGCACCTGTTTCTTTTGTTTCTGTAGGATTTCTGATTTTACTTTGCTTCTGAAACAGTCAATATATTTATCCAATGGGACAGAGCTGCTATTGTACTATGTGACCAATAAATGTGATGTCATTGGTACAGGGAACACACCGCAACCTCTTCAAACAGCTGATCTGCAGGGGACCCAGATGTCGGACCCCCATAATGACGTATTGATGACCTATCCTAATGACAGGCCATCAATATGTAACTCTTGGAAACCCCTTTAAAACTCCACAATGTACTGACCTTCTGCTCGAACTCCCGCTGCCGCCTCAGCACGTCATTCTGAAACGTGTCCAAGCTCCGTCTCTTGGCCAACTCTTTCTGCCTCGCATCTTTCTGCTTTGCTCTCATCTCTTCCACCTGCAAAGACAACAACACACCATCCATGACACCTTAGATGAAAACTGATAGGTTATACAACTTTATACTATACTTTGTGCTTTAATTCCTTTTCATCTACAAGTCCTCTGCTTGCAGTCAGTGAATGGAAACATTTGGCCATGAAATTGCGCGGTTTCTATTCCAGAAACTGGAGTAAGACATATGATCCATTCCCTCTGAACCTTACAAAGCTTTTCTTAAAGCCATTTTCAAGTGGCACCGTAGACTCACCCTTTTTCTCTTCTGCTCGGCCTCCTTTTTGGCCTGCTCTTTGAAGTGGGCCAGGTTCGGGACTCCAGGATCTTTCTTTACATTTTTCCCAGTATTCAGTGGGTTGTTCCCCTGTGGAACCACAAAAACCAGTGAAAGGTTAATATGACGTAACTGGGTACTGCAAGATACAGCTATGGCTTTGTTCATACAATGCAGATTTGCAAGGTATGGGACTTGTATATTGATCAGGAATCCTTAGGATAGGTCATCAATATGTGATAAATGGGGGTCCGATACCCAGGACCCCCACAATCAGCTAGTTAAAGTTCAGGTGAGCGCTGTAGCCTCTTCACTGAACACCGAGCACAGTGTTGTGCATTGTATAGTGGCGGTGCTTGGTATTGTATTTCAGCCCCATTCACTAGAATGGGACTTAGCTGTTGCTGTACCATGTGCCTGATGAACGTGATGTCATCAGCACAGGGAAGAGTCCGCAACACTCTTCAAACAGCGCTGATCAGCAGAGGTCTTCTGTGTCAGAATCCCTCCCTGTACTCCACCATCTGTCAGTGAATGGAGTGCTGGTCACACTTGCGACACAGGGAACTTGGGGTCCCCCATACTTGTGATTTTTGGGTGTCCCAGTGGTCAGACCCTTAAACATTTAACTCATACATTGTGAGCAGAGTATTAGTGTTAGTAGAAGACCCCTTTAAGGAACAGGAAGTTCTGATACATCCTAAACCGGTTACACGCTGTCCACTATAAAATCACGGAATGATGGCGAGTTACGTTACGTCATGCCATGGTTTCCCTATGGGTGTAATGATGTCATTTTACCATAACTAATAGATGACCAATGGTCACCATGGAACCCTAGAATTCAGGAGTTCTCCTTTAAGATAGCAGTATGTGAGGGCATGCTAGGAGTTGTAGTGACACGATACCCTGATATACTGCACATGAGCCTACACACACACGTTTTCACTCTCAGCTGTTCACACGTGTTTCCCGCTTCATGCCGGGATTTGTAGTTCTTTCTACAATCTACACACTTGATTGAGCGGCTGAAGAAACTACAAGTCCCGTCATGCCCCATTCCGCCCCAGGCCCAGGTCCTAATACCCGCCGCCCCCGTCGTTATACCTGCTGTTTGCCGCCTACTTTCGCCGGTCGTCGATGTTCTGCAGAGGGAAACACAATAAGGAGAGTCAGTAACAGCCCTGAGCGGGACAGGGTGACATGTCAGTAACAGAGGGACTTACTGCGCCGGGACATGGTGTGTGGGGAAGATTCGGGCCGCTGCCGTAAAGAGAAGTGTCGTAAAGCGGAGAAGAGACTTGTGAGGAGGCTAGAGCAGGAGGCGGGGCTAGTGAGTGTGAGGAGACGTGGTGGAGATGTAATACTACACAGAGGGTGTATACAGGTGTCTGCTAGCATGTGTCATGGCCGACGGGGACTGTGAGGTGAGGTGGGCAGAAGTGTCCAGGACTGAAGACAAAAACATGGCGGAAATACATTATAACAACATCTACAGGGGTGTATAAGTGCCCAAATACGGTCTCACAACATAACTACATAGAGACCTATGTACAGTGTTAGGAAGAGAGTGCCCCTATATACAGTGTCATACAGAGAGTGCCCCTATATACAGTGTCAGACAGAGTGCCCCTATATACAGTGTCATACAGAGAGTGCCCCTATATACAGTGCCAGGCAGAGAGTGCCCCTATATACAGTGTCAGACAGAGTGCCTCTATATACAGTGCCAGACAGAGAGTGCCCCTATATACAGTGTCATACAGAGAGTGCCCCTATATACAGTGCCATACAGAGAGTGCCCCTATATACAGTGTCAGACAGAGTGCCCCTATATACAGTGTCATACAGAGAGTGCCCCTATATACAGTGTCAGACAGAGTGCCTCTATATACAGTGTCATACAGAGAGTGCCTCTATATACAGTGCCATACAGAGAGTGCCCCTATATACAGTGTCAGACAGAGAGTGCCCCTATATACAGTGTCAGACAGAGTGCCCCTATATACAGTGTCAGAGTGCCTCTATATACAGTGTCATACAGAGAGTGCCCCTATATACAGTGTCAGACAGAGTGCCCCTATATACAGTGTCAGACAGAGTGCCTCTATATACAGTGTCAGACAGAGTGCCTCTATATACAGTGCCATACAGAGAGTGCCCCTATATACAGTGTCAGACGAGTGCCTCTATATACAGTGCCATACAGAGAGTGCCCCTATATACAGTGTCAGACAGAGTGCCCCTATATACAGTGTCATACAGAGAGTGCCCTTATATACAGTGCCAGGCAGAGTGCCCCTATATACAGTGTCATACAGAGAGAGCCCCTATATACAGTGTCATACAGAGAGTGCCCCTATATACAGTGTCAGACAGAGTGCCCCTATATACAGTGTCATACAGAGAGTGCCCCTATATACAGTGCCAGGCAGAGAGTGACCCTATATACAGTGCCAAAGTATCCCATGAATAGAGTGCCCCTATATACAGTGCCAAAGTACCCCATGAATAGAGTACCCCTATATACATTGTCAAAGTACCCTATGAATAGACTGCCCCTATATACAGTGCCAGGCAAAGTACCTCTTGAATAGAGTGCCCCTATATACAGTGCCAGAGTGTGCCCTTCAGGGCCCATCTAACAGCCCATTTTGTATACTTGCGCAGCGTGTCTGAATTGATAACTGTGAAATATTTTAGCTCTGTAGTCTTAGGTAAATGCTTCAGTGAGGGTGGGTTCACACTTGCGCCGACACTCCGTCCGCCGTGAATCCGACCTAAATGTTGGAAAAAAGGATTGGGGCAGGATAGGGAAAGGTTTAAGACGGTTTGCTTAAAAACCCATTCACTTGAATGGGTTTTTAAAGCAATGCGCGGGTGTGCGCTTACACCCTCTGCGTCGCGAAGCCTTTTTTTTTTCTTCGGACACAAAGTCCTGCATGTCCGACTTTGTTTCCAATGAAAAAAAAACGGCTTTGCGGCGCAGAGGGTGTAAGCGCACACCCGCGCATTGCTTTAAAAACCCATTCAAGTGAATGGGTTTTTAAGCAAACCGTCTTAAACCTTTCCCTATCCTGCCACAATCCTTTTTTCCAACATTTAGGTCCGATTTATGGCGGACGGAGTGCCGGCGCAAGTGTGAACCCACCCTAATAGCTGATGATATGTCAGAGAGCTTAAGCAACAATGAAATCCTCTGTAAACAGTCCCAGCAGGAGAGTGCCCCCTATATATAGTGCTAGACTTGTGACACCATTACAACAGGGAATGCACCCCATGAACAGTGTCTTAAGTATTCCATATACACAGTTAGCCTGAGGGTGCCCTGAAAACAATGACAGCTAAAGAGTGAACCTACGAACAGTATCCTATATACAGTGCCACCCACTGAGGGTCCCCATAATCAGTGCCATACAGAAACTGTACCCATGAATAGATGACCTCTTTGTAAAGTGCCAGTGAGCGCACACATGAACACATACAGATATACTCTGCTGGTAAGTGCACTCATGCACACATACAGATATACTCTGCCGGTAAGTGCACACATACAGATATACTCTGCCGGTAAGTGCACACATGCACACAGTGCTCCTATATATAATATTAGGCAGTGCCCTGTAATATTGTCTGTAAGAGTGTCCCCATAAACATTGCCTATATATAGTGCATCCATGAACAGTGTCCGAGTGCCCTATATAGAGTGGCAATCAGACAGAGTGCTCCCATGGACAGAGTGCCCTATATGCAGTGCCAGACAGAGAAGGCACCACGGAACAGAATGCTGGACCAAGGGGGTGACATTGTATTTATCATACTGAGGTCAGACATGTCTTTCATGCATACGTCACCAGTGATTGGCTGCGGGACGTCATCCTAGACCCCTAACAAGGGCATCACCTGCTGTATGACAGATGTCACACGTACCAAGGTAGAGACAAGCCATGGCTCTCTACTTATACCGTATATCTAATGGTCCTCATTGTTTCTTTTACAGATGTCAGATGACGGCCTTCAGTCCATGGTCGTGGTGACGTTGTATAATTCAGTTCTCTGTATTCTATACATGAGTCACTTGTGGTGAGTATAGAATAATATATGTCTATATAGGTCGCCCAGAGCCAGATATTCTGATCATCAATACATATTGTATCACTGGTCTGACCAGGGCTAAATCTCGATGACCTTACCTAGATTGCCTAGTACGGTGCTGTGCTTACTATATAGTGAAAATGCCACAGCGCTTATCCAACACTGTCACCCCTTCAAACAGCCGATCGGTGGGCTTGTAGGGTGTCAGACAAAATGGTGTAAATAAAAAGTACAGCTGACCCTGCAAAAAAAAAAAAACCCCGCCTTATGCAGCCCTGTACACAGAAATATAAAAAAGTTACGGGTGTCAGAATATGACGACTCCAAGAATTTTTTTGCAAAGTTTTGGATTTTTTTAAGGGTGTTAAAACATAAATAAAACTATATAAATGTGGTATCCCCAGAATTGTACCGACCCATAGAATACAAGTGACATGTCATTTCGGCTGCACAGTGAACACCATAAAAACAAAGCCCATCAGAAAGTCGCAAAAACACAGTTTCTCTTTCCGGAGGACCTTTCATATTTATTCTTCCTTACATAGACAGACTTGGATTTGAATGAGCACCATGTAATTCTTCACTTCCCCTGTGGTGGCGCTGCAGGGAATCTGAGCACTTATTGTAAGGTTTCACTACAGATCGCAACTGATTGCTGAGGCTCCCAGCAGTGAAACACTTTGTGATATGGTTATTGCCCAGGTTGTCCAGCACTATGATATTGATACCTGCGGCCTCTTTACTAAATACCAACACAGCGCCGCACATTGTATAGTGGTTGTGCTTGGTATTGCAGCTCATCCCCATTCGTTTGAATGGGACTGAGCTGCATTACGGCCATGTGATCAATGCTTGTGATGTCACTGGCCTGGGAAGACAAAGTGTAGCTCAGTGTTATGGTCCCGGACAAAACCTTCAAGTAGAAATTGCCCAATGTGCACAACCCCTTTAATATTTGTTTTGTCTCAACACTTTGTCCATCATTTTGATGAGCGAAAGAGCACGGCATGCTGCACTATTTATTCCTGCCAAATATGACAGATTCTGTAATGTTGGCACCGACACAGATGTGAACTCAATCTACTCAAGCTTGATATAACCGGCACATACCTATTCTGGCCACAAGGTGGCAACATTTAAATAAAACAAAAAGTGCTCAGAGCGGAGTCTGCGGTGAACAGTCGGGCGCACTTGGCAGCCATTCAGTGACAGTTGGCAAATAAAAATAAATAAAAATCTGGATTTTATGTTGGTTTGTTTTTATTTTTATTTAATTTTATAAAATAGAGAGCGAGAGTGAAAACAATGACGCCCGGAAAGAGTGGGGTAACGCCAGGTCCATGCTCTGCGCCTGCCCATGTAGGGGAGAAAACATTTAACTTTTTTTTCTCCTTATAGGTTTTATGTCCACTTTTAACCCTGAAAATCGTTTTGCAAGCATTTTTTGGAGTTTTTACTATGGATTTTAGTAGGAATGGCTCAGACAACTTTGAGTAGGGTCCTCCTTAAAGGGGTATCCTCATCTCAGACATGTATGACATTTATCCACAAGTGTCTTATAGATTCAGGTCCCTCTTCTAGGATTGACACCTATCTCTAGAACAGGGGTACTCGGACCCTGGTGGTATGTAGTATCCAGACGTTACCAGGATTATGGAACCTGCCATGCTAGTTGTGCAGCACTCCTATGGGAGTTTCGGGAACAGTATGGCACAGCTAGCCCATCTGTTTCTGTCATTCTGGCCATTGCATCCAGACGGGGTTGTATACAGAGTCTCGTTCCAATCTGACACTTGTGGCATATCCTATAGATATGCCATAGATGTCTGAGATTTGTAAGGTGTCTACAGGTGCCACGATTACCATGCCACGGATCCGTGCATACCCAGGACCCATCTTTGACCCCGCTGGCTGCGTTCAGCTCATAACTATATGGCAGAGCCACAAAGGCAGTTCTACATTTTCCAGGCAGCACATCAGCAAAACTGATATCACACTCTGGCTCCGAATCCTAATTCCTGACCCGGCCCCCCCATAGCGCTCCAAGAGATAACTGCGCCCCTGGAACCCTTTGCCAATAATCGCCATGCGCCATGTCCGTGCATTTGTTTTGTTGGTCTGAACACATTCCAGGCGGACCTTTTATGATGTGACCGCATCCTCTCCCCACCATCTGATGTGTTTGGAAGGGTTTGGTTCACGCTGCCGTTTAATCTTCTTCACAGCTGGATGGGAGTTGTGTAGACACACAGTCTGCCCCGGCCTCAGCCGTCAGCTCATCTGGAGGACAGAAGTGGCGGGCGAGAAGCTGCAGGATGTTATAATCACTGCTCTCATCTACTGGGAGCTCATTACCACGCACCAAGAATAGCTGCACTTTAGTTTTTTCCAACCTTGTCTACGTCCTGGATTCGGTCTAGCTCCTGTCCCTTCAATCTGGAGCCCAGCGCCGAGTATAATTATACTGTGGACTCCGCTGCGACAAGCCTGGGTCAGACATGTGTCACTGCAATAGATAGGCTTTCCATACTGATAGGAGTCAAAAGCAAGGAGTTTGGTTTGCCTCGTGGTTAGTGAAACTAGTGTCAGTGATGACATGGGGTCTACCACAGGGCCCCACTATCAAGCCGGGTTCTGTGGTTCTTCCATTGTCACTAGGCCTTATTACCAGGAGTTTAATATTGATGATATATTCTTAGGATCGGAGGTCCAGCACCTGGGAGCGGTTTGAAGAGGGGTGAGCGGCACTACTCTTCCAGACCAGTGACATCATGTTCACTGGGTAAAGGGAACCTGTCAGGCTGATGTGGGACACTAAACCACCCACAGGTCCTTATGGATGGAGGGTTTAGTGTCCCCTATAGATCTTTAGCAATGCTATTCGTGCGTTAACAAAAAACAAACCTTTATACGTACCAAGAGATGACTCCGATGAGTCTCATCAGACTCATCTCTGGTGCTCCCAACGCCTGTGCAGTTCTCCAGTGAAGCCGGGGGTGTACCCCAAGGTCGGCACATTCACACTGAAACCGAGGTATCCTCCTCCGGCTTTACTGAAGAACTGTGCCGGACCTGTAGGTGATCTAGTGTCCCAAATTGCCGTAAATCAGTGATCATGATGTCACTGGCCAGGAAGAGAAAGCGACGCTTTAATTTAAGTGGCCTTTGAAGCTGCAATACCAAGCACAACCACTATGCAATTTACAGCGCTGTGCTCCTGTGCTCCAGTTCTAGTCCAAACACTGCAGCCTCTTCAACTAGTTGAATGGTGGGGGGAGCTTGGTGTTGGACCCCTCCCGATCTGATATTGATGACTTATCCTAACAATAACTGTGGTTCCCACAAGGAGATTTGCAAGCCATCCCTAGTATAGAAATTATATAGAAATGTTATTAATGCAACCTTTTTAGGCCTTATTCACATGGACAACGAATAGACGATTTTTCCTATATTTGGTAAGCCATATATCACGGAGGAGACAGACCTGGAGTCTCTAATGGCCTGCAAGTCTGTGTCCTCCACAATATGAGAATTGCAGTATTCTGCTATGGGAGCTTGTATAGTACACTGTACACATAGACGGACCACATGGACATGTAAATTAACCCTTGGGTTCTGTTCACATCTGTGTTGCAGCTTCCATTCATAACAGAAGCCATGACACTGTGCCAGATACAACAGGCCTCGTTGACTAATAATGGGGTTGATCCACCTGTCACCAGGCCGTCCTGCATTGCTACAGATGATGGCAGAACATTAGAGTGTTGGCTAAATACTGTGTTCTCCTCTCCATGTCCCTTATCTGCAGCAGTCGCCGCCCTGGTGGTTGTGATACAGGACTGATTTACGGGTTGGACCAAATCGCCTGCATTAGTGCTCTGTGCAGCCACCTCTTTGTACACAAAGCGTCCCTTTAAAGGAGATGTCTTGTCTTAAAGAGGTTTCCCAGAATCAAACTTTATCATCTGTCCACAGGATCACTGGAGGTTCAACCATTGGGACCCCCGACAAGTCCTATGTCGAGTGACCAGTCCCTTGAAGGTCCTCTCCATTTAAATAGGGGACACATCAGTGGGGTCAGAGCGATGGGATCTCATAAGCAGCTGGTGTTGTCTACCTGCCCCATACTTTACACCGCAGCTCTGCCCACCAACCTTCAGTGAATGAAGACCCGATGAGCTGCTAGAAAGAGGCATATGTGTAACTCTCCGTCATATACTCGCTGTATGTCTTGCTTTATGGCAGTATAGCCCCATTAAGGGGTTACATAGAGATCCCTGCCTGGCAGGTAATGACTAATATTGTGGTTAATAGGAAGGGATTTCACACAACTTCAGGAATTCTGATAATTTCCTGTAGAAATTGTGTATTTTCACTCTTGATTGGCAAGGTCGGGCCCGATTTCCAGCGGGTGAACCAGTCAGAGGTGTGGCTGGCAGAGCGAGGCCTGTAATTTGTACCAGCGCAGCCTTTTGTGAACCAGCCCTTCCGTACGGGCTCCACGCTGGGGGAAAATTATTATGTTAACTAAACTACATGGCAGGGAAAAGAAAGCAGCCAGGCAAAACATGAAATGTAGAAGGCGAGCTGGAGGGCATAAATTATCACGGGCATTGGCATTACAAGTAGATCTGCCCACTGTCGGCCATCTTTGTCACATCCCTTTGCCAAAACTCTGGACATTTCACTGGCTTTTAGGGTATTTTTCCAACCATTAGTCAGCTGTGATGTGACGTTTGGGGTACAGATGGCTGCAGGTAAGTTCTGGATTGCAGCTAGGTCATGGTTCATGCAGGTACTCTAGACTATAGCACGGTCACACTCACGTGGGGGTCTCTGGAGTCGCGTCTATCAGGGAGGTGGAGTTATCAAAAGTCTGCACTTTATGGGATGTGGGACCTATGGCCCCATTACTGTTAGAGATTCCCACCACTCAGGGTTCGGTCAGTTTGGTTCTTCCAGGTACAGTTGAAGGTACAATCCTGTCAGTAGTGCGGCTGGCTAGGAGAGCAGTAGAGCGAGCATAGCTGCAAAGAGAGACAACTGGTGTGTTTGTTCAGCAGACAGGAGAGAGTGCCATGGTCCCCACTCATTGGCAGTGAGAACTAGTACAGTCCAGAGCCATGGGGAGCGCAGCAGATGGCAGGAGTCAGTACAACATCGGCGTTACTAGGAGAGGACGTGCAGCAGGTCGGAGGTGTCCGTACAGAACCAGCACCGCCTGCACAGACCTGGGAGGCTGCAAGATGGAGTAGGCCAAGAGAAGAGTGCTAGGTAAGAGATCAGAGGTGTAAGAGGTCTGGCGCATGCGCAGTAAAGCAGTGAACACTGCGCATGCGCCGGGAGTGCAGAAGCTCGGTAAGTGTAAAGGGTTTTTCAATACTATTGGGACACTAGCACCTGCTCCATGAGGCCCTATGGGTGGTTTAATGTCCCAAATGGCCCTGACCGGTTCCCTTTAATAGAGATCTCATTCATCTTCATTCACTGGGACTGTAAAATGCAGCGTTTTTTTCCACAGCCTCACTGTGTATTTCTGTGGCATCCAACCTGCGACTTTCCGGCTGTTGCTAAATTACAACTCTCAGCCTACCCCGACAGCCGCAGGGTTTCAGAGCATGCTGGGGGTTGTAGTTTTGCAATAGTTGGGCACAGATTTCAGCCTACGATGCGTACAGCCAGGTCTACATGTTGTGCAAGCAGCAAATAAGTGGAAGCTTGTGGAATTCACAGGTCAAAACAAGCGATGTCACAACATGGAGCGGTCATGGGACCCGGGGACTCGTGCCTGAGGATGAGTTTTATTTAGAGATTCCAGGGATTCTCTGCTTGTTCCACTAAAAGGGGGGGGGGAACGTGTTTGGGGAGAAAACAGGAAGCGATGATTATCCTATTTATGTCTTGTGGGAAAGCTGTAATATACTTATAATTAATGGTATTTCCTAGCAGCATCAGCACTGTCCGGACAGTGACGGAAAGCATCCTGAAGATGGCTTCTATGAGCTTATACATGTAGCAGAGCTGAGTTTGTCGCTTGGCACAACTCATCTTTCCTGTGGCAAACGACATAGCAACCTAGTGCAAAAGCCGGATGTATCACCCTGGCATCTATGAGGCACAGCACATTAACATGCACCCAAATGTAGTCATATATTTGTATGACTATAGGACTAGCGCTGAGCAATGGCCACCATCTTCTTAAGGGGGGCTGATTATAGTGAATAACACCACCTCAACCTCCAAGCACTTAAGATGTCATGTCTGGTCTGACTCCTGGTGGTGAGCCATTGCCCTCAAGTGAGTGTTGCAGCGCCATACATTGTATAGTGGTAGTGCATGGTATTACAGCTCAGTCACATTCACTTGAAGAGGACTGAGCTGCAGAATAACCACATAACTGGTGGACGTAACGTCAAAAGATTTCAGCGCCCCTTTAATCAGCTGATTGGTAGGGATGTGGGGAGTCAAACTTCCACCATTGGACCATAGAGGGTAACTTGCTGATCAGTGAGGGTCCAACCATTGGGACCCCCGCCGATTATGTGAACTAGGGTTCTTTGCATGGAGGAGCTGGATGTACATGGCATGCCATTCCATTCACTTCAGTGGGACTGCCAGAGATAGCTGGGTGCTGTATAGGCTCCATTCAAAACTGGGGTGCAAAGCAGTTCTCGTGATCAGTGGGGGTCGCATCAGTCGGACCCTTACCGATCAGCAAGTTACCTCCTATACTTTGTTGTGACTGGAATAGCCCTTTAAAGGGGATTTCCCACTCATAACACATCTCCTATCCCCAGGGTAGGGAATAATTATTTATCCCGACTATTGGGATCCCCAGCAGTATAGTGCCCCCATGTGAATGGAGCAGGGGTGCGCATGCACAACCACGTCTCCATTTGCTTCTATGGATTCCTGAAGTGCCATAGAAGTGAATGGAACTTGTGACTACGGCTCCAGTCGTATGGGGCACTTACAGACCTCTATTCTGGTGATTATGGGGGGGGGGGGGGTCCAAGCAGTCAGACATATCCCCTATTCTGTGGATAGTGGGAATATCCCTTTAAGTCCTATTGCCACTCATCTTTCCTAGAGTCCTGAATGGGAGAGCTGGCCAGGTAGGCAATGGGAAGATGATGTCAGGCTAGAGGATGTATCACTACCTACATAACTAGGTAGGTATGCCATTCAGGAATCTGGAAAAGCTGGGTGACAAGTCATGAGCTTGCACATTTACAGTACTCGGCACATTTTATAGGGTGGGGGTTCTTGGTGTTACACATTACGGTAAACTCTTGTAGAGTAGTTACTGTAATATGACGGGTCTTCTTTAATATCCGTCCTGGACCAGCCGGATGGGAAAAGTGTAGCAGAAGTCGTCCCCGTGACACCACCCTTGGCCAATTGATGATGTGACGCGGAGACAGAACAGGAGCATTGTGTAAGATGCCGGCTTGCTGGTCGGGAACAGCAGATCTTCTCCTTAAAGTCACACCGTGTCCACCATGTCGCAATAATACATCCTTATTTTGTAATTTCCTGATGTCAAGGAGCACAATCCCGGCTCTATTATCCTTTTCTCACCACTGTCCCTTGGCGTATAGGTCACCCTGGCACGGCAACAGATCGCCTGCCACGTGCAGCTCATAGTTGAGTGTTACAGAAGGAATTTTGTGCGAATCGCTTTCATTATTCTTGGCACAGGACACACAAAAGGCAGTGTTTATGATAAAACGCGAGGGGTGGGGGGTAATAATAGGTTGTCTTAAAGGGAATCTGTGAACCCTCTTGTTTTAGTAAGTAAATATATTTCCCATAATATAACAATCCTGGAACATCTTCTCTTATTACTCTGCGTTGTGTCGTTCCTTTGTTATTCCTCCTGGAAATTGACATTTAGGTGTTAGCAGTTGAAGGTGTGGCCTAGAACACACTCTGACACTGTCCAATCAGTGCTGACTTTACCAGATTGTGTAGGGACACGCCTCCTTTGAGAAGAGGAATGGTAACTTCTAGGAGGAATAACAGAGGAACAGCACAACACAGAACCATAAGAAAAGGTGATCCAGAATTGTTATATCATGGGGAATAGACGTATTTACTAAAACAGACGTGTCGGTGAAGGTGATGGGTCCCCTTTAAGCCAAAGTTAAAGAGTGTCGAGATGGGCTAAGCTACAAACTTAAACAGTTTGGGACCCACAAGGGTAATGGGAGGCCGCAGTATGAACTACAATTCAGATGTGCATTGCCCTTTAAATATAACTACACTTACATGGCCTGGATATGCCAATCTAATGTCTGAACAGTGGGATACATATCCGATGTGTGTCCGCCACAATGGGCAGAGGATGACCACACACGGGCTGACAAGAGCTGTCCATGCGCCTTCCTTCCGGCCCACTTACCATCATCTCTAATATGAGCGAATAGGAAGGAGGGTTGATTTAACTCCATAACTGCTGGAGTAATAGCCCAAATTCCTAATTCAGAAAGCTCTGGGTGCAATAGATCCCACTGAACTACCATGTTAAATCCCAGTGGTTACGGCGCAGTTTTCTCTTAAAGGAATACTACAGGCAGAACTGATGCCTTTTATTACGCCTAATGCAGGGCCAGCTGTCCTTCTGCCCGGGCCCTTAGGGAAAGTAGGGTGCACTGATGCACAACGAGAGAGGGTGCCCCATAGAAAACATTAAACCGGCCCCCTCATAATGGCGCCACCAAGGACGGAAGGGACTGTCCTCCATCTTTGAACTGGTACTAACTGGGACCAGTCAGGGGTGAGCCCCGCCTTTCAAGGGCCCCATAGCACCTGCATGGATTGCCTTTATGGTGTGTGCACCCTCGAAAACATGGTAAACACTGCAAGGAAATGCAAAATCTATGCAGATGGTACTCATGGGGTTGGACGCAGACTGGTGACCCCAGTGGTGCAGGACCCCAGTCACTGCGCTACCTGATCCATATGTTGGGGGAGGGTCTGCAGTTTATATAACACTTTGTGCTATGTGTTCATTTCTTTGTTCTCTTATCTTATAGATCTTACATGATGAGTAATGTGACGGCTGAAGGCTGATGTCTTGTAAGGTGTGCACATAGATGTGGGAGTTGGACCGTTTCCACGGTGATACGCCTGTCGCGCCCACATATCGGGCTCCGAAGTTCTACAGCTGTTCTACATTTGGGCTCTGCATCTGCTGGTAAGCGCTGTCTCATCTCACTTTTAGTCATGCTTCCCACTCGATGTCTCGTACAAGAATACATATCTATTTCTCCATTATCAGCTCTGGATAGTGGTGGAGGGCAGGCTCATCTGCAGTGATTTTTATAGGTGCGTTGTTATGCTTTTTTTATCCTGTAGAGGCGCTGCAGGCAAAATGAGCATACTTATTGTGAATCCCTTAGCAGACCTTTATGGCCAGTAACTGCACAGATCTGCATTATAGAATTGGGGATAAGTGTTGCATTGCTGGGACCCCCAATGATCAGGAGAATGGGGGTCCCTCTGTGAATGGGGCAGTAGTGTGAATGTGTGACCGCCACTTCATGCACTTCTATGTAACTCCATCGGTCTCATGAAGTGATGTGAGTGCTCACACTACCGTTCAGTTCACACAGGTTGCTCAGGAACCCCATTTATTGTGATGGTTAGGGGGTCTCAGCAATTAGACACTAATCCCCCATCTTTTGGATACCACCACCAAAATTTCTCCTTTACCACTCACATGCTGTTGTAGGGATTGGCAGATGTGACCTCACACGGCATGGTTGTGTTTTGCAGAGCACCCCCTATCATGTCTGGTCGCTGCACATTGAGACCTATATGTTATGGCGTCCACTGGCAAAACAGGGTGCCCTGAAAGATGCAACCTTACCCCAGATGGGCCATTTACAGATCTGTGGCATCCGACACCCTTGACACGCTGTGCGGATCAACTGTTTGAAGCGACAATAGTGCTCCTTGAGCGCCACTTCCTCTTCACAGGCCATATAACATCACTTTCTTCGGTCACATGGCCTGATTACAGCTCAGTCCCATTCAAGTAAATGAGCTGAGGTGCGATACCAAGCTCAGCCACTATAATGTTCAGCGATGCGCTTGGTAAGCACTGAAGAGGCCGCAACGCTCATCTGAACAGCTGATCGGCCGGGGGCCAGGGTGTCGGACCCCTGCCCATCTTTGATTGAAGACCTATCCTATGGATTGGCCATCAATTATTTAGCCTGGAAGCCCCCTTTGATATGATAAGGGACCGTCCATGCCAGACCACCCCATAAGAGAAGATAAACCAGTATTGTATGTACTGTGATAACATTAGACTCGCAGGGTATAACTGCACCTGTGGGACAGGAAGAGAACGTTTCCCTTTCACCACTGATGGATATGCTCGTGTTTTTCTAGCTGGAATTGCTGGTGTTAGTTTATTGGCACCATCACGGGTCAGACCTGAGTCACAAACAAATCCTGCTCTGCTCCCTCCCTGCATGTGGTATATACATTTACATACAGGTTTATGCAATACCTAAAGTATGGAAGACTGTCAGAATTCAGCCAGGGGTTTTGGGAGGTAGGGGGTGCAGAAGTAGCAGTTGCACCTGAGTCCTGATGCCCAAGGTGGTTAAAGGCCCCTGTGCCATATAAGATACCAGTAATATAACTGGTACATGGTAGGCGGAGGCCCTGGTACATGTTTGTATTGAGGCTCAGGAGCTCTGGGTGTTGGTTGATACCTGGGGTAATATGGGGCACTGGTGGAAAAAGATGATGCAGAATTACTTGTGGCATTTGGCCACGGGCATGTGACCCTGATGCCCAGGACTAGCTATAAGCATTGTGACTGCGGCCGCACCCATTTAAAAGGGTTTTCCAGGACTTATATATTGACGACCTATCCTTAGGCTAGGTCGTCAATATGTGATCGATAGTGGACCCCCACAGATCAGCTGGTTGAAGAGGCTGCAGCTTTCAGGTGAGTGTTGCATTCTCCTCATTAAATACCAAGCACAGCGCTCTGCATATCGTAGGGGCTGTGCTTGGTATTGCACCCACTTGAATGGGACTGAGCTGCTGTTGTACCATGTGACTGATGACTGATGAATTTGATGTCATTGACACAGGGAGGAGGCCACATCGATCACCCAAACTTTCTGGTCTCTTCAAACAGGTGATAGGTAGTGGTCTCAGAGGTTAAACCCCCACCGATCACATATTTATGACCTATCCTATGGATGGTCTTCTGTATATAAGTCCCAAAAAACCCTTTAAATTAGATTATGTACCACCTCTAACCTGATCTGGAGCACATGTAATCACATACAGTAAGTGCACTGAATAATTGTAGAGGAAATGACGTCAGAGTCTGTAAACCATTTTTGCAAGGCCATTTTTTGGGTGCAAACAGACCCACTAGCTCATCTCTAAAAGGTCATCTAATGGTACAAAATGTCTTAAAGGGGTCGTACAAGATTTGAAAAACATGGCTGCTCTTGTCCCATAAACAGCACCACACCTGCCCACAGGCTGTATGTGGTATTGCAACTCAGCCTCATTCATTGCAGTGGGACTGTGTTGCCATACGAGACACAACCAATGGACAGGTGTGGTGTTATTTTTGGACAACCCCATTGACATATGCATCACTTCTGTCTTGTGGCCCTCCTCACCAGTCAGAAGTACTCGTGCACTCACGCTAGTGGTAAGTGCAGGGATCACACGATTTATGACTGTGGTGCATGTCAGATTAACCCCCTCTCCTGCCAAATCTGGCACTTTAAGAATCTTAGCCATTCTGTGGGTACAGATGGACCCCACCAGTTCACCTCTGCACAGAAGGGGCTACTTCTGCACTCCAGAGGAATACTTTACGTTGCATGCAAGTCCAAGAAGGCCCCGAGCGCTCTCTCTCCAGGGTTCAGCTACTGCCTCCGTGTGACTGGTGTCCAAGGGCCAATAACTTGGGCATCAATGGCCGCAATGATTAGGAATGGATGTTACTATCCTGCCCATGTACAGGTAGGTGTGAATAGGAAGGAAGAACTACCCCCCCCCAAGTCAATAGCCTGTTCTTAAAGGGGATGTCCTACAATCAACACTTACTAGTAATAACCAAGTACAATGCTAGGCTATCTCTGACGTTTCCTGAGACCAGGGATCATCAACCTTCTGCACTCCAGCTGTTGAGGGACTACAAGTCCCAGAATGCTCATTTGCTCTGCTGTTCTCAGAACACCCAAAGAAGTGACTGGGAATTGTAATATCACAACAGCTGGAGTGCCAAAGGTTGCTGACCCCATTCAAATGGGGGACACCGGACCCCCATCCTTTTGATCGGTAAGGGTCCCAGTGGTGGCACCCCAGCCATTAGACGTTTATCACCTGTCCCGTGGGTAAGTGACGTGTTTATTCTGGGACAACCCCTTAAAAAAATGTCTGTTTTTTGTTTTTGAAAATCTCCAAATATAAAATATTGTAACTTTATTAGTATCTCTTTCATGTACATTTTAACAGGTAATCCAGCCCCGTATGATGTCAAGGTGTCACCGGCTACAGAAAGGACCATACAAGGGACAGACGGTCAGCCCTGTGCGCCAGTGACAGGTGGTGTAGACCTGTGGACGCAGCGTCCAGAATATAAATTAACCCCATGGTGGCAGGCCGGTCAATGCTTTATTGATCCATGAAGCGGAACAGCAGCAGATGTTAACTCTTTACATTATCCCGTTGTGGATGATTTGCTGGTGGTGATGACTCTTTTCATTACTCCTCTACTCCCTTTCTCGGGGGATCTGCCCTTATTAAAGGGGAATCGACCTTATTCCTTCTTCGCCAGGACGCCCTGCCGTTACGGAGCTAGGAGCGAAGCCGCCAAGGGGTTAATAGGACTATAAGACAGGATGCAGCATAAGTCATGAAAAAGCAGAGGACAGTATTCCAGTGAGATGGGGGGTGGGTAAACCATGTGTGAGGGGAAAATCCAGACCAGATTTTAAATACATCTGACGTGAAATCCAACGGCAAGGAAAGAGAGTCAGATTTCACATACACAGAGAGGAAAAAAAAAAGGGAAGAGAAAGGAGGAAAAAACTGAAGGCAGGAGGGTATGTGGAAGCCAAAAGCATCACTAGCAAAGCAAGGAGAACAAAAGAAATGACAGTGAGACGCTGCAAGGTGTAGAGGTGGCTCACAAGGCATGACTGTGCACCCAAGGGTGCTGGCACAAGTGCTAGGTAGGGGAGACAGACATCATTGGGCTCCGCTGCCGTGCACTGCCGCAGAGGATTTAAGGACAACTCAGGACAGGGAATGATATCAAACAGAAGCCGACCTTCCTCAAGGCAAGCAGTCTGCAGAAGAACAGCGGGAGTGATGGATTAGCCATCAGACTGAAACCTAAGGGAAGCAGTGGGAGGATGGTGAACCATGGACAGAGCCCCTCCAGGATTTGCTGAGGAGCAGCGTCCTGTAATATAGGATTAGAGAAGCTCCCATAGACAGGCTCTGGCTGTGCAGTCATACTGCAGTGTCTGCTCCAGTCCACAGCCGCTTCTCCTGCTGATACAGCACCTTGGATTACCAAAATACTGCAGTTTTTTTTTTTTGGAGGCGGGAGGTAAAAAGAACCCTATGAGACATATGGATATTTAAATCGAGATTTCATCACCGCTCATCTGGCATAAGGAGACGGATTTGTAGCCGGGGATATCGTGCTGTTGTGCAATAAGGGTGCTGCTGCTACTTCTTGTCCATGTCCTTCTACCAATGCCTGGAGCCTCTTTATGTCTGTGCAGCCAGACACCTCTCCTGGCTTCCCATATGGTCAGAGGGGAGAGGGTGAGCTGGCAGTTAAAGGGACACAGGCCTGTCCCCTCCACCCTGCAAACATGCAGGTAAACAGACCCCGGAGCACTGCATACACCTACCCACCATCCAGCACCAGAGAGGAACCCGGCTCCTATGCCAAGCAGTTCCAAACTAGACGCTTCTCATATCATATTGGGGGGGCTGCACCCGGTCCTGGCACCCATGGACTTCAGAATGATGGTGAGTAAAGCAAATGCTAAAATTCAATGTCTAACTTTTACTCTAGTAGCGTCTACCTATGTTGTAGACAGGTAATATGTGCGAGGTGTGTATAGAAACTGCAGGCAATTTTAGTTAAAACCAGTATGTGTCAAATGTTGCATCTTTTTGCCCAGGGGGTTGCACACAACGCCACATACTGCTCATTGACGGTACTGTATCCACATTAAAATGCTCAAAAATGCTAAATGCCTTTTATTACGTTGTGTAAGGTGGATTTTTTTTTTACGAATGGCAATGAGATTGTTAGTCTGTATATCATAAGGCTGTGTATTGTATTGCGGTGACCTCTTGCAGTGAATTAGTCCGGTAAGTAAACTGGGTGACAAGCAGGATGCTACGGTTGTCAGAAGCATTACTATGTGCAAGACATAATGATAGATACAGTACTGGTGGCGTCCCCTCCCCCCTGTATGTATACTAGCTCCTGCACAGACACCACTACGCTGCATACAGAGTAGCTAGGGTTGATCCATACTGGAGCTGCTACTTTCATTCTTCTTGCAAGTCACATATTTAGTGAAAGGGTCCACCTTGGTTGAGATCATTTGCCCACCTTTAGGGTACGGACACCGCATGTAGCCAAAACCCTGCACACTGCGTGTCTGTACCCTCAGGATTAACTGGGATCGAGCATTGGATTTGGGGTTTTTGCCATTAGATTTCCAAATCCTAGAACTGTAATAGTACAAAGTACCCTGCTCTATACTGACAAGGGGCAAGGACTCCAAAATAGCTGTCTATGGGTGGGTTGCTCTTTGGTTTGGGTGACATGACCTACTTTGTATACGTTGGTTCCCATGGAGCATTGCCTGGGTCACCTCAATGAGAACCAACGGCCCGCTGAACCAAATCTATGGGGTGGATGTATATACATATATATATACGTTATGATTTGGGATTGACCCTGCCATACACAATACAGCGGTAGGATATGGGCCTTCGGTACCAGGGTGAATGCCTGTAACAGTGTCAGGATGTCAGGGTGGTTCCTATAGACAATGCTGCGTTATCTGTGCTCAGATATGCCCTTATACCAGATGGGACACTAAGAGAAGTTGTTTGGTGAGATTTCCGGACACAGTCGCATTCCAGATTGCATCATGCTATCTGGTGAATTATATGGCAGCCACCCCCGGTACAGGATCATATCCCCAAGCTGAGGATATCCTAATAATGGCGGACACACACATTATGGTCTGTGCGGCCCACCTGCAGAATGTATAACAACATCCTATGGGATTCCACCAGTCCAGCAAAGCTTATATTGTCCTCTCTATGTGATCAGTCATATAATATGGTACATTCTGCCATGATTTTGGATGAGGGGGGCATTGCTTCCCCTCGCTATGACAGAACACCTGCATTGCCCATATGGGCCAAAAACCTTCTGCGTGCTCCAATGTAAATAATAGGGACCATCTGCGGAGGAAAGATTTCCTGCAAATCTCCGGCGTTTTCCACCAGCAGGGACCCCAGATTTCCTTGGGTCGGAAAAGATTGTTTTATTAGGGTAGGACACGTACTCGTCTGGAAATGCAAGATAAAGACATGAAAAGAAGTAGTATTCATCTCTTGGAGTTGTCACATGTTCTATCTGATTCAGGGAAAGCTGGATATCCAATAGGACCACTGTGACCGCTTCTGCATGGGTTGTCACCAGTGTTTCTTAGAAACACCTGAATGTTAGTCCTGTCAAGGACTGTTCAGGAGCTTAAGAAAGCTGGATGACATACCAGGTTGAATCTGCCATATTAGTAGACACCCAGCTTTCCCAAAAGCAGATATAAACAGCAAAGAAATGGTTAAGTATAATGTAACCTCTTTGGTAAGGTTATCTGAAGAGGGCAATATATAAGGACATGCACAGGTCACTGACTGACCCACCATATTGCCCATTCTCTGCACTGTGATGGGTCTAAGAGGTTCCGCAGCAGACTAGCCCATTTGAAGGTGACTTTTGTGCAGTCACAGGATAGGTGATCACGGGGGGTCCCACTGATCCCATGGGGGTCCCATGTCCTTCCATTTAAATGGTTGCCCATATTCCGCTCCATTCAAAATCTATGGTAGGGACAAAGGTAGCTGAATATTGCACATGGTTATCGTTGTCAATGAAGTGACTGTAGGAACGGAGAACACGGGACCCCCCATTCTTATGAGCAGAGGGGGGTCCCAGTGATAAGTTGTGATTGTGTCCCATCATCCCACCCCTTTAATTTGAGAGCCACCAGCTCCTGAGACACCTGGCAAGCTGATTCTTTGCCTTTAAAAGGGTTATGATACTAAAATGATTTGTCCCCCTATCCATATGTGGATCGCTGGGGGTCTGACGGCTGAGACCTCCACCAGTCCGCAGAACAGGGGATGCAGAATGTATTTGTTTCAGTGGGAGCGCTGGAGATCTAGGACCACTGCCCAATCTGTGTCTACCATTACATTCAGAATAGGGTAAAACACCCCCATTCTTAGGATTAGTGGGGGTCTCAGGGGTCGGACCTCCACCAATCAGCAATATAGCCCTTATCGAATGGATAGGGGATAAACAATTCTCACAGTATAACCCCTTTAAAGGCAAAGAATCAGCTTGCCGGGTGTCTCAGGAGCTGCTGACCCCATATTAAAGGGGTGGGCTGTGATGGGACAATCCCTTTTAAACTTTGTATTCTAAAATGAAGTCTCTTAGTAGTGATAAATTACCCCAGGGATTCATTGTCCAATTTGGGAAATGACATTGGTCCTGTGGGAAATAGAAGCATGGTGCATATATCATAGGCACGTGTGGATCAATAGATCTATGAGATCCTACTGTTGTCACACGAGGGATTTGGATTTGCTTGACTAGACAGTGACTTAGCCCATAGGGTCCAGGCCGTACGCCAACAGAGTTGTAGCTTGAACTCACTTGAATGGGACTGAGCTGTGCTCCAAACAGCTGATCGGTGGGAGTACCAGGTGTTGGACCCCTCCGATTTGATATTGATCCTATCCTATCCTAAATATTGGTGATCAATATCCTGGAAAACCCCTTTAATTAAATGTAAAGGTTTCCACACCAGAACCATCCATGATCAATACTGTGTAGTCGGCCGCCATTACATCATCTCGCCGGATACATCTGTCTTGCTGCCTTCCCCTATGTACCCAGGGGTATATACTGCCTTTGCGGCCCGCTATATATTTCCCGCTGATGATAACCCTGCAATCTATGGTGACTTGTAGAAACTGCTGGAAATTTTGGAGTCTAAATATGCGACAACTCATCTGTGTCAGGGAGAAGGCCCGCACTCAGAGCTGCATTGTTCAGGCCGCGCTGTGTTTATGTAGCGTGGGCTGGAAACATCTGGACAAGGAGTCAGCAAACCCGCTGGAGTAAGGATTTCTGGTCTCTTGTGGTCTGCGCCGAGCCCAGACACTGCAGGAAGATGTGGCAGCTCTCCACCGGGCGGCCCGTGGGTGAGACGTCTCTTTCAGTAACTTTTGGGATCAGGATTTGAAACGTCAAGAAACTAGGCCACAGTTCTGTACGTGTCTATGTACATATTAAATACAGACATTTACTGATATCCAAGTCCCCTATCACCAGAGAAGGCTGCGTGTGGCCGAATGAATGGACGGCCATGGTACGGGGCTCTGGAGCAAAGGGCTCCCCTCAATGACCGCCAAATGCTGCAGTAGATCCTCATGGGACAATACCTTTAACTCTGTTAACTTTCCATTTAGCTGCTTTTGGGTCCCCTTAAAGGGGGTCTCCACTTTGAATAATCCCTACTTATTAGGTTCCTAGAAAAGATGCTGATCATAAAATGTCCCCCCTGCTGTGATCTGTGAGGAAACCTGGCAGTAAGTGTTCAATTTCCCTGCAGCGCCTCCACAGGAGAAATTGAGCATTACCAGTGTCCTATTAAATTATTGGCTAGTCTGCTTAAAGGGGTTGTCCAGGATTTTTTTTATGGCCTATCCTTAGGATAGGTCGTAAATATCTGATCAACCAGGGGGACAAACAGCTGGCCCCCACACAGATCAGCTGCTTGGGGCTGCATCGGATCCCTGTACTGTACAGTGCACTGAGCTGGAAACAGATAGCTCAATACACTGTATAGTGGCCGAGCGCCGTTTCTGCAGTTCAGCTCCCATTAACGTCAATGGGAGCAGGGTTGTAATACTGGCACTGGCCACTACACGTGGTACGGCGCTATCTGTTTCCAGCTCAGTGCACTGTACAGTACAGGGATCCGATGCAGCCCCAAGCAGCTGATCTGTGTGGGGGCCAGTGGTTGGCCCCCTTCCGATTAGATATATATGGCCATTACTGAGGATAGGCCATAAAAAAAACCCAAAAAAACCCCTTTAATCGGCAATGATGTCCACCAATTCAGACAGTGCAGTAACCACATTCGGCCAAAGCCCAATGGCCGTGCAATTCTGCAGGTAAGACTAAGCTATATCTCAGTCTTACCTGCAGATTCGAGTGGCCATTGGGCACCATAGCGGGGGGGCAAGACCCCAGTTGCATGTGGTTTTCGCATTGTCTGGCCATGCTGGGGATATATTAGGCCCTGCCCGATCCACCCAAAACCCTGGATTTGCCATAATCCTGCCCCTTTGCAGCTCTTTTTGCAAGGCTGTCTTGCTTTTAGTATCACATCTTGTATATAGCACCACTAAAGTCTGTAGCTCTGTTCAGATTCTGCATTCTAGGGCCAGTTTTGAAGTATGTTTTTGGATTGTGGGAGGAAACAGAAGTACCAAAGAAAACCAGTGCAAACACGGGAAGATCATACAAACTCCCTGCACGGCTAACCACGGAGAAGCCATACTGCCCACATAACAGCGCGAGCGCTCATGCAGGGAGAGCAGCCACAGCCTGACCCGTCATCCGAGGCCAGGAATCCTGACAATATCCTGCTGTTCTAATGGAGGATACCAGCGACTAACTGAGGGTATTACGTGCGCCGCTTACCCTCCATTTTTAAGTCCTTTTAATGGGAATATTGCTGTTTGTAATATTGCTCACGCTCACAAAAATCCCAAAATGCCCCCTTTTCTGTTTTGCTTGCATAAGCCATACCCCTTTGACTAACAGGGTGCACTGTAATGTTTGGGGCTCTGTTAAGCATGGCACAGTTTATGTATGAGGTACAGTGGGGTCCCATTGAAGTCCCTCGAGATTGTTATACAGCAGTGTGAATGAGCCCGGATATCTGTTCATACCTGGTTAAAGGGGTTGTTTAGGACCCAACAAAGTTGGGTACTGGTGACCTAGCCACAGGATAGTTCATCAATATCAGGTCAGTCAGGTTGCGACACCAGGACTCTGCACTGATCAGCTATTTTGGGCTCCAGAAGCCGTATACCAGGTATACAGCAGGAAGCAGCTCTTCTCCTATTCAAGTGAATGGGAGGAGAGCTGTAGTTCCTGCCGCTGTATCCAACTTTGCTGGGTCCTGGACAACCCCTTTAATGCTAAAACAGCTGATCGGTGCGGGGTTCTGGTATTGCAACCTGGCCGATCTGATACTGATGAACATCCCTGTGGATAGGTCGTCATTTATCCAACTTTGCTGGGTCCTGGACAACCCCTTTAATGCCAAAACAGCTGATCGGCGCAGGGTCCTTGTGTTGCAACCTGACCGATCTGATACTGATGACCTCTCCTGTGGATAGGTCGTCATTTATCCAACTTTGCTGGGTCCTATTCAAAGCCTTTAATGCCAAAACAGCTGATCGGTGCGGTGTCCTGGTGTGGCAACCTGATCGTTCTGATGCTGATGACCTCTCCTGTCGATAGGGTGTCAGTATCCAACTTTGCTGGGTGCTGGACAGGCCCCTTTAATTCCAAAACAGCTGATTGGCGCGGGGTCCCGGTGTCGCAACCCGACCAATCTGATACTGAACGCTTCTGTGGATAGGTCCTCAGTATCCATCTTTGCTGGGTCCTGGACAACCCCTTTAATTGTACTGTACCATATGCAGATAACCCACGCATTGCGGTCTTGCATATCTCCTGTGCTTGTAGTGCAGCATAGATAGCCTGGGCACCGTAGAGAAGCTTCCATTCATCTCTCTGCAGCCTATTAGTGGAGCACGTGCTGGCACAGTCAGAGGCGGGCAATGTGTAGTGCGCTCGCTGACGCTAACATCTCCACAAGCTGCCCTGTAATTTTCGCCTTCTATTTTGGAAGCGTATGCTTCTCCTCAGGGAGACGACTTGACTTTTATTTGTTTGCTTTGATATCAAAGTCTCAGCAGCCAAAGCTGAACTGGAGGAGATGCGATTATATCAGGAATCGCCAAGCGCTATGCCAGTAAATGGCAGCGATTTCAGATCTATTTGGTGTGAGGACGCTACTTACTGCCACCTGCTGCGGGATGCAGCTTTATCTGTGAACTATGAAGCGGAACCCTTTGTTTTATAGAAATAACACCATAAATTGAATATCCTGCTGAACGACCGGCTATTACTGGTGCTGATACTGTCCTGTAAGCCTAACCGTAGGGCTGTACTTACCTAAAGCAGTCCTTGGGGCCCTTAGAGAGAGGGGACCCTGCCCTGGTCAGTATCATTCCTGTGAAAATGACCTATTTTTTTAAACCAAGTATTTATAGTAAACATATTTTATTAGAATTTTTTAAAATATTTTTCTGTCATCTGCATTTTAAAAATGTGTCCTGCAATTTTAACTCTGACTACGAAGCCTAATGATAGACTAATTGCCAATTCTGTAGGGGTTTTCTTTGCAGCAGTCACCTCATTTGCATCACAGACAGGATTACAGTAAATGATAACACTGCTGACCCATCATTACATCCACCACTGACAATAGATGATGTCACAGCTTATCTCCTCCCCCTCCATGTTCGGAGCATGTCTAGAACACTCTCCATGAGTCGACTCAAGACTATTGCTGCCTATGGCCATGACTGTGCTGTAAAGAGTATCACTAAATGCTGTTAACAGAACAGAGGAGAAGCTCAGGTAAGATGGCCGCCCCCATAAGCAGGTACAAAAAATAGAATAAAAAAATCTACAATCAAAAAATAAACAGATTTGAACAAAAGTGATTATTTCATTACCGTCTGGTTTTAATAAATAAGATTAAAAAATTGGCGACCCTTAAAAAATTGGCGACCTCCGTGCTCGAAATAAGGTGTATTGAATTGGTTCAAGGGGCATGGAGACAGAATGAACCCCAGGTCTCGAGTGCCAAAACCAGCATACTAATGGGGAGCCCATTTGGATGTTGACTATGGGGCCCCCTCTCAATGGGCACACGTTCAGTAATCAGGGGTTGGGTCCAGTCTGTGTTGTAGGAGTCCGGGTTGCAAGGAAATTTGACCCCTGGTACCTATAATGAATGGTTAAGAGGGCAGATCAGAGGGGCATATGTGGGAAGCCATATAGTACCGTGTATATTACACCCCCTAGTGTAAGGGGCCTGCTCTGCTGGTTTGGGTTCTCTGTATACCTTTATATGGAATAGCGTGCCACAAACAAACAGTATACTGACATAGACTGTCCCCATAGATGCAGAGGGGACACTAAGTGGAGCCCTATGGATCTGTGTGGCATGTGTATACATATACGCCAAACATAGGCTCTAATGGTAATGTGAACAGAGCCTTACAGATAAGCATTGAACGGTCCTCATTATATTTCGGTAAGATGTGTGTAAACCCAGCAGCGAGCACTTGCTCTATCATTTACTTACTACGGTTGCCTTGGTAACTGAGGAGCGAGCTCCAGGAAGTCTATCGACCAAAGGCTGTGATCCCAAATATCTGCATTTACCATTTATTAGATGTCATGAAGAATGTCACTGGTGAGCGGGAGTACAGCCTGTATGGGGCCGACTATATAGTCCATAGTGTACATCACAACATACATAGGGTGCAAAGATGGACCAACTTCATGGTGTGTGTAACACCCCCATAATGCTCACTCACACATTATAATGCCTTCATAGTGCCCCCTCATATTATAGTGCCCCTGTAGCCCCCCCAGTATAGTGCCCCCTCTCTGTATATTTTCCCATAGTTCCCTCTCACAGTATAAAGTCTCCATTGGGCCCCTACACAGTATAGTGCCCCCACATAGTATAATACCCCCCAAATGCCCACCTTCACCATATAATACCCTCCACACAGTATAATGCCTCCATTGTGCCCCCTTATGGTTCCCACACAATATAATGCATCCGAAGTGGCCTTCACATGGTACAATGCCCCACACATAATATAATACCCACACATTATAATCACTACTTATATGCTAAAAAAACCTGAGACCATTAGGTCTATAGTGTTACAGCAAATAAGATGCAAGTGGTTCATTAGTTGGGAACTGAATTACAGTATTATGCTGGGACTATGGGGCTTGTTAAGGGACTATTGTTTGGATACTACTGTATATAGTAAGTAGTATTATTTGGGCACTACATGACGGTATTATGTGAATACTACATGGATGCATTATATAGGTCTGGTATGGCAGAATCATTTAGACACTGAATGTCAGTTTTATTTGGGCATTTAATAACAGTATAGTATATATATGGCGGTGTTATGTTGACTGTATATGATGGTTATATTTAAATACTATATGGCGGTATTAGTAGTATTATTTTATAAATAATACATATATATGGCTTTTTCTTGTGCCAACGCTATTAGGGTTATACTTAGGACCCCTCCTTTCTACCATGGTTTTGGCTAATGGGAATGCAGATACCTAAGCGCAGGCAGGGAGGTTGGTCCATGGTCGTCCAGGGTAGTCCTAAGGTATAGGGACACCTGCATAAATGGAAAACAGTGATTGGAAACGCCATCTTGTGTGTGGCATGTTGCTATAGCGGAGGGGGCAAATCTGCCTCCAATACTGTGGCCATTTTGAAAGCCGCCATCCTGAAAACTCAATTTTTTTTCCATGGGAGAGGTGCATGTGACATATGTTTCCGATAGAGACACATACACGACCTTAACCCTAGCAACCCGACTCACAAGATGGCGCCCTCATCCATCCATGTATTCAGGTGTCTCCGTATCTTTGTACATGGCATCATGGTGTCTTCGGTTTAGCACTATGCGGCTGTTTGGTGGTCTTTAGGTAGACGTTTTAAGAGATGGGTGTCTCATTTATTATTATTATTAGATGTCGGCACATATTTCACTTTCCCACAGTTTAACAAAAGAGTAAAATCTCTGGCTGCATCTGAGGCTTGTAGAGCCTTGTATGGTGCTGCGGCCATAAATCTGATCCTGCCAGATAGCGCTCATTACATTATTTTACAGTTTGTTTTATCTCCAGATAAAAGACAATGCAGCAGTCGCCTCTGTCAGATTAAAGGAAGCCAGGCTGGGCCCAGCAGATGCAGGCGGAATTAACTACTTCTGTGCTGGAGAATATGCCAGAAAGTTCTGCAAAGATTGAAGTTTAGCAGCTTGTAACCCATAAATAACAATAGATGGAAATCTGCCCAGTGATGCATAAGAGAAGGTGCACTGACACGTCAGGGGCCTGGGAAAGCTGGGTGACTTATTTTGGAGCTGCGGTGGCGGCCATATTGCTTGGTTCCTCATTTTCCTTAGATTCCTTTTCTTAGATTAAGAAATAGAATTTTTTTATTAAATTTTTACATAGAAATTTATGTAGAGGAATCTATAGTGTCATAGTAAAATGATGATGTTCCACATCAATCCACATGTCAAAGCCACAGATAAGCCCCTATAACTACCCCATTCTTAGCTGTGCCCCCTATATGTGCCTTAGCTAAAGATGAGCCCCAAAACGCCCTCATTTAAAGGTGTTCCCCCTATATGTGCCTAAGTAAACAGGTCAGCGCCCATAACTGCCTCATTCATAGCTGTGCCCCCTATATGTGTCTCAGCTAAAAATGATACCCCATAATTGCCTCATTCATAGCTGTGCCCCCTATATGTGCCTCAGCTAAAGATGATACCTCTATATGTGTGCCTCATTCATAGCTGTGCCCCCTATATGTGCCTCAGCTAAAGATGATACCTCTATATGTGTGCCTCATTCATAGCTGTGCCCCCTATATGTGCCTCAGCTAAAAATGTTACCCCATAATTGCCTCATTCATAGCTGTACCCCCTATATGTGCCTTAGCTAAAGATGAGCCCCATAACTGCCTCATTCATGGCTGTGCCCCCTATATGTGCCTCAGCTAAAGATGACACCCCTATATGTATGCCTCAGCTAAAATGAGCTCCCATAACTTGCCAATGCATAGTGTGACCCCTATGTATACCTAAGCCACATTTGAGTGCCCCATAACTGCCTCATAAATAGGTATGCCTGCTATATTGGCCTAAGCCACAGATGAGCCCCAAAACTGCTTTATCCATAGCTATGTACCCCATATGTGTCTAGGTCACAGATGAGCCCCCATAACTGTGTTATCCACAGGTGTATCCCCTTAAGTGCTTACCCCCCAGATGAGTCCCATAACTAACTCAATCCCAGATGTGCCCCCATAAGCGATAAAGTCCCCTATAACTTCCTTATCCATAGGGTTATAACTGCCTCAGATGTGCCCCTATAAGTTCTTGCTCCACGTGTGTGCCCTCATAACTTCCTCAGGTGTGAACCTATATGTGCCTTTATTAGTGCCTCATCCATACGTGTGCCCTTAGTAAGCACCTTATACACAGGTGTCTTCCCCTATAAGAGCCAGATTTGCCCCCTCATGTTTGTCGGCCACAAATGTTCTGGTTTCCCTCTAT
Source organism: Leptodactylus fallax (assembly GCA_947044405.1). Lineage (NCBI taxonomy): Eukaryota > Metazoa > Chordata > Amphibia > Anura > Leptodactylidae > Leptodactylus > Leptodactylus fallax. The sequence goes on along the minus strand of CAMRHE010000121.1, from coordinate 2,305,300 downwards.
AGTACCCCCCTCCACAGGTATGTGCCCGTAGTAGTCTCAGCCACGCGATTCTGCTTGGACATCCCAACTTGCCTATGGCTTCCACTGCTGGATTGTAAACAAACCCCAAAGGATTCTGGTAATATGTAGGATTAGCACTTGGAGGATCTGTGTGTGTAGCTTTAGTGTTTGTGACTACTTGGGTGGTATTACAGGTTACATGGTCTCAGCAGTGTGACTGTACAGTGGGTTGTAGTCATCTGGTGTTAAATGGGTTGAATGCGTTTCAGGTTACAGGGTTGTGTAGTTTTCCCACGATCTCTACCAAAGACCCTCATCCAACTTTCCACATCAGTGACATTGTCCTAGTGACCCCATAGCAGAGAGATAACGTGTAACGTGTAGCGGCCTGTGTCATAGTGCACTGACCCCTGCAAGAGCAGGAGAGGACATGTGCACCAAGGACGTAGACCCTTAGATCTGTCTCCATAACTCCTACATCAAAAGGCAGCAGAGGTAAGGATCACGGTCCTGTAGAGACTGCTTTGCAATAGGATCTACCAAAAATAATTTACAACCCAAAATAACCCCCACCATCTTGTCCCAGCTGGGTTCTTTACAGGCACACTTTAGGCACATTTGATGTATTGATATTCAGTGTAACTTGTAATGATCTCAAGTAATCTGCTTGCTCTGGGTGCAGGAGTCCAGTGGGTGGTCCTGCTCAGTGATTGACAGTTATCTGCGTGAGTAGGACCGCCCACCGGACTCTTAACTCCAGAGCAAGCAGGATTCATATCAATACATTAAATAAATTTAATAAAAACAGATTATACTCAGAGCCGTAACTTGAAGCTCCTGGGCCCCAGTGCAAAATATGTAAATGGACCTCCACTTACGATGTGCTGTCTACAATACTGGTATCTTCTTATGTTGTGTAGAGGCCTTTGGGGCCTCTGAGGCTCCAGGGCCTGGTAGCGATTGTTACCTCTGCACCTGCTATAGCTACTCCCCTGGTTGTGCTTAAAGGGAGTCTATCATTCGTAAAAACACTTAAGCTAATGGCATGTTGGAATGGCCTTTAAAAAGGCCATTCTTCTCCTATCCTTCCTTGTTTTCTTCTCCCAGCCGATTCCAAGATAATTCGTTTCTTCATGTATGTAAATGAGCACCCGGGGCGTACCTTCTCTTCTGCGAGCACCCATCGCGTCATCGCTTCTCACCGCCCCTTCGGCCGTTGCGGTGACTCCTCTCTTGGTCTTCTTTCTTCTCAGTTCTCGCTGGCAGCGAATTCTCGTGACTGCGCATGCGCAATCAGGCCGCCATTTTCCAGTGGTCTGTCACAAGAGCGTGGCAGAGCCGATTGCGCATGTGCACAGTGCGGCGTATGAGGTCTTAGAAGAAAAAAGATACAGAGAAGACCAAGAGGGGAGTCACCGCAACAGCCGAAGGGAAGGTGAGAAGCGATGACACGATGGGTGCTCGCAGAAGAGAAGGTACGCCCCGGGTGCTCCCTGGTGCTCATTTACATACATGAAGAAACAAATTATCTTGCAATCGGCTGGCAGAAGAAAACAAGGAAAGATAGAAGAATGGCCTTTTTAAAGGCCATTCCAACATGCCATTAGCTTAAAAGTTGTTTTTGCGAATGATAGACTCCCTTTAATCTTTTCCATTTATGAAGGAGTTGTAGTCGTAGTCAGGCTTTGGAAAAGTCAGAGTTGGTGTTTTGGCCTATAGACTCCACAGCTCTGGTAGGGGTCACCAATTTATTCTTCCAGTGTATAGAAATATTAGTTGACTTTATGGATAAGGTACCCATCTAGATTGTCACCGTAGGGATATGCTCTGTTGTGGGCATGCTTCTGACTTGTTGTGGCCAGCATAGGACCACTTTGCTTGGCATAATAAGAAAATAAGCTCCTACAATAGGATAGTCCACACCAAGCAGCCCCTTCCATGGTCATCTGTAATTGCCATGGGGTACGAGAGGCATGGTCCAAGGAGGTCATTGTACGACTCCAGTTGGAGTCCCCTCCCTCTAATATACCATATAAAAGACTATCACTGACTACAGTCATGTTCTTAATCTCAATTACAGCTACAGGAGTAAGACAAGGTCGGAAAAAGTCACCCAATAGGGTCTCCGTTGCTTCCGTGGAGGCCAGGAGACACAGTAACGGTTTGGTGGTCCGCCAGTTGGACAGCCCGTGAAGCAGAGGAATCTTTGCCGTGTAGTCTGCCCATTTTCACTTTTTAATATTTATTCTTAGCACACGTCGGTGTTTATCACAAGCCTGTTTAACATTCTTAACTACATCTGCCTGGAGAGTCTTCCAAACTATTTTACGACTAAGTAATATTTTCTATCCTAACCTCAGTTGCCCCCTGGAGCATAACCTCGGTTCAGATGTACGTACAGCAACAACTTCCTAAAATAGTTGTCTGTGTTTGTAAATCTTATCATGATCTTCCATGTACGCTGTGAGGCTTTTTGTTTTGGGTTCTACAGGCCCTAAGGGTAGGTTATAGTTGTAGGGAAGGATTTTCCATGGTTACAGCATATTCCATCCCCTATGGAGGACTAAGTAGGACTGATAGGTCATCAATATGTGATCAGTAGTGACACCCGAGACAGGCCTGTGATGGTGACAAGAGGGCGTCCTCTGCGCCTAGAGTAAAGAACATATAGCCAGCACCATAGACGTGGATTCTTTACTGTAAGAGCAGTGAGGTACTGAACTCACTGCCCCAGGACGTTGTGATGGTAGACTCATTGCACAGGCTTTTATACTGACTGTCAGATTTGGAGTTGGGAAGGATTTTTTACCCCCTGACATGGGGCAATTGGTATCAGCCCCACTGGTGAAGGCTACTGAAATTGGTGGGCCTTCACATCTGTCATTGCTGCTCTTGTGCACTGGTTGAGGCTCTGCTTGCATCTGCATTGTGGCTTCAGTCTTTAGCAGGAGCCATGTTGCTCTACCAGATACATCATATGATGGATGTCAGTGGCACACGATGGACCCCACTGACTTACAGTAGGGTCCATCTTGGTTTCATTGTGGTGTTTTCAATGGGAGGATTCACTGCACAAGTCAGTTACCAGTGTTGTAACTATAGGGGTCGCAGAAGCTAGTGGGCCCAGATGCTAGGGGGGCCCACAGGTCACCCTTACCACGCCAGGGCTGGTAAAACGTATTTGATATCCTTCCTGATTTCCTTTGATGGCTGGCAGTCTTTAGATCGTAAATTTATTCCCCTTGCCCTCTGGTGCCCTGGAGTAAGAAGATTTATGACCCAGCCTTCCACTGTCCACAGTTACTATGTGGAGGGATGGGGATGACGGGAAGTTTGTATATGTTGTGTACAAGTTGTAATGGTGGTCTGGGCCCAGATAGAGAAGGAAAGGAAAATGTAAATGCTGCAAAATCTTTACCAGGCCCCTCACCCAACTATAATGTATTGTTTATAGTATTGGGTAGACACCACTTATGGGCCCCCTAAAGCTCCTGGGCCTGGGAGTGACCACAACCTCTGCACCCCCGCAAGATACACCCCTGGATGGGATGCGGCTGATATTTGAGAGGAGCAGTTGCGTAGGGGGCCCAAGGTAAGCTTTTGCATATGGGTCTGTGAGCCTTTAGTTTCCCCCCTGTCAGCTGCTGCAGAGTAAGGGGTCCCAGTCCTGTAAACTGGGTGACGAAAACCTGAGCAGGACACCTTAGCATAGGGTATGATGGAGAGGGAACGAAACACCAGACCCTGGGTAGCAAAATCCAGCACCATAATCTGGGCTCCTTATGGAGAGGCAGATCCGGCTAAAGAACAGGGATTGAGGTTACTGAAGATTTGGGGTCTGCAAAGGGGTAGCCGGCTGACAAGGTGCACTTGTACATCTGCTAGTAATCACATACCTTGTACATGTGTGTGCCGTGTGTTCGCGTGACTGCTACATTCAACCATCCCTTAGCCCCGATGGGCACCGAGTCACGGAAATAGTTAAAGCTCAGGCCTAATTGGACGCCATGTATACTGATGGCTGGTGAGAAGCTGCCATGTGGTACCGTGCTGTATATACAGTATATAGCTTCCCATATGACGGATTTGACAACTTCTGAGCACTTTACAAACAAAAGCAAGCAAAGGCGGCCTGTAGATGTGAAGGTGTTTTCCTGCCCGCGACCCCGGCCCTGCTGCAGAACTGCTTCACTCAGCTCTTTAGCACAAGAATCTGAATGTGCTCACAAGTAGCTCTTCTTTCTTCTTGCGGCCGCTCCGGTAATACTTTCCATATGTCACGTTGGGAAATTAAGGGAAATAAAAAGTTATTGGATAGAGCGATGCAGAGCTGGCAGCAAAGGTCGCTTTCCTGGTCCTGGTTCTGAGGCCACAGATACCTATAGCAGTGTGTAATGGCATTTGCAGACACATTAAGTATAGAGGCAGTGCACATTTATGTCTTACAGGCTCCTTGTAAAGTCTTTATACTTATTACTCAGTTTTATTACTACGTTCATGACCACTGACAAATAATAAAGGATGAACAAGGCTCCGCAGCAATGACTATTAGCGACTGCGGCCCGCTCCACGAAACAATCAGGTCACCATTCTGCTGGGTGACAACTAAGATAGCTGTGACTGCAGATCCCACAAGGGTTGTCAACATAGGCGTAACTGCCCGGCACAGCTCGGGGGCCCATTACCACTCGCACTATGGAAGACGGCATGATATACTGAATAGTGTTCCCATTGTTGTGTACATCATGTGTTTACTACATATTGTGTATTATCCTTGTACTGTGACATCACTGTGTGTGTTATCCCTGTACTGTGACCTCACAGTGTGTATTATCCCTGTACTGTGACATCACTGTGTGTATTATCCCTGTACTGTGGCATCACTGTGTGTATTATCCCTGTACTGTGACCTCACAGTGTGTATTATCCCTGTACTGTGACATCACTGTGTGTATTATCTCTGTACTGTGACATCACTGTGCGTATTATTCCTGTACTGTGACCTCACAGTGTGTATTATCCCTGTTGTACTGTGACATCACTGTGTGTATTATCCCTGTACTGTGACATCACTGTGTGTATTATCCCTGTACTGTGACATCACTGTGTGTATTACCCCTGTACTGTGACATCACTGTGTGTATTATCCCTGTACTGTGACATCACTGTGTGTATTATCCCTGTACTGTGACATCACAGTGTGTATTATCCCTGTACTGTGACATCAATGTGTGTATTATCCCTGTACTGTGACATCAATGTGTGTATTATCCCTGTACTGTGACATCAATGTGTGTATTATCCCTGTATTGTGACATCACTGTGCGTATTATCCCTGTACTGTGACATCACTGTGTGTATTATCCCTGTACTGTGACCTCACAGTGCGTATTATCCCTGTACTGTGACATCAATGTGCGTATTATCCCTGTACTGTGACATCAATGATGTCCCCTGAGGGCTCTCCAATAATGGCCGATGTGTTGATTGTCACCTACTTTTCTGCAACTTACAGACAATACTATGGAGACCCAGCCTACATGTGAGGTTCCCTGTGGGGTCTCCAATGGCTGCCATGTTGGTTGTCGCCAAGTTTTATGAGAAACCATGTTAACTAAAGCAATGACCAAAGACAGTACGGAAAATACTCTATCTGCCAGAGCCACATGGGACGAACATGTTGCAGAATGTCTAGATAACCCATTGCAATTGCTGCCCACGTGGTTCCGGCCTAACTGCTAGAAGAATGTCCGCCATTTTTTTTTCTTTCTTTCTTTTCTTTTTTGGGTAGCATGGATTACGTGTGCCTCACGCGAGTCAGATGTGTATTACAGCGTTTTATCAGGGCCTATTTATATAGGGTTATTGCTATGCCGGTCTACGAGCTCTCCTCATGACTACTGCGATTAGCCGGTATCCTAGCAACAGCTGAGATAAGACAGCGCTGCGAGCAGTTAGTTGTGTGCGGCCGAGCACATAGGCACCATTGACCTGCGGCATTATCTCAGGCGCCAAGGTCGCCATTAGTTTTCTTTCTGCAAGGTAACCTCTACAGGCAGAATCTGATCATGTAAGCAAATTTTTCCAGGTCACTAAAATGTTGACTTATGGGATAACCATGAAAAGCGGCAGTCAGGCCTGTGTATCAGAGCAGATTTACATCGCACTCATACCCAAAAGCGTAACCTAAAAGAACACCTCGCCAATTTTATTTTAATACCAGATCGTGAAATCTTTCACTTTTTTCTAATCTGATTTTATTTTCTGATTGTAGATTTTTTAAAATTCTATTTCCTGTCCATGATTATGGGGGTGGCCATCTTGTCTGAGCTTCTCTGCAGCTCTGTTAACAGCATTTAGTGATACGCTTTACAGCATAGACATGGCCATAGGCAGCGATACTCTGGAGCCAACTCATGGAGACTTTTCTAGACATACTCAATGCAGGGAGGGGGAGGAGACTTGCTGTGACATCATCTGTTGTCAGTGGTAGATGTAATGATGGGTCAGCGGTGTTATCTATAGAGGTGTTTTCTTTTATTGTAATACTGTATGCGATGTAAAAGAGGGGACAGCTGCAAAGAAAACCCCTACAGAATTGGCAGTTATCAGTCTATTATTAGGCCTAGTGGCCAGAGTGAAAATTGCAGGATATAGTATTTTTTTGTTTTAAATATAGATAATGACATGAACCATGTAAAAAATGCCAAAAATTCTTTAAAAATATGTTTAACATGAAACTTACTTAGGTCATTTTTGGTGACGCGTTCCCTTTACGGCTGTTTGGTACCAATGCAAAATCTGTAACAATGCCCCACCTATCTGTGATAATGTCACATATATACATGTGAGCAGAGAAAGGGTTAAAATAAAATTATAAGTGATCCTCACCTCGGTCCTCTCCATCCATCTCCGTTTCTGCCACCCAAGCAACGATCACTTATACTTCTCCCTACTCTACCTATACTTGTCCAAACACAGCAAAAGCTGCAGCAACAAACACAGCTTTTCTGCAACGTGTGGCCTCAGCCTGAAGCTTTATGCAATATTTGAGGCCTGGCAATGTAATGGATGGCGATGTATCAGTCACTTGGCAGGTCTACATTAGCATATGGAGACAGCTGTATTCTCAAGCTGCTATTTTTACTAGGGGTCGAAGACTGCGGGGACTGAATCTGACAGCGAGGAACATTGGCAGCAAATAAAAGATAGTCGAGATAATAAAGCCTAAAAATGACTGTAAACCCTGAATGTGCGGCTGATGTCACAGAGGGACGTCTATGGAGTTCACTAAAGTAGTGCAAAATGGTATGGTAGGAGGGGAACTATTACAATGCAGGGGGATAGTAGGGGATATAGCCCCAAATAATGATCTTATGGAGATAACCCTTGTCCGTATGCCCTATTAAGACACATGGATGGTGGAGGTACCCCATTTAGGACCTTCCTCCCTAAGTCAGGGGTGCACTTTAAGAAAGGCTCCCGGCCTAGTGGATCTATGCATTGTATGGAAGACCATCATTTGGTTGACTGCCATATAATGCTATATTGTCTGGCCCTATATAGGAGAAGGTTCCATGATCCCTTGCAATTCCATAGTACTTGGTCAATGGTATCCTTATTAGAATCAGATTGGTGGGGTCCGACCTCTACACTACTTACGAAGCACAGCGCCATACATCGTATAGTGGCTGTGCTTGGTATTGCAGCTCGGCCTCATTCACTTGAATGGAAGTGACTCGCAACAGCCCATGTAACATGACGTCACATGGCTTCAAAAAGCTGATCTGTGGGGGTCCCATTTTTCAGACCCCCTTTATTCTAATAGGGCTTGTCCTAAGTACAGGTCATCAATATTTTAGTCCCTTTAAGGGCTGTCAAAAGCTTGGAGATCATTGCCAAACAGAAGGGTAACTCAAAGCTCCCGGTCTGGGGATAATATGCCAAATCTGAGGCCTCAACCAACCACGTGATATTATAGTGGGTGCAGATAGTCCTTGGGCCCCATCAGATATTTGGTCCTGGGTATTTTTGCACCACCGATAGCTTCTAATCTTAACCCATGACTTGGCCCACCTTCTACCTGTCTCATTCCTTCAGGGGCAGGACATTGAGTTAGTGACTCCCTTGCGACTAACAATAACTCCCAGCATGCTCTGCTAGTCACTTATAGTCACTTATATAACTTGACGTGACCATTCGTGATCCAAGATCAGAGCTGGACAAATCCCTATAGACTTTGAGGGCCGGTTTGGCTACCCCAGGAGCCAGCGGGTTGCATTTTGAGGCCTATTAGCCACCCGGGACCAGGGATCTCTCCGAGATGGCGTTTTTATTTAACGTGTTACGTCTGGAGATGCAAAATCTGGTCCTGGGGGGGACAAGGTCCTGATATAGACAGTTGTGATTGTAGCGGCCGCGTAGGCAAGTAAAGTTAAATATAGTAACAGGCGGCAGAGGAGGTCCCAGTATAAGAATGTGAGGAGGGACCTGACAGGAAGTGTGGTAGGGGGAGCAGACACATGGAGTAATGTAACATACACAAAGACTTCTCTCCTAGGTCGGCTCAGACACCATTTATTTTCCCTATGCTTCACCATGAACCAGCGTGACCCGTCTGGCCCTCTGCGAGTCCTCAGGGCAGGCCTTGCTGGTGCCGATGTAACCCGGCAGATTAATGCATCCGTCCAGAGCTGGATCCATCACGCCGACAATTTCCCATTTGTTTTCATTTATAGGCAGCGTGCAAAAAAAAAGTTTTCTCGGCATATTTGCAATGATAGATGTGACCGTCAGCTGCACTATGGGCTTTATTACATCTGCAATTCATGAGGCCTCCTGTAACTCGCTCTCTAAGTAATGAGACTTCCACGTGCACATGGAGATAAGTGGCTGACACACAGTAGCTGGCGCCGCTTATCCCAGGGGGGTAAACAGCTGCTTAAAATCCAATTTGCTCCATCCTTGTGACAGACAGTCTGCCAAGCACCATAGATATGTGATCAGTGGCTGGTCCTGATGAAATCTGTAACAAAGATTAGCCAGATTTAGGCTCATGTCGCAGAAAAGCTGTGTTTTTGTTGCAGATTTTGCTGCGGATTCTTGAGCCATAGCCAAGACTGACTTCTACCTTCTGCTCAATCCACTCCTGACTTTCCTGCAGCAAAATCTGCAACAAAAAAACGCAGCTTTTCCACAATGCGTGTCCTCAGGCGAAAAGCAACAAAAAAAACGCTGCGGGGAAAAAAAACATCAAAACATTTTCCGCAGCTAAAATTGACGCTGCAATTTTCAAAAAAAATTCTGCGTATTTTTTTTTTTTTAAGTTTTTTTATTCCCTGCAATTTTGGGAAGAAATGAAATGAGATTATTTATTCATTTTGCTTACTTTTATAGCACCAACATATTCCGCAGCGCTGTACAGACATTGACAATCACAATGTCACAATTTACATTCCCTGTCAGTATGTTTCTGCAATGTGGGGCCTTCAACCTAAAATATTGATGACCTATCCTTAGATCTGTGGAGGTCTGGCACCTAGAACCCTCTCAGATCAGCTCAGAGGAGGAGGAGGAGTGCAGCTTCTGATTCACAGGCCATCGCGTTCGTTGGTCACATGGCCTGGTTGCAGTTTAGTCTCATTCAAGTGAATGGGGCTGAACTGTAATACTAAGCACAACCACTATACAATGTACGGCCCTGTGCTTGGTCAGCGGTGAAGAGGCTGCAGCACCCATCTGAGCACTACGCTGGGTATCAGAGGGTGTTGGGTGTCAGACACCCCCGATCTGGTATTGATGACCCATCCTAAGCATAGGTCACAGTGACTTCCTTATGCCCTCTTTGTTAGTCTCAAAAAGTTCACAAGGGTAACATAGAAAGGTCCACATGGCAGCGGACATTACCATGGCTGTTAGGAATGGACGCCTTCTCCTAGGGTTTCCATAGGAGTCTTCTGTACACGTAGAGGGCAGGTGGGCACCTAGTTTTATAGAGACATCTAACTAGTTAGGATTGATGTCGGGGCACTGAGCCCCCTCCTATCATGTCAGATCCTTTGTCATTTTATATGGAGGTTTAATGGACCATGAAGAGGACATTTAGTTTTGTCCGTGCTCTTGATTTGTAATGTAATTTTGGCCGGTCGGAAGCAAGGTGATCTTCTCTCTTCATTGGACATTATTATGATAGATTATCTGCTAGTGTCTACAAGGCTTGTCATTTCCATGGTTTTTGATGACCCGGAACGTCTGGTCGTTGTAGTGTAGTCTAAAGTTATCATAAAGGTCACCAGATCGGTCATGGAGATGGACTGGATACAGTCTTGAAGGAGGTTTCTCAAAAGACCTGGGGTGACTTCTGTACCTGAGAAATCTGGGCTGGGGTCCGGGCCCAATGGACTTAAAGGGAGTGTGTTACCAGATCCCAGGGTATCACCCCAGTCCTGCAGATAGATAGGTTAGTGTCACCAGAACCCAGCATATCACCCCAGCCCCGCAGATAGATAGGTTAGTGTCAATAGACCCAGCATATCACCCCAGTCCTGCAGATAGATAGGTTAGTGTCACTAGTACCAGCATATCACCCCAGTCCTGCAGATAGATAGGTTAGTGTCACCAGAACCAACATATCACCCCAGTCCTGCAGATAGATAGGTTAGTGTCACCAGACCCAGCATATCACCCCAGCCCTGTAGATAGATAGGTTAGTGTCAATAGACCCAGCATATCACCCCAGTCCTGCAGATAGATAGGTTAGTGTCACTAGTACCAGCATATCACCCCAGTCCTGCAGATAGATAGGTTAGTGTCACCAGAACCAACATATCACCCCAGTCCTGCAGATAGATAGGTTAGTGTCACCAGTACCACCATATCACCCCAGTCCTGCAGATAGATAGGTTAGTGTCACCAGAACCAGCATATCACCCCAGCCCTAAAGATAGATAGGTTAGTGTCACTAGACCCAGCATATCACCCCAGCCCCGCAGATAGATAGGTTAGTGTCAATAGACCCAGCATATCACCCCAGTCCTGCAGATAGATAGGTTAGTGTCACTAGTACCAGCATATCACCCCAGTCCTGCAGATAGATAGGTTAGTGTCACCAGAACCAACATATCACCCCAGTCCTGCAGATAGATAGGTTAGTGTCACCAGACCCAGCATATCACCCCAGCCCTGTAGATAGATAGGTTAGTGTCAATAGACCCAGCATATCACCCCAGTCCTGCAGATAGATAGGTTAGTGTCACTAGTACCAGCATATCACCCCAGTCCTGCAGATAGATAGGTTAGTGTCACCAGAACCAGCATATCACCCCAGTCCTGCAGATAGATAGGTTAGTGTCACCAGTACCACCATATCACCCCAGTCCTGCAGATAGATAGGTTAGTGTCACCAGAACCAGCATATCACCCCAGCCCTAAAGATAGATAGGTTAGTGTCACTAGACCCAGCATATCACCCCAGCCCCGCAGATAGATAGGTTGACTCTCAGGATCCAGGGGCCCGGAGATCTGGCCCCAAATGATTACTGATCAAATCCTATATGCCATCACTTTCTGGGATGGGACTCTCTACATCCCGCTCCAAAAAAAACATTTGTCTTACCTTGCCATCCTCTTCTACGCCCTTTGCTGAACATCATGTCCATGCGGTATCCTGAGTTGCCCTGGAGCCTTGGCCTCAGCGTGTGCGCCTGTCATTTCTCATGGTGTCCGGATTTATAGTGTTTTCTGACATTTTTCGTATGGCCATTCTTCTATATAGCACAGGTAGGTGCGGCGGGGTGGAGGGGGTCATGGTGATTGTTTTGGAACATCAGGAGGCCAATAAAAGTTTAAGAAAAATAAAGTTGAGTTTCCCTTCAGCTACAAAAATAAAGAATCCTCCTTTGTGGTCGCCCCAATCCATAGCCTGCATCGGCCACCTCCAGGCCCTGATGATCGGACTGATAAGGAACAATGCTTTGAAATGAACGGCCAGAGGGGGAAAGGAACAAGGCTTTGTTTATTAGGGAAGGAAGTCTTCTAGGGGGCAGTGGCACACCTTTTCCCAGACTCTTATCGGCATGATCTGCGGGACTGTATTTGACCGTTTTGTATATTCGCCAAGCACATTAATGCTGGAGTTGTGAGTCCCATAACGGCGGCATTTACTTTCGTGGGCAGATTCAATTAAAGGTAATGGCGTATTAAACATCTGATCGGTCTGTTGTGCTAACCGCAGATCCGCCGAGGGAGCGCATACTGGAGACGTGAAACAGAACACCAGGCTGGAGGATAATGCCGGGCGCATTTACTCAGAGACATTAACAAGTCTGCTCAATGAAGACGCACAAGCTGGAAGACGTGGAAATGAGCGCCGATGAGTGTTCTGTCTATTGGATTAGGCCCAGTGGTGCAGGTGTAATAGGCGGGCCATATTGGTCCTCTGGGAGACCGTTGTGCATGCGTCATAGATTTGGGTTATGAAGGGTTAATAAAGCTAATGGTGTCTGTTCAGACAGTGTACGGACAAAATAGTCACCCTCTTGAAGTAGATACGGCTTCAGCATTGTTGGAATAGCCCACCAGAGTACCAGAGGATCCTCCAGTGGGCCCAGGCCCAACAAAATAATGGTCCAGCAGAAGACACCTAAATTTGAAGGGTACAATGGTCTATTTCCTAGGGAGGGTGGGAATCATTTCATCTGGTGGGCCCAAGGAACCTCGGTCCAACATTGACCTTCAAAATGCTTGGCCAACCACGGTTCCTCCTAGCTCCACCATACACATTTGGCTTGACTGAGAGTGCATGTATTCTGAATTGGGAGAGGGGATTAGGCCACTTACAGATACCCCTGGTGGTGGCCTATCCTCTCTGAGAACAAAAACTTTGGATGTTCAAATTCAACATGCCCGAACTTATTTCAGTCAGGAGTCCCCCATACATAAGAAAGTCAGCCCGTCTCAGGATTCAGTATGCCCAATCCTTCTTTCCCTTAACATCATCAATGTGGGAGAGTAAGGACACCCAATACATATAAGATAGGCGTCTAGTTCTGCCAAAATTGTTGTCTTTAGTCTAGTTTTCTAGTGACCCCAAGCAACCTCAGGCCAACTCTGACTGGGTCTATCGCAGTGGATAAGGGCCTGGTTCTTGTTTTACCCTCGACACTGTTTCCAGGACCTTTGGGCCAGTTCCTCACCACCTTGTTTGTTCTTGATGTCTTCATTATTAAGATCGGTGAACATTTATTATTCCCCATGCCCCATACATCTGCACTCTCGGCTCAGCTGAGGCGAAAGAGGGATAAGCCGCTACCATACACTTTTGGAAATGCTGCCTTATCTCCTATGAATAAAAGGATTAGACATGTTGATACCCAACAGCCCAATTCTTGTTTTCCCATAGGCTGATGTCGGGACACTCCATACACATAGAGGGTTGGTTAGTCCGGCCAAAATCAGTAGGTTCAGACAGTGTTCAGTGACAGCGTTTAGGATATGGCCACCTCATTACAAGGGGGCTCCAACAATCAGCTGCAATGTCCTGGGGAGTGACACAGCACCCCCACAGGGGAAACAAAGTAGTGCACCATTTGCATTGAAATCAGTGGGCTGTCTATGATATGCTCTTACGTGTTGGGTCCTCCAGACAGGGATGTTGTTACTGAATGCAGGACCCCCTTCTATGAAATCGGAAAGTCCTAATAGGACAATGGGTTTTGTAAATCGGACAACCCCCTTTCTATCGACATAGAGGGAGGACATAGAGAAGCAAAGTTCCCTAGCACAGAGCTTAGTGGTAGTCGCTGGGTAAAATGTTTCTGGCTCTGGAGACCCCCAGTCCGGTATGGCATTGCCCCAAAAGGATGGGCGGCCTCACTTCATATGACATCAGACGAGTCAGATCCCAGCCAGGACGGTGACATATGGCCGTCTGAATATATTAACCATGCCTTGACTATAGATGAACAGCTTGGATGTTCTGGATATTGACCTAAATAATATGGGTCTGGGGTGTTGTTGAGGGGGCACATAGAAAGCTTCTCAATAGGAAAACATCCATTTTTCCTTTATTCTTTTTTTCTATATCTGTTTTTCCATACTTTGCATCAGTCGTGTCCAAGCTGCTACATTTATCCTAACCTTTCTAGTGCGGGAATAGAATACCAGAGCTACAGTAAAGACTGACACTTCTGTTGACTAGTAGAAAGGGCTCAGAGAAATGTAACTGTAAAAATGCTCGTCTCTAGGCTATTCTGGGTCTGTGTATAGCTTAGTGACCTCACTTATGGCCAGTGTAGGCGCTGACATCAGTCATTGTCTCCTGCACAGCTGCCCCTTAGCAGATGGCTGCCGTCTCACTGCCGGCCATTATCTAATGCCTGGGACACAGCAAAACCTCTGAGTGTCTCCAATCTGCTGTCCCGTCTATACTGGGCTGCGGTTAGTCAAGTGGCTGATAACAGAAGACAATAGCTCAAAGTTCCAAGTGGCAGAATCGACTTGGGAGCAGGGGATGTGTTATTGCCGCACTAGGCAGTGTTGGAGCGTGGAGGAGACAGGTGACAACCTCTGCGGGTGCAATCATGGCGGCCATATTGGTTGTCAGTAGTAGGTTCTTAAAATTACAGCTTTAGCAATGGATTGAGGATTTTTCCTCCTTTCAGGATGCACTGCTGATCCTTTAAGTAGTAGTCGCTGATATTGCCTGGGGTCTGAGTCTGCTGCGGGGCGTAAAGCTGAGGGTTCAAAGGTACAATACAGATGTCATCTGCTATAGATAAGACAAAAGCCACTTTACCGCCCTGGCTTATATTCACACCCGACTATTAGCCCCGCAGCATCATGGGACTCCAGGCTGTAATAGTAATGAGGGTTACATAAACAATAGAAAATCTATGCATGGGTTCCCTGTAGTGGGGGATTTTACCAGAGAAAGGGACAGAAGGCGAATTTAAAGGGGTTCTCTGGATTGATACACATAAAGCTAATATGCAGAAAATCTGCTTAATAATACAGAACTACTTCCCCATCCTCCCTCTAAATCTTCTGATATAGCCTCGTCCTTAGGGACTCTCAGTCTAGCTCTGTTCATCCTGGTTTAGGAATATAATGCAAGGACTGCAGTAAAGACTGGCAGAAACAAGGCAGTAACGCTGCATAAGGCTGAGGCCCCACGTTGCCTCACATTTCCGCAACGTGGGGCCTTAGCCTAAATCTTTTATTTTACCACTGTTTAGCAATGCAGAGTGTAGTAAACTTGGAGAACCCCTTTAAGACTTGCCAGCTTTATAGCCTGGAAACTGGAATTTTAATATTATTAATGGAATATTAAAGGGGGGTTCCAGCTGATCAATAACCTTTCTAACTTGTCCTAAATTTGCGACCCCCGACCAATCCCCACGCTGAGTATGCGCTCTCCCTCTCTATGGAGTTAAATAGGGACGTTGGACATAGACGGACATACTCAGGCTACGCCCAACTTTTTCATACAGTTAAAAAAAATGGACACCCGGAGGACCCCATCATAGTCAACGGGGTCCCTCAGGCTCCATTCATGTCTATCATTTTCGGGATCCGTTTTTGACCTTTTCTCTGTTCTTCCCCGGCGGACCAGAAGAATGGAAAATCAAAGGGTAGATGTGAACGTGGCGTCATCTGGCTGTTCCTGACAACTCCTCTTATAGTTGGACAACCCTCTAGATGTCAGATCGGTGGGGGTCCCAACGCTGGAGTGACCCATTATTTGGTACCTTCCATAAAGATGTATTGAGTACATGCATACAACATGGTGGATGCGCTGGTAAAAGCGACAGGGCTGTGACCCCAGGTTAGTGGGTCGGTAAACGTTAACGGTTGGAATACCCCTTTACATAATTGCATTATTTGCCCTAGTGGTGTGCACAAGGGGTCGCTTTTTACGCTATGTTCACATCTGCTCCTGTGTGTCCGTTGTTCTGATCCGTCGAAGGATCAGGACATTGAACACATGGAATGCTATGATACTAAACACCCATCGGTGCTGACGGACCCCGTTGACTATAATGGGATCTGTCCGGTGTCTGTTCTTGTAAACCAAAACTACCAGACGAAAAAGTCAGACTTGCAGCAATTTTTCTTCCGTCATTTTTGACGGACACTGCGTCGTAGCACCAAATACAACTGATGGCTGACCGCTATGGCTGCCACTACTACCGCCACTATGGTCCCTGTCCTTACATAGTAGTATAATAACTTCTTACGACATTAGTCTTATTATAACTATGTCTATATTACTGACACGTAGACATGATGTCACTCATCTCACCCCATAACTAACCTAGTAAAATGGGTGACATCATGTGTGGTCATAATAACCCGCACAACACGGAAGCAATAACATACGCATCTGTAATAGCAGGCGACTAGTAACAGTCTGCACGTGGTTTGTCACTGTACACACTATATGTCATTTACATGTATGGACATTGCAGATCCTGTATCGGTTGCATATGGCGATAAACAGGTCTGACAACCCTCTTGGATGGGGCTGACTTTATTGTCTCCTTTAGTCATTTGCAATCTTATGAGTCACATTGACTTACTTGTCACCCCCCCCCATTTAATCAAAGACGTGTTAATTACTTTAATTCACGCTTTAACCCCTTCCTCTCTTCACACGTAATCTAATTGATCTACCCATTTAAAGGGCTAGCCACGTCAAGTGTTAAAAATCAGAATAATTTTTCCTGTTTTAGTCTTTTTTTTTCTTTCTCGCTCCCTTCTTTTCTATTTTCATGTGTGCTTTCCACTCCACTCCCCTCTCTCCTCCTCCATCCCTCCTCCTCGCCTCGGTCTTCTCCTCTCTCCCCCCTCCTCCTAAAAGATGTGATTCTGCCTTTCAGTCTTGCAGCTCCCTCATTTGTTAACACCCGTCCTATAGGCCTCAATTAGTAGCCATGGCAATGCTTTTTGAATGGGGAGGGGGTGGTGCCCGGGGAGGGTTAAAGACAGCTAAAATTACAGTGGGTTAAAAAAAAAAAAAAAAAATGAGTGAAAAATCTGTGAGAGGGGCTGAGCTCTGCCAGAAGAGGAGGAGAAGGAAGCTCTCTGACTGAGTTCCTGGATTCCCAGCACTACCGAGGATTCCTGGGAAGATTTTGGGATACACGCCAATGTCCCCATATCCTGTCCCTGTCAGATTCCTAACAACCGACCAGCTAGACATAAAACTTGCATGGCTGTCAACGGACCTGGAGGACGGTAACTGACTTTTTTGGATCCGTCTGATGCTTGGAAGATTGTCCTGGATCACATGTTGAATCCTACCAGGATCCTTGAGGTTGAGGGTTTCTCAGATTCCTTGTAGAATATCCAAGACTAAATCAAAGGAACTAAGCAGATTTACATCAAGACATCAACATCAACTTTTTGGATCTGGAAATAAAAGCTAAAGCCCTGAAGATGTAAGCTTTGGAGAACTTTCCTACATATCTTGGAGATCTTTGATGGAACCATGCATCTGTCAAGAACTTCTGAGGACCAGATGTCTGGAGTGATCAGTGTCCATTGAGTTAATCCTGGGTAAGGTAACCTGAAGATGTTCTGAGTGGTCTGTCCATAGTTACTTTTTGGAGGAATATGGTTTGCTTTTTTTCATGGAAATTTTAAGATTTGGGTGTCTATGACCTTTAGGCAAGGTGCAGCCTACTTGAGGAAGGAGAACCAAAGGATCTTGGAGTTAAATGGCCAAATCTATATGTGTCCTCAAGATGGTTGGAAACCTCTAGAACTACCTTGGACCAAGGAGATTGAGACCTCCATACCTGTTGCTGTTGACCCCTGGTGACCATACTTGGACATGTATATGGACAAGAGCAACCTGAGAGGTAAGTCTAAGAGGTTCTTCATTACCAGTCATGGTCCTAACAACATATAGTAAAAAGGTATCGAAACCCAAGCACGCAGCGCACGTCCTGTATCCTTGACGGATTTCCTGCATTGTTTCTACATTTACCTTTACTGTAGAATGGAAGTTTGCAGGGAAGTGTACAGTAGAAGACAAGGAAAATCCTAAGTACATATATAGAAATAGGTTTCCCCGAATACTTCTAGTTAAGGAAACCTCTTAAAGGGATTGCCAGTAGCCACTTAAATTGGTGAGAATATCCCATGTGGGGCTGTGTAAATATTCAGTCCTAATGGTTTTAGCTAAGATAAGTGCTTGTGTACTGTATGTACGTGGACGTATACAGCAAATGTTCACCTTCTTGTCTTCCAGAGGATGTGTGAATTGGTCAGGTCAACAGGGGTCTCATGGTGGGGTCATCATTACTGAGTGTTCACATAACCCTTTGGTTTCGATGTACCTTTGACTCATGTATTTCCAGAACTCCCATTATTTTATGTGGTATTATGGCTATGCTCTCTTTGGAAGCAGAAAGGGTTAATCTTGCTAGGGACTACCTGTAGATATCTATAACATGTCCACTAGTACTGCCATGGGAACCTTGTCTGGTATCATTGGATATGTATGACGTGATAAACCCTAGAAGTAAAGATTACTCTACGCCTTGAATAGATGGTTTACACTAGCATTGGGGTGTCCATTGTTCTGGTCCATGAAAGGACCACTGATCACTAAAATAGCAGACACCAATGAAGCCCAATGGACCTCATTGACTATAATGGGGTCCGTCAAGTGTCTGATCTTTTTAACTGAGAGCACCAGATGAAAAAGTTGGGCTTGTAGGACTTTTTCGTCCGGTGATTTTAGATGGACACTGCGATGTTAAGTCTACGAATGGAGACTCGGACGTAGAAGTGAACCTACCTTATTCACCTGACCGCTATTCCTCTTGAGCTACCTTGTCGGACTGAGGTTCCTTGAGTCCACCAGATTAAAAATGATTCTGGGGCCCAACCTCAAACAACCCCTACCAGAGTACCCTTACGATTGGACGTTTTGGCTGAGCCATTATTGTGTTAGAGCCTAGGTCTACCACCTCTAGTACTCTGGAGGACCAGTCCAAAACTGTTGACCTACCTATACACATGCACGCTCAGATCAGCCAAGTGTTCTCAGTTGGGAAACCCCTTGATCCTTTTTTTCCCAATGTTTGCCAAATACACGTTAGATGGTTTGTCCACTTTAAAGGGATTTATTAGATGTGTGTCCACTTTAAAAGGATTATCTGCGACTAAAATATTGATCACCTATTCTTAGCATTGGGGGTGGGGGATCTGACACTCGGCCCCACTGCCGATCGATTGTTTGAAGTAGTTGCGACATTCAGGCAAGCTCTTCAGCAAACAGGTCATGTTCATGAGTCCCATCGAAATGAATGCGACTGACCTGCAATACCAAGAACAGCCACTCTACAATGTATGGCACTGTGCTCGGTAAAAGCCTGCAGCACTTCTGCAACCGTTTGACCATTGGTTGGTGGGGTGTTGTGTGTCTGACCCCCGCCAATCTCATATTGATGATCTATGCTAAGCCACTCTACAATGTATGGTACTGTGCTTGGCAAGAAGTCGAAGCACTCCTCCAGATGTTTGACCACTGGTCAGCGGGGTGTCTGGTGTCTGACTCCCACCGATCTGATATTGTTGACCTAAGTCATCATTATCATAGTAATGGACAAGCCCTTTAAGTGATCATCTCCACTTCCATCTTCATAGATGGTTGTCTTCTGAGTCTGGGATCCTCCGGTGGGCCATTCCGACCCTGACAGCTGCCCCGCTCCATTGACCTGACATTGTCACCGCTCTCATTATTACGGTCTCTTTTGGCCTAGGCTCTTTTGTTTCAATTACAGAGATGTAATCCGACTAATTTCCACCATATTACCCAGAATCCTTACCTAGACATCAATTACGGGGCAGCACATGGCGCTGAGGTGAAGCAGGCTGACGTCTCGCTCGGCTGCCTGATCTCCGAGAATTACTCATCACTTGATTAATAATTAAGATAAGAGTTAATAATTAATTCAGCGCACAGCTGCCGGCTCCTGAGCGAGGCCGATCATCAGCCCCTACCAAAAATATTAAACCGCCACTCCTCGCCTCCTGTGACTGCTCGCTGCTCCTCCCCAAACAGCGTCCCTGGGGTACAGTAGATAGGTCTATTAGTTATGTCTGCAGGATTCCATTAGTAAACCCCAGGAGGCCGGGGATCTGCTGTAATGTGGGTTAGGTGATTCTGACGTAGGGCTTGTATATTTTTGTGTCTACCCAACCGCACACTGTGCTAAAAATGGGCTCGTGCACATGGCAACACGCATCTGTACTATACCACCCATTGAAGTCTATGCGCCCATACTGTAATGTAAAGGGACTGTAATGCAGCACACAGCATAGTTCTATGGATCCATAGCGACCGGCTCTGTCCTTACACCTTTGCTATTAGCATGAGGCCCGTAGCACTAAACACATGGCTTCTAATATATGGCTACGTTTTTTTATGATGCCATGCTGGATGGACCCATGAGTTTCGGCCAGTCTCTAATGCTGATGGCCATATTTGTGGTCCATGTGTAGTGGCCAGCACACGGACCCATAATAGTGTATGGGGTGCAATTCACACCACTGGTTGTCCACGGTGCACTATTTTCGTCCATATTATAGACCAGACAAACTTAGAAATAATGGTCTCTCATGGCTTGTCCTCAGACCGCTCACATGTATAAAAAATTGTCTGGTTTTGGATGGTTTTTCATACGTTTATGTGTACCCAGTCTTAATGGTGTAACTTGTTTAAAGGAGAATTCCACTTTAAAGGGAGTCATGGCTGAAATGGCTCCCAAACCAATAATAGTGCCGTATAGGGGCTTTAATAGGAACAGAAAAATACCTTTATGGCCAGAAAGCAATGAAGCAATGCAAGATAATCATCTTTTTATGGCTATAGGACTCAGTTGGCAAGTGCACTGGGGGCGGAGCCTAATTTGTCAGCTTTTCCTATAGACACAATCTACACAATTGTTCTGGTTGTCCTCTAGAATTGCTGCCTAATGTCACCCCTGTAGCTGTGAATGATATTTTCAGCCTCTGCCCGTGTCTCTGCTGTCTGTAGGCAATGCTCCTAAATCAGGCCCCGCCCCCAGTGCACTTATAGGCTGATTTCATATCCATAAAAAACATCTCTGCAGTGCTTCAGTGGTTTGTGGCCACAGGTATCTTTCTGCTCCTGTTAAAGGCCCCTACATGGCACTACCATTTGGTTTGGAGGGCATTTTGGACCCTTTAAATTTTATGGACATCTCCGATTAGCACCAAGTGCTGCAGCTCCATTAGTCGGGACCCCCAGCAGTGTTATCTAGCTTTCTAGGACAGCTTTTAGGCTGCCTCTTGGCATCTATTGCTGATGCTTTGCCTGTGCCAGCCTCATGGCAGCATTACGCCAGCAGATATATATATACTATACAGTCTAGTCCCGCTCGGCCTATAGACATGACATGGCAGCATTACCCCAGCAGATATATATATACTATACAGTCTAGTCCCGCTCAGCCTATAGACATGACATGGCAGCATTACACCAGCAGATATATATATACTATACAGTCTAGTCCCGCTCGGCCTATAGACATGACATGGCAGCATTACGCCAGCAGATATATATATACTATACAGTCTAGTCCCGCTCGGCCTATAGACATGACATGGCAGCATTGCCCCAGCAGATATATATATACTATACAGTCTAGTCCCGCTCGGCCTATAGACATGACATGGCAGCATTACACCAGCAGATATATATATATTATACAGTCTAGTCCCGCTCGGCCTATAGACATGACATGGCAGCATTGCGCCAGCAGATATATATATACTATACAGTCTAGTCCCGCTCGGCCTATAGACATGACATGGCAGCATTGCCCCAGCAGATATATATATACTATACAGTCTAGTCCCGCTCGGCCTATAGACATGACATGGCAGCATTACACCAGCAGATATATATATACTATACAGTCTAGTCCCGCTCGGCCTATAGACATGACATGGCAGCATTGCGCCAGCAGATATATATATACTATACAGTCTAGTCCCGCTCGGCCTATAGACATGACATGGCAGCACTGCGCCAGCAGATATATATATACTATACAGTCTAGTCCCGCTCGGCCTATAGACATGACATGGCAGCACTGCGCCAGCAGATATATATATACTATACAGTCTAGTCCCGCTCGGCCTATAGACATGACATGGCAGCATTGCGCCAGCAGATATATATATACTATACAGTCTAGTCCCGCTCGGCCTATAGACATGACATGGCAGCATTGCGCCAGCAGATATATATATACTATACAGTCTAGTCCCGCCCCCCCTATCCATGCTCCCCCTTGCCCCAGCGTTCTATTCTGTCCCGCTCGGCCTATAGACATGACATGGCAGCATTGCCCCAGCAGATATATATATACTATACAGTCTAGTCCCGCTCAGCCTATAGACATGACATGGCAGCATTGCCCCAGCAGATATATATATACTATACAGTCTAGTCCCGCTCGGCCTATAGACATGACATGGCAGCATTGCACCAGCAGATATATATATACTATACAGTCTAGTCCCGCTCGGCCTATAGACATGACATGGCAGCATTACACCAGCAGATATATATATAACTATACAGTCTAGTCCCGCTCGGCCTATAGACATGACATGGCAGCATTACACCAGCAGATATATATATACTATACAGTCTAGTCCCGCTCTGGTATATTTATTACAGTCTTGTCCCCCTCAGCCTATAGACATGACATGGCAGCATTACGCCAGCAGATATATATATACTATACAGTCTAGTCCCGCTCGGCCTATAGACATGACATGGCAGCATTGCGCCAGCAGATATATATATACTATACAGTCTAGTCCCGCTCGGCCTATAGACATGACATGGCAGCATTACGCCAGCAGATATATATATACTATACAGTCTAGTCCCGCTCGGCCTATAGACATGACATGGCAGCATTGCGCCAGCAGATATATATATACTATACAGTCTAGTCCCGCCCCTGGGTGGTTCTCAGCTTCCCGCCGCCTATAGACATGACATGGCAGCATTGCGCCAGCAGATATATATATACTATACAGTCTAGTCCCGCTCGGCCTATAGACATGACATGGCAGCATTGCGCCAGCAGATATATATATACTATACAGTCTAGTCCCGCTCGGCCTATAGACATGACATGGCAGCATTACACCAGCAGATATATATATACTATACAGTCTAGTCCCGCTCGGCCTATAGACATGACATGGCAGCACTACGCCAGCAGATATATATATACTATACAGTCTAGTCCCGCTCAGCCTATAGACATGACATGGCAGCATTGCGCCAGCAGATATATATATACTATACAGTCTAGTCCCGCTCGGCCTATAGACATGACATGGCAGCATTACACCAGCAGATATATATATACTATACAGTCTAGTCCCGCTCGGCCTATAGACATGACATGGCAGCATTACACCAGCAGATATATATATACTATACAGTCTAGTCCCGCTCGGCCTATAGACATGACAAGGCAGCATTGCCCCAGCAGATATATATATACTATACAGTCTAGTCCCGCTCGGCCTATAGACATGACATGGCAGCATTACACCAGCAGATATATATATACTATACAGTCTAGTCCCGCTCGGCCTATAGACATGACATGGCAGCATTACACCAGCAGATATATATATACTATACAGTCTAGTCCCGCTCGGCCTATAGACATGACATGGCAGCATTACGCCAGCAGATATATATATACTATACAGTCTAGTCCCGCTCGGCCTATAGACATGACATGGCAGCATTGCCCCAGCAGATATATATATACTATACAGTCTAGTCCCGCTCGGCCTATAGACATGACATGGCAGCATTGCGCCAGCAGATATATATATACTATACAGTCTAGTCCCGCTCGGCCTATAGACATGACATGGCAGCATTGCGCCAGCAGATATATATATACTATACAGTCTAGTCCCGCTCGGCCTATAGACATGACATGGCAGCATTGCCCCAGCAGATATATATATACTATACAGTCTAGTCCCGCTCGGCCTATAGACATGACATGGCAGCATTACGCCAGCAGATATATATATACTATACAGTCTAGTCCCGCTCGGCCTATAGACATGACATGGCAGCATTACGCCAGCAGATATATATATACTATACAGTCTAGTCCCGCTCGGCCTATAGACATGACATGGCAGCATTGCGCCAGCAGATATATATATACTATACAGTCTAGTCCCGCTCGGCCTATAGACATGACATGGCAGCATTACCGCGATATATATATACTATACAGTCTGTCCCGCCGGCCTATAGCATGATATGGGGGCTTTCGCGAGCGGATATATATATACTATACAGTCTAGTCCCGCTCGGCCTATAGACATGACATGGCAGCATTGCGCCAGCAGATATATATATACTATACAGTCTAGTCCCGCTCGGCCTATAGACATGACATGGCAGCACTACGCCGCGACATATATATACTATACAGTCTAGTCCCGCTCGGCCTATAGACGCAGGCAGCTTACGCCATGCAGATTCCCCATATATATATACTATACAGTCTAGTCCCGCTCGGCCTATAGACATGACATGGCAGCATTGCGCCAGCAGATATATATATACTATACAGTCTAGTCCCGCTCGGCCTATAGACATGACATGGCAGCATTACGCCAGCAGATATATATATACTATACAGTCTAGTCCCGCTCGGCCTATAGACATGACATGGCAGCATTACGCCAGCAGATATATATATACTATACAGTCTAGTCCCGCTCGGCCTATAGACATGACATGGCAGCATTGCGCCAGCAGATATATATATACTATACAGTCTAGTCCCGCTCGGCCTATAGACATGACATGGCAGCATTACGCCAGCAGATATATATATACTATACAGTCTAGTCCCGCTCGGCCTATAGACATGACATGGCAGCATTGCGCCAGCAGATATATATATACTATACACGTCTAGTCCCGCTCGGCCTATAGACATGACATGGCAGCATTGCGCCAGCAGATATATATATACTATACAGTCTAGTCCCGCTCGGCCTATAGACATGACATGGCAGCATTACGCCAGCAGATATATATATACTATACAGTCTAGTCCCGCTCGGCCTATAGACATGACATGGCAGCATTGCCCCAGCAGATATATATATACTATACAGTCTAGTCCCGCTCGGCCTATAGACATGACATGGCAGCATTGCGCCAGCAGATATATATATACTATACAGTCTAGTCCCGCTCGGCCTATAGACATGACATGGCAGCATTACGCCAGCAGATATATATATACTATACAGTCTAGTCCCGCTCGGCCTATAGACATGACATGGCAGCATTGCGCCAGCAGATATATATATACTATACAGTCTAGTCCCGCTCGGCCTATAGACATGACATGGCAGCATTGCGCCAGCAGATATATATATACTATACAGTCTAGTCCCGCTCGGCCTATAGACATGACATGGCAGCATTACGCCAGCAGATATATATATACTATACAGTCTAGTCCCGCTCGGCCTATAGACATGACATGGCAGCATTGCCCCAGCAGATATATATATAACTATACAGTCTAGTCCCGCTCGGCCTATAGACATGACATGGCAGCATTGCCCCAGCAGATATATATATACTATACAGTCTAGTCCCGCTCGGCCTATAGACATGACATGGCAGCATTGCGCCAGCAGATATATATATATACTATACAGTCTAGTCCCGCTCGGCCTATAGACATGACATGGCAGCATTGCGCCAGCAGATATATATATACTATACAGTCTAGTCCCGCTCGGCCTATAGACATGACATGGCAGCATTACGCCAGCAGATATATATATACTATACAGTCTAGTCCCGCTCGGCCTATAGACATGACATGGCAGCATTACACCAGCAGATATATATATACTATACAGTCTAGTCCCGCTCGGCCTATAGACATGACATGGCAGCATTACGCCAGCAGATATATATATACTATACAGTCTAGTCCCGCTCGGCCTATAGACATGACATGGCAGCATTGCGCCAGCAGATATATATATACTATACAGTCTAGTCCCGCTCGGCCTATAGACATGACATGGCAGCATTACGCCAGCAGATATATATATACTATACAGTCTAGTCCCGCTCGGCCTATAGACATGACATGGCAGCATTGCGCCAGCAGATATATATATACTATACAGTCTAGTCCCGCTCGGCCTATAGACATGACATGGCAGCATTACACCAGCAGATATATATATACTATACAGTCTAGTCCCGCTCGGCCTATAGACATGACATGGCAGTATTACACCAGCAGATATATATATACTATACAGTCTAGTCCCGCTCGGCCTATAGACATGACATGGCAGTGTCAGGTTTCTGCAGTTACAGTATCTTCCACAGAGGAAGCCGACATGAGGGCACAGCGCAGGAGATAAAGGACGTCGCGTGTCAGGGAACAGACACGGCAGGCTTCCTTAAATGGCGGGATGGGTACGTGATCTGACCGACTGCTGTACAGCAAGGAAACAATGGATGACATTTAGAGAAATAAATACATTGTGGTTTCATAGACCATTTTAATTCCTTTCAACCTGCGCAGCACATCCCTTCTTGTACACACCAGTGACCTACAGATGTAGCAGAGCTGAATGCGTTACGTCACACCACTGAGAACTGAGCATTATTCCACCCTCTGCCCAGATACTGTGAGACCATTGGTCCTCCCGAGCTTTACATGAATGGTCCTGAAAGTCTAAGACTCTGTTCACACTTCCATCCTGTTTGCTGAAAATAGCACAGCATGTAGCACAATTCTTCCTGTCAAAATGCCTCTGCTTTGTTAACTGCATGGCACGGTGACCCCAACGGTCTTCCTAAGCCTTACAATAGCAGAGTTTACCAATCTAAGGCTCTGTTCACACTGTCATCTTACTTGATGGGTAAAACAGCACAGCATGCAGCACTATTCTTACTGTCAAAATGACGGACATCGTGGCAGAACCCAGACTCACTCTACTCCTTGGTAAATGCCTGGCACTGTGACACCAGCGGTCCTCCAGAGACTTACATTAGGGGATCCTGACAATCTAAGGCTTTGTTCACATTTCCATCTTATTTGATGGAAAAAGCAGCACAGCAAGTTGATGGACACCATTAGTTTCGCCATCTGATGGCACTAACACTCCTTTATTTTACTTTTTCCCCTGCTATGATGATAATATTATGAATAGAGCCTAAGGCTGTGTTCACACTGGCGTCATAATTTCCATTGTCCATGATGGATTATGATGAATGTAAAGGATGTGTTTTTAACACCTTCATTGACATCCTTCAGGTATATCTATTTATTTTTTGCTTAGTACAATAATGCACACACAAGTGTGAACAGAGCCTAACGTCGGTAGGGCCTGTATTCTTTTGATGGCGATCTGTAAAGAAATCTGATATCCCCGAGTCCGCTCTGCTCGTCTCCAGGACCTGCAGTCCTATGTAAATCCGTAGATAACGCATTACCAGATGACATCATCACATGACACATTCAGCTCTGCTACACGTGTACAGGATGAGGACAGTGTAGAGAGTGTCTCATGGCTCCCATAAACCACTGATTCATATTACTATATATTGGATTATACTGTAATGTAATATAGGGAGGAATACACAGAGCGCTATTGTTTATCCCGAGAGCGCTGCTGTGGAGAGTGACATACATAGCGCAGCTCAGGGGTTGTGATAGGGGTCAGTTCACACTAGCGAGGTTACCTGAAAATAACCGCATTCACTGAGAGCAGTGATCCCTGTCAGAGCTGTACAGATATGGAGTACCTGGGGCCAAAAATAGTGAGTGCATTGTGTGGACTGACGCCATTGTGATAGTGATGTCAGCGGCCTTGTGCAGGTGGGTTAATAACGGTGTACTCTGGGTGGAAGCTAGACTTAAAGGGGCATTTTCTGGTTTAGATCGGGGTAAATGGGGCACATCTTTGGTGCGCGGCCCTATCTTATGCCGCATTGTTACGTCTGCGCCATGCTCGGCACTTTTTAAGAAAGTGGGCTGAGACCTGAGAGCGCCAGTCTTATTAAATCCCTCCCTGTTGTCTATTAACAGGCTTCCAAACCTCAGGTTTAGTCCGCACGGGACATGCGCACTTCTGATTTACCATTGCAGCCAGTCCGCTATATCTACCCTAAAAGGGGTTTGTCCAGAATAAGTAGAAATGGATATATATATATTTTTTTTTTCCAGAAACAGCGCCATAGTTGTCCACAGGCTTTGCCTGGTGTTGTAGCTCATCTCGATTGAAGTAGACAGGTGTGGCGCTGTTTTTGGAAAGAAAAGCAGATCCCTTTTTCTAATCTTGGACAACCCTTTTAGGGGATGTAAAAATATTCATTGTGGATTCCTGTTTTAGGACAGGGACACACATGGGCGAGTTCACTGTGATGTACAGTAGCAATGTAGAGGATGGGATTTAAAGGGGTTGTCCTGTTATGGACACTTATCCCCTATCCATAGGACAGGGGATGTGTCCAGTGGTTGGGGGCCCGATGGCCGGGTTCCCCCAGTGATCAGGAGGATGGGAGGCCACCTTGAGAATGGAGCATCATTTGTGTGACTGGCGCTATATTCACTTCTATGGGGCTGTAGGCACTGCCGGATATTACAGTTCCCGCAGCCCTATAGAATTGAATGGCAAGTGCACTGGTTTCACAAGGAGACCTTTTGGTCCCCCGTCCTCTTGATCATTGGGGGACCTGTTGATCAGGCCCTCATTGATCGGAAACTTATTCCCTGTCCTGTGGCTACCGGATAAGTCTCCAAAACGGGACAACCCCTTTAAGCAAGTCCTTTCCTCACATTGCAGGAAAAACCCGCAGTGCAAAGTGTCTTGCGTTGCGAGTTTTGAACCCGTATCATGTCGATTATTGCTATGGGTTCAGCCACGGAATCGAGTCCCAGCCAATTTCGGACAGCTTGCGCCATGGATGGAAATCCTGCAGCAGATCCGTCCGATGTGACCTTCGCCTTACATGTGGATTTAGTTACAGATTTGCAGCAGTTTTCGCTTTATTGATATGCCGCACCGCAGGTCATTTTCCATGCAGTTTTTTGCAGCGTGTGGATATGACTATGTTGTGTTATCAGAGCACTTGTAGTGCAGTTAGACCGTATACATCTATATACACGTATATGGGAATGCTCCACTGACATCACATGTCCGTACATTATATAGTATTATTTTATATTAATGTAAAAATCCCGTTCTGATATCAGGATCTGACATCATACAGAGGTGAACTGCACGGCATAGGCATTGCTTTTCTCTTCATTAACCAATTAGTAGTGCTCCCTCTGTCTTTAAGAAGAGGTTCTTCAGCAGCTGCAGTGTGTATTATTATAAAGCACTTTTCCTCTATTTTTAATTCATGGTCAATTCTTTGTACTTTTTTTTTTATACATTTCTTTTGCTCCTATTTTCAGCTGCTGACGCACAAAGAATGGCGCAGGAAGCAGACAGCGCCTCCTGTGATTGGTGCCAGAACTGAGGTACTGCAGCTTAGCTGCAGTAACCTGGTCTGGCCACTACACAGGGAACAGCGCTGTCTGCTTCCTGATCCATTCTTTATGCATCAGTTCCTAAGAACAGCTAATCGATGGGGGTGTTGGGAGTGAGACCCTGACAGATCTGATATTAGTAACCTATCTTTAGGATAAGTCATCAACCCTTTAATCCCGTCAACAAATAGTAGACTGGAAGCTCCCCTTTTTACTTTGAAACGATGTTCTGCAGCAGCTGAGGCGATGCATATGATCAGAGTGACTGCCCTTGTTACTTTATAATCTTTCCCTATATGTATTTAGGCCATTATGGAGAACCCCTTTAAGAGAAACAAAGCTATGGTCACATCTGCGTCATTTTATCCATTCTTCTAATCTATCAGAGGAACAGAAAACCCAGTCCGTCTAATGATGATTAGACAGACTGAGTTTTTCATTCTTCTCACCGACACAGATGTGACCGTAGCTTTGTTTCTCTTAAAGGGTTTCTCCATAATGACCAAAATACATATAGGGAAAGATTATAAATAAACAAGGGCAGTCACTCTGACCATATGCATCGCCTCAGGTGCTGCAGAACCTCATTTCAAAGAAAAAAGGGGAGCTTCCTGTCTCTAAAAGAAACAACGGATCCTGAGGGACCCCTTTGACTATATTGCGGTCTGTTACGTGTACGTTTTTCGCCAGAAATCGCCAGATTATAAAGCCGGGCTTGCAGAGCTTTATTGTCCAGGATTTTAGCTGGACTTTTCATTCACAACATATCCCTGGAGGGGGGTTCTGGATATTTTAAGCTAATGTTCTTCAGTATGGCCAGGTCCATTTGAAGCCTTTCTTGCTGCACTTACCATATAGTATAAAATGTCTTACATGTGCTGTACATTTCCTCCAGCGCTGACATATGCAAAGTAAGATGCATACCTAGCTATACATCCTATAAGACAGTGCCACCTGGTGGAAACAGGGCAGCAATAGACTAAGGGCTTGTGTACACTGTCATAGTCATTCCTTATCACGTGTTCACTCTCTGTATACATATATTTATCTAGGACAACCTTTGCCAGTGAGTCCACACTCCTACTCTAACCTTAAAGAAACATGTAAAGTCCAATGTCCAGGCTGAGATTTGTTGGCTCTATTACCCGTTCCTATGCCATTCACTGGACTACACTGAAATCATCTATCTCTTCCTAACGTAAAAGTGACAGCTATAGCGGCTACGGTCCTTGGAGGAACCCTTACTGACCCACAGTAAAAGTGTAACTCCAATTTTAAGGTACTTTAGATGCTTTGTTCAGGATTTTACATTGACAACCTATTGTTACAAGATACTTTTAGAATTGGGGTCTTACCGATTACTGATCAGCACCAGAACATAGACTGTATGGATGTGGCTGTGCCTGGTACTGCAGCTCAGTGCACCCAAGTAAATGAGTTGAACTGCAGTACCAGACACAGCCACTTGGAGTGTATGACTTCAGTGAAGGTGCTGCAGCCAGGGGGCCATCACTGATCACACATTGAGAATTTGTTATATTAAGGAACTACATGACTAGCCATCACTGGTGTAACTATAGAGGGCAGCCCAGGAGCCAAGAGCCCCTCAGGTCACCCAGACCGCACTAGGGCTGGATAAACTTCTTTCATTTCCTTTGATGTCAGGCAGTCTGGGCATCATAAATTCATTCTCCCTGCTCTCTGGTGCACTGGAGGGAGGAGATTTATGATACACAGCCTTCCACTGTCAGAACGGAGATTAACTCTTTAATGGCAGAATAGCAGTTGGTCAGCAGCTTAAGGAGGGATTCTGTGGCACAAAATGGGGGCACAATTGGAAGCTTATGTGTGCAGACATGTTGTGAACAAGTCGTCATGGCGGTCTGAGCCCAGAGAGAAGGAAAGGGAAATGTAAATGCTGCAAAATGTACAGATGGGATACATGCGCAGGGGAGCCCAAGCTGAGCCTTTAGTTACACCCCTGCTGGCAGTTCTGTTTTTCCACTTACTTGAAAGTGACATGAGGACAATTCTATTGAGGAGACATGTTGGTTAGATTCTTTGTATACATCAGCCTGGAGCCATTATCCTTGGAAATAATTTCCAATGACTGTACCGCTAATATCATAATGGGAAAATTGTGAAGAGTACACAATGTAACAAACCTGCTCTGTGCGAATAGCCAGAATGAGACATGGTGACATTGGGTGACACCTAAGGGGTACAGACAGACAAGAATCCTCCTCAAGGAGACCGATGAATACTTACACGCAAGAATCAGATGAATACTTACACAAAAGGTTTCATACAGATTCATCCTTCTGCCCCTAGAGGGCATTATCCTAGTATTTGATGTACTTTACATACTTGACTATAATTGTCAGACTACATGACGCTACTTAGTCACAACAAAAGATCGCCGTGTCCCCTTGCGACTCTTTCACCAATGTAAGTGAATGGAGTTGTGTTGCGACCCCCCAAGGTGCTATGAAAACATCCAGCACCCTTGGGGACAAAATGTGACGCCATTTACTAACACTGATGAAGGAGTCGCAGACAACACGGTGATCTTTGGTCGCACAAAGTCGCAGTCAAAGCTTGCCTTCATGCGGCCATTCAATCAACGTATGAACGATCCGACCATCCACAGGATCAGCTAAAATGCCCAATCGGGGTAGTTTAGTTAATAATGATGATCAGCCGCTTTTGGACGATCATACCAAACACTGATATATTTGGCTGGCCAAAAATATGTAGCACAGCTGAATGACCTCCAAAAGTCAGAGCAGCTGTCAAAGAGGTCCCTTAAAGCTCCTGGGTCCCAAAGCAAAATCTATATCAGCCCCATCTCCCTACCTATCATGTGTGCCATATAGAATAGTGGCATCTTGTTATGAAACACAGGGCCCTGTCTGGCACCATTGTCTGGGGGCAACTCCTACCTACGCCCCTGGCAGCTGTCATGGCCCATGTCCACCACTATATTGTGCTAGAACCAGCTCTAACTCTAAACACAGTTTGTTTTTTTTCTCCTCCATTCACACTTCAAGCATGTTCAAAATTCTACACATAGACCATCATTGGCTTCATGTATGATACAAGTGTCTTTTGGAATACATTTGGCCACTATACTATCACCTAAGGCGGCATATAGCCACCTTTAGAGCTCAGCAGTTAGGTCACATGTCCGACAACAGAGTGGCTATGTCCTGTTGTCTGTTTCCAAGGGTAACCAGTATAATTTTGAAAGTTGTAACATGAGTTGTTATGCGGTGCCCTCTGGGGCATTCATCATAGCGTATCCGTCCTGTGTGTGATTCCCAAAATATTGTCTAGAAGAAAATGGAGGACAAAAGACACATCACAAGTCCTTTTAAGCGTAAAGTTTATTGAAATGTTTTTTTTTTTTTTTACAAACAGTCAAACATCACAGGGAACGTAACTATAATCCAAAACCGAGAAAATAAGAAAATCAGTGCAAAATCCAAGGAAAGAAAACAACTAACAAAAAAGTTTATAAAACAAGGCCTAGTAGTAAGTAAACATAAAGCAGAGCAGTTGCCCATAGCAACCAATCAGGTCACTTCTTTCATTTTCTCCGGCGGCAGCCATTTTGTAAAAAGAACCAGTTCTAAAAATGGAGACACTAAGGCGAGGGCTAGATACGACTGAAGCTAGCATGGCAGAAGTGGCATCGGGGTACCACAGCGGCATGTTAAAGGGACAAAGCACCACTGCTGGGAGAGGGCAGAGCATGACAAGGATCTCGTTTTTGGTTTTCTTTTCCTCCTAGTGACATGATTCGTCCCCCTCAGGCCCTGTATATCGTTTTTACCCCTTTGTGGTCACATTGGACCCCTAAAATAATCTCATCATGAATGAATTTCCATTACAAACATTAGAATGAGCAATATTAATATGGATTTTTTTTTTTTATACTAATTTCCGATTATTTATTAACCTCCCCCCCACATTAGTAGTGGTTAAGCCCCTAAAATGGCCGCCTCCTAGCACTGTACCTTAAGTGTTCAGTTATATCTGCACATGTAACCTATATATACTTACAGTAAAACCGAGGTCAATATCTATGAATACATTCTTTGGGCCTTAAAGGGGTTTTCCAGATGAACGGATGGGTCTGCCATATTATAAATATCCCATCCATTGTACCACACGTGATGTAAGTCACAGTACGGTAATATAACCGCAAGTTACTCTCACCTCAGGGCAGTCTGCCCAGTATTTCCCAGCCATAGCACTAACAATATACAGCACCTACGTACAATCCAAAAATAACAACCTCTGAAGGCACCATTGTCTTTTTGCCATCCTCTAAAAAGCGAGTCCTTGTCACTAGTCGCTTAAGACAGACTTGGTTCTAAGATAACAGCCCCGTACGGCTTTACGTAAGAATCGGCCATTGTTAAATATAGCCTTAAGGACTTGTGCAACCTCCTGAAAACACACACAAGCAGAAAATACTTCTTTGTTTTTTTAATATCAAC
Organism: Leptodactylus fallax; assembly: GCA_947044405.1. Taxonomy (NCBI): domain Eukaryota; kingdom Metazoa; phylum Chordata; class Amphibia; order Anura; family Leptodactylidae; genus Leptodactylus; species Leptodactylus fallax. Next base: position 2,271,168 of record CAMRHE010000121.1, on the reverse strand, counting down.
ATTACAAAAAGTTGTCACCCAGGTTTTTAAAGGTGGAGGTCACCATGGTACAGGGGGCAAACACAATACAGCAAGAAAAGATGATCACTCGTCCTGATCGTGGGAACCCAATGGCAGGTCTACCTAAATTTTTGTAGGCGGATCCCATCAATCTTTCTATTAAGCCCAGTACGCCCTCAACCAAGGGGCACTGTCTGATGCATCTTGCGATGGACGGTTCCTGGTCTAGCATAGCACATGTGGCACCGCTTATATCCCCCCATTTCATTGCAAAAAGAATCAACAGTCAGCTATGATGATATCGCCCCCAATACGTCTTGGATCAGACACATAATTGGCACATCTATAACCAGCTCAATGAGAAAATTTTTTTTTTATGGAAACAAAAAGTACCATCATATAAAAATACATTTACAAAAAAAAAATTCATGGACGTTACATGCTCAGCTTCTAAATATAGCACATTCTTCTACGGTTTACCTCACAATGACTCCATTGCAAAACCAAGACAGACTGATAACATCAGCAGTTTCCTTCTAACTTCTGAAAGGCAAGTTACAACAATTCATGGTATGCACAAAAAGAACCAGAACTAGACGGCCATAATGAAACCTTTGTACCTCTGGGGTTCACCAGACCCCATCATATCACCCCAGCCCTGCAGATAGATAGGTTAGGGTCACCAGACCCCAGCATATCACCCCAGCCCCGCAGATAGATAGGTTAGGGTCACCTGACCCCAGCATATCACCCCAGCCCCGCAGTGATAGGTTAGGGTCACCTGAATCAAGCTGTGTTTCCCCCTTGTGAATCGCCGCCTCTTTAGAGCAAGGAGGGCGGCACCATTGCTCCAAAGAGGTAAGCCGCAACAGTTGCCCATTGCAACCAGTTATATTTTATCATAATGTGATGGGTTGCCATGGGCAACTTTACTAATGTATATACACACAATAGATTTAGACAATTTTTCCAAAATTTACCTCAGAAATGTACCATAAAGTCTTAAAGGGCAGCCCCAGCCATAACTAAAATGCAGTTTTAAGTACATCTGTGTAGAGTATAGGTTCTCCGGAGCTTATAATGGTACATTACATGTTGACGGGTCTATTTACATTGTCATGTGTGAAAAATATGGCTGCTTTCTTCAGAAAACAGTGCTCCGCTTGTCCACAGGCTGTGTAAGTTATTTCAGCTCAACTCCATTCAAGTCAATCAAGCAGAGCTGCAATACCACATACAGCCCATACTCTACAGTGGCGCTGTTTTAAGAAAGCAGCCATGAGACTCCATAAAAAAACAGGAACCCCCTGGAATCGACCTGCCCCACAATTTTCTGCTTACATGCTTTATAGTAGCCATAGATAACATTTTAAAAACAAAAGTGACTTTACTAATACTATAAAAAGTTTAGTTTTTTTTTTTTTTTTTGCGGGCGACTTTCCCCTTTATAATGTCTTTTGGCAGTGATAAGTCAGTAACACAAATGCTAAATGAATCCAAAAGCAATATCATCAATAGTTAGCAAAAAAATCTAAAAGTTTTTTTTTAAAAGTGCACATACATGTTAATAGTTGAAGAAGTGTTCGCCCAGTACTTATGTTTTTTTTATATTTTTAGTAGAATATTAAAACTGAAAATGAGCTAAATTCTGGTTGGCATTGTCAAGCAATATATAAAATCCTATTGATCTGTAGGATAAGACCATATATATCTTAAAAGGGAAATGACATACAATTAAAGAGGTCCTCTTACCACCTGCAATTCTAAGCATCCTTTAGTAGGCTCCGCTCCGATTCCAGCACAGTTGGAATTTTTTTCTCTAGCCCCCACCATTCCTGAGCAATTAGTTTATGCACCCAATCTGCTAAATAAGCTCTGTACTGTCTGGTGGGCGGTCCTAGACTACCTGCTCCAGCTCAGGACTGCCCACCTGAACACAGACAGTATAATTGTGCTGAAGATAGCAGAAATGATTGCTCAGGAATGGTGGGGGCTACAGAAAAAATTCCAACTGTGCCAGAATCAGTGGAGCAGTGCCTATTTAAGGATACAAAGAACTGGAATTGGGGAGATGGTGAAAGTTCCTCTTTAAAGCCAATCTATACTATATTGACTACATCATACTGTAAATTTAGGCTTAAGGCCCTCATGCACATGATAAGCTGTGAGCACAAGGCATGTATAACAACAGTTGGAGTACCTTAAGTTCAGTGCTACAGAGTCGTAGACTCCTTATGCCTTCCTTTTGCAACTGTTTACAAATATATAACCCATGCTTGGGCAATACCATTATATGCCGCCATATGGAGGTACAGTAGGGCTAATATGGGTGCCATATTACACCATGTGCATGAGACTTGAAGCTACAGTTTTTTAAGAAGTGAAACTGTGGATTCACAAGGTATGAGCTCCTAAAACGTGTAAAATCCAGACAACAGCAAGCCACCACACGTCAATAACGTCACTTTGCATTGACCATAGACTGTCAAGACCTCCCGAACAACTCCAGTCAGTAAAACATCTGCCTGTCTCAAAAACTGCCAACAAAGTGGGAGTCTGATCCTTCCCAAAAACAGGAAGAACTGCTCCGAATCAAAAACCTGATGTAAAAAAATTTCATTTCAGCTCTTCTGATGATGTCACTCAGTATACTCCCTACATTGACCACTCCTGGGACCTTCTAGTTCCATCAAAAAAAAAAATACTTGCACAATTTTGCTATTTAAACTGATGCAGAATTAAGAAATTATTTTTGAGGTAAATGGTCTGGGTTAATGCAACTACAGATCACACCCACTAATAGAAAGTATTCAGAGTATTCCAGAAATGCATCCCAATGTTGCTGGCACATAGGAAAGTTTATGTAACCAGTAAATTATCAGTCTCCATCTTAGATCTCCAGATAAGACATTCACCTCTGTCCTCTTCCACCCCTGTGGCTGAAGGAAAGCTACCTGGTCTCCTTAGATATGTTCAAAAATGGACATCAACCTAATGGACATAGCAGTATAAAATATAACCACATCACTATATTCCCAAAGGAGATCAGGTTACCCTCAGCCATGAAGGTGCAGGTGGACCAAGGTAAGAACTTCTGCAACATTTGAAGAACCTACAAAGTTCATAAGCTACCTATCATAATTTATAAAATCTAAAAACTTTTTGATCAAATACTTGGGTTATTTTGAAATATACAGGATCTTGTGTCATGTAAGAGGGACGTATCGACCTATGGACAACCTGTACCATCATGGCCCTGTCCTACACATCATGAGGTCAGCAGTGATAAGAGACAATATTCATTAGAATAGAGCCTATTGATCCACCACCATAACATATTTTTTTCAGTTCTCAATGAATTGCTACGTTGGTCTATCCAACAAAAAATTTCTATGATTTCATGTCAGCTTGACACCAAACATTGTCCTGAAGGGAAGGAATGGTGGACTCATGCGTCAGTGGCTACCTCACCATTTTCTTGAGGCTGGAGCTGCTCCCTCTCTGTTTCCTCCTGAGGAGGACGTACACGTTTGAAGAACCCAAGCTTATACATGATGGCGACCATTAGAGCCAAAAGCAGTAAACCTGACAACACTGCAAGTACTATGACCCAGATGGGTACCCCGGCCCCGGATGTCTGGTTAACCCAAAGAATGTTAGTAGTGACCTCTGTAGAATTGCTTATATCAGGAAGGTTCATGTTTTTATATGGGAATTCCAAGACGTGGAATGAGGCAGAAGACTTTAGGGAGTAGGAATGATTTTGGTTCTCACTATTCATGAAAGTTGGTGTCCATAGTCTTGATCGAATATATAAAATGGCACTCTTTCCTTTCTCCACACGCTCTACGTGGCATTCAATCTTGAGACATTGGGCTGTTCCGCACCTAAGAGTCTGCAAGTCCCCCTCCACCTCTACAAGGTCACGCCGATTGCGTTCATGGCGGGTGACATTTTTAATGTCATCTGCCAGTGAACTGGAAGGCGTGAGGTTGAGAGGGTTGATGACAACATCGGAAGTACAGTTCATGGGGCCGTCAATTTCATATTGAATTATGTAGAGTAAGGTTTTGCTTTGGTATTTGTAAGGCCACTGGATATTGAGGATTGCTTTGCTGAACGTGCTGGGTCCATTGTTTCGGAGCTCAAAGATATGTTGGACAAGTGGACCAACTTCTTCTTCTGTTGTTGGGTTTTCTTTGGGTTCCCAGTTGGCAATTGGCAAGAAAACTTCAGTAGGGGTAGAAACTCCTCTTATTTCTACTGCTGCTAATACAGCCAAAGCTATCTGCAGTGATTTTTGGGGGCTGGTATTGTCATAGTGGTTTGAGCTTCGTATTTGGAGGTCAAAGTTGACGGTATCATCCATCTCATTTAGCTGATGTACACTGAAGAGGAGGGCCGCTACCACCCTTGTTGCGGCCTTCATAGGGTTTCCAAGATCACATACAACAAGCCTTGTCTGATTCTCCGTCTTGAATGCACAGGATAACCTTGCTAAGGTTTCGTTGTTTCGGACAACCCCAATAAAGTCAGCTTGGGGTGGGATTTGTACAAAAAGTTCAGCCTCGTAGGCCCCTTCACCTTGATTTTGGGCGCCAACCAACAATGTCAGAGGACTGTCATCTCCGATATACAGTTGCTTTTGCTCACTTTCTACTGACAAAACCAAGTTTGGTTTGCAGATGTTGTCTTCACCACAGTCCAGCAATATGTGGGCCTGTTTGGTTATGTTGGCAGGGGTAAACTGATTTAGGATTGGCTTTAGTCCAGATGCATCAGCGGCTGCCTCGTAATCCATATGGTAATCCATGAAGACCGTGATAGGTGAAAGCTTGTCTCGAAACTCACTCTCATCCCGCAAATATGCCTTCAATTCTTCACAACGCATGGTTCCACCATTGATCACAGTCATGTCCTTGGAATGAGTGGGCTGCCTGGTGTGGAGAAACAACGCCCGTCTCACCGCACCCTTTTGCTTAAGCCTATCAAGTGTGAGTTCTACCTTAAATGCCAAGTCACGGGGTACCTTGCCTTTACTGCTGGCCTTTAGGCAAAATTTTACATCAAAGCAGGAGACTGGAACTCCATTGGGAAGGTTACAAGTCTTACTATCGGGATTTAAGAGCGATGGGTTCACTTCCAGTATTGCGTTCACAGTGATAACAGGCCTGGATCGGTACAGTATGGCCTTGTCAGCTCCAAAGGCTCCAACCACCAGGTCCGGGTAACCATTCTCATCAACATCGGTGGCACCTTTCAGCGAGTATCCAAAGCTTGCTGGCATGGTGTTAGATGCCCACTGCCCTACAAGAACCTGAGATGGTGTTGTACTCAAGCCAGAGCTCCTGCCATTGTAGATGTAGACCAGGCCCCTTTTATTTTCTCCAGCGTAAGGTGCACCAATTGCAATGTCATTGAAACCATCTTGATCCAAGTCACCCAGTGGGGCAATAGAACCCCCAAATCTTGAAAATAGGTCAAACCCAGTCAATTTGGTCAATACCTGTAGGCCAGATTTGCTTTGCGTGTAAACAGTCACCTGCCCGACTTCTTGAAGCTTTCCATCTGAACTTCGGTCCATAAAAAGCGGGGCACCAACAAACAAGTCCATCAAGCCATCTCCATTGATGTCGGTGGTGGCAACGGAATAACCATAGTAGGCAGCCATCTGTTCTCCAGTAAAATTGTACATTGATGTCATACTCTGCCCATCGTAAATGGATACCATGCCTAGAGTGCGGGCAGCTCTGGGGACACCTGAAACAAAGTCTTCAATGCCGTCACCGTTAAAGTCCCCGACGGCCACAGAGTAGCCCAGGTAGCTGTCGTCGTACTGGGGGCTGGCGGCACGTGTGGCTAGCTGTTTGGCGTACATAATGCTGTAGTTGTTGGGGTCGTAGCTACTTACGATATTGTCCACAGCATCTGAAATTATTTGCCCCTGCCAGTAAAAGCTGCCAGGCCCGCCTAGTAATACCCGGTTGGCTTTAGTGAAGTCCACGCTGAATCCACCCTGGCAGAAGCCTTGCTCCTGGGCATCGTGTTTGGAGTTGGACCTGCAGGGGGCGTATTCCACAATCTTGTTTCCAGATTTCAGGTAACAAGTCCCAACAGGTTCCCTCTCCTGCTTCTTCTGCTGGGTCCTCCAGTGGTACAGGGGGGCACATGCCAGGATGGTGTCATCTTTGGCCCTCAGCGATGCCCCGAACCACTGGTTGGACTTGAACTCTATAGGGTCATTGATGCCAAACACTCTGTTACCAGTGGAGTCGAAGACAATGGACCGGCACTGGGCAGTCCTCCAGTCGCACTTCTGCACGTCTCCACCTTGGGTGATGCCAGGCTGGGAGGTGTTGGCTTTGGGGGCACCGATAAGGAGGAATGAGGAGCTGGCATCAGGAAGGAAGAAGTCCACAGCAAAGCCGAAGTAGCTGCCCTCAGGGCCGGAGTGGACCAGGGGGTTGTCGGAGTCCAGATTGAAGCCGGAGGACGCGGGCACCAGCAGGAGGAGGAGGAGGAGGAGGGCTGGCAGCGCCCATTGTGTCGCACCGTCGGCGCCTACGATTATTCAGGGCAGATTCTCTTCCCATTAGACCGACGCAGCCGAGCCCCAGCCTGGACAGTGGATAAACTTCCGCCGATCCTGGGACTTTCCTTGTTTTCTGATGAGACGGGCTGGGGGCAGGCACAGAGGCCGGGCCGGGGGAGAGTCATCCCGGGAGGGCGGGGAGTGCGGGCGCGGGCGGGAGACGGCCAGACCCGGGCATGTCAGCAGGGAGGGGGGATGCAAGGGTTAATACAGTGTACCAGGCAAGGACAGGGTTATAGGAAGGGGGGGAATGCAAGGGTTAATGCAGCGTACCAGGCAAGGACAGGGTTATAGGAAGGGGGGAATGCAAGGGTTAATGCAGTGTACCAGGCAAGGACAGGGTTATAGGAAGGGGGGGGGGATGCAAGGGCTAATACAGTGTACCAGGCAAGGACAGGGTTGTAGGAAGGGGGGATGCAAGGGTTAATACAGTGTACCAGGCAAGGACAGGGTTATAGGAAGGGGGGGGGGGGGGATGCAGGGCCAGGCAGGGGGCGGAGGACAGGGTTATAGGAAGGGGGGATGCAAGGGTTAATACAGTGTACCAGGCAAGGACAGGGTTATAGGAAGGGGGGGATGCAAGGGTTAATACAGTGTACCAGGCAAGGACAGGGTTATAGGAAGGGGGGATGCAAGGGTTAATACAGTGTACCAGGCAAGGACAGGGTTATAGGAAGGGGGGGATGCAAGGGTTAATACAGTGTACCAGGCAAGGACAGGGTTATAGGAAGGGGGGGATGCAAGGGTTAATACAGTGTACCAGGCAAGGACAGGGTTATAGGAAGGGGGGGGGATGCAAGGGTTAATACAGTGTACCAGGCAAGGACAGGGTTATAGGAAGGGGGGATGCAAGGGTTAATACAGTGTACCAGGCAAGGACAGGGTTATAGGAAGGGGGGATGCAAGGGTTAATACAGTGTACCAGGCAAGGACAGGGTTATAGGAAGGGGGGATGCAAGGGTTAATACAGTGTACCAGGCAAGGACAGGGTTATAGGGAGGGAGGAGTGGGGGCAGGGGATATGGAGGGGGCTGCAGGGGTTAAATCAGGCAGTGCCAGGGATAGGAGCAGAGTGGCAGGGGTTAAAGCAGTGCTAGGGAGAGGAGGCTGCAGGGGTTAATCAGACAGTTTCAGGGAGAAGGAGGGGCTGCAGGGGTTAATCGCCACTGGGACTGCAGAGGTTAATGAGGCAATATCAGGTATGTGAGCAGGAGAGGGGGCTGCAGGGGTTAATCAGGCAGTGTTAAGGATAGGAACAGGAATATGGGGCTGCAGGGGTTAATCAGGGAGGGGAGGTGCAGGGGTGAATCAGCTAGGGATAGGAACAGGAATATGGTGCCGCAGGGGTTAATGAGGCAGTGCCAGGAGGCTTGGTGCCCATCCTGTTAGCACATTACTGTGCTCTAACATAATACGGATAATTCTATTGATTCTGCCTAAATTCTGCCTGTCCCCCTCCTCTCTCCCCCTCCACCCCCTGTGACGTGACACACATGTCTCTCATTGTGTGTGACACTAGTATTACACATATGTCTCTCATTGTAAGGAAGCGGTGTCCTGAGAATGTCTTGCCTGCGGCGGCGTGGGAAGGGTTAATGGGGGCTGCTGCCTGTCTGCAGCGGCTACTGCCTGGCCCTGCATTCTCTGCATAAAGTAAACAGCGGCTCCTCCAGTGTCCTTATAAGGAGCCCCCTGATAATGGACATGGCCGCAGTCCAGCCACTTCCTCATCCCCATAGAGCCTGCACCGCTAACACTTCAGAATCATGTATCGAGGAAAGCTGGGTGACACCCGGCATGACTTCAGTTATAGCCACCCAGCTTTTCCAGGCCCCCAAATAGCATCTCTCTAGTTTTGCACCAATGCTGTGCATAGGTTGGTTATCACTCAGCTTTCCAAAGGGCAGATATGACTAAGAAATAGACCAAAGAACATGTCTGATCCTCTGTCTGATTTACAAGTGTTGGTGGGATACCCCTTTAACACAGATTCCTCAGCTGGTGGTCATTGCCGGTCACTTTGGGGCCACGTGGGGTTTTTCCCTTACCTGGAAAGTACCAGCGATCTGGGAAATGATGTTATCCTGGAAAATTCCCTATTGTAGAGTAACATGGCGGCAGCGGTGACAAGGGAGGCATGACCATAAACATGGTCGCCCATTGTGTGTAATGCGTGTGGCTGCAGATAACATTGGGCAGGCTTGCTCGCTATCTAGCCCCGGGCCATGTATACATTGTGCAGGTGAACTTACTACCTACAGGACTCAACTTGCAGACAATTTGTGGTTACTTGCGCTCAGGAAAATCATATTTTTGGCCTTATCTGCAGTCTGCGTTACCCTCTGTTATTTGGATCCAGACAGGAGGAAAAGTAAAGGTTGTAGCGCCTCCTAATGGGATCTGTTTCGGGGTTTGGTCCCCATGTTTTATGTGGCAGAATGATCTTCAGGGTCCAGGGCCCAGTAGTGACTACGCCGTGATTTCTCCCATTTTTAATCCAATCCTATTGCAGTAAACTATCCTACTGAGATAAAATGCCTGCACAAAAGCCGACCCCAGTGGACCTGAAGTGGGAACAGGCTTTTTTTAAAAGCGTTAGTAAAAATATGAATCCTTTCTTTCAGAAATAGCGCCACTCCTGTTCACAGGATGCATCTGGTATGGCAGCTCTGACTCATTGCAGATGAGTTGCAATACCAGACACAGCCTTCAGACAAGGGTGGTGCTATTTATGGAAGAAAGAAGCTATTTTTTAATATCGCACAAGTAAAATGCCCATGTCCCATTATAGAGATCTATCTTTCTATAGGTGGACTTTACCCACACAGTAAAGGTTTATATAGCCGGGTGGCTAGGTGTGAAGGCGGGATAGCCCCAGTATGTCAGGTATCCGGGTGAGGAAGCGTGCGTCACAGGCAGCTGTCTGGATCATAGTGACAGGTAATGGGCTAGGAATGCAAGGCCGTCCCTCCCTTTCCCGGCTCGCCCTCCCACCTCTTCTCTGTGATTTTCCATGTGCTGGTTATTCTTTATTACGTGTATTACTCAGATACCATACGTATTATATGACATGTCCGCCATCATTGTAACTGTGACCGTCACTCACAGGCTGAGACATGTATTTATTTGCCCCATTACCTTGTCATACAGATGATGGCTCCAGTCAGGCCGACGTCCCAATAATTGCCAGTGGCCGCCATCTACATCCTGTCATTTACATGCAGTAGTCACAAAGATGGTGATTGGACAGATCATATCCAACAGATCCTGACATTTACATGGAATAGTCACAATGACAGGAATTGGATGGTGATTGGACAGATCATATCTAATAGATACTGTCATTTACATGTAATAGTCACAGTGACAGGAATTGGACGGTGATTGGACAGATGTTGTCTAACAGATCCTGTCATTTACATCCAGTAATCACAATGACAGGAATATGACGATGATCGGACAGATCATATCTAACAGACCCTGTCATTTACATGCAATAGTCACAATGACAGGAATTGGATGGTGATTGGACAGATCATATCTAACAGATCCTGTCATTTACATGCAATAGTCACAATGACAGGAATTGGATGGTGATTGGACAGATCATATCTAACAGATCCTGTCATTTACATGCAATAGTCACAATGACAGGAATTGGATGGTGATTGGACAGATCATATCTAACAGATCCTGTCATTTACATGCAATAGTCACAATGACAGGAATTGGATGGTGATTGGACAGATCATATCTAACAGATCCTGTCATTTACATGCAATAGTCACAATGACAGGAATTGGATGGTGATTGGACAGATCATATCTAATAGATACTGTCATTTACATGCAATAGTCACATACAGTGACAGGAATTGGACGGTGATTGGATAGATCGTATCTAACAGATCCTGTCATTTTTATGCAGTAGTCACAATGACAGGAATTGGACAGATCTCTAACAGATCTAGTCATTAACACACACAATAGTCACAAAGCCGTATATTGGATAGGGATTGGACAAATCACATCTAACAGATCCCTCCATTTAATATAAAGATTATCATATAGTAGAGACTTACACATTGCAGTTTTAGGTGTTTGCAGTATTTTTCCTGTATTTTTAAACTATAGGGGGTGCTATGGACATGGTAAATATCTAATATATTTATCATGATTTTTTTTCACGTTAAACAGATTGTACAGTTATGATTTAATGTACCCCATAGGATAATATTAGCAGTGACCACATGCGGTATTACGCAGCGGTCTACAGTGAAGGGGCGGAGCAATCATCACCATATATAATATCGCCATGGGGCCCAAACTTTATGGGAAAAAGGCTGCACTAAAAATAATAGGTAACAGATGTCGCCTTCTGTAATTGACATATAATGGGTACAGCTAAAAAGAAGGGGGAATTCTAACTGTTGTGAAACTACAAGCCCTAACAGGAACTGCTGGGAGTTGTAGTTATTATGGGCTGCCATAGTATTTGTGGCAGAGCAGTGACCAATCAGATCCCTTCTACTATTTTCTAACCTGCACTGGGAATATGAAAAGTGGGATGTGATTGGTTGCTATGGGCAACGTGAGGCCTAGTAGTTTCCCTGCTCACTCCCAGCCCCTTCTGTCTGTTGTATGTGACACGTTCATGGCAGATACATCACACAGCTCCCCTGTGGACACAGCTGATAGCTAGGGAACATGTTATATCCACACAGCCTGCCTTGCAAAAACATGGCTTCTATCCCCCTCCCAGAAATAGCACCTATAGGATGTGCCCAGTATTGCAGCTGAGCCTCCCAAAAAATTGCTTTGGCTTTGTTCACACTGCAGTATACATTAAACGGAATCTGTATATTTGTGTATATATATATATATATATATATATATTTGCCTTGAGAAAGCGCCCACTGCGTAGGCCAAATGTGGCCATAGGCCATATAATCCCAGTGCAGGCCAAAAAAAGTGGACTTTTGTCTTCATCAGAGTGGTATACTTTTTTTTTTTTTTTTAACGGTATATCGCCTGCATTGGAGGTATACATTAAGGCTGAGACTACATGGGGACTTAGGCCACAACCAAATATTGCCATGTTGCCTTGCGACTCCTTCACTAATGTAAGCTTCATTGTGATCTAGGGGATGTTGTGACTGCCACTTCTAGGCACAAAAATAACATGAGTAGTGTTCGATCTTATTATCACTAGAAGTCATGGTAACAACACAGCCGAGGTCACAGCGTGACTCCATACACTTATATTACTGAAGGAGTCGTAGTCCAACACGGCGATCTTTGGTCTCACCGGACATGTGGCAGCCTGATCCTCCTGCTGTTTACAATCTGAACAGAGCTTTAGTCAACTACACTATTCACTACAGTAAAAAGTAAGGTATGCTGACACCCCAACGTATGACAAAAGCTCACTACACTGGAATATGTCGGCTCAGTGGTGCGCTATGGCTGTTTGGCGTATGCAGCAAGAGCTTTCCCATTGGTACTCCAAACACAGTGTGAACATAGCCCACTGTTTATGTGCCCTATACAGGCCTATGGGACTCTGTTCAGAAAGACTTTGGGGCATCCTTGTATTACATTCATCTGATTATCCTGGGGGCTGCCTTCTAACCCGCGTTGTTAGTGATGGTTCATCTCCTTTAAGGTGGCCGTCCACTTTATATTAATGTCAGGGTGAACCCCCAAACTTTGGCTGGACTGTACAATCATGTGATGTGTATGGCCTTATTTAATTGGTGGGTTTTAAGCAGCCATCTTGTATCTGTCCTGTGTCCGTTTGTACCTTTTTGACAGCCGAGTGTGTAAAACACAAGGATTTAATGTTTTTTTTTAAAGGGCGCAACTTGGACGTCAGTCTGTTTTACATCCGTTGAAACCGGATCCATTGATTTTAATTAGGAAACATAAAAAAACGGACGTGCGAGTACACTCATTCACTCTCATTGGGGGAAATGTATCACCCCTGTACACCAGATTTCTGGCATAGAGGGCTGATATTGTGGTGCACCTCTTCATATATTTGCCGTGCCCTGTGTCTGTTGGGGCCTTTATTAAGACTAACATACTAAACGCCAGTCTTATTAAATCTTCACATTGTTCTTAAAATGGCCGTTATGCGGTTGTTTTTCACTTTCATGTGAATAAGGCCTAAGGGGATGTTCTGACTCTCCTCTCATGGCAGATGTTGGGGAAAAAAAGGGTTTCCATGTTGGATTTCAACATGCCTGATCCTTTCGAGATAAGCTGCCGCCATAAGTGTCTGTCAGTTGCTTATTCCTCTCCCCACTGAGAACACATGCACACCTGGTTAGTGTAAGGAGGGGCTGGGACTATCAATCTGTGAAGGCTAGGCAGGTATGCAGCACAGAGGTGTTTCCGCTCCCTTGTCTCACTACTCTGAGAGATGGCTGTGTGTTTGTTCTCTGTCATCTCCTAACTACTTGGCTCACACACTATTCACTACAACCCCCCTCCTCCCGCGCTGTCACTCACTACCTCCTGCCCGTCCGCCACTCCCTCCTTCAGTGCCTGCCAGAAACAGCTGCTGAGTAAAGAACTTGGAGACTCCAGGTGTATGGCAAGGAGACAGGTATGAGCGGGGGAGCCGTGGGGATTGTGTTAGTTTATGTCATGTTTCTGCAACATTACCGATGCTGAATAGACCAAAGGGCCTGCCGCCAAACCTATATTTACCCTACCGCGAGCCCTGAACTGGTAAGGTGTAATCTTCAGTATTGTTTAGTGCATGCTTATAGAAAGTATATGGGATTGGAGTAGAATATGGCTGACCAGTGTCGCTGGCCATCCTATAGTTCTGGGATTGGAATTGGATATATAGTATGTCTATGATTGTCTCGTGCGAATCTGTATATACATCAGGTGGACGCCATTTTTGGCAGCCTGTATTCTGCCTATAGGCCCAAAGACCCAGGCTGTTGTAAAATAGCCCGAGACTGGAAAGAATGTAAGAACAGGAAAACCGCTGTCATCATCTGAATCAGGAACCATTATAGGATGGGAAAATCTAACATTTTTTCCATAATAATAGGGGAACATGTAAAGTAAATCCACTGATAGGAAGACTTGACTCAGTCTACTCCGATAACATGACAATGACCTCTGCCTGTGTAAGGCTTCATTTTGGTCTGTGTGATCTCAGTTATTATGGATCTTCAGTATTGGATAGCATACAGAGCCATTCATTTCTGTAGCCCCGAGCACACAGTTGTATTTTACGGATCCATATGGGGGCTGCGGGATCGAGACGCTAAATGTAGAGGCGGTCCCGTCCCTGTCCGCTTTATTCCTTGCTCCGTCTATTCTAATGATAGGGTCCGTGGAAACAAGGACTAAATACACATGCCATCTATGTGCTCTATCGTTCGCGGAGTCCTTAACCAATGATGTGAGTGCCATGCATGGGATTAACCCTTTTATCACCAGATTTTCCCAAGATGTTAAAGTCTGTGTCATCTCCAAGTTGAATATCATCTGCTGTTCCCTGTTATCAGCCAGTTTGACAGAGTGACTAGTATTCTTGGATTACGTTCCTGTTCACATCTCGCTTTGACTCTGTGGCGCGTACACTTAGCAAACACTGACAAATGTGATGTGAACAGCCCCTTACTGTCAGGAAGTCGTGAAAATCCCTGCCCCCATGATCACTACTACTACGTACAGATGTGGACACGATGGCGGCAGCTCTTTTCTTATATAAAGAGTGTTCTTATACGCTAGTGATTTTAGGGTTAATGTTCCTTTAAATATATATATATTTGCCCTTCTAGTATGGTTGGTCTTGGGTTTGGTGACACGAGATCCGAGGGGTTAATTTTTGCCTTGAATAACTTGCAGTTACATGTTATAGGTGGAGCAGCAGGTACATAAAGAAGAATAGGCAGTAGTAAACATGCCGGAGATACGGCTAAAAATATCGCATGGATTCAGTCGGCCTGAATGGCAAAAATGTGCTTTGTACGCGGCGAAACAATCGACCATGGCGGGACTGGCGGACTACCAAAGTTATGTGACCCTTGAAACCCATTGCAAATCTCATTAAGGCTGTCTGAGCGCCCACCAAGCATGTGTACCAGCGAGCCATGAGATCCGGCCTGTATTTAAAGGGGAAGTCCATGAACAGTGCAGGACTCAGAGACCACCACTGAGGGCGCCGTCGTGTTTGTTTACATGACTACGTTCATTGGAGACGTAGTCAGAGATGTATTACCTGCTGATTAGGAGTGTAGGAAAGCTGGGTGAGAACTAAATGGGGTCTTTAATGACAGATTTATAGGATGATCCTCAAGATAGGAGTTAGGGATGTATTATGTGCTGATCAGGAGACTAGGAAAGCTGGGTGACAACTCTTATAGGATCTATAGTGACCGATGGGTTGATCCTCAGTATAAGAGTTAGGGATGTATTGTTTGCTGATCAGGACACTAGTAAAGCTGGGTGACAATTCTTATAGGATCCGTAATGACAGATTTGTGGGTTGAGCCTCAATATGGGAGTTACGGATGTATTAGCTGCTTATCAGGAGTCTGGGAAAGCTGGGTGACAATTTTTATAGGATCAGTAGTGATTGATTTATGGGTTGTCATTCGGCTTTCCCAGATAGCGCACATATTAATAACCAGCTGAGTAGAAATTTTTACAACTTGGCTAAAGAGAAAAATCCAGTGACCTATTTTAATTTTATTATTTTAGGCGGAAACCATACTTAAGGTGCGTTTACACATGGCAATTATCTTCTCAGTTTGGGTAATGGCGGCATAACTAGGTGACAAATAATAAAGGCTTCCATTACCAAACATATAAATAGGCATCACTATGCAGGGTTGCATTACCTCTCTTCATACAAAGTGTCAGTCTTTACTATGGTCCTGGCATTCTATTCACCAGACATGTCAGGCCTGATATCTATCTGTCCAGTCTTGGAATTCACATATGTCTGCATATCTCTTCTCTCCTGCCTGTGAATCAGCTTTCTTTCTCATGTCTTAGGTTTCTTACCACTTCCTTTTTTCTTTCAGGGCTCCAGCCCAAGAATCCAGTGCTGGTTAAGAGCCTCTCCTTGGAGCCAGCTCATATCTCCGTGCACCCAGATAAACCCCAGCGTCTCCGATCTGACCCTGGAAACACAACCGACTGCAATGGGATCCCCCCAGAGCAACCCACCTCCAAGCCAGCAGCTCCTAGGCGCCCCCCACACACCAAACCTGAAGGTGAGCCCCTTATAAATAGAGAGGAAGTGAGAGCGTATGATGTACATATACCCAACCGCAAACTAGCCACACTGCAGCTGCTGAAGAACTTCTTTTCAAAGAAAGAGGGAGCCACAGATGAAGGAACCTTAGTACTGATCTGTAACAGGCTGCTATTGACCAGAGGTGTAACTCGAAGCTCCTGGGCCCCAATGCAAAATGTGCCACAGGGCCCCACTTACCACGTACTACCTATAATACTGGTGTCTTCTTATGTTGTAGAGAGTCCCTTGGGCCCCCTATATCTGCCGTGCCCAGTAGTGATCGCTATCTCTGCACCCCCTATAGCTATGCCTTTGTCTATTGTAGAAAAACATAAGCGGCGCACTGTAGTACCGCTTATCTCTATATAGTTCTAAATGCAGACAAGTCAATGGGAAACGTTAAAAATAAACCCAGTTAACCTGCTAATTCCATATTACGATTGAGATCATTTGTGGGAACATCTGGAAATCCAGACCTAAAATTGGCTACAAGTCAGACGGGCGCCAGTGCACTGCTATGGGGAGAAGAGGATAAGTAGCTTTCATTGCTGCTTATCCACCAACGGGAGCAAAGGACTGAACATGAGAACAGAGGTGTAAGTTGAAGCTCCTGGTCCCCAATGTGGAATCTGTAATGGGGATCCTACCTACTTCATGTCATTTAGAATAGTGGTCATTTGGGACCCCCTCAGGGTCCAGGGTTTGGTAGCGTCTGCTACCACTGCACCCCCTATAGTTATGCATCTGTGTGAGAACAATCAAACAAGCCTGACCATTGTTCCCCTAATTGCAGCCAGTGGACATTTGAGGCGCCCCCTTTACACATTAGATTGTTCCCATGATCTGAGCATAGTGGTAAGGACTGAGAAGTCCATGTAAGCTTCTTAGTCCTTACGGTATGGGTAGAATGTCCGGCCATGTGTATCTGCTGATTAGGATTAAAGGGGTTTTCTGTGCTGACCCTATTAACAGCCTGTTCTCAGAATAAGCTATCAATATCAGACAAGTGGGGGGCAGTTTTGGCACCCCAACAATCAGTTGTTGGAAGGGGGCTTTGCGGCACATACAAGCACTACATCCTCATCGTTCTTTACATTGCATGCCATCTACCTATAAGCGGCTGTGCAGGGAATTTTCAGCTGGATTCCATTGAAAGAGAATGTGTCACAAAAGAATGACTTATTTTTTTAAAACCAAGTTAGACAAATTCTTAAGAATTTTTGATGATTTTATTTTTAACTTTTCATGTCGCAATCTATGGTTTTAAAAAAGTACTGTATCCTGGCCAAATTTTCAATCTGGCCACTAAGCCTAATAATAGGCTATATATAACAACACTGAGCTGTTTTTGTGTCAACTAATGACAATAGATGATATCACAGCTTATCTGCTCCTCCTCCCTGCATAGAGCAGTTCTAGAAAACTCCCATAGACCTCAGCGAGTTAGCTTCAGTCTATTGCTGCTTATGGCCATGACTATGCTGTAAAGCATATTACTAAATGTTGTTAACTGAGCAGAGGAGAAGGCTCAGGCAAGATGGCCACCACATAATCATGTACAGAAAATAGGGGACATTATAATACCTGCATGTAGCATCATTATAATTACTTTCCTCATATGATGTGATGTCACAGTGTGCATAGTTATCTTTTTGTGTGTGCAATATCCCTGTGCTCTGTATATTATCCCTGTACTGTGACATCATTGTGTGTATTATCCCTGTGCTGTGACGTCACTGTGTGTATTATCCCTGTGCTGTGAGGTCACTGCGTGCATTATCCCTGTGCTGTGACGTCACTGTCTGTATTATCCCTGTGCTGTGATGTCACTGCGTGTATTATCCCTGTGCTGTGACGTCACTGTCTGTATTATCCCTCTGCTGTGACGTCACTTTCTGTATTATCACTGTGCTGTGACGTCACTGTCTGTATTATCCCTGTGCTGTGACGTCACTGTCTGTATTATCCCTCTGCTGTGACGTCACTTTCTGTATTATCCCTGTGCTGTGACGTCACTGTCTGTATTATCCCTGTGCTGTGACGTCACTGTCTGTATTATCCCTGTGCTGTGACGTCACTGTCTGTATTATCCCTCTGCTGTGACGTCACTTTCTGTATTATCCCTGTGCTGTGACGTCACTGTCTGATTATCCCTGTGCTGTGACGTCACTGTCTGTATTATCCCTGTGCTGTGACGTCACTGTCTGTATTATCCCTGTGCTGTGACGTCACTGTCTGTATTATCCCTGTGCTGTGACGTCACTGTCTGTATTATCCCTGTGCTGTGACGTCACTGTCTGTATTATCCCTCTGCTGTGACGTCACTTTCTGTATTATCACTGTGCTGTGACGTCACTGTCTATTATCCCTGTGCTGTGACGTCACTGTCTGTATTATCCCTGTGCTGTGACGTCACTGTCTGTATTATCCCTGTGCTGTGACGTCACTGTCTGTATTATCCCTGTGCTGTGACGTCACTGTCTGTATTATCCCTGTGCTGTGACGTCACTGTATTATCCCTGTGCTGTGACGTCACTGTCTGTATTATCCCCGTGCTGTGACGTCACTGTCTGTATTATCCCCGTGCTGTGACGTCACTGTCTGTATTATCCCCGTGCTGTGACGTCACTGTCTGTATTATCCCGTCGTGCTGTGACGTCACTGTCTGTATTATCCCCGTGCTGTGACGTCACTGTCTGTATTATCCCCGTGCTGTGACGTCACTGTCTGTATTATCCCCGTGCTGTGACGTCACTGCGTGTATTATCCCCGTGCTGTGACGTCACTGCGTGGTATTATCCCCGTGCTGTGACGTCACTGTCTGTGTTATCCCTGTGCTGTGACGTCACTGCGTGCCCGTGTGTTATCCCTGTGTGCCCTGTGCTGTGACGTCACTGCGTGTGTTATCCCTGTGCTGTGACGTCACTGCGTGTGTTATCCCTGTGCTGTGACGTCACTGCGTGTGTTATCCCTGTGCTGTGACGTCACTGCGTGTGTTATCCCTGTGCTGTGACGTCACTGCGTGTGTTATCCCTGTGCTGTGACGTCACTGCGTGTGTTATCCCTGTGCTGTCTGGTGATCCGTGCTGTGGCGTCACTGCGTGTGTTATCCCTGTGCTGTGACGTCACTGCGTGTGTTATCCCTGTGCTGTGACGTCACTGCGTGTGTTATCCCTGTGCTGTGACGTCATTGCGTGTGTTATCCCTGTGCTGTGACGTCACTGCGTGTGTTATCCCTGTGCTGTGACGTCACTGCGTGTGTTATCCCTGTGCTGTGACGTCACTTTCTGTATTATCTCTGTGCTGTGACGTCACTGTCTGTATTATCCCTGTGCTGTGACATGAGCGTTAATGGAAACCAAAATAATTGTACACTTTTCAAGTTCTGAACTTGCTGGTTAACTGTTGCACCCAATGTTTACTTGTTCCGCCCCTGACTGGTGCACCTCCACACTGTAAAGGGCCACTGTAAAGTTTTGCATGATTTATAAGGAATGGGGTGGGGCCAGACTGAGCTGTGACTCCTCCCTCACCCCGGGCAGTGACATGCAGTGACTGCCAGCATTTCCCATTATAAGAACTCTTGCACATACAGTATATGAAGTGTGTGTCGCTATACGCCTGCTGCCTTGTGTGTCTGTATTAAGTGGGAATGTTCTGTTATTTACATCCATCTCTCTACTTCCTGTGCAGTTCCTCCAAAGCCCCCACACCTCCAGAGCGTGAGAAGACCCCGGCCTCCTGGCCACATTCCTCCCTCCCCCATCACGTCCACTGCCTGCAGACCCCCGACTTGCAAGGGTGTCCCTGCGTCCGGAGAACAAGGATGGGACACCCTCAGCAGTCACCTCCCTGATTGAGAAATTCGAAAGGTGAGTGACTGCGACCCTGGTAAATGGTCATTCAGCGGATACGTTATAGATGGTGCGGCTGCGATCGGTGCCATCAGAATGAGACCTGGCAGCTCAGAGCAGATGTGACAGTCAGGCCTGACTATTCAAATGCAGATCTATTCACCACATGGATCAATAACCCTGTATCTTCACTTTTCCAGGGAGCCGATCATCCTGCCCGCTGAACGCACCAGTCCGACCTACGACACCGACCCTGAAATCAATAGCACCCCTTCATTGCACCCTGGCTATAGCATGGGAGATCTGGGAAACAAGCTCCTCGATTTACTGGAGCCGGAGACGTCTCAGGCAAGCCTGGAGAGAAGACGTAGACTTGTCGTAGAAGGGGGTGATACTGAAGAAAGAGGGGAACAGGACTCTCTGGGGAAACTGGCAAACAGGGACAGTGGCATTGACAGTATCAGCTCTCCATCCACAAGCGAGGAGATGTGCTTCCTTGGCGAGGTGGAGGAGGGGGGCAGAGAGGAGATGGAGACCCCTCATATCACCGTACAACACAGCTCACCTCGGGACTCAGAAGGCGACAGCGACATGGAGGATGGTAGCGGAGGAGAAGAAGAATTGACTCCAAGAAGACTGGATCCATGTGAGGTAAGATGAGGTCACTGCGTTCAGCTCCATACACACAGCTGCTCTGCATGTGTCTGAGGAACATGAGAGCTGCCATATTAGATTGTGGCTGGAACACATTAAGGTTCTCACACCATGTCCTCTGTTCCAAGCTATGAAATAGTTCATGACAGTTTTACATGACATGGCAGGTGTATAGTCTGTAGGTACAGTATCCAGTCCATCCAGCCGTCTAGTCCTAGAGAGATCTAGAAAGCTGAAAGATCTGTGGTCATAGGTGATATTCTTCCCCCAACTAAAAACTATATTGGTTGTACAGGGTTAATGAGCTGATATTTTGCTAGTTGTTTTTGCTAAGAAAATCGCCATTCAGTGCTCACAGCACCCCATAAGTCAGCGGCCTGGACTGCCTATGAACTGTCTGATGGGGAAAATCCATTTTAAAGGGGTTATTGACCTTCTACAATTGATGGCCTATCCTTAGGATAGACTTCAATGGGACAGACCTACACTCGCCGCTACTGTCCCGCGCTGCCTCGGTACCGCAGATCTTATATTGATGGCCTATTCTAAGCATAGTCCATCAGTTGTAGAAAGTGAATAACCCCTTTAAATACTCTTAGACATCAATGTCATCTGTGGGTGCACTGCAGGGAAGATTTAACTCTTGCTGCTGAATTCCACTACAGCTCATTGCTGGGGGTCCCAGTGGTAGGACACCCCCAAATCCGCTTCTTGTTAGCGCCCTGACATCCAGTGACTAGCTAGATGGCGGCTTGTGCTGTCATCACTAACACTGACACTATAAAATACTTGCTTTTGCTTGCAGTAACAATTGTGGAGAATATTTATTAGATCTTCACATTGTGTGGAACCTCTGTTGCTCCTCCTGGAAATGTATGGCTAAATTGATAACTGGATGTTACCATTCCCCTTGTCAAAAGTGATGTGTCCCTACACAGTTAGTAGAGTAAGCACTCGTTGGGACCCACTCCCAACTGTTAATTTATTCATACTTTTCCTAGAGGAATAACAGAGGGACATCATAATGCAGTATTAAAAAGCCTTGTCTGAGCACTGTTATTTCATGGGCAGTGCAAGTATCTAGTAAAATGGATATGAAGCGATTGGACAAGTAATGTATGCCACACCACACAGGAAGGCGGACAGTGGACGTCCCCTATCCTGCCCATACATAGTCACTGCAGATTAGTTATAGTCTGGTAATAAGAATTTGCTGATCAGTGGGGGTCCAACCTCTGGGACCCCCACTGACCATGACAACTGGGGTGTTTTGTATCACTCCATTAACTTTAATGGAAACCCCCTTAGATAGCCAAGTGCTGTGTTTCGGCTATCTCTAGAAGTCCCCACTGAAATAAATGGAGTGCTGCACAGTCAGCCCAACCTGCAGCTTCAGTCAAACGGGTACAAAACACCTCCGTACTCAGGATTAGTGAGGTCACAGCATTCAGACCCCACAGATCAGATCCTTTCCAAAGGATAAGGGGTAATTTCTTATTACTGGATTACCCCTTAATGCGGACACATCACCCCAGCTTGTGTCTGGGCATGCTGACGGAAACCACCAAGCTGGTCATGGCGCTGCTGGTATAATGCATAGGTCAGGCCATCTATACCCATCTCCTCCCTCGTGCCCATTGCCTCCTACTCCAGCTCCTCCAGCAGGCCTATAGATCTGTGATTAATCCTCATATAACACAATAGCAGAGGTGGGGCCCCCTAGCAGGAAGAATGAGTAACGTAATTGTGGGTGAGGTATGTTCACATGGCACCATACCAGATTTGTTTGTAGGTTATAATGCTGGCTGAGTCAGGATCTATGATGCCAGTCTATCTCGGGTAAAGGCATGAACCCAAATCCTATCAGATACTGTGACGCCAACGCAGCCGCTTGTGAATCCAGCAGAATCAGCCGCAGTGTTATCTGTGTTGTGTCTGGAGGTCATACACTCACTCATGGAGAATTACTCACCAGAAAACTCCAAATATCCAACTGCTTGTGCCCAGATCACAGAGGAGCAACTTATTTACTACCCCTCCTACACATTTAAAGGGGTTTTCCCAAATTGATTTTTCATACTGATGACCTGTCCACAGGATAGGTCATCAATATGTGATCTTTGGGGGTCCGACACAAGGACCCTACACAGATCAGCTGTTGCAGCAGCCTCTGGGTGCCGGAAGTTTCTAGTGGATGGGCATTGTGTGCGGGGTGCTCCTATACAAGTAATAGGAGCGGCACAACAAGCCCCATCCACTGTATAGCGGCGGTTCTCCTATTACTTCTATAGAAGCAGCACACACTCCCTGTCCACTAGCAGCTTACAGCACACAAAGGCTGCTGATGCAACTGATCCGAGCGGGGCCCGTATGTTGGATCCCCACAGATCACATACTGATGACCGATCCTGTGACCTATCCAGTATGTGGACAGCTCTAGCCTCGGCCTACGTAGATCTCTGTGATGTTCAGAAAGTAAAATCTGTACTAGGGTCTAGTTTTTGTGCCCTTTTCTAATATTCATTCTCAGCGTCCTTCTTTCTTACAGTTCACCGCCCGCCAGAAAGTGTATAACATCGCGAATGAGCTGCTGCAGACGGAGAAGACTTACGTGTCCCGTTTACATCTCCTGGACCAGGTGAGGATGACATCTCTGATACTGAAAGTCGTCACATCTGCTCCATTTACCTCCTCACCTGCAGGTCACCATACAAATGAACGGTGGCCATACCCAACGCGGCTGACTGAGACATTACAAGACTATCGGCCTACTATCTAATGTGTTTGGTGATGTCTTGTCTCGCCCACGATGGCAGATTTCAGGCCAACTGAACTTGCATATGTTTGATCCTTGGTTCACAATCCAGTTGTGTCTGACAATGGCTTACTTCTGTTTTCCTTCTGACAACCCCTGCATGTGTATAGTCAGACAAAAGGGTATTTGGTCATACTCTATGGTGTTTGCTGTAGAAAGATAAGGAACCAAAATGGGCCCTGTCACATCGAGCCCCATAGCAGTCTTTGTGGCCTCATATTGACCCTCCTGCCTGTCATCTCCCATTATAGAAATTCTTGACTTTTTGGACCAGATGAATTACTAAAGGGGTATTCCGATCTTTATAGGGCTGCTGCTTCATAGATCTCAGTGGGCAGAGATGCTTGCCAGCACAGGCAGCTCTTCTATGTGGCGAGCTGCCAATGTATAGGGCTCATAGATATCAGATTTCTGATGGTGAAAACTACCAATTTTGGTAGGATCTACATTTCAGCGGTTCCCCAAGGTCTACTGGGATCAGATGGGATTTGGGCTTCAAGTTGGATTTCCTTTAGGGATTAACGGTGTCTTGTGTTTCCAAAAGCCCCTCATCTCTGGTCCGTTCTGAAATAAGATACACATCTGGCCAACCTTGTGTGTTGTCAAAGGTGTAGTAGGAAAGTAAGGGTTACTACCTTACTTAGGATAGATGGTGGATGTCATACTGTCCGTCAGCTGCCTGTTGTAATAATAATAATAATAATAATAATCCTTTAATAGTCCCACAATGGAGAAATTCAGTGTGTTACAGCAGCAAAGATAAGATAAGATAAGCAGATACAAATACAAATACAACATGTACAGGAATGTTCCAAGGTGAGAGGCATTACATTAATAGCAGACAGACAGATAGGACGTAGCAGAGGGGGGGGGGGGATTTAACAGGCAGAGAGATATTTCAGTTCTCTGTGTGTAATGATCTCCGCTTAGGTCGGTGTTGGTTGTACAGCCTAACCGCGGTGGGGAGGAAAGACTTCCGATAGGGCTCCTTCTCACACCTAGGGTGGAGCAGTCGGTCACTGACAGTACTGCTCAGCGCGATCACAGACTCATGCATGGGATGGGACTTCTTCTTCTGCATGGAGCTCACCACGGACAGTATCCTTCTGTCACCCACCACCTGCACTGGGTCCAGTGGGCTCCCCAGGACAGAGCTGGCCCTTCTAATCAGCTTGTAGTGATGGAAACCTCAAATTTGCCTCTCCCTTCAATGTTGGCCCTTACAATTACAGGTGTTCTGCGCCCGGCTCATGGAGGAGGCTGCCACGAAGGGCTCATTCCCCGGGGAAGTAGTTATGGGCATCTTCTCCAACATCTGCTCCATCTACTGCTTCCATCAACAGTTCCTGCTGCCCGAACTGGAGAAACGCATGCAGGAGTGGTGAGTTATCAGGAGGGGGCGGTCTGGGGGCATTTGTGATAGTCGCCACCCTAATAGGAGCAGTTTACAAGGCAATGGATTTCAAGGCTCTCAGATGATCTCTTCCTGCTGCAAACTACAACTCCCAGCATGTGCCTGACAGCCTCCAGATATCCATACGTTGGGGGCTACTGTGTTATGGAGTCACAGTATTCCTCAGTCGCATATTTTGCTTCCACATGAATAATTGTCCCATGTTTTTCCCCCTATTTAGGGACAGCAACCCTCGGATTGGCGACATCCTACAGAAATTGGCTCCATTCCTTAAAATGTACGGCGAGTACGTCAAGAACTTTGACAGGGCCATGGAGCTGGTGAACACCTGGACGGAGCGCTCCTCCCAATTCAAGAGCATCATCCAGGAGGTGCAGGTAAGTCTTCACAAGGGTTTCCCAGAATCCCCTACAGAATCCCCCACAGCCCTTGGGCCTGCCTCATGTAGTATTAAAGGGGTGGTCTATTTTTAGTATTGAAGTAATGGGTTCAGCTTCTGTATCACCCAGTGGTCAGCTCTTGTTGCCAAGGGTAGCTGTGACTGGGCATTCAGGGGAAATGTAATAATACATGGGGAGCCCCATTAGATATATTCAGTATGGGTTCTGAACTATTGATCAGTTCAGTGGCGATTTCTGGATTAGTGATCAAAAGTACAGAAGGCATGGTCAGTGATCCATGAGGTGTATAATCTCTAATACCAGGGGCATGCACAGAAATGCGAAGGGGCTCTACAGTACAATATACGAAAGCGAAAATGTAGTCCGTCTTCTGCTGCTGGTCCACGCCATCACACCTTCCCATCTAGGATAAGAGGACCTGCACCTTTCATCCCCTCCGTCCCTATTCCCATCTTTCTCTACCTGCTCTCATGCTTGCTAACACTGAAGGTTCACATTATTAGGAAGCTCATGAGGCCCTGCCGGACCATCATGACTCCTTATAGCAGCCGTAGAGACTATATATAATATGTGTGCCTTTATTGACATCCCACACAGATACAGGTTATGCCTCTGCTATATACTGTACTTCCCAGTATCTCTCTTCCTCCATATCACACTTCCTGGACCCCTGTGAGTATGACATTGACTACCTGAAGCCAGGCCTGAATTTCCAGGTTTTCTGCGGCGTTTGCCTTTATTATGGCCGCCGCTCGGTTTGCTGTGACTGGCGTCTGTGATCATTTTGCATTTTTCCATAAAATTTAGAAATGCCAAAGCCAGTCATCTATATTAAAGCCCATGTGTGGCTCCTGCGTCCCTCCTGATGATATATGGCCCCCCATATCGCACAGTGAGATGTGATCTACATTAATGATCTGGCTCCAGTCTTGGGATTTTTCCTCCCATTTTATTTTATGACCAATAATTACCAGATGCGGAGATTGGAGCGGGGAGAAGGAATTTCTGGCTGCCTTGTAAAGACGCTGCGCTTGTGAACTTCCTCTTAACCCCTGTGGCTGGATGTCCCGGGGACAGATACTTCAGGAGCGCAGTACTCCTCGCCCTCGTACCGGGCAACCCTCCAGCCTCACCTCACGTGTTAATGGGTTAAATGTCACCTGGGTTATACAGAATTAGAGGGAAGACTACTGAAGTCTCTGTGAGGCTGAGGTGGGTGAGGCCGAATTCCTCAGGCCCTGTAAACTAGACCTGATGTTCCCACAATAATGCGCAGGCTATAATTTCTTTACACTTCCTGTCCTGCTGAAATACAAAAAGCCTGTATGTCAGGGCGGGGGTACAAGGTTTATGTAACGGTGCCGTGTCTACCCTGTGACACCCCCCAAGATCAGTTCAGTTGACAGCTATTCCTCCTGCCATCCTCATACACATGCATGCTCAGTTCAGTTGACATCTTTTCTCCCTGACACACCTATACACATGCATGCTCAGTTCAGCTGACTATTCCTCCTGACACTTCCAAATACACGCTTGCCAAGTTCAATTGACAGCTCTTACTTCTGACACACCCATAGATGCTCTGTTCAGTCAACAGCTATTCCTCTTGACACCGTCATTCCCATGCATGCTCTGTTCAGTTGACGGTCATTCTTCCCGACACCCTTATACATGTGCATGCTCAGTTCAGTAGACCTCTGTTCTGTTTGACATACCCATACATGTGTATGCCTAATTTGGCCAATTGCTACTGGACCTGCTGATGTAAGCGTGTGTTACTGGCATCCATATATGCATCATGTAGCATTATCAGCCATGCTGTAGCCGATTGGTTCACAAAAGAAATTGTAGATTTTTTTTTTTTTCTATAATCCGTAAATTATGTCACCCCCCTCCCCTTTTATGGCACCCTAGGCTACCCCTCATTCCAGGCCTGGTGAGATGACATTTGTGTCCTTTTATATAGTGTTTCCCCACAGTGGCCCTTGGAGCCTGTCAGCAATATTAAACATCAATCTATAACCTGCCCGTGGGGCCAGGACTATTGTAGGACAGGCTGCGGCCTGCCAGTCACCTCCCTGCCCCCGACCCTTGTAGCTCCCTCTGTATTGCTGGTGCTCTGGATATGGCTGCGAGGCCTTGTATACACCTAGTCCCACATGTAGACATTGTAGTCAGTGTGTGATGTGCTTTGTGTTTCAGAAGGAGGAGGCCTGTGGTAACCTGACATTACAGCACCACATGCTGGGGCCTGTCCAGAGGATTCCTCGCTATGAGCTGCTCCTCAAGGATTATCTCCAGAAACTGTCAGAGGATTCCCGAGACCGGAGGGACGCAGAAAGTAAGTTACGCCTCATAGAAATCTGATTAACTGATGTGGAACTACATGTCCCAGCCAGTACAAATTATTGTATGTAGTACATTGTGGTGCTGGGAATTTACCCCGAGCGACATAAAATCTGCCCCCGCATAACAATTATATTCCAGATTGTGTTCTAATAACTGAGAATGCTCCTCCACACCATAACATGTACAGTGTATTCTCCCAGCTCTCCGTGTGTATACACTGCCCTCTAGTGGTAGCAAAGTATACGCCCTACTGCTCTGCATCAATTCATATTACAGAGACAGTCACACTGCAGAATTCTCCACTTTCTGTCCCTGTTATGGGCGTGAGCAGCTGCCTGGATATATTGTGGCTGTTGCTTGGGAACACAAGTCTTGGCTAGTGACCACAAGTCTTGGCTAGTGACACATCCGCACCTCTACACTCATGTCTGAATGTTCTCTCCTTCACCCCCGTACTTGCTGATTAACCTCTTACTGTTCGGATTTCTCTTCTTGCAGAATCCTTGGATCTTATTGCAACAGCCGCCGAGCATTCCAATGCAGCGATAAGAAAGATGGTGAGTGATCCTTATTGTTTCAGGATGTTCTGTGCTCTCTGAGGACAATCCAGTGATTTATTTTGACTCATTATATTGTCTGCAACGCCATCCCTTTAATACTAATAATTGTCTACACAGTGTTTCCATATCCCGCATTTCACCTTTCTTTAATAAATCCCATTATCAGAGTGTGACCCCTTTTTTTTTCTAGCATGGGTTGGTGCATAAATATAAGTTCTCTCTCTGCTGCCTGAGAACTACCATGTGACTTCAGATTCATCAAAGTCAGAAGGCCTTCCTGCTCCTCACCTAATCTACTTCCTATAGCCCCTCTCTCTCACATACTGCCTATGGGTTGTCGTCGTCCCCCCTTTTGTCGCAGTAAAGTCCCCATTACCTTCCCCAGTGTTATCAGCAGCACTTCTAGTGACTTCATCCTCACAGTCTAAGGTCCTGGAAGGTCCACTTTAGCATCAGCTTTGCAGAAACAGAAGCTAGGCATGGGTGCAGGAACTAGATCTGGGTGCAGAGACTAGTCCTGGGTGGCAGAATCAGCAATAGCAGATTCTGAATATACTTTGACTACCTTGCATAGCTAAAAAGAAAAATGCTGGAGTGTCCCTTTAATACTGACACCGCCTATGGTCCATGGACAATTCTTTTAGGTTTCATTCCTCCAGTGGGGTGCCTTCTTCTAGATCATCATAGTGCGGTGTCATGGTCTTCTCTCTGGGTTGGACCCTGTGATATCTAGTAGACGGAGGACAGGGCAGATTGTGACACCGCTCTGTGCTGTCCTCTTGTTAGCAGTAAGGCCAGGAAGATCGCTGATATCTCGGCAGGACTGTGGTCATGTCTGCTCTCTCCATCCCACAGGAAAGGATGCACAAGCTGTTGAAAGTGTATGAACTCCTGGGCGGAGAAGAGGATATTGTGAGCCCCACCAATGAGCTGATCAAAGAGGGGCACATACTTAAACTGTCAGCCAAGAATGGGACCACCCAGGACCGATACCTCATACTGGTGAGTGCCCCCGTACACATGGTCAATGGAGGATCATCACTGAGACTGATCTGAAACTGCGGCAACACTACAACTCTCAGTCTGCTGCTATCCGTGCCTGCTGAGAGTTGTAGTTCAGGTTGGATACACTATAAGGTCTTGTGCCTTTATACAAGTAACAGATCTCCATTATGACATCCTCAGTTTAGCTAAGTCTGTTCCTGGGAAAGCTGGGTGACAAGCAGTATGGCTTCCAGTCTAATATCCACCATACTACACCATTCCCATACTGCTGTAAATTTGCTGATCAGGAATCACCCATCTTTCCATGAATCGGATACAGATTCTAATAATGTCCCGTTATATCTGCTCACAGTTCAATGACCGCTTGCTATACTGCGTTCCAAAGCTGCGTCTCATTGGCCAGAAATACAGCGTGAGGGCGAGGATTGATGTAGAGGGGATGGAGGTAGGTGTATGATGTGTACATGGGGATACATGGCTCTTACACAATACAGCGCCCCTCACAGGTCGTCTTTTCTTTTCCTTAGCTGAAGCACAGCAGCAGCCCCAACCTCACCAGGACCTTCTTAGTGTCTGGGAAGCAGCGTTCACTGGAGCTACAGGCCAGGTACGACTGAGGACAAGATGGAGGATTGAATGTCAGCATTTGCTTTGATACAGGCCCAAAACGTAAAGGGGGTTGTCTACCACATACCTGGTAGGATAGCCCAAAAGGCTAACATGTCCTGGACCTGGGGCTAAGACTACTACACCCCTGCTAAATACACTGGACAAGGCAGAGTTACTCTCTCTGCCCCCTGCCATATCACCCACACAACTATAGCCCTGGAAGTCCCCAGAATATTCTCTACATGCCCTCCAGGGAAACTGACAGCCAGTATTTAGTTTCACTGCAGTGCCACCACAGGAGAACAGAAGCATTACATGGCCCATATCTATGTAAAACATGTACATAGCAATAGCACATACACAGACCGTGTAATATGGCACATATTGCGGCAATATAGGCCTATATATACTTCACTGCTAGCATAACATGGCGGGCAATGGAGCAGACTGACATTTACTTTTCATGGACACTGCCACGAGGGAAAAACAAAACTGTATGTAACGGCCTATAGCAGGGCACTGTATTATAGATGTGTGCCACACGGGTCATATGTGACCTGGGCATCACTGACTGGTCTGCCGGAACCTGCCTGGCACTGTATTATAGATGTGTGCCACACGGGTCATATGGGCATCACTGACCGGTCTGCTGGCACCTGCCTGGCACTGTATTATAGATGTGTGCCACACGGGTCATATGGGCATCACTGACCGGTCTGCCAGCACCTGTCTGGCACTGTATCAATTTATCAACCACTTTATTGTTGTTTTTATTTCTTTTTTAAAATTTTTCTATTTTTTTTTTTCTATTTTCATAGAACCGAAGAAGAGAAAAAAGATTGGATCCAGGTGAGAAGATCTTCTATGTCAGAGCCCAGGGCTAGGATGGGGGAGGCATATACACATACTCAGGGTTGTACAGTCTTCTCATATGTGTACACACACAGCCGTACAGTCTTCTCATATGTACACACACACACACACACACACACACACACACACACACACACACACACACCGTACAGTCTTCTCTTGATGACACTTATGGGGTTGACTGTTTTGTAACATTCCTCATCTCTCATAGGCCATTGAAGCTACGATGAGTCGCCATGAGCAGACAATGGAGACTTACAAACTGCTAAACTACACCCACCGGGAAGATGACGACACCCCTCCAAACTCACCGGTAACTATTCACATGTTGGAGGAGGGCTGGGGGGGAGAGGGGCCCTGCAGGTAAATAACATTACACTAAGTCATGTGCTAGTAATATGGCTGTCACATAATCCAGTCCCATCATCCATACAGAACACAGACTTGGGCAAGCGAGCCCCAACCCCAATCCGCGAGAAGGAGGTGACCATGTGCATGAAGTGCCAAGAAGCTTTCAACTCCATAACCAAAAGGAGGCACCACTGCAAGGCCTGCGGACACGTGAGTTATCTGCTGTCTACACCGAGAGGTCCCCCCACCCAGTGTTACACCTTCGCCTTGCTATATACACTTATACATGATGCTGCCTCTAGAGGAGGCTGAAGGTATAGATCATCCCACAGGCTCCCTCTAGTGGTGTTTCTAGTTTCTGCAGGCCACTTGCCGTAAATATGGTGAGACAAGCAGATTTTGTGAAGCTCATGGATCACAACTTGTTTCACCTGTATGTGGCGGCTTTTGTTGCTAAGCAACGTCCTAGATGTATTTGGACCACTGATCAGTGGACTGTAACAAGTCATTACTATGGAAACTTGTTATCTCCATCCATCCTGCACCATAGAATGTGTCATCCATTTTCCTCTCACCAGCTTGACTTGTCTATTCCTGCTTTACACTGCAGCTCATTTCCTTTTGCTGAGATATTAAAACCCTCTGCTGTTCCTTATTTTACAGGTTGTCTGCGGGAAATGCTCAGAGTTTCGTGCCAGACTCGTCTATGACAATAACCGAACAAATCGCGTATGTGTGGACTGTTACAGCACCCTGCATGGTTCTACGTCCAGCCCCGGGTACAACTCCCATACACCTCAGCGGAGGAAGTCCATCCTAGAGGTATGTGGAGTCTGCTGACATAGGAGGGGGCTATCCTCCCTCTGCAGGTGGGTGGCATTGTACTGCAGCGCCCACTGCAGGGTATATGTGGTATTACAAGACAGCCTTTCATATCCTCTTGAGCAAGGGTACTCGGCTACTTATAGTAAAGGCCCACTGGCCGGGGTCTGCCCTTAGGTCCAAGATGAACAGTGTCTGAACATGTCGAGTATTTACATGAGTCAAGACAAACCTGTAACCCAGTAATAGTGCCCACCCCTGCGTAACATACAGTGATGAAGCCTCCTTAGTGCCCCCACACAGTATATACCACTTTGTGCCACCACATAGTATGATGCTACATTTGTGCCCTGCCTTTGTAGGACCCTACTAAATCTATGATATACCATAATAAGTCATATTGACACAGGCTATCCTAAGTGGACAAACCCTTTAAGGAGCATTTATTAAATACAGTCCCAGGTGGTACAGCCTAAAATCCCCATAGTAGCCCAAACAAAGGACATTTTATCTGACGGGCAGATGACGTCCGTGCTGTTGGGCAGTTTTGGCTTTCCTTACTAAATCCGACCCGCACATCCCCCTTGATCCAGCACTGTGTGGAGTCACTCACCTGCACTATAATGTCACACATGCAGCCTGCTATACTGGGACGGCACATGCACTCCAGACATTGGTGCTGTAATGCACATAATACCCCCTGGACATTTAATGTATGTATGCATCATATATTATGGCAATTCTGATGAGAAGCAATGCCCTAAAGGCCCTATTCCCATTGGTTAAAAAAAAACCGGATTGCTGGGAGCTCGTTCAGAACACATCATAAAGGCTACATGTCTTATGTCTTACTGTCATCCTGGCTGGGATTTTCCTTAGCCCTAGAACTTAAGACTTGGAAGCTCACATAATAAGGTGAGATCCCCAATATGGGGATCATAACCAAATTCTACCACAACACAAAACATTCCCTTTATTTTGCTGTTTTACTGAACGTCCCGTGTTATTTCCCCCACAGAAACAGGCATCGGTGGTGGCAGAGCACAGTGTAATGTGCAGTTATATGCATTATATGGAGAAGGGCGCCAAGAGCTGGCACAAGGGCTGGTTTGTCATCCCGCAGAATGAGCCCCTGGTCCTGTACATCTACGGCGCCCCCCAGGTCAGTATAATCTCACCAGGATATTGCAGAGCGCTCTGTGTATGGCTGTTCCTAGATTATTGACTGTCTCCTCTGCCCACCCACCAGGACGTGAAGGCTCAGCGCAGCATCCCTCTGATCGGCTTTGAAGTGACCCCGACAGAACAATGTGAGCGCTCTGACCGCAAGCATGTCTTCAAGATCAGCCAGAGCCAGCTCAGCTTCTACTTCAGCCCAGAAACCGAGGAGCTGCAGCTCCGCTGGGTGAAGGCATTGTCCCGAGCCGGCCGAGGCGAAGACTGCAGCTGCAAAGACTTACTCCTCGAGGCTGAAGAGGAGAATGATGGGACTGAGGACCCTCTAGGGGACACTTGAGGACTGATCCACTACACCTCCCCCTCTTGTAGATCCACAAGGGTGGAGATAAGACTTATCCGTTCATCATTGACAGGGGAATATTCTGAGCGTGGGGCTAATATTGTTTGTCTTGGCTTCACATGGGGAGGGCTGGACTCACCCATAGTACTTCCATGTTCTACAAAGGACCCGAAAGGAGAACTGAGACGCTACCCCCGGAGGATCAGTGTGAGACTTGACCTCCTCTGGGCCAGCTACGAAGGATGGGGCTGGACCGACCCATCATCACCTACATAGGAAAGAGTGGGATGGCTGGATTGACCTGTTAACCCTTCCTAGGTCACCAGACACTTCCGCACTCTTGAACTCATTCTTACTCAAACCCATCACCGGCACTTTCTCTTTTTTAATATGTATTATAATTATTTTAATAATATTTAGCGACACTTTTTTTAAGTTGTTCTTTTGCTTGTTCTGGGCCTTCGGGTCAATTTTAAAGTTTCTGTCATCGTCATTCCAGACTCCATGTCCACATGTCCCTGTGGGAGGAAAATAGGGGCAGAGTGTAATGAAGCCAGTAGATTCCTAATAAAGTGCCATAAAATGGAGGAAGCGCTTAATAGCACAGATGTGTACAGTGCCATAGAAACCACCCCACCCCTGCTGTCCCAGCATGCCCCTATCCAAATTCAGTTTGTATATACCACACCATAGGGGGGTAGTATATGGAATAAGTGTCACTCAGTCCTAAAATATGGGGCAGTAACAGAAGTGAGGAGGAAAAATTCTTCCTGATCATACATAATGAGGCAGATTTATGAAGACTGGTGTTTTGTATGCCAGTCTTAATAAAGGCCTTAACTGGCACAGGGAAATACTGATTTACCAAGAGGCTGCGGTCTCTTGATAGATCAGGCACATGCCCGTGTGCCAGGATGGAGATCTATGCCAGCTAGGCGCTGATGTAAAGTTGCAAGGTGCAGAACGGGGGATGTGGCGCATGTTTGGTGCAAGAAAGGGCTTTGTGTCAAATCTGTGCCCAATATCATCCCCTCTATATCAGAAACCTGGCATAGAGGGATTGATAAGTCCCCCTTCAATGTGTATGGCAAGGGTTAAATCCACCAGACTTACAAACTATGCCAAAGCCCACATTTTAGTGTCCCATGTACTGGTGCAATACTCAGACCCCACTGGGATTCTCCTGAACCTACGGTGATTTCTGTCTGCTCCAGATATTGTGCCAGGATAGGTTTTGTGCTATTTTTCTTGTAGGAGTGGCCCACAAACATGTTTTGGGCATCCTTAAAGGGGGCCAATCCAGATCAGGCTTTACAAAATAGTTGAAACCACAAGACTAGTGCCAACGTCACATACAACCCTTAAAGGGACACTCCAGGCAGAACTAATACACTGCAATATGCCAAGTGCAGGGCCTGAGGGGGCGGGGCATGACAAGGATTTTCTCTATGGTGAGCTTTGAATTCCTATGTCATGCTCCGCCCCCTCATGCCCGATACCGTCTGTTTTTTCCTGGTGTGTTCCTTTAATCTAAGGGAAGGAGTCTCCCTTACTTCTGCCATGCCCAGCACTTGTCATTGCCGTCACATTCAGCCAATGCGATATTGACAAATCAGTCCATTACGGCGCCTGTAGCCGATCCAATGTCAAAGACCATCCTATAAGCGAGCCCAGCAGAGGGGAGCAGACATGTCACCAGTGCATGGAGAGGGGACACGTAACCTAAAACGAAGCCGCCCGTTGTTACATCCATTAACCCAGGAGACAACCCCATATCATACTCCTAGGAGCTTCAGTTTTAGGTGTCCTGTTCCTTCCCATGACCCCATACACAACCCGTAGCCCCTAAACCACCTCCGCCTGCGCCCACATCTCAAGGGCATTTCCATTTACAGGATGTGCCAAGAAACATTTTAACTTGTGAATTTTGCCAAATTCCACCTGAAACTGCACAGTCAGGATAGACTGGATGAGTTTCGGCACAGGAAAGCAGCGATGTAGCAGAGGTGTTTGTGTCTGTTCATACTGACATGTCCTACAATTCTGTACATGTGTATTTTCTACCGCCCCCTGCCGCCCTGTGAATGCCCCTCCGCCGTTCTGTGATGTTTGCACACGACGCGCTGCCAGTATTGACGTCTCTACGCGCCTCTCTGCTTCCAATCTATGTCAGCTGTTGGGTGGAGGTGTGACATTGGTGGCAGGCCACTGGGGATGTCTGTACGAAACGTGCCCCTCCCCCCGTGCTGAAGACCCTTCTGTCCAATACAGTCTGTTTATTGCACCCGGTCTGCTTGTGTTATTTCTGTATAGATTATTTAATAGGTATCAATAAAGTTGGCTGAGCATCATGGGAAGTTTTATACCAGACTCGATGAGCGGAATTTTTCAACCAAAGTAGCTGCAGCCGAGAAAAGATCTTAAAGGGGATTTCCTATGAATATAACCATATGTAAGTGTATAGAAAATTTATAGTATTATAAGATTTCCTCCGAACATCTTAGTGGTGACATCTGTTGTCTCGATCAATTGCCAATGGATATGACCATGACTGTAGGAGCTTTCTATGGGCTGCCAGCCATGATGTCCTTATTGTGGTCAGGTTATCAGGAGGACACTACATGTATGAGAAGATAACCCGGACACAATAAGGACATCATGGCCGGTTATCAGGAGGGACACTACATGTATGAGAAGATAACCCGGACACAATAAGGACATCATGGCCGGTTATCAGGAGGACACTACATGTATGAGAAGATAACCCGGACACAATAAGGACATCATGGCCGGTTATCAGGAGGACACTACATGTATGAGAAGATAACCCGGACACAATAAGGACATCATGGCTGGTTATCAGGAGGGGACACTACATGTATGAGAAGATAACCCGGCCACAATAAGGACATCATGGCTGGTTATCAGGAGGACACTACATGTATGAGAAGATAACCCGGACACAATAAGGACATCATGGCTGGTTATCAGGAGGGGACACTACATGTATGAGAAGATAACCCGGACACAATAAGGACATCATGGCTGGTTATCAGGAGGACACTACATGTATGAGAAGATAACCCGGACACAATAAGGACATCATGGCTGGTTATCAGGAGGACACTACATGTATGAGAAGATAACCCGGACACAATAAGGACATCATGGCTGGTTATCAGGAGGACACTACATGTATGAGAAGATAACCCGGACACAATAAGGACATCATGGCTGGTTATCAGGCAGGGACACTACATGTATGAGAAGATAACCCGGACACAATAAGGACATCATGGCTGGTTATCAGGAGGACACTACATGTATGAGAAGATAACCTGGACACAATAAGGACATCATGGCTGGTTATCAGGAGGGGACACTACATGTATGAGAAGATAACCCGACCACAATAAGGACATCATGGCTGGTTATCAGGAGGACACTACATGTATGAGAAGATAACCCGGACACAATAAGGACATCATGGCTGGTTATCAGGAGGACACTACATGTATGAGAAGATAACCCGGACACAATAAGGACATCATGGCTGGTTATCAGGCAGGGACACTACGTGTATGAGAAGATAACCCGGACACAATAAGGACATCATGGCTGGTTATCAGGAGGACACTAGATGTATGAGAAGATAACCCGGACACAATAAGGACATCATGGCTGGTTATCAGGCAGGGACACTACATGTATGAGAAGATAACCCGGACACAATAAGGACATCATGGCTGGTTATCAGGAGGACACTACATGTATGAGAAGATAACCTGACCACAATAAGGACATCATGTCTGGTTATCAGGAGGACACTACATGTATGAGAAGATAACCCGACCACAATAAGGACATGATGGCTGGTTATCAGGAGGACACTACATGTATGAGAAGATAACCCGGACACAATAAGGACATCATGGCTGGTTATCAGGAGGGACAGTACATGTATGAGAAGATAACCCGGACACAATAAGGACATCATGGCTGGTTATCAGGAGGACACTACATGTATGAGAAGATAACCCGGACACAATAAGGACATCATGGCTGGTTATCAGGAGGACACTACATGTATGAGAAGATAACCCGGACACAATAAGGACATCATGGCTGGTTATCAGGAGGGACACTACATGTATGAGAAGATAACCCGGGCACAATAAGGACATCATGGCTGGTTATCAGGAGGACACTACATGTATGAGAAGATAACCCGGGCACAATAAGGACATCATGGCTGGTTATCAGGAGGACACTACATGTATGAGAAGATAACCCCGACACAATAAGGACATCATGGCTGGCAAACCATAGCAAGTTCCCCCACTCATGTTCATATCCACTGGCAACCAATAAAGACATTTTTAGGCTGAGGCCCCACGTTGCGGAAACAAAGCTTTTTTTGTTGCAGATTTTGTTGCGGTTTTTTGAGCCAAAGCCAGGAGTGGATTGAGCAGAAGGAAGAAGTATAAGAACTTCCTTTATATTTCCCCTTCCTTTTGTAGCCATTCTTGGCTTTGGCTCAAAAAACCGCAGCAAAATCTTCAACAAAAAAAAGCTGCGTTTCCGCAACGTGGGGCCTCAGCCTTAATTTATATTTGCGAAATATTTTTGACTTTTAGCTACAAATTTACATATGGTTGTGTTCCTGATTTTGTAAAGGTCAGTTCACACATGCAGTATTTTTGTTCTGGGATTTTGATTGTTGTAGAATCTTAGTACAGATTTGGCAAAGTACAGTACAATATTCCAGGGCTGTTGGGCCCAGTTCAAAGGTTTCCTAAGTGCTCCCCCATATAATGTCCCATTCAAGTGGCCCCAATAAAAAAATAAAAATGATATTTGCATAGCCCCCATCCCACAGAGTTGCCTGCAGGCTTCAGCTGTAGTGATGTCACCGGCTCAGTTAGAGCAGATAGCTTTGTGCTCAACCATTGTAGGCATGTTTATCAGCCTCCTAAGGACACAGATATGATTGAAACTGTGACCTTCCACCTGAAATGGAGACTGTCCTGCTTGATCCTGGTAGGCCGAGGGGGCCCCCAATACCATAGGGTCAGATGCACTGGTTGCCCTGTGGGTGAAGCAGCCCTGCAAGGTTACTGCATGGGGTTGTAACAAATTCAGATATGATGTAGATTCCCACGGCAGGTTTCATTAATTGCAAAGCAGGGCTGCTTTAACCATAGGGCCCTATAGTAGTGGGGGCCCCTTGGGACAGTCCTACTTCCCCAACTCATTGGCGTCCGGGTGCTGAAGGTGCGATGTAGTGATGTCACTTCCATCATGTCTGCAGCTCCCTGAAGCCTCCCAGAGAGTACCAGGAGAGGGACAGTATACTGTGGGATCAACTGGAGCAGGACAGTATACTGTGAGATCAACTGGAGGAAAATATTATACTGTGGGATCAACTTTGGAGGGGACATACCATGTTACGGTGACTTTAGGGGTGTTCTACTGTGTGGGGGCAAAAGAGAAATTAATGAGTGGAGTCAAAGTGGAAGTGGGAGGGGTTAAATTTACAAATTTTATCCCTCATTCTGTCCTTTGAAAGTTGTGAGGTAATGTGATACTGTGGGGACAAAATGGAAGGGGGACATGAAACTGAGAGGGCAACTAGAGGGGGACATTGTAATATAATGTCTGAGGGGCCGAGGGGTAGGGTGAAGTTTAAAGTGTGATGCATGGAGGGGCCACTGAGGGGCATTATATTGTATGGGGCCACTAGGTAGGCATTATACTGTGTGAGGGCCACTAAGGGGCTTTATATTCTGTGGGGGATATGGGGGGGGGCATTATAATTGGTGTAGGTCAGGTATTTCTAATTAGTGGTGATGGGGGGGGCACCTTTGCACTAGGCCCACCAATGTGATAAAATGGCCCTGTGTGAATCTGCCCCTATATGCATAGACATAGGGGGAGATTTATCAAGCAAAATGCACCAGAATTGTGACCTAATAGGCTTTGTGCCACATTTATTAAGGCTTTTAGACACTTTTACAACTTGTACTAAAAAGGGGCACAGCCTAAGTTTCGACACCATGTGCCAAAAAATAACCTGTCACTGACTGGCATGTGGGGTTATTAATGTAGTTGTAGGATCTCCATGTGCCTCATATAAGGTTACTAATATGGAGGTACTAATAAAAGGGCCTCCATGATGAAGTGTTATGTGAGGCACACAGGGGTTAATGCGAGGGACATGATGGGATTAAAGTGCTATTAATGTGAGGCCCATGAAGTTGCTAAATTGTAAGGGCCCTTGTACACAATCAAGTCCCATCTATGGAAAACGGTCCGTGTGCATGGGCCGTAGTATCTGGACTGAACTCGGCCGTGTGCATAGAAATCGCTGCATTATAGCCAGTTATGATACACGGAGCAATGCAGAGACTTCTGTACACACAGCCGGGTACTATGGCCCACGTATGGATGGGACTCGGCATGTGCAGGGGCCCTAAGGCCTCATACACACAACTTAGTGGGCTGTCCGAGGAGGCGACCGATGGTCGGCTCAGTTCCAATGATTATAGAGCAAGTCCAATGTATTGGAACAGAACACTGAAGTCAATGGGGGAGCGGAAAGCACTGGGACGGCATCCAAGTGTCATCCGAGTGTATCCCACTCTAAAATGGATCCCCCCCCCCTCAGCCTGCGCACTTGGTCGTGTATGTGAGGCTCGCCGTCTGTTTTACCCCTTTTAGACAGTATTAATAAATCTGGGATCAGTAGCCCAAATCCATATATAACAAGTATATGATATTTACATCGGGGTCCATTTGTGTATCTGTAGTATGGTGGAAATGCTGGTTACAATACGGAGAGACAGAGAAAGCTTAAAGGGGTGTTCCCACTGTACAGGGCGACCGCCGCCAATGCACAAGGGAAGATACGCTACGTACATACAAAATATCATAAAACTATCCGTCAGTGCGGCCCCGGCCAGCAGATACATCCAGTATTAATGTCACTTTGGTCATGCGCCCTCTGGTGGGAGGCTGCCATCATTCATTTATACATTATATGCTTAAAGGGGATGTCCAGGGAGGGTTTTTCCCTCACTTGCTTCCACTGGGTTTTTTCAGATGCTATACTTAGGGGTGTTCTTTCTGACCCCAGGTCATGTGATCAGAGCCAGCACCGAGGCTCCGGGTCACTCCTCCTCCTCCTCCTCACTACTGTCTCTTACAGGTGGCCTGGCAGACTATAGTAAAGCCAGTCCCTATAGCACAGGTAACTAGTGGTGAAAACAGAGGAGGGAGGAAGCGACTCGGGGGCTGAAACTGATCATGTCACCTGGTGTCAGAACCAGCCCATAACCCCCAGGTACAGCGGTTAAAAGCCCTGCAGGAAGTAAGACTCCCTGGAGAACCCCTTTAAAAATCAGAAGGAGTGCTGGTAGTTACCTTGAAGTCAATCTGTGACCCAAGAGCTGCTGCAGCATCTGTGGTATGGTGCGCCGGGGTCTTCTGTACTGTTACATAAGAAGCAGAGACCTCCTGTCCGATTGTCTGCTCTGTGGAAAAACGATGGACATATCCCTTCCATGTAACAAACAATACAGCAGTGTAGAACTTACCAGGTATACGGGAGGGGACACGGGTATATATCACAACACTTCCTGCTATAAAAATAAAGCACAATTGCCATTATCTTAGGGCAGATTCGAGGCTTCTAAATCAGAAGTTCCCCATCACAATGGCAGCCACACTCCGCTACCTCACTGCAGCCACAATGCCCCATCATAATGTCAGCCATAGCACCCGTCACACTTTCGGGCACAGTCATGAACATGGACGGCCTTTTACAGCACCCCTTCTAGTCAGAAGCAGAGGTTGGAGTGAGTTTGGAGCTGCATTGGTTTGGCTAGAAGGTCCTGGCAGAGCACACAGTGCGCAGATCTGCTGTGCTGTGTACAGATGTATATGTGATGTCCTGACAGTCACACTTTGCCTTATCTGAAGATTAATATCTGACCACAGTTTAGGGAACCTGATGTAGTCTGACACACCCCCTGCTCTGCAGCCTGAGCCAATAATTAGGCAGGGGCGTGTCTTAGACGACCTCAGACTCCCTGTAGGCACTGGAGCTAAAACATCACAGCTCTGTCCTTAGGGAACTGGGCTAAAAAGCAGCCAAGTACTGACCATCAGTTAATGTTCTACAAAGGACACAAGAACAACATTCACTTAAGGGTATGACCAGACAGTGCGGCATCTGTGCTAGTCAGTTATACACTGATAGATAGCTGATCCCCCCCACTAAAATCAGCAGATTGAGCCCTGCTGACTTCATTGGGATCAGCCTTCTAACAGCAGAGGACATGAAAGATCTTCCTTACAGGAGTTTACCATCACCAAAGTCCCATGTAAAGCACTTACCATATACTGTCGTAGGCCGGTTAGTGACATCCTGAACATACAAAGTACAATCTTGCTGCTGAGAAAATAAAATTTTAATCCATATGCAAATTTAGCTATCTGTAGACACTTATGGATCAGCGAGACCTTTCTCATTTTCTGTCAACTCCAGCTCTTTTCATCCTTTAATAGCCACCCCTTCATTGATTCAAGCAGTTGTAATTTTTTCTCTAGCCCCCACCGTTCCCCAGCTATCAGTGCAGTTAGTTTTAGTGCTTGATATGGTAACTTAACTCCCTAATAGCAAGTGGTTGGCGACAGGCAAGAGGTGTGGCTTAGAACTCTGACATTGTCCACCTCTGATTGGAGCTCTGGGTCACGCCCCCCCTTGCCTGCTCTTGCTCAACACCATCTACTAGCCATTAGAGAGTCAAGTTAGGATATCAGGCACCAAAACTAAGAATATGGATTACTTGGGAATGGTGGGGGCTAGAGAAGAAATTCCAACTGTGCCAGAATCAGTGGAGCAGCGACTATTAAAAGGATGAAAAGAGCTGGAGTTGGTGAAAAGTTCTCAAATGGAAAAACGTATAAATGAAACTGAAAGATGATAATAGGAGAATCTAAATAGAAAGACAGAAAAGAAACGCAAGAGACACAGATTTACTAAAAGAATAGACTTTATTAAGCATTGTAAGTCTTTCTAACTGGAAACCAAGCTCCTCCATGAAGCGTTCCTAAACATTCTGCATCATAAGTTCACCACCTTCTCAACAACAGCAGACATTC
Source organism: Leptodactylus fallax (assembly GCA_947044405.1). NCBI lineage: Eukaryota > Metazoa > Chordata > Amphibia > Anura > Leptodactylidae > Leptodactylus > Leptodactylus fallax. The sequence goes on along the minus strand of CAMRHE010000121.1, from coordinate 2,228,915 downwards.
TCAAGAGTTGTGCCGCTCTAACTTACATTGATAAACTATGGAGATGCTGGGGGCAGGGATTACAGGACAGGAAGATTTTGGGAGGTGGGAGATAGTTACACATTACCCATCCACTAAACAGGTGACTAGCATAAAAGGGGGCGTTTATTAACAGGGGAGAAAATATAATCCAGAAGCCATGTTTTTTTTTTTATTATTTTTTTTTGTTTTTAGATATTTTTTTTTGACTGTAATTAAACACAGACAGTATCAGTTAAACATGAAGTTACTAACAAAGATTCATCGCAGTGAAAGATTCACCTAGCTAAAAAAAAATTCAGAAAAAAAAAAAAAAAAAAAAAAAAAAAATCCTGAAGAGAAAGCGGGAAGTTTATATTAATTGGGTTTAACAGGGAGCGGGCTTACAAAATATATATACGTACGCTTTGAAAGTCGGCAAGATTTCCTTTCAAAGGTTTTTCAGTTTCTTCTCGAAAAAAATAAATAAATTCATTAGCGATTAGTTACCACTAAACCAGGAATAAAAGAAGCGTAATATCACAAATACATGTGCAGCAGATACAAATGGGTCAAAGTCTACACCCAAAAGGAATCGGGTGCCAGGACAAGTATTTTTTTTTGTAATTTTTTTAATTTTTTTTTCTTCCTTAAAGTCTTAACAAGAAAATGTTAGTTTTACTTGTATTTTTTTGTTGTTGTTTCAGAACATCTAAAAAAAAAAAAAAAAAAAATTATAGATGATAAAAGACACGTTAATTCAGCAGTATGTGCGAGAATCATCTCCGAGGATGTGATCAAAATCCAAAAAAATAAAATTAAAAAATTAATCGGAAATATATGACGAGTAAATAAAGAAGACGAATGGGATCATGGGCTGCCCTGTGGCGAGACACCGGTAATGGGGGTGACCGGATGTCGCCGGTAGCGGGCAGCATCGCACTCCACAGTCTTCCGCACACAACACGGTTGAAGCCTTTTTTTGGATGTCGGGACTATAGACGGCCATGACACTACGGTAAGGGTCTAGGTTATGTAAAAAGGCTTGCGTACTCCATCTATGATGTGTTATGGGGAATACCGGGAGTGGCTGCAGTCTGGTATATACGTCATAGTACTGCATTGCTGTGTAGCATCAGGTAAAGTGTCATGGCGGTGCCTTGTCGTCAGACTGTGCACAATACAAGGAACAAGGCAACACATAACTACTGTTCCCAAAACTTCCTACCGTCCAACGGGCTCGGGGTCGGAGAGCCATAGCCCGTGTGGCTTCATACAGATTACAGGGGGGGTTTTTGGGAACCTACCATAGTCAATTCGAGCAATATGTATATAATAAAGAACAGTGTTACATCAACAATAACGGCCCACCCTCCCCTCCCCCTTAACACCAAAAAAGTATATAACCTAGCCGGGTAACATTGCAAACAGAAGGAAGGGCAGCTACTAACCCCTTCTACGTTACGTGCGCTTAATTGGTATAAGCCAGCAATTCTTTTGCTCAAAAAAATTACCTTTCTGAAATCAAACGAGACTAAAAAAATAAAAAAAAATAAAAAGTTAGATTTCCGTATAGGCCGAGCTGTCTTTGCGCACGTCCTGGATGCAGGCAAGAGCGTGCGGTTGTATCGCCGCCGGTGGAAGACGGCGTGTTTAACGTCAGAAAGGTATCAGGAAAAAGTGCGCGTGATATAAATGAGATTAGCGGTTACTTTAATTCAACGTCAGAGATTATGGTTAGTGAGAAACATTTCAACAAAGCCCTGGCGGTCGGCGTTTTTTTTTTTTTTTAAATCGCCCGTTGCCAGCTACGTAATGTGCGTAGAACACATGATAAAAATAAAAATATAAAAATTGTATTCTACTAAAATCTAAAAAAAAAAATTTAAATAAAACTCAATACGGTAATTAATAGTGGATCATAAGTGGATGTTCATGTGTGATTAAAATTAGTTTTAATTGTGAAATGCAGTAAAAATAAAAAAAAAATGTATTACATAGAAACGGCTGAAAAAAAAAACAAAAAAAAAAAAAAAAACACTAGTTGACACTTTGGGCGGGAACTGGCTGTTCTTTTCTCCCTGTGAAATATCAGGACAGGTTCCCCCCTTATGTACGGTTTTAGCCCTCTGTTACCCATCATGGGCATGATTCCTGGCCACGGCAAAAGTCCATCCAAGTGGCCGTAGTCGTAAACAGAGGGAAATTTTCGTCACGACTCCTGGGTTGAGTGCCCCCCCAGGACAATGTATTTGATAACAATGCCTAAAAGAAGAGATCCGAGCAGCGGGGCATCAGTGGATGCCGACGTCAGAAAGTGGCCTGGCATGACTCCCGTTATCATCGGCAACGCGAGTGCCCGAGCCGGTGATGCCGCCGAATGGTATTTGTTGAGGTTTGTAAAGACCGTTGTAATGTTACCTCCCTTCTTTCGTATAAAGTTTGGAGAAAATAAAACCCAAAAAATTGATAAAAAAAACAAACAAAAAACACATGCAATGTAAAGGGCTGAGTACAGCACCGCAACACTGCAAAACCATCATACCAGCTGTACGCTGGAGATCGGCTCAGCTCTGCTCAGTACACACTGACATCGCTTCTAGTCAACGCGGGATGGAAGGGACAAGATACTAATATGAAGGGGCATGGACTGGAATAAGTATCGTAACCATTTATTCTCACCCTGACATACCCCCCCGCTCTGGGGGGTGGATGTGGCATATAACATGGGTGACCTACACCAAGTGGGTCCATAATGCTGTGCTCAACAACAATGCCTAGGATCAAACAAAAAACTAAATCCACGGAAATAACCCAAAAACGGTTCATTTTATCACTTAAAGGGCCACCAGAGCAGATTCTCTTACAGATATAGTAAGTGGAAATTGTAGCACTAAATAGGCCCCCAAAAGTGGCAATTGGGGAACCAAAGTGAGCTCTGTCGCTGTAGTCTCGCAAACTAGTCACAACACAGGAGGACCCCCTGGGATTCTACTGATCATAACATAGGGTAAGCAGAATCATGAAGGGTCCAGGTGTTTGCAGGTGTTGCAGTGGTGTGAAACTAACCTAGGAGTTCTTCTCAATGCTGCTGTTTTTGGGGCACAATTGCATATGGAAGTTCAACTGTATGTGGCTATTTCAATCAAAAGTAGTAAAATGGGTTTAAGAAGCGTTAGTGACTTCACCTATCCCCCTGCTGCTCCTGTCTGGGTCCCCTGCTGGTCTCTACTTTATGCTCAGCCAACCATTGGTTGAGGCGGGTCACCACTAGAGAATATGATTGGCTGTATTTCCTGTGTGTCAGGAGGGACCAAAAACAGTCCAACACTGCAGTGGAGGCAGGGAGGGGAGTACTGCTTCTTTTATTTATTTATTTTTTTAGGGGGTTTTCCAGAACTATCATCAATATGTGATCAATGAGGGTCTGACACCCAGGAACACTACATATCAGCGGTTTCAAGAGGCTACAGCCAATGACATTCATGAGTCAAATGATACAACGGCAGCTCCATCTCATTCAAGTGAATGGGGCTGAGCTGCAATACTAAGCACAGCCACTATACAATGTACGGCGCTGTGCTTGGTATTCAGTGAAGAGGCCTCGGCACTCACCTGAATGCAGTGGCCTCATAAACCAGCTGATCTGCGGTGGTCCCGGGTGTCAGAGCCCCCAATGATCAGACACTGATGACCTATTCCTATGGATAGGTCACCAATGTACAAGCCCTGGAAAACACATTTAACCGATTTTGAGCCATTTGTTAAAAAAAAATAAAAAATTCTGATTAGAAATTCCCTTTAATGGTGTATGTACCATGGATATTAAAATGGTGTAAAATAACCACCCCCCACCCAGAAGTAAGATTGCAAGACAAGGTTGTACCCCATACTTATCAGGGGACTACTAGCAATAGCTGACCAACAAGGTGCTCATCACATCCAACCGCAACTCATTCAACAAAAATGGATAGATACGTGAAAACCATCATTCCTAGTGATAACCGCACTAGGTAAATTTACAGTGTTAACAGGGGGCAAAGAAAAAACCCAAATCTTCCTAAAAGGGACCGCTTTACAGTCCTCTCCTACAGGATGCAAGACGCAGCCCACAGTCTGGGCTCAGAGAACCACATAAAGACAACTTAAAGATGGGAGGAAGGACTTAGAATTTCCAGAGCGCTTCAATATTGGGTTTGTTTCCTACCAGGAAAAGGGAAGTCGTTCCTACATTTCTAGTAACGGGCGCAGAGCAACCCTCAAACAGAGAAAAAGCCGATGGGTGTCGGGGTGTTTCTTTCATCAACAACATAGTTAAAAAAAAAAATCTCATTTTTCGTTAAGTTTTTGGAGAGGTGGGCGCCGAGCGAAGGATTCCAAAATGGAGCGCTGGACACGAGAGCTAAAATTCTGCCCTCTCCTAGTGAATTACACGTCCGGAGTACAGTTCAGAGTCACCACAAACCTCCCCCCAGCAGCGGCAGCGTTCTCGAGGAATACTGGATCTGCTTAGGATGCAAATGTGGCTTTTAACTAAATATATATTTATAGGTTACATAAATAGATCTCTCTCTGCCTCTCTCTGTACATAAAGTCTGTGCACAAACGTATGCATATTCACAATATACACAGTGAGCCTTGTCAGACAAGTCCTAGATGCGTACTCGGCACGTATCCGCGGCGCGGCAGATCGCGTTATGCACATACAATCATTCACAGTACATCTTCGACCAAAACTGAGGTTTAACCTTTTGTGATGTCAAGCAACGTGTGCGCGAGTCTCGGCCGGACTGGGTTATACCATTTGCTACCAGAGGGGGAAACGGAAAACCCTTCCCTACTCCATTTCCTTCTCACATTCGAGCCAACAGTATACAAGTGGTTGGGATATTCACTATATGGTGCCTGTTAGGAAATGAAGGTAGCTGGACATGTACAGAGACGCTGCTGGCGACCCCCTGGGTACGCCATTTCAGCAGCGGGATATATATGGCTAATAGCGCTCCAAGGGAAGAAAGAAATGGAGGCGGCTTGTTTCGCTTTTTTTTGGTAGCAACTGAAATGACCCAGCCTAAAAAAACACAGGCTTGACCTTATCTGAGGGCAGGAAAAATCTGCCCGTGACAGTCCTCTTTCCTGAATGTCCCCTTTGTACAAAGGCCATATTTATATATATATATATTTTTATATATATATGTACATATAAAAAATAATATTAATAAAATTCTGACAAAAAGTCCCACATTATCTACAGGATTGGGTAGTCTGGCAGGAGGATTCCTCGTCTGAGGAGAGGAGGAGGAGGAGGGTGTGAGGAGGGAGGCACAGCTTAATACTGAGAATCCGTCAGTATAGGTTAGCTTACTCCGACCATATAGCTCTGCTTTATCGGAGTAGTATCCTGCGGCTATCCTGCCCACATGGCAATTTATTAATGCCACATATTGCAACTTATTCCTTCTATGGTCAGGAACAACTAGCAGCATTGCAATATATGTCAGACCAAGACTTTGGGTTCGGAGAGATAAGACACGGGTCAGATCCTCATGTCACAACCGGGATCACATTGCATCAGCATTCTCAAAGACGTGCTCTTCTGCCAGGCAGAAGAACTGAGGACAATATAAGTGGGCACCACAGTAGAAGATGACAATCGGAGCACCATAGTAGATTTTGGTTATGTGTGTGCAGAGGGATCGCTGTCAAACTTGTTGCAGCACATTTTGGGGGCCAAGGGGGGTCTCTGTGCCTCCCTAGGACACTCTCCTCCTCCATTGTTGCCCTGTATTTTCCTGCACTGCTCACTCCTCCTTCTGGAGGGGTGTTGGACCCAACTTTTCGTCACGGCAGTTGTCCCCGCCTTCGCTGCTCATTCCTGTGAAGTGAGGGGTGTTGCCATTGCTGCAAGGCTCACTGCATTCTCTGGGTAAGGCACATGCTACGGTTTGAGGGCTGGACTCTTCCTCAGTAACTGTGTTTCCACTGGTCCCGTTCACGTGGGACGGGCTACGGCTGTCTGTCGATCCCTAGGGAAAGATGTAAGAGAGATTACAGCCAGAAATATGAAGAATGGATAGGACAATGTATGCTCAGTGACATCCCTCATTCTACCACAGTGGAGCTAAACTCCATAGGGCAATATAACTCCCCCAATACTGAGCTGACTGGGATCCCAGGACCCCCGAGATAAGCAGCAGAAGCCACTGACTTCCATTTTGTGCCATTCATGCCCTCTGCTCTGACTAATAGCTGTGCACTAAGAAGGGGACACTTTCATATTCCATCCATATGCCCTACAAGAACATATGGATACAGGTTGACTAAACCAGATAATTCCTTTATGTTGCCCTGAGATATCTGGGAAGCAGTCATTTTTGTGGGACCCATCACAGATCTACAGGTCCATCTCAATAAATTAGAATATCTTTGAAACGTTTATTTCTTTCAGTAATTCAATTAAAAAAGTGACCTCCTATATTTTCTAGATTCTTTACACACAGAGTCTTCTATTTCAAGTGTTTTATTTCTGTAAATGTTGATTATGGATTACAGGGAATGAAAACCCAAATCTAAGAAAATTAGAATACTGTAAAAAAGTTGAGTATTGTAAATTCAGTGTCACCTGACAAGGTTTCCTAAGACTTTAAATGGTCCCTCAGTCTGGTTCAGTAGGACACACAATCATGGAAGACGCTGATTATGGATTGTATTACTGAATTACTGAAATGAATGAACGTTTCACAGATATTCTAATTTATTGAGATGCGCCTGTAACGTATGCTATTAGGGGAAGCAATGATCAGAATGGACTTTTTTCTGTCTGATCCCAATTTCCTCTAGAATTAGCCGGGGCAGAAGTGTCTGACTGCAGCTTGTCTTCACAATATATAGAGAAATAACAGGCACATTGCCTGGCTAAACATACACATTATAGGGACATCAGAACCAAAATCTGATGCCATGTTAGAAGAGAAAAAACATAAACCTGCAGATTACCATATAGTACTGTCTATACCTACATCTTAGAGGTCTAACATAATGGCGGCTACAGAACTGCACGTCATGATTTGTGCTGGTCAAAGTCTTACCTGTTTGTTCACTTTTTTGTTGGGTTTTGTCACTTTATTAACAGAGTTGTTCTCTCGTCCACGTCTGAAAATACAAAAAAAAAAAAAAACCACCAAAGTGACTATGACAGGAAACAATATAAATCTAGTCATACAGACAATATTACTTATATTCGATAAATTATATTCAGCCAATTATTACAATTGCCAATAGTTCACAGGAGATCTATGGCTCTGATCACATCTGTACTGAGGCTCCTACTTGTAACAGGCAGATGATAGATCTGTGACCCCATTGCCTCATGGGGTCCATCTGGTTCTGCCAAGGTGTCCATTGTTTTGATTGGGAAAATAGAACTGCTTCCTAAAGCTACAGACTCTGCTATGGAGGCTCCTAACGGAGATGTGAACAGAACCGAAAATATACCACATATGGTATACATTTCATATAAGAAAGAACTGTGCTGAGGTATGGACTCTATAGCTAAACTTAACGGGGGTTTTAAAATCCTTATTCATTGCTGACCGTCTGATTCATGGTGGCCGTGCAATGTAACTAGAGTTTCTACAATTCACTTCTATGGGATGAGACTGTAATGACATCACTTGGCCACCACGAACCAGACGGCGTGCAAAGTAAATAGTGAAGAGGTGGTCTCAGCATGAGCGTCACTGCCCCTTCACACTGCTGATCAGCGGGGGTTCGTGAGTGTCAGACCCCACAATGATCTCTTAAAGATGACCTAAGCTGAAAGAAGCGGACAACCCCTTTAAACTGGCCTTACACACTGGATGCTTGATAACTGAACCCACCAATTTTGACAGGACAGGTCACCATCTAATGTGTATTCAGCCTCTCTATGATGGCAGATTTTGAAGGAGATAAGGATAGGGCTCTTTGTTTTCAAGTGCTTGATCCCTATTCTGAACACATGCAAGCTCAGCTCAGAAGAGTGTGCATTTGTATTGGGAATTGACAGGGACAAACACCTGTTTGGCTGATCTAATGTATGGCCAGCATTAGATGTAACCTATTGTATACCCACCCTTTTCCTGGACCCCCAACAGAGACAACTTGCATGCCGAAAGCTCCCCGACCTCGGGAAGGTTTACTTCCAGCCCACTGGCCTACAACCATACCCGCAATTTCCAGCTTGCCTCCTTGAGGAGGGATAGGATGAACTCCTGCATTGGAGAAAAAAAAAGTTACGACCAAAATAAAGTAAACAGCATCAAGTCCTAGAAGATCTAAAGCACTTACCTGAAAAGCCTCTGTTTCTTCCAGGGGGAGGTGGGGGCATAGAACCCATGGCTCTAGGATACAGCGGAACAGGGTAAAACGGTGGCATCATAGGGGGCATGAATGGTGGCGGCGGAAGAAGTGGTGGAGGTGGTTGGCGATTAAGATTGATCCCCTCCAAGATGCTCTGCCTCATCTTCTCCACTTTGGCTGCCTGCTCTGCCTGTAGTGGTTAAAAATTGACATAATATAGTTTACTGCAAAAATCATCTCTTACCTGCCACGACCCTGGTCAGCGTCCTACACAGAGGAGTGTATTCATATGTGATATTGGAAATGGAAGCCATATCCACATCGACACCTTACCTGGCCGTCACACAGTTCAATCAATGGGACTTTCTCGCGGCCTGCTCGGATCAGCTTGCTCTGGAAAAGCTTCCCATCAAAGTAAATCCAAGGACAGCAATGTTCCCAAGGTACAGGCTGTCCACAGGCATCATTGGCAAATAGTGCAGTATCCACCCCACTCATGAAAAGAGCTGCTAGCTGCACTCCACGGGCGTCCAGCTTCTCAATCTGCTCAATAGTAACAGTGAATTAGCATCTGCACTGTAGACACACTGCTCATAACTGTATGTGCCCATCCCTTACCTTCAGCTCCTGGAGTTGGTCTGGCTCATATAGTTGCGAAGATACCGCTTGGGCTAAGAACGCATCCAGCTCATGCCTCAATAATATCCTTCCTCCCGGCCACTGCATCATATATCTGCAAATAACAAGAGACTGTGACTCCTCCATGTCCAGGGAGTCCAACAACATGTCCAACACCAAAAGCAGAAGAGCGCTTCTCCTTACCGCAGTACGCAGCACATCAGGAGGAGATGAGTGGGCACGTTGGCTGGATTTAGCATGCTGGGAGTATCTGACTTCATACAAGCCAAGAAAGCTCTCATTCTACGGTTCTTGTCTTCTACAGCTTTGCCGAGCCATAGTTTCTTTAAATTGGGACAGGTCCATTCTCTAAAGGTCAAAGCCGACACCAGCTCTGGGGTTTGAGGAGACTTTCCTTTATAGGCAGACCATTCCTTGATGATCACTGGTGGAACTGGAGGAAGACAATGAATGAGATACCATTTACAATGCCTGCATTACATTTTGCACTAGATGTTTTCATTAACATCGCTCTTTACAGCATTGAGCATGGTGTTTAAGAAGTTAAAAAGATTTTCTAGGATAACTGGATAGCTCAGGGAGTGTTGGGGCCCATTTAAAATAAGTAAACAAAAGTGATATTGACCTATTCCTGGTCCTCCATTTGGGCGGCATATTCCCCATTTCTTTCATTCCAGAACCCTGGCTGGACCAGAAGTGCAGAGAATTAGCCTACTATTGTGGACACTCACTGGTTTCAGCCATCGTATGTTGGGTACCGATGACGTATCAGCAGTGACATCACCGGTACCCAACATGTGATTGTCGAGACCAGTCATCTAAGCTTATGCTCTTGCATCCCAGCCAGTGCCAGAACTGAAGGGAATTGGGTAGTGCAACACGAGAATGGAGGACCAGGGGCAGGCGAGTATTACCATCCTGGCCCCCATGAGTTTGCAGTTATTCTAGAAAACCCATTTGAGAAACTAGGATGAGACTTGAAGCAGTTGGTCACTCCTACATTGTTTCCAAAATGTGCTGGAAACTTACTAACGTAACATGTGCGTTGCTTCCATGCTTTCAGAACAGCCTTTGGACGGCTTACATCAGTCCACATCCCCAGCTGTATGATGTTCCAGTCCCAACATGACCGTCTCATGGATCCGTCCATCAGAGACCTCCACTGAATCCCACTACATACGTACTAGTTTTCCTTGCCGTGAGTAGTGCAAATCAACTGAAGCCATTGATAGACAGATTGGGTTGGGCGGAGGATGTGGACGGGTGTAAGAAGTCAGGCAGTTGTTTTGGAAGCGGCGCAGATGTTCTCAATACATAACCTGATGGGATCAGACTTACTAATGTATAGGAAATAAGGTAAGAGTGTGCAATCCCTTTACCCCAGATCTTGGTATAATACAACAGGCACATGCAAGGTATGGAAACATGTACTAAGACCTCATACGCATGTCCAATAGCAATAATTTACAGTAAGTGTGGATTATATTTTTTCTTATTTCAGCACAGACCCTGTGACTGTAATACAAAATACCTATAAATTAGCAAAACAACTTACACCACTACTATACAAGTATGTGAGCAGGTGGATATACACACATGCACATAAATCCCAATGCAGGATCGCACTTATACATTGGTCCTGATATTGTCACTCTGAGCACAGCGTATACCAGTGATCTCTCACGCTACGTATTTGTAGGTCTTTTTATAGCCATTGTAGTCCTATGAACTGCAGACACCCTTAAGAGCGAACATCCACAAAATAAGCAGGGCAGCAGTGGTGAAGGGTAGAAGGCAAACAGCAGACAGAAATATCCTTAGGAAGATTATGTTTCAGATAAATCAGCTTAGTAGAACAAAGGATTTGCGTAGAGCAAGCGAAAAAGGAGCAGAGAGACAGGAAGTAAACAAGTGTCACGTAGAGAGCGCGCTTCATTCTGTGTACTCTGATCTCAGTAACCTAACAGTGACCGCTTGTACATCATACACAACATGAAAACCAAGTATTAATACAATATATATATATAATCGAATAATCGTATAAAATAGGCGCTTTGATGTCTCACCGTCCAGTGGCAAGCGACGACGCATGGCTAGTCGCTCCAAACGCCTCTGTGTCTCAGCAAGGCTGAAAAGGACTCCATATACATATTGGCGAGCTGGGCGGAAGAGGATGGCAGCAGGAGGAAGGTCGGCGTTGCACTCATCCTCTATGCAAACAGGCAGTTTAATCTCACCCTAAGGGGAAAAACAAGAGATGAAGAAGAGTCATCTTGACCACTATAAACATTTACATTACAGCGATGCTATATAGGATGTATAGTGATAGAGAGGTTATACTCCAAGGCACACTGATGATATGCAGCAATTTCTGATCCTGAAATCTCCAACAATTCACAAAATTAAATGGTCCCTTTACAGTTTTACCCAAAGCAGGGAAATCGCCAGAGTCCCTTGGTTTTCAGAACTGCTGGAGACCCCAGAGGCCAGATTTATGTGGGGATACCTCAGTAGGGAAACTGTAAACCCCACAAAGTGCAGAAGACCACAGCTCCATATATTGTAGACTGCCATATGGACATAAAAAGCCCAAAGATATAAGCTGCCTACTGGCCCCTAAGCAACACACAAAGCAAGGTCGCTGCTGTTCTCATAAGTGGTTGGGGTCTAACCATCGGGATACCCATGGTCATGAGAATGGGAGGTCCAAAGTCCTTGCGTTTAAATGGAGAGGTGGTCAAGCAAAAATGTTGACACTCCATTCATCTCTATGGGACTCCTATGTTTGTGGTATAACCACTTACAAGGTGGTCATACATGTGAGAGCAAAAATAGCCAAAATCACTGATATCCGACTGTATCTTATGTGTATGGGGGTGTTACAACTTTCCCCTCAATAGCAAAAGATGGTGGAGAGGAGGATTAGGCTGTTGGAATTTAACATTTCCTGTCCTTTAGTTCTCAGGGAAGGTGTCTGGCAGCAGCTTATCCCCATCTCTGCACTAAATACACACGCACACCCAGGCAACCCAAGCAGGCATGTGTATGAAGCGTTGAGAGGAAGAGCTGCATTCAGCTATTGAAGGTGTAGGCGCACCTTTAGATATGCAAAGACAATGCTACCTTATGAGTCTTACCTTGGTAAGGACATGGTAAATGTATGGGTACATAAGACCACGACGATGTCTATGTTCGGCCACCCGTAAGACTTCGGGGGCCACTGGAGGTAGCGGTGGAGTGGTGATGTCCATGTGATTCCTTGTTGCCATGGACAGCAATGATGGAATCTGTGACTCATTGTGCCCTATGTTCTGGCCAGGCTCACCACCTCCTGTCTGATGGCCCCAGTTTTGGGAAAGCTTGTCGCCAGACGATTCTTCCCAGTTAGTCTTATGCTGACGGGTATCGGTCACATGACTGTGTAGAGATAAAATAAAAAGCTTTCACTTACAGCAACATCTCCATACATGACTTCCCGTATCCTTCATGCTGCGAGTAGACTAAACAGAGATGTCAGGTTTCTACAAGTGGTGAAATGATGAGAATTACTTGGATGCGGCGCCATTCTGGTCTTCATCGGAGGAAGAAGAGGGTGAAGATTCCTGGCCTGATGAAGGAGAAGGCTTCAAAGTCAAGTGATTGGGGAACTTGGAAGCAGTCGTGTCATACGGCAGAGACCAGCCAGAAAACGGGCCCCCTTTCAGAAGGTTGTCATCGTGGAAGTGAGATAAGTCACCCATATGGTGCGGAGGGAACACAAAGCCAGAGTTGGGACCAGGAGGAAACGGGTGGTGCTGATACTGCAGCTTTGCGGGCATCTGGTGTCCAAACTGTAAGGGGAGACAAGTTTCATTCATTTTCTTAAGAATTAATGAAATCTGAGACCTTTTCACAAATTTATACAAACACCTCCACAGACTCATTAGGTAAAGATCATCTAATGCCAGCAGCTGCTAAAAGGCTTGTCTGGGTATAGGAAAGGAGTCTTCTTTTTAAAAGAAACAGCTCCCCTCTTGTCCATGGCTTGTGCCTGGTACTGCAGCACCTTCCTTTGTAAAGTGGTTCTCCAGGGAGTCTGTATATACTTACTGCCTGGGCTTTTAGGTAGTGAACCCAGGGTTCTGGACTGGTTCCAACCTTGGGTCACGTATTTGTAACCAGAAACCGGAACCTGAGTCACCCACCTACTCTCCCATGTTCACAGGAAGGCCAGCCACCAAAGCACAGGTGACTACCTATGGACATGGGAGAGGAGAGAAGAGGAAGAGTGACTTGTGGGCTGGATGCGGATTCTGACCATGTGACTGGGAGCACAATCAATCCGGAACCCCTGGGGTCACCGCCTAAAAGCCCCAGAGGCAGTAAGTATTCATAGGCTCCCTGTAGAACCCCTTTAAGTAATGGACCTTAATGATGACATACTTGTACTGCTGAGGCCTTGTTTCCTTGCAGAATTAGTTTCTCTTACTTAGGTTACATTCAGTACCCAGTATGTTAGCAATTTATATTTTCATGTAAATGCAAAAAAAATATAAACTTTTCATAGTTTGTATGCTCAAACAACAGGCAACCTGAACAGACAGCCCCAGAGATCTGCAATTAACCCTAGGCTGTCTTCCCATACAAGTCATGTATAGATCACATCACAGGGATTCCTTGTAACACAATTAAAGGAGTATCCCTACTTTGCTTTTCCCTTGTATACTTCAATTTGGTTTGTTTGTAGCACTTAAGGGGTTAAACAAGCGAGATCAGAAGTTCCTCTGACCTGCGTGTGATTGTAGCCATGCCCCCACAACCAGAGCCTTGCAGAGGTATGTCACAGGTCCTCTGAGGGCTTCTACTATTATGGCATGCGTGGTCAAGGGGTTAACAAGAATGACTATTTACAGTATACAAGACACAAGCAGACAGGTAACGCTCACCATAGGCTTGCCAACAGGTACTCCTCCCATTTGGTTGTGTGGTAGGGGGGGCATTCCAAAGTGATTGGGCCCATATCCTGCAACTAAGGAGTGCAAGAGCTTAGAGACGTTACTCTGCAACAAGTACTGCACATACACATCACTCCCAACAAACTCACCGACGAAAGGAGAAGGATTGAGCTGAGGTGGCCGCTGCTTGGTGGCGACTGAATAATATTCCACGGCTTTTTTAAATCGCTCGATCTTATCTTCTGTCCTGGACTAAAACGCCAAAAAATATCTGTCAATGAGTATAGCTCATAATACCTGCTAATGCTACCAGGAACTATCACAAGCTCTTCCCCCTTGTCGGTATTACTGGGAGCAGATTTGGAAAAGAGAAGATATAATAGTCCTGTGTACCCCGCCCATACCTTCTGTGCAGACATACTGATACAGGGAGAGCTTTCAATCACTGCGAGATGGCGATTTATACAGCCATCTGATGATCTACTTACCTGCGAGTGTCTGAAGATCTCCTTCCCCACAGCATCCAGATTAGAGGCGTCTTTAATAGTTGCCACATACTCAGAGACGGCTTTTATCACCACATCACAAGGTGGCAAGACAAGCTGGTGAGCACGGACCTGGAAGTATGGAGTCATGAAAATAAGCACATCACATTAGGACCACAGACATAAGAAATACAGGCGAATTTACTAACCCATCTATACCAGTTTTCTGGCATAAATGCATGTAAATGTGGTTCATCGACACCTTTTTGCACCAAATTGTTCTTTCTGGACCCCACGCTTGCACCTTTTACAAACGTGGACGGAGTGGGGTAGAAACTTAAGACAGACTGGAGATACCTCGGCCTTCAGTTCTGGCTCACTGGAATGCGCCTGAATTATTAAGAGGCCAAAATGCATCTCACTCCAACTGGGAATTTCATTATGACTGGCGTACAGAACGACAGTCTTCATCAATATCCACCATTGTCTTTTAGGACAAGATTGTTACAGGAGTTCAATCTTAAAATCAAGCAGCATCAAATGTCAGACATTCACAATAATGGCTGACCATGGATGGGATGGAATTGTCTCATAAGGGGGATCTGGGCGGAGAAACAGGCATTGCAAATAATAATATATATGTACAATAGTGTGCGGAGAGAAATAATCACCTTGAGTGAAGCGAGTGGATGATCTGGTCCCAGCAAACTCCAATGAAATGCGGCTAGGTCTTCGTCAGGAAGTATATGATTACCTACAGCGACAAGATCACACGACTGGTTTAATAGACTAAATATGGCCTCAATAATTTCACCTGAATCTGGTGCATTGTAATGAAGCTGCGCCCCTACAAACCCTCTAACCTGAGAGTTATGCCGCATTCACATGACAAAGTTTCACCCACATTTACCGGCCTGATCATGATGGTGAGAGTAGTTATCTATGATGTTAGGCATCCCTATAGCGTACTGTAATCACTATAGGACGCCTAACATCATAGATAACTACAAGGAGGAGTCCCTCTCCCAGCATGATGAGCAGTCCAGTAAATACGGCACGCAGACAGAGCTTCACAGGTGTGAATGCGGCATAAGGTAGGCTCACCAATTGTGACACACACTCTGGTATCCAAGGCGGATGCCCCTCTTTTACCTCCCTCCTAATACTAATGCCAGAGGTGTGGTGACAAGGGTACGGTAGACAAGCCTGTAACATATGGCTTATCTAAAGTCTACAGTCATTTTCCGACTCTAAACCTCAAACACAGAATCACACCTCGCTCTGCACCTATAGCCCCCTTTCATCTGTTAATTTTAGATATATTCTAGGTTCACATATTGCACATTTCTTGCCCAATCTGTACAAACCCTGTTCACTTAGGGCAAGTTCCTACAGCTGTAACGTGCCGGCATGATACAGTCTGTATGAGGCTGGGTTTACACTACACATTGTTACTTCAGAACTACATGCACATTTTAAAGGGGTTTTCCAGGACTTTTTAATTCATCTATTGAAAATCCATGGGGGTCAAACACCTGCACCTAACACCGCAGCGGTACCTGCGGATCACCTGCTCAAGTGGCATCATGGTCATCACTCAAGTGAACGATGAAGCCTCTTCAAAGAGCGGATTATCTGGGGGCTGGGTGTCTGACCCCGACCAGAATTTATCCTATGGTCCCAGAAAACCCCTTTAATTTCAGCAATATCCAATACATGTTACCATATATTTAATCTGTAAGCCATTACATTGACCTCATCCGGTTACTGGTTCTACTCATAACTACTATTACAAACTGTGTGCAGTGATTCAGTAAAAAAGTACTGTGTGAACTAAGCCTTACTGACAAATTCCACCCAAACCGAGGGTCTAATGACTGCATCATGAGGATAATCAGTGTCTATACTGCACCCCATATACTTAGTAGTGGCAGCGCAGGGTACTGTGGTAGTTTCCACTGATGCAATATGTAATACGCTCCACCACCTCTACCGTACGTATGGTGTGCAAAAATAGACAAACACACACAATGAAGGTGCTGCAGAACGCTTATGAACAGGACCATGGAGTAGGAGTCATGGGGTTGGATTTTTTTGGGTGGAGTTGGAAAAAAGTTACCGACTTTGGCTTCAAAATAGATACCGCTGTAACAAGGGCAGAGAAGTATATACATTGCAACACTTCAGTCTGGTTTCAGACAAGCAAATTTTGTTCAATTCTGCAGGTTCTATTTTGGAAACAACTGCGCTCCCACAATGCACTGCTCTCTGCAGAACTCTGAATACAGCTCTTGTTAAAACATAATGAAAAGGCAGCAGATCGTAAAGTAATGGCAAATATAGTTCTCATGTTATACAGATGCAAACTGTGCAAAAATGGAGTTTTCCTTTAAGAAAGCGAAGAGCAGATGTCATTGTCTGAGCTGAATTATAACTGGTTCTAAAGACTATTTAAAGGGGTAAGCCGCCAACATCAATACGGCACGACTACAGTTTCTGGCACCCCGTCCCAGCAGCTAAAAGGGCTGCATCACTAGGGCAAGCACTGCGGCTTCTTTATTACCAGGCACATCTCCATAAAGATGCTGTGCCTAGTACTAAACATAGCTCAGCACCATTCACTTGAGCAGTAGTACTAGGTTTAGCCACTATGAAAAAGATCGCACTGTGCTGGAAAACAACAACGTGTCACGGTCCTTTCAACCAGTTGATGGGCAGCCATGCCAAGAGTTGGATTCCCCCACCAAATTTGATACCGCTATGGTCATTTAACACGGCTGTGTCCAGGCTGGGAATTACGGCCCGTGCGATGGCTACATTTTCAGGACCAACCATGAGTAATCTGAACTGAGCTCTCATAGTGATTTATGATGCTGTGAGTTCCAGAAACGTCCGCACCTCTGCTGTCTTGTACTCGCAGCATCATACGACAAAGGATAACTTTTCCTTCTGAATGGCAGAGTACTATGAAGTCAGTCATATAAAGTACATTAACCAATCAGGTGATAAATGTCAGACTGCTGGGGCTCTCCCCAATCCCTTCACCATAGGCCCACAGCAGTGGTTGTACCTGCTGCAGCTCCATGTGGGCTTATAGTGATCGGGGGAGGCTCCCAGCGGTGGGGCCACATCATAGACTTACCTTGTGGGATATCCACACTCAAACACTGGTACAAGCCAAAATGAAGGCAACTGGCCATACCCCTTTTTCTTAAACCATTTTGGTAAAGCTGGTTACTGGCACCAGTTCTGACATACTCTCCCACTAACTTTCCTTAAAGGCCATGTACACATCCACAACATTTATTTCTTGCTCCACCTAAAAATAAAAATCAACTTTGGTAAACTTTAAGGGGACTATATTAGGATAGACCATGAATATGAGATTTGTGAGGGTCCGACTTCCAGCCGTCTCGTTCATGGATTATCAAGCACAGCTCCATACTAGTGGTGGTTCCTGGAATTACACCTCAGTCTTAAGAGGGTTGTCCAATTACAGACAGTTATCTCCTATCCACAGGAGAGGGGATAAGTGTCAGATCGCTGGATTTCTCAGAGATCAGGAAAATGGGGGACTGATGCTCCCCCTAAAGTCTCCTCGTGAATGAAGCACCAGTGAGCGTGCATGACCGGAGCATCATTCTCTACAATGAGAAGCCACCCCACAGCAGTGAATGAAGCGCGGCTTAGTCATGTACACTGGAGTTCCAATCCCAAGGAATGCCCCATTTTGCTGATCAGTGGGGGACCCAGCATTCGTTCCCCCAGGTATGTGACACTTATCCCCTACGCTGTAGCTACGGGATAAGTGTCTCTAATGGCACAACCTCTTTAAGGATTTACCATCAATTTTTAAGTTCTGGACCCCTTTAAGGCCAGGGCCGCACGTTGTGAAAATGCAACATTTTGGCCACAGCAGACACGCCGCGGCAAAAAAACGCGGTGTTTTACATTACCTGCAAAGTGGATAGGATTCTGGCTAATCCCATCCACACATTGCAGACAAAAAATCCGTAGCGGAAATTCTGCGATTTCAAAAACGCTCACAGCATGTCAACCATACCTAGGGAAAGGCTGGCATTTTCCAAATAGGTATAATAATAGGGACAGAAAGTTTGCAGAGGAAAACTCTGCAAACTGTGAAAAACGCTGCAGGAAAAAAAATGCAGAGGGTTTCCCCTTGCGTTTTTTTGGCTGCGGCTCGCTACGTGGGGCCTCCTATGCAGAATTATCTGTAACGGATTGTTACCCCTGACCCTGCACTGACTCAGACATCCATCTCCTTATTACTTTCTAACATGACAAAATGCAAGTCAGTAAGAATTAGAAGATAGTAGGATCTGGAGATACAGAGGTCTGCATAGGAGATTTATTAAGTAAAGGGGTATTCCAGTAATTTCAACTTATTCCCTGTGTACAAGATAACTCGCTGATCGGTGGGGTCCAATTTCCCTCTTCTGAGCAAGGCTGCAGTTTGCGCATGCGTTCAACCATTCCATTCATCTCTATAGGACGCTATTGAACAGACCAGGGGTAGGCAACTTTCGGCACTCCAGCTGTTGTAAAACTACAACTCCCAGCATGCATACTTGCTCTGCTGTTCTTGGAACTCCCATGAAAGTGAATGGAGCATGCTGGGAGTTGTAGTTTCACAGCAGCTGGAGTGCCGAATGTTGCTGACCCCTGGAATAGACTGACATTGCACATACTCGACCTACTGCTCCATTCATATGGGGCAAATAGGACCCCGGATCTTGTGATCAAAGGGGAACTCATGGGTTAAACCCCCACTACTCAGCAATAACCCCCTCTCCTATGAATAGGGATAACATGAAATGACCAGAATACCCTTATAACACCATTTTCAGTATGAAACATACATTTCAAAGCAGAACAGTTTACCTTAAACTAGATCATTAAATAGGTGCATTTTTTAACATTAAAAACCTGTAACCCTGAAACCTCATACAAAACATTTTGTGAATTTTGGCCTGTCATAGTAAAGGTTCACACTGCAGGCCCATGTGGAGCACTTTCCTCTCCAGTGTAACACCATCACCACCATAGAGCTGCTTCAGTCAGCTGCCATTAATCCAGGTAAAAGTCTATTATCCAAATTTAGGGCCGGTTCACATGGTGGAATTTGGTGCTGATTTGGAGGCAGATTCTGCCTCAAAATCAGTGCAAAATTCTGTCCTGAATCTGCCACTCATTGTATCCAATGGGAGGCAAAGACTGAGGGAGGAGCCAAAATTCTGCTTTCCCACAGGGCCAGAAAGTGGAGCAGAACCTGAGGCAAATTCCTTGTCACTTTGTGACTGTGTGAACGGGCCCTTACTGGCCAAAACGCAGCTTGGCTGAGCTGAATACGACACATCGGATCTGTATGCTACAAATGTAGGAGACCTAACAGAGATATAAACTACAGCTGCATGAACGTGCTCTTTAAAGCAGGGCTGTGGAGTCAGAGTCGTGGCCATTTTTGAGTGGAGCTGGAGTCAGAAAAAACTTAAAAAGAACATATTTAATGATGTTTTAGAATGATTAATTTTATATAATTAGTCTTACATTTTTACTTTCACTGGCTTTTTACTGCTGCTGTCAGCCATTTATGAAGGGGTTTAATTCAGACCATGGAAAAATTTAGGACTGGTTTGGCCTAGCGACTCCACAGCCCTGCTTTACAGCCGCAGAATCCCGCTCCTTGGTTGCAGCCTTACCCAAAAGGGCCGCGAAGATGGGGAAGTTGCTCATCTTGAGGCCCAGCTGTTTGGCTACCTCTTGCATTAGAAACTGGTTGGTAGTGAGATTCTTCCCATTCCAGCTCAGCTTCAGGGCGTGAGAACTGTAGTAAGAAGGGATGTTACACAAGGCGTATTCAGAGTCATGAGCAATGAGGCCATGAAATCCATTCTCCCGGAAGAAAGAGACCACTTCCAGGTGATGATCCTCCAAACTCTGAAACACCTGAAATGCAGGAAGGGTCACCGTATTTGTGAATATCGCTTACTGGGGTCACATTCAGCAGCCAAGCAATGAATACGGAGCAGGAAAAGCCGAAAGACAAGACAGAGGAGACTGTAGACAGGAGCCGGACAGACACCCACAACCGAGGGAAGGGTGATAGCAACAAATGGTCAGCACAGGAGCAAAGGGTTAAGCAGGACAACTAAGCAGCGTATTAAACATTTAAGCCAAAAAAAAAAAAAAAAATGAAGCGGTTTCAAAAACTTTATTAAGAAAAAAAAAAACCAAAAGGACATTTTTCCATAGTTTCATGGCACAGAAGTGTAGAAAAAAAAAAAACCCACACACAGGCTTACACTAAGATTGTATCAGAAATGACCCAGAGTTTAGTGCACGTTAATAAAATATTGCTTCGCCCCAGCCCCATGCTAGCCACCCCCTACCATCCTAGCAATGGTTATGGCATTCCATAACCAGGTGGAGTGAGAAAACAGGACCCGTCACCTCTCCCAACCCCTCCGTCATAGTAAATACTTGCACTACCCATAAAATAATTCTGATACATCGTGCCGTTCCTCTGTTAGTCCTCCTAGAAATTTATGACTAAATGGGCAAATGATACAATTTCCTTTGTCAGACAGGTGTGTCCCTACAGTCTGACACTGAAGGCACCGATCGGACAATGTCAGAGTGCGGGGGGACCCCCACCCAAACTGTAGCCTGGCCACTGCGACCCCCATTCATCAAGAGGTCTGCAAATTGGTGCCCACTCATAACCCTTCACTGATGCCATCTGGATTAAAGGGGTTATTCGGGACTATTCCAATTTCTGTGTCATCTTCACTACTTACCAAGCACAGCGCCATAGATTGTATAGTGACTGTCTTAAGAGACACAATCACTCACAGCAGCTCTTACAGTATGCTGGGAGTTGTAGTGCCACAGTACAGATTGCAATTAGTGGCAAGTCTAGAATAGAGATTTCGCTAATGCAACCCATTATGGTTTACCTTGGCGCCACTTGTTTGCTCATCACCCCTCCACCCCTTAGTCTGCCACTCCATTAATGCCTATCCTGTCCAACCTCTCAGCACTCGGGTGATCTTTCCTGGTCCGACACTGATAAGGAATCAACCATGCAGTGTCAAAACACGTCAACGCCTGCCCGCTTGTCATCTTATCTAATATATCACTACAAATAAAAGACCTCTGAATGTCGCCTTGGCACTGGGTGCGTCACAATGTACAAACCTCTGCTCAGCGCCCTTTATAAATGCGATATGACATCTGCTGACTGGCTCATCTGGATTATTTTAGGTGTTTTCTATGTATTCGCTGGTAATGGATCAGCAGCCCTTCTAGTCCTCAGATATGAAAAATCTCTATTGCAACTTATGCATCCATAGTCTTGTCCATAGGGGGCAGTAATATGGCTGTAATCAGCCTAGACGCTTATGTGGAAAATACTAAAGTGATTGCTATGGCGACATCATGCTGCTATAGTGAACATAACGCACCATGTACTACGCAATTCTGATTCATATAAATGGCCGCCATTAATAAACCATCTATATATGAAATATATTAGGACGCCTTCACATGTGTAAGGGTATTCTGCTATAGACAAATCTACAAAACCTGCATATGACAAGCGGGAATCGCAACGTATGAACTACACAGTTCACTCAGCACAGACTTTAAGGTCTAGATACTTCTACCCAATATCAGGGCCCCTTTACAGTGCTGTCACATGGCTCTGAGGACATGTTCCTAGCTAGACAGGGGACACTGGCCTCTGAGGACGGAGGTGTAATAACCTGGCTCACAGCCCCAGATCATGCACGTGTAAGTCATGCACTATTGCAACATGGGCAATGCCAAAGACCGGACGTGGGTCAATAACACACAACAGTATCACCTCCCATCGGACACGCAACTAAAGGGGTTGTATGAGATTAAAGGGTTATTCCAGTAACAACCTGCAGTCCTATACAGGTTAAATGAAGGGGCAACACACAAGGTCAAGATCTACTCTTATTATAGCGGGGGTCCCGATGCGCTGACCCAATCACTTATCACTGGCAATAAGGTATCTTGAAGCAAAACCCCTTCACCAAATACTTACTAAATGAAATGTCCTACATGACCCCCCCAAAAGTCAGAACTGACTCCTGATGTTATAGCTGATGGAAGATATTAAGGAGTCTGTCAGACCCCAGCCCTGCAGATAGGATCACTTGAATCAAAAGGTGTTTGCCCCTTGTGAATTGGTGCCTCAGTTAAAATATGGCCGTTCATCAATATGCAGATTAGTTCTTTGGAGCAATGGCAACACCCTCATTGCTCCAAAGAGTTCATTTGCATACTGAGAAAAAAAGACGATATCTTGTACAAGCAGAAAGCAACATTTGATCCAGGTGACCCTAACCTATCTGCAAGGCTGGTGACAAACTCCTCTCCAAAGGGGTTTACCAGCGGGCTCAGTATGGGAAACCTGTACGACCCGTTACTCCCACTCTGACACTGCCCACCATCCCCTCCTGCATCCTCTTAATACAGAAAATGCCGCTCCTCTACTATTCACTGGCTGAGACAGGACCACTGTGGTCACCGACTGGCCGAGCAGGCATAGCCCGGGTGTCCAGCAGGGATCTGGGCAGCAGCAGAACAGGTGATCGGTGAGGTATCGCTTCCTTCATTTCTTATCCCATGGCCAACAATTTTTTTCCAGCTAGAAAACCCCTTTAAGACTGCCTATAGTACACTGCAGTTTACCAGCACCTCTGCTTGTAATATGCCATAAACCCTGCCGGTCTGCAAAGGTGGGCACTGGGGGAGACTTCTCAATAGTAGTACATAGAATAAGACAGGAGAAGTGGATGTCCAGAGCAAACAATTTATAGTGGACATTTTCAGAGACCCTTTTGGAAATAAACCTACCAAACAGGTTTGCTATGGGATATTGTTCCACATTCACCTCTAACAAATTATAATAAGGATCTTGAGCAATCTCCCCTGTCTTCAGACATCAGCTATGTTGCAGCATCTAAGTCTCTACACTGCAGCTACACGATTCAGATCTCCTGCCATGCAAGTGAATGAAATATGGATCACTACAGACCCCTATATTAATCTAGGTTCAGCTCACTGGGACACGGGGTGGACATCGCTCTCGCAGTCAAACAAACCCAGGTGTAGGAGGAGTACTTAAGCCTATGCGGGAAGCCAACATGCCACACAATGGCTCCTTATACCCCAATTTGACCACCAGTAGACTAGGACTGAGTCAGGCCATGCTGCCACTGAGGGACGACCATTCGCTTTAGATTGACCGAGTGTTGACAAGCATAGGGAGATGGAGATAAGAGGCTGCCGTGTGCAACCGGCAATGCTCATCTCCTGGACTGGGTATGTGGAATCCTCCTTTTCTCACCCAATAGCAGTAAAGGTGCCAGACACATGGCCCCTGCACACACTAGATCGTCTAATGCGTACGGCTGCCTTTGTAATCCAACTGTGACACTTCCATAAACAAGCCATGCCAACAAAACCGATGCACGAATCTCCAACTTGCTACTGTGCAGCTATATTAGATGTCCAATGTGGCACGCTGCATATCACACGGGCAGAGCTGTGTGCCACCTGCAAGGTGCAGATTTGTCAGGTCAGTCGTGTTGAAGGGGATTTCTAGGCTATACATAGATAGTTGGGGGTCTGTCACCTGCCACTCCCATCAGCTGTTCTCAGAAGATGATCCACACAGAATGGAGCAGGAAGCAGACAGCGCTGTTCTGTGTGTAGTGGTCAGACCAGGTACTGCAGATCAGCGCTGTCCGCTTCCTGCGCCATTCTCTGTGGATTTGCTACTAATCGATGGCCGTGGCAGGTGTCTGAGCCCCAATCTAATATTCGTGACCGCTCTTTGGCCCAGAAACCCCCTTGCCAACACGACACTATTGCAATTATTAGATTTCTCACAACCTTACTCTCCCTCTAGCCTAAATATCAAACTAGGCAGCATTGTAAACTGCCCAATTTATGCCCCGTTCACATGTAACGGGGCTCCAGGCACCATCAGCTTCCTATGTTGTGCGTTCCTGATCAGCGTGTGGCCCAATGGGCAAGTAGATGCAGACTACAACTTGCCCACAGCATTGCAGCCAGTCCCTGGTTATAGTAATGCTGCTGCCTGGACTACAATCCATGCTAACACCTGGCACATGTGGCACGCTAACACCTGGCACATGTGGCACGCTAACACCTGGCACATGTGGCACGCTCCGGCACTCACGCTAACACCTGGCACATGTGGCACGCTAACACCCTGGCACATGTGGCACGCTAACACCTGGCACATGTGGCACGCTAACACCTGGCACATGTGGCACGCTAACACCTGGCACATGTGGCACGCTAACACCTGGCACATGTGGCACGCTAACACCTGGCACATGTGGCACGCTAACACCTGGCACATGTGGCATGCTTGTGCAGAGATGGCCATGACTCAGGGCTAGGCTACAGGTGACACGTGTGGGGATGGGCATGACGTGCTGCTGAGGAGGGGGCACAGACAGACATGGCACAGGGTGGGCACACTGCACAGTCCTGGTTACCTTCACTCTGAACCGGATCATGGCCAGGCGAATGCAGTGAGCCAGGCAGGCGGGTGGCAGGAACCAGGCCCGGGGGGGCGGGGTGCCCTTGTTTCCAACGTGGCTGACAATGAGCTGCGCCGTCTGCCGCTCGCCCTGTGCCCGCCGGGCCCACTCGGGTAACCTCTCTTTGGCCAGCGTGCCGTTGAACATGGCCACCAGCTCCAGGCCGCCCTGATAGAGACAGGCCTGGGACAGCGCCGCCAGGTAGCCCAGCATGGCGTTCCACTGGCCCCCGCACACCCAGTCAGTCTGGTAGCCGCCATAGAGCCGCTGGAGCGCAGAGTCCGCATCCACCAGGACCCGGCAGGGAGGAGGAGGAGGGGGCGCCGCCGGGGAGGGGGGCTGTGGAGGAGGAGGGGGCGGCGGGGCCGGCGGGTAACCCCCCGGTGACAGGCCCGCCCGGTGCTGCTGCCGGGCCACCGTCCGGGCTAACTTCAGCAGGTCGACGGGCACCACGGCCCCCGGGCATCGCTTCTCCAGGAACTCCTGGAAGCCCTGCACCCCCATTGTGCCGGGCCGCGGCTGGGACAGCGAGGAGGAAAGCCGGATTAAACGAGGCGGGAGAATGGAGGGAGAGCACGAAGGGCGAGAAGAGCGCGGGCTGACGGAGAGCGATGACTGGAGCGGCCGCCTCCTCCTCACAGGAGCTGGGTGCGGGGGGAGAGTCCCTGCGCGGCACAAGCCGCCATCTTAATCGCCTTCTTCTTCGGCAGCTCTTACCACTACGCCCCACACTCCCCCCTCAGCCACACTGAGGGGCGCGGTGTTCTCTGGGATGTGTAGTCCCCGCCTCCTCAGCGGTGACTAATGACTATGAGGCAGCGAACTACAAATCCCGGGGGTCAACGTTTCCCTCAGCGTCTCTGAGGAGAGCGGTGGATTATGGGAGATGAAGTCTTCGCCTCGCTAGCCGCTATTACTAATCTGGAGAAGAAAACAACAACTCCCAAGAGCCCCCGCGGGGTCACGGTCCGTCTTTGCTAATGAGCTTTCTTCAGGAGTTAGATAAAGCGTCTGTATATCGCCAGTCAGAGGCAACATGTCCGCGGGTGTGAAGAGGCGATAATAAACGTCTGCTGCTTCATGAGGAGGTGATTAGGAGTGAAATTAGTGCCGTAGAGGAGGGGGAAGCGGAAAGCCCCGATGTATTCTGGGACGTGTAGTCTGTACCATACCAGTGAAAGGCACATTGGCAGTCATTGAGACAATCCCAGGACTACAATTCCCAGCAGCACTTGCGCCAGGATTCTGCCATTCTTTAGAGCAGCTCTGGAAAAAAAAAAATGCATAAAGTTTTTGCCCTTACAAGGGTTTTATGTGGAAGTTTTTGATATTTTTGGAGTCATTTACTTGCACATAGTCTCTCATGTAATAGCACAGGGCAGGCAATGGTGTCCAGTACAGGGTCAGGCTCTTGTACTTGTGCAAAATGGTGGGCACACAAATTAATTCAAAGTGGGCACTAGGGTTATCCATTGTATCATAAGTCATAAACCGGTGTCACAGGTCATGGACACGGAGCCAGCGACAGCGCCGCTTGTCTTACCTGGCCGCCATCATTAGGCCAGTGGTTGCTAAGTAACAGCAACAGGACATGGCGTTTACAGCCCTGGTAAAGAGGAGCCGAGCGGATCGATGTACGTTTCTGTGGGAAAAGATTCAGTAGAACTTGTATTTTATTCATTAAAATCTTCTCCTGAGCTTAGGAGTCCAGTAGGCGGTCCTAATACGTGATTGGCAGCCTACCCTGGATGAGTGTGCATAGAGAGAGCTGTCAATCACTGAGTAGC
Organism: Leptodactylus fallax; assembly: GCA_947044405.1. Lineage (NCBI taxonomy): Eukaryota > Metazoa > Chordata > Amphibia > Anura > Leptodactylidae > Leptodactylus > Leptodactylus fallax. The sequence continues at coordinate 2,202,105 of CAMRHE010000121.1, read as the reverse complement.
ACCGCCCACCAGACTCCTAAGCCCAATATGAGATTTTAAAGAATAAAATGCAAGTTCTACTGAATCTTTTCCCACAAAACTATATATCAACCTGCTCGGCTCTTCCTGCTCTATAACATGGTGCCATCAGGAAGGACGGCAGTGACAATAGGAATGGTTCCCTTTAAATTGGGTGCATTTGGAGCGTGGTTTATGTATGGAGGGGCAGAATCTCCTTTAAGTGATTTAACAAAATAGGCAAGTAAACCCAAGACAGTGATGGGGGTGCGAGGGCTGTGGGTACACCTAGGAGACCATATTATACATGGTCAGTGATAGGTGGGGTGACCCTCCTGCAGGTTTTATAATAGGACCTGGGATCTTGTAACTCCAGCCTAAGGCTAGCATCACACACGCATCTAAAGATGGAGCACAAGATGGCCTGAACATAGAGCGGGGTATCAGACTCCAAGAATCATAGCAAGCTATTGGGATAGGAGGTCTCTACCTCCTCATTGGACTACGGTCCTGTACTGAAAACATGAGTACAGTATGGGACAGTAGTGCCGTGGGGTGACAGGGACTCCTAGTATCAGTGGAGTCTGAAAAAGATGGCCGACATAGGTCCTGTTGAGAAATCTGAATACGAAGAGGAATTTGAGGTGTACATCCGCCTCGGATCCACCCACGGCAGAAAGAATGGGTCTAATCAATGGGGAGTCTCGAGCCGCAGAATCCACAGCAAGATTGATGGAAATCTGCTCCGATCTCCGCTTCCCATTGAAAACAATGGGAGGCAGAATCTGCCGCAAAATCAGCGCCGTGTTAATGAGGACATACCATCCATATTTCACAGATCAGAGGAGCCTGGGACACGCCGGCCTGCAGGCTTTCTGGCTTCTTATTGACAGGATAAGGGATGGGGGATGACAGTCTGATCCATGGGATCGCTATTGATCAAGAGAATGGGAGCCCCTAGTCCTTCCATGTGTCACATATACACACTGAAGCTCCATAGGCCAGATTTATCAATAGAAATCTGACGCTTTTCTACTGGCACCAACATTTATAGTTTACAGTCTATTTATGAACAGCACGTACCAGAAAGGACAGAAAAATACGACAGGCTTGACACTGTTGAAAAATGTTCCTCAGAATGGGCGAGGTTGGGAAGTGTCTCATTTATGAAACTGAAATGAATGAATATGGCGCAGATTTCCTCGTGTAAAGTAGGCCAAGTTTAAAATGGTGTAAAAAGAATTTACGTAATGGAATTTGTATACTAAGACAGGGCAAAGTTTGACAGTATTGATAAACGGGCCACCATGTATTGCTACGGCGGCGGCTACGGCGCTCAGACTACGAGGTGGCCACCACTCCATTGTCGTGAGCGGATTAGACTCTTATCCCCTATACTGTGGATTGGGAATAACTTTTTCAGGATACATCCCCTTTAAGACCTTGTCCCTCAGCATCCTAGACCGCAGGGAAATTTGCAGTTGTGTCAAGACACCGGCCCATAATACACGTTGGGTATGAAACTGGCCTATATGATACATTTTCATAGGATAAGGGTGCTCTTGCTCACTGCACCACTCTACCTACAGTACACTACCTGATCTGAGCACCACCACTTATTTCCCATTGTATATGGTCCTCCTACAATACTTCACACTGTGCCCATGCCCGCTAAGATGGCATCACTGCACTTGTGCGACTATTAACAAATCTACATTTCTAATTGAGCAAAGCTTTGCCCTTTATAGTGGACAATCCCTTTAAGCATGTCATTGCAGAGCACGACGTGCTATATTCATGTTATGATCTCCTTGGCCTACTAGTGTTAATGCTATTTCTGTAAATGGGTTCGCTGGCATCACCAGCCAAGACGATATCACATTCCCGCGGCCCTTCACACATTGATGTCAGCGGCCGAGTTATTGCCAAATCATTGTTCCCACACATAATGACAGATGGAGCGGCTGGATTATCAGCAGTATCACCGACAGCCACGGCATACATACTTTATCTCACCAGCGCCTTGCTGGTCTCTTACCATTTCTAATTTTAACTTATCTACCAGGAGCTGCATTTACCGTAGTAGTTGTCATGTTCCCATTTTGAGTTATAAAACTGCAGTACTAGACCTATTTCTGATAAAGGTTGCTTTTTTTTTGGGGGGGGGGGGGGTGAGTAGGTGTCACAACGCAACACCAATCACTTACATTAGTGACAAATATACGGTGATCCATGGCACCACATAGCCCTAGCCTATTTGGTTAAGGAGTATATACCATAGAGGCCACCTCTGTAGCGGCCGTGGCATGACACCACCTGCTTATGGGGAGTCTGTCAGCAGACTCCTATGCATTGGCATGCTCTGCTGAGTGTACTTATTATGGCTGCAGTGCATATACATGTGTGAGATTGTTGCCCACAATGAGGAGTACACCACACAGGGGCCAAAACAGACCGGCAGGATTTTGCAGTTGACACCAATGATGTTATAAAAAAATGCAATGGTGTGTAAGGATATATTCACATGTGGCACATTTACTGCATAATTTGTAAGAGTAGAAATACATTCCATACATCTGAATTGTTTGTGAAACATATGTATAGATTCAGATGAATGGGATAGTCACAAATGTCTGCAAGAAATCCCCCCCCCCCCATATCCCTCTACAGGTACATCGCACTAGCTTCATCCTCCCACATTACCTGTCCTATAAATAAGGAATAAGCGGTGTTCTCGGACCAGCCCTTTACGTTTATAAGTTTGTTAAAAGGTAACCAGTCAGGAGATTCATGGACGCCCAAACCACTGAGACTCCACAATGTTCTCCTGTGAAATGCCACGGTATTTCAGAGAAAATAGTTTACAAGCAGGTCAGAGAATTGTCCACTAGGGGGCATCATCTGGTCTGGCTTCATTGACAAGTCTCTTGCCTATATAGACAAAGGGAGAGACCTGTCAATCCAGCCGAGCAGGGTGGAAAGAAGCCAGGGAGGGCCACACTGGGGGACACGGCTCTTCAGCTAATTTTCAGGACCTGTCCGTAGGGGAGGCCATCAATATCAGATCGGTGGGGGTCTGAAGACCCTGCAGCATTCGGGTGGGCACTGCAGTTTGTTCACTGAACAGCAGGCACAGCGCTATACATTGTATAGTGGCTGAGCTTGGTATTGCACTTCAGGCCCATTCACAAAGAACCTTCCTCTGGCATAAGCGGCATTACATACCCCTAGAAAGCGGTCAGCTTTGCCAGTATGTGCCGAGGTGCAAGAGATATCAGTGCAGTTTGCTTCGATATCGAGATCCCTTACAGCTCAGCGTCATCGCTGGGTTGTGAGGGACACCCCCCTGACCATACTCTTCCATAGCCATGTATTGTCAGGGGGCGTTCCCCACAGCGCAGCAATGACGCTGAGCTGTAAGGCCTGCTCTTCTGACAGTGCAGGGATATCGGTGCCGAAACTAACAGCACCGAAGGCTCTGACACCAGGGCACAAACCAACAAATTCAGTGCACCGAATGCTTTCTAGTGGTATATACAGTAATACCACTGATCTGTGAGGTCATGAAAGATCCTCTTAGAGTGGAAATGAGCTGGAAACAGCGCACCCAATGAACAAATGTAACCGGCCTATGAAATGGAGGCAGCGTTCACCCAAAATACTGCTATGAAACCGCAGCAAATTCTGAAAAAAAAAAAAAAAATTAATTATTTCTGTCTGTTTATAGTCCTGGTCTCCTCATATTGTAAAAAGACACTTTTGGGCCCCTGAGGCTCCTAGGCCCCGGCGTGACTGCAACCACTCCATTTATGCCCCTGCATCTCACAGACTCCCCTCTAAGGTAAGCAGGGGGTTGGGATCAAAATATTCCCTATATTAATCAAAAAAAAAAAAAAAACCTTCTGTGAGTGCCCATGCAAGAAAGAAGACATAGAAACGTTTAATAATGACAGTTTAATGATTTTTTTGTTTTTTATGCAAACTTTACAAGACCCTCCTGTAGTTAAACAATTACAATTCCAGTGATGGAATGTTAGTATTCTAAAATACCCCAAAAAAGTGCATGCTGCGTCTCTAAACTTAAGTATATTGCAGTAAAAGACCAACTTTCAAAAATAAACACAGTACTTGTAATAAGAATATATATATATATTATGTATAAAACACAAACCACTGGTAGATTTAAAGCAGGGATCTGTTCAGACTCATAAGAAATAATACAAAAAGGCAAAGAGAGAGACACACACGAGAGACGGAGCCGGAGCCGCCATTTCAACAGAACTGAAACGCTGGTTTTAGCTTCGGCCCTTTAAATCGTTGCAATGTTCACTGCTATTTGGTATCCAGCAGTAAAAAGGAAACAAGGAATTGGGGAGGGGGCATCAAAGCGTTAAAAGGGACAGACATTCTGAACAAATCCCTGGGGAGAGCGAAAAAAAAAAAAAAAATATTCACAGTTTGGAAATGTCGACAACAAAATAAAAAAAATAAAAAAAATCGTGTTCAGAAACGTCGTTCCGAAATCAGCAGGTTGAATCGACAAGTGTGAATGAAGCTTTACGACCCGGCTCATCTTACGGATCAGAGGCCGAAATCGAGGCGCAAAGACTCAAAACAGAAAAGGAAGATGGTGTCGTAAAGCGGCACGCCTTAAAGGAACGGAAACCGGATTTTTACTTTTTAGACCGTGAAAACAGCAAATTGTTGAGAGCCGCAAGTCCCCCCGCTCCTGGCTGCAAAGACGCAGGGTAAGTACAGCATAAGATAATAAAGCTTGTGCGCTGGTCCAGGCGATGACACTTACCACACCCGGTCACTTTACAGTACTCAACTACTAAGTGGTCCCTTAAAGAATACCGGTCTCCTCTCCTGACCTGTCAGATTTAGCAAATATTTGCTAGAACATCTTGCCATTCCTCCTGGAACAAACAAATAACCTTAAAATCAGCCCTACATACTCTGCAGACCTTATCGGCACTGCCTTTGACAGTTGTCAGTTCATTTGTACATTTCCAGGAGGAATAATAGAGGAACAACAAAATGCAGAATTATAAGCACAGACGCTACAGCATTGTCAATTCAAGGCATTTACTAAAACATCAAGACAAATGACCGGTCCTCTTGAACTAGAATCTCTATCATCCGTAAATATAAATCCTGGAGTCGTCCTTTATCATCAAATTGTTATCACTTCTATTTGGCCGATACTTATGTATTTGGTAACTGTAGCACCCCCTCAAGAGCTCTTACTTTTGCACCTGGGTGAGAAGTTGCCTCAGCTACTGCTTGCTTTAGGACTCAGCTTTTCCATGGCCTGCTAGGTACACGGGACTAAGTAGTAAGTGGTGAGCCAGAGGGAGCTGTAATAGGAGACATGTTGTTAAGGGTGTATTTATACCCCTTGAACCCAGTTTTTCCAGAATTATGCAAGTAAACAGCTGGGCAGAAGACGTCTCCAGGATATAGAGTCAGTGATGAGTGGGGTGTCTCATACATAACCTCCTCCTGCAGCGATGGCCTCGGCTCCCCACTACGGATGTGGGTTACGTTTACGGTATTTTTGCCCTTTGGAGAGTAGGAGAGCAGTGCGGTCTGCTCACAGCGCTTCACTGGGGAGCTGGAGACGTGTGGAGTACATTCTGCAAAGCTACATTCACCTTAAGATAGACAGCCGAGTAAATAAAGAGGAAAGCAGACATGTGTATAGAGGACACTTCCGGCTGCGTAACAGCAAAGTCTCCATGTGCCAGCACTACCTGCAGGCTACTAGAACATGGCTCCTGCACAATCCAGCAGCTAAATGTCCATCCTGTGCTTCAGAAAGAGAAAAGTAAGGGTATTCACAGTTCAGTAGTTGCTACAACAACATCCAGATCTTCGACCCCTCCTAGGCCGGCGAGCGTGGAGAACCAAACCAGTAGAGAGACATGATATACCTTACAATGAGGCTCCAATCTGATTGTATGGTTATTGGCCTTATTGACCTTAAAGTCAATGTCTACCAGGGTGTATCACATTAATAGGTTACAAATTCTGAGTAGATTCCCATCTTTAGAGCGTTTACAGCTCAGTTCTTGGGATACAGAGCACCAAATCCCCACAGACCTAAAATATAATATGCTAGCTGCTTGCAGCCACCACTAGAGGGAGCTCACAGTGTGATTGAGTTGAACCATTCAATTCAACCGCTCAGTGTGGCAGAAGCTCCCTCTAGTGGTGGTGACAGGTAACCAGCATCTCATGTTCTAAATCCATGCAGAGGATTTGGAGCTCTGTATCAGAAAAGCAGAGCTTGGACCCCCATAAAGATATATTAAAAAATTATTCAGCACAGAATTTTGGCCTTCAGACCATGAAGAATTACTTGTTTGTGCATTGTATAAGCAAATCCACTGTCTTATGTCAGACCTGCAAGGTGCTTACTCCCCGATAATTCCAGCCTTATACAAGGAATGGAGGGGGAAAAGAGGAAAATAACGTCAGCTCTGACAACAGGATTGCTTGGTTTGTGACCACCATGATCATACCCGCAGACCGGGCGATTCTGAATATATTTACTGGAGCAATTCAGATTTCGTCTAGCAACTCACTCTATACTAGTAATCTCCAAACCATTACCCTTCAGCTGGCATAGTACTACAGCACCCAACATGGCCTGACAGCCTGCACAGAGCCAAAATTTAGGAGATCACAACTCTACACCATCTTATATACAACATGCACTTTAAAGGGGGGTGTCCAGGACCAGGACACTGAGCTCCGCTTCCTCTTCTCAGGCCAGTGACAACATATCCATGGTCACATGATCATGTTGTAACTCCGTCCCATTCATATCAATAGGGATGAGATGCAATTCCAGCCACTATACAATGTACGGTGCTGTGCTTGGCAAGTAGTGAAGAGGCTGCTGCAGTCAGTGTCATAGTCCGGGACAGCCCCATCCTTGACTATGAAGTTTGTCACTGCCCCCCCCTTCCCCAACTTCTTACCTAGCACCATATAAACGCTACATGGTGACACCGCAGGGCCACATGAAAACTCACACCTTCCAGGATCCATCAATAACCACTTCACATGTAGAGAATACATCACGATCGCACGTAACCCTTTCACGGGGAGTATTATGGCACATTCACATATTGACAGAGCTCCTACCTATCAATTTCATTGCATCCGAGGAGATTTAAAGCTGAACAGAGGATTTCAGATGGCAACCTCAAACACAAAATAAATATATACAGTACAAACTTAGTGCCCACCCTGACAATACATGGCTGCCAGCTTCCTATGGGATCAGGAGCAGTCATGGCACTGCTGAAACGTCACCCTCCTGCACGGCCAAAGGTAAACTATCTAATCTTCAAGGACACGTCCAGAAGCAAAGGATCTAAGGAATGCTTTACTTTCACATTGTCACAACCCCAATGTCAGGCATCACCAACAAGGCACTCCACTTGTTGTGAAACTACAACTCCCAGCATGCTTCGGTCACTTCTGTGGGAGATCTGAGAACACCCGAGCAAGTGTGAAATTCTGATAAACATTTACAACAGGTGGAGTGCCGAAAAGGTTGCGAATCCCTTCCCTATGCAGTAGCTGTGTCGACATATTCAATACAGATCTGGTTGTTTACCTCTGGCCAAAGTGCGGATGATGATAAAAGGTAAAGAAACCCTTTAAAGGGTTGACATTTTACAAGAAACTGTGCCACCTTTGTCAATAGGCAGTGTCAGGTATTGCAGCTAAGCCCTATCCACTTCAATGAGGATGAATTGCAATACCAGATATAGCCACTGAACAAGTTTAGCGCCATTTCTTGGTTAAGAACCTACAGAAAACCTTTACAAACCTTTAAGTTAAAACCATATTAAAATTCAACTTTTTCTCTAAAGCCAAGTGTGTTCACTTTCTTCGGGCTGTAGCTGTCTAACTACAGAAAGGCAAGCTCAAGATGAAAAAAGTCTTCAAGTTTTCCAACATTTTCAGCTTTCGGCCAAGACACGTCATACCATGATGCCTAGGAAGACAAGACCTCATCATGGGAACGTACACCCCCACCCCATCATATGCTATATAGCCCTATTGTAAAAACAAAGCATTGAGCGATACTTTCGGTGCAAGTCGAAACGCAAACTAAAAAATTCTTGCAGACCAAGTCAAGGTTATGAGAAGACAAGGCTCCGTTTGTAGTAAGAAACACTTTTGTTAGGAAAGAGCTTATCCTCTAGGCCATAATCTACAGATATTGGCTTCCGGCTGCGACTCGGTGGCTAGGTGTTCTTCAGTGTTGGAGGAAGAACAGAGAGGAAGGCAAGAGATACAGGAAGACCCTCTCTGGTACAAAGCATCCATGTGCGGCTCCTGTGTTTAGGATGGGCACTACAAAACGAGGTAGATAAAAAAAAAAAAAAAATACAATAATAAAAGCAAAACATAGATGAAGAGGATACATTCTACCAAGCTGTGTTCATTCACGCAGAATATCACATTGTACAAGCCTGTACAAGACTAACGGAGAGCGCTATCCCACAGGATGCCGGGACCGACTGTCCGAACCTTCAAGAAAATTTTTTTTTACATTGCACAAATTTCATATTTTTTGGGGAAAAAAAAAACAAAAACATAACAAAACTGAAGTTTAGGATTCAAACATGTATGAGCGTTGCACCAATACCCATCTACCTTACAGTTATTGCTCAAAGATCGGTTCACACTTTACTGTAAGCTTCAGCTATAAAGATATAAAGAGCATCACAGTCAGCGCTTGTGCAACAGGATTAGAAAAGAGGTGATTGCTTTCCTTCCCCCAGAAACAGCAACACTGCTGTCCGTAGTCTGGTATGGTAGTTCTAAGTGAACTAGATATAAGTGAACAATATGGTGGCCATCTGTGAATGGGGTCACTCTGTAGGGTGCGGCCGCTCAAGAGTCACTGGATTTCTGTAGGACTACATTCAGTAACTTTAGGTGCGACTTGTAGCAAAACATTGTGACTCCAAAAATAAAAAAATCCTCTCTCCGCCAATGAAAAGGCCGAGTTTAGTAAAGTTAGTAAATCTTATACTGACACCAACCATTTTACTCCTTTGGTGCATACACTGGCCAAGACCATTGGCCAGACTCTGCAGATGCAGCATGTGCACACGCTTCAGCTAAAATGTTTCTAGCTTGCTACACATGTGGTTGGCGCTCCCAAAACATTGGTGTAAAATTCATGCTCAAACTAAAATGTGGTATGTATTTGGATTAGACGGTCTAAAGATGCACTGAATTTATTATCCAGGATCACGGTGAAATTTGGTGGTCTAAATATTAGTAAATCTGGGCCAGTGTTTTCTGTATGAACAGGAGCTCAGACTCACAATGCAAGTCTATCAGGGCCTTGATCACACTCCCATAGACTTGCATTGAGAGTTTGAGCTCTTGTGTGTGCTCCAGAGGAAGGGTGACCAGTGCTCCAGAGGAAGGGTGACCAGTGCTCCAGAGGAAGGGTGACCAGTGCTCCAGAGGAAGGGTGACCAGTGCTCCAGAGGAAGGGTGACCAGTGCTCCAGAGGAAGGGTGACCAGTGCGCCAGAGGAAGGGTGACCAGTGCGCCAGAGGAAGGGTGACCAGTGCGCCAGAGGAAGGGTGACCAGTGCGCCAGAGGAAGGGTGACCAGTGCGCCAGAGGAAGGGTGACCAGTGCGCCAGAGGAAGGGTGACCAGTGCTCCAGAGGAAGGGTGACCAGTGCTCCAGAGGAAGGGTGACCAGTGCTCCAGAGGAAGGGTGACCAGTGCGCCAGAGGAAGGGTGACCAGTGCGCCAGAGGAAGGGTGACCAGTGCTCCAGAGGAAGGGTGACCAGTGCTCCAGAGGAAGGGTGACCAGTGCTCCAGAGGAAGGGTGACCAGTGCTCCAGAGGAAGGGTGACCAGTGCTCCAGAGGAAGGGTGACCAGTGCTCCAGAGGAAGGGTGACCAGTGCTCCAGAGGGGAGCACGTGACTTGACAATGACGGTATCAGTAAGTTATTTACTAAAATTACACTTCACAGGTTCGTTTTCAAACAGAGGGGGACAATTTTGTCACTGCAGCGCTTCTTTAATGTCACACCCAAAATTCACTGTGTTGCCTTAGCCATACTAGACACAGCCCAGACCGTGTGATGCTTTTCACAGGGGAGGGAAGGGGAGACAGGCGTTCTTAAAGCCTACATTACACCTTTAAAGGGATAGTCTGTGATGGGCTTGGACCAGAACCTCCCCTCTAGTAACATGGCAGTCTCTGCTTTGGAAAATTCATTTAGATCAAAAGTAGTTTAGCACTGCTATTATGAAGAAGGGTATTTTTCTGAATTCACAAGGCCCATCTTCCCCGACCTTCTTGCTCCTAAGCTAGGTCTATAGACTATCAGCAACACTGTCAAACCTCATTCACATTAAGCCCTCATTAAAATAAAAATTGTAAAAGGAGGAGAAAGAAAAAAAAAGTTAGTTATTCAGTATAAAAGTATCTACAACAAGCTCAACTTAAAATGCCTTCGGTCTACATGCTGCGGTCTAAGTACAGCAAATGGGCAAAATGGCATGGTATCAAATTCAGAGATGGCAGAATGTACAATATCCCCCAAGGCACAGCAAGAGTCTGCAGGCAAAGCAGAAGCAGCAGTTGTGCGAAAGACAGAAGCTAGAAGGCCTCTATGTTATAAGAAGGTACCGGGGGAGAGGGGGAGGTTTAAATGCATGCAGGTGAAGCCATAGAGACATTGCACTCCAGAGCAAGGCCAAGAAACTCTGCTCCGAAGCCAATAAAGCTTGTTGCTGCCAGTGTACGGCAGAACCTGTACCACTGCCTGGGTAGAAAGCATCCAAAATAAACTTTTTGCACAACAGCATATCAATTCACATTATTCTAGAGCTGGTGTAGGGAGCTTCTGCTTTAGGATATTCTGAAATGGAATCACTGGATACAACTAAAACAATGAGAAGACAACATTTCTGGGGAGGTGTTTGATCACCCTCCAAAACTGACAATGGGGCAGGCGAAGAAGCCACAAGAGGATTTTCTAGTAGAAAGGAGACATTGTTGTGCTGTGTAACCCTGTACAAAGGCTTGGGAGAGGTGATGGCAGAATACGAGCCATGTGAAATATTCCCCATACCTCTCACTCAGTACTTCGCTTGACTGCAGTTTCTTTTGAAGGCTGGGACACATTCATTCACCTGTATGGCACCAGGAGTTCCCTCAAAAAAAAATTTGCATTTTGTTTTCTCCAAAGTAAAAAGTGAAATCACATTGCAGGATGACTGTGTGTAGCAACTAGGGTACGTTCAAACCCAATTCACACAACACAGCACGGAGGAAAAAAAAAAAAAAAAAAATCCTCATTAAACGGGGGGGGGGGGGGGGGAATTAACAGCACACCCTTTGTATCACAACCAAAGAGGTAAAACAACCAAAGGAACGGCGAGAGGGTGTCTGATGTAGTCTGTACGGGAAGGCAGGGAAATCCCAGAGAAAAGTCTAGAGTCATTTAAAGGGATCATTTGGGGGAGGAAGGGATTGTAGCAGCTTTCGGAGCTGTAGCGGAGGGAAATGCTTGCATTCCAATTCCAGGCTGGTATGCTGCAAGGTGCTGTGAGGGAAGGCCTGGCGTCTGATTAGACCACTGTACAGGGTAGGCGCTGCTGCCCATTGCATTGAGCTGGCAGGCATGTGGTATTGGGTACGATGGAATGCCTCCAGATGCAAAGTTTGGGAGTACAAGTGATTGAGTGATAGCAGCTGGAACAGTCCCGTGAATCTGAGACATAGCAGGGACCCAGGTGGATGGGAAGTTGGATGTGACCGCTGAAGCCTAAAAGTGAAGTGAACAAAATACAAAAAAAAATTTAAGTAGCAAGAAACAAATTTTGCTCAAAAATCATTCCTATATAAATACATCTAAAATACCCAGCGAGAATTCTATGATCGGCAGGAAACCACAAAAAAAAAAAAAAAAAAAAAAAAAAATTATTAAAACAAAAATCAGGCAGCGGTGACCGATCACCTTTAGGACAAGCCATTGCTTTATGATTGTGGAGGTTTGACATCCGGGACAACCCAACAAAACAGAGAATGAAGGGGCTACAGCACAGATTCAGCACTAGTTTCCCATGCACACACATCCTTGCAGGGTTAAGTGTGGACTGCTGGAACATACAGTCAACAGTTGGATCATGTTAAGGAACAAGTTTTGGGTCAAATTCTTACCTCATGAACTCGACTCCAGCCATCTGTCTCTGGGCGGTTCTGGTTCAGTTTGATCTGATTTAGGCTGGGTTTTTGATGCAAGCTGCCTGCGTTTTCCTTTGCCCAGTCATCCACCAGCTTATGCAGATCATCAGTGAACAGGCTCTTCTTCTCGGAGACCGACTGCTGGCAGGCATCTGAGTTACTCTCACTGCATTGCTGATCTGAACAAAGTACATAAAAACACTATTTTAGAAGGCTGAACCCCTGCTGTTGGAGAGTCTGGACATCCCATACACATTAGAATGTAGGTTGGTCCTGCTGAGACTGGAGGGTCAGTCAGACATCTATCTAACGTGTATGCCCACCTTAACCCAACTGAAGAATACAAGTTAACCTCATGCACGGAAAACTCGGCAAACAAAAAGTGGATGTTGCCCTGTTTTAGTACAGTATTAAAAGGCTTTTCCAGGCTTTTATCCACCTTTAGGATAGGCAATAAATCGAAGACTGGCCGTGATCCAACACCCAGGGCCCATATTGTGCCATATGACTATTAGACAAGTCTGCTGTATATAAATGCTCAAACAAAAAATTCCTGCCAATAGTTCAGGTATCTTCTAGTATAAGTTACCTGAATGTCCAATCCCGTTATCCATGTGGGTTAGAGACTGTGGTCTGCTGCGCTGCTTACTTTTCAGAGACCTGGGGCGACGTGGGGACATTGGTTGGGAAGAATTGTCAGAGTTCTGTGCTTTGTTTTCTCGCAAAGCGCGCAAACGTGCATATACTTCCTGTAGTTCTCTGTTCTGCTGAGCCTGTAAGGTCACCACCTCCTGAATGTGCCTGTTTAAGGAATAAATAGATGCATCTGTTTAAGGTGTTCCTTTAAATGTAAAACATTGAAGAACGTTGCACTAAATTTCAAGCCTCGATATTCATTTCAGATCTTTCGCATATTGCGGTGTCCCTCACAGTAATATCTGTTGCATGTGAGGTCATTGTGCCCAAGATGTTGCCTTTACTGAGCCTCATAGATCAGTACAGCTTTATACATGACTTTCCCTACGGCAGCATGTCAGAAATGTATGCTCCCTTGTGCTGACTAGCACTGATGCTGAAGAGTGCACAATCCCCCCTTCCATGAGGTCCCATTTTTCTGTGTACACAGAAATACAACCTATGCGATTCTCTCCCTCCCCCTACGCTTTCTTCCATATCTACAGCGTATGTGATCAGCCCTCCTTGATGACTTGGATGCGTTCTCCCCTTTCCATACTCTGAACTACAAAGTACCTTTTATATTAGTAAAAAATTGTATAATACCATCTTTGTCTCTATCAAGATTTTAACTTTAATACAAGGATCTCAGTTGTTAATGTAAAGAAATCATCAAATACACTAACTTTTCCCGAAGTTTCTGCAGTTCCACCTTTAAATCCTCATCCTCTAACTCCGATTCATCATCGCTGCTCATAGGAGAAGACGGAGAATAGAGCAAGGAGTTCTGCTTTTGAGGGAAGGCCTTTTCTCCCAGACAGTTCTGCACAGGCTCTCGGGCTTTGAAATCTTGGGCTTTACCGGGGGCGGCGGACATTTCAGAGTCACTACTAGGCTGCTTTGTGAAGCTGTTTTGATTCTGGACCTGCTTCATCCACATTGCTGAATTAGATGGGGCACTGCTGCCCGTGGCAGAGGTTTCCTCCAGCTCCCGGTCAGGGGTAAGAGAAGACGCATCGGTCTCACAAGCTGTACTGGCAGACTGCGGGGTTTCCTCAGCTCTAGTGGCGGCAGACTCCGTCTCTTCTGCAGAAAAGGTTTTATCTGACTGCAGTGATGTAGGAGGAATACTGGGAGATTCAGCAGTAATGGATTGCTCTTGCTGTGGAACTGTGACAACCTGCAGATGAAAATTACTACATAGTTACTATGTGCTTTAATCCTTTTCCTTCCATTTTGTATCTAAAAATAGCAACTTTTATTTAAGGTCACCTCAAACATGGTGCAAATGTCTTTCATAGGGGGTTAAAATCGCTTTGGCGGAGGCAACACCTTATGGAAAAGCTGAATTTTTTTTGCAGATTTTGCTGCAATTTTTGAGCCAGAGCCAAGAGTGGCTACAAAAGTAATGTGAGGTATAAAGGAAGTGCTTATTCTTCTGCCTTGTACCAAATCCACTCCTGGCTTTGGCAGCAAAATCTGCAACAAAAAAGTGCAGCTTTTCTGCAATGCATAGTCTCAGGCTTAAAGAGATTTTGACCTAGGACATCAATATCTGGTCGATGGGGGTCCGATACCCGAGCTGATCAAGTGCCAGGAAGATTTTAACCTATAAAATCCCTTTAAATTTGACAGCCCATACCTGAAAACGTCCACGTTTAAAGGCACTGGTTCCGGTTGAGGTTCCTTCAGACAAGGCACATTCAGCCAGTGCTTCTACTACCCTTTGAGTAGCGTCAGGGACTTCTCGTCTCACGCCATCATCATCAGCTAAAAAAAGTATTAAAAAAAAAAACAAGAGCGCAAAGCTCAGGGGTTTCTGCAAAATGAACAAAATGTGAAGGCCTGATTTCCTACTACCAAAGTGAAGGAGGGGGGCAAAGGAATACAACAATACGTGCGGGCTCCAGCTAAAATACATATTGCCATGCTCAGGCAAAAACCAGTGGTTCACATGAAAGACACAAAGCAATGATCATCCGATGCTCTTACAACGTGTCAGTAAAGACACAGCTAGACAAACACAAAAAAGACAAATAAAAAGGCAAAAAGTGAAGGTGCAAGAAACGTGAGGGAACATTTCTGAGGATGAAAAAAACGAAATTAAAAAAAAAAAAAATAACTCACTAAAAAGAAAAATATATACGTACGGAAATAACCAAAAGGGATGTTCCTATGGTACGGGCCTAACTGTAAGCAACACTACCTTGGCGGACTCTTGACCTCTTGAATAAGCTGTTGGAATGCCGCAATCTGCATGCCCAGCTTTTTAATTTGCGAGCCCACGGTTTCTTGCTAATGGGGTTTTTGAGACTAGGACAAGTAAAGCTTAGGCCAAAATATCCACCTCCTGTCTGTAGATGCGCGGCTCCAGTGCCCATAGAGCGTTTGGTGCAGGCATGAGAAGTACTTCCGGGATGCCAGGCGTCTTCAGAACTTTCCTGGAGAGGATGAAATGATAGGAGAAAAAAAAAATTGATAATGTGAATACTAGAAACATAAGAGGAAAGCGTTTATAAAGAAATTTGGTCCAGCCCAAGGAAAACAGTCCGCACTACTGTTTCACAATGGGAAAGACAATGCACTTCCCAACCATTGCTATAAATCAAGACCGAGGTTAAGTCCCTTAAGGAGCCCTGAACAATGATAGTCATTCCTTTTCCCCCTCCTCTTATACGGTTACATTAGTGTTATATAGAGTAATATTTTTATATTCGTAACAAGGTCCCCAGTGATCGAACGATAAACAATAACTGCTGCAAATCTAATTTGGACGCTGGCGGAATATCACCCATATAAGAATGAATATTTATCCAATACTGTGAATGAACTGCGACAACTTCTCTCCCTACATAACTCTTAAAAGGATATAGATGATAAATGTAGAATTGTGTGGGTCACACTGACTACTAGAACATGGATCGTGAGTACTCATGTAGTGAGGAGTTTGACTGGAGCAGGAAGCACTCCTACCCCTACTCCTCTAGTAAATGTCTATGGAGCTTATGAAGGCAACGGAGTAGCGTGCGGTTTTTGTCAGCCCAATAGACACTGAATGGAATGGTTGGGTTTATGAATGACCACTGCCCAATTCAAACTCACTGTGTTTGTGCAGTGGTGAGGCATGGGGGGGGGGGGGGCTCAAAACTCTGTTCTATTGATCGGTGTGGATGTGTAATAAATATATTTCGCAACATGACTCCTTTACAAGATAACATGCAGCCCACCACCAGCAGCAGCCACTAGAAGTAGTTTGGGGTGTACTGGATTATCAGAAAATTATGTATATAAAAGTGTATAGAGCATGCTCCTAAGCTCCCTCTAGTGGTGGCTGCATCTTATGAGCTTTCAAAGCTCCCTCTGCAGGAAGGATATAAACTGGATTTACTCTCCAGAAGGCAAAAAAAAAAAATAATAAGCTACAGCTGGATCAGATCATGCAGGGATTTGCAGAGATAGAAATATAGGCATAAGAGACTAAAGAAAACTTGCACTTCCAGCAAATGAAATGTCTCAGGTACATCTTGGAGACGTGAATTACTTACAGATGGCGTTAATTCACCAGGAACTGCAATGACCGCTTCAGCAGCTTTGACTGGCAGGGGATCAACAGGCTCTGTCTGCTCCGGAGTGGCCTGAATACTGGCGGGAGTTGCAATGGCTGCTTCAGGGGCAGGACAAGACAGGGTATCCTCAGCAGAAGATGAAAGGGGGGATTCTGTACTCTGGGTTTCTTTCTGGCTGTCGGCATAAGAGCTGGCAGAGCTGTCTTGATATAACAGGTTTCTCAATTTTTCATCAAGGGTTTTGATACAGTTATCAGAATATTCTATTTTGGGGGGACCTTCATTGTCAGACTCCTGAACAGAAGTTGAATGCACAAGCGATACTTCAGAGACAGGAGTCTGTGGGTAGTAAGGAGCTTCTGAAGGACCGATACTATCAGCCTTTGTGAGACTAAGAGACATAGCTGTGGTGTTCTGAGAAGACAACGGAACAGAAGTGGGTTGTACAGCGGACTCCGCTGTGTAAACGCCACCATTTGCCACTTGCACCTCCTGGTCACCAGCACTGTGAACGGCTGGATGCTGAGCTTCTGTCACACCAGCTATATTGTTGATATATACCTCAGGCTCTTTCTGAGTCTGCACTGCGACTGAGCTATTGTTATTTACAGTAGCGGACAGGATTTCATTACCATTTACTACATGACTGGTAACTAGCAGAGGCGCTGTTTCTTTGGAAGAAACCTGGCCATCTGAGGATGTGGAGAGTATACTGTGCCCTGTCTGAAAGGAGCAGCTTTGCTTAGCACTGGAAAGATCCTCAGGAAGACTTCGCCTTGCTTCATGATGTGGTCCTAGGGAGAGAGGAAAATGAAAAAAAAAAAATAAGTAGGAATACAGAAAATTCTACTGAAAATGCACATACAGCGGTCAGGAAAAGTAGATAAGCAGCTGCCAGAAACTTCCAGTGGCAAGTAATTTTTAACCTACCAAATCTTTTGTTTCTTGCAGGAAATGATATGGGAGATTTATGAAGACTAGTGTTATTAACTCTAGTCTTCATAGCCCCATCACCAGAGGAGGGTGCACCTAATATATGACGAGGCGCACAGGTCCTCATAAATTAGGTACACCCTCTGCCGGGCCGTGTGTCTGGAGGGAAATCTACACCAGCTCATAGCTAGCTTAGATTTCTGGCGTAAATATTAACAAACCTGACTGATGGTCTCACCTCTGCATATCCTCACCATGCCCGTATTTGTTAAAGGGCCAAGGACGGCACAATAAAAAAAAAGTTTAATTTTTTTTTGGGCAAAAATGGTTTTATGCACAAAAATTGCAACTTTGTGTGCCAGTTTTCTGTCCACATTTATCTGATGTGTATAGCCAGATTTGCACAGACACAGGTCACAGTATTACAGAAATACACGTCAGTAAGAGTATCTATTAAAGTGATGGGATATCTGCTTTAGCAGTCCTACACAACTATTTTGTAGACAAAAACTAAGATGAGCCCTCCCGTGACCTTCACAATTTGCAACCTATCAGCTTCCAGTCACAGGTTAAATTCACTTCACACTCGCAGTACAAGTTAGCAGGAGGTCACATTCACTGTCATGACACAGGCCTTACGGGTAATAAGTGACAGTGAGTGAATGACAAGCTGACGCAATGCTAGTCTATTTTCAGACAGCACAATAAGAAAGCATCACCAGTCTAGGGTTCTGGGAAAAGAGACAAGTTTCCTTTGCAGATTTTTCCTGCGTCACAAGCACATTCCCTTGTGTACTTCTGTCAGCACCGAGGAGGTTTGAGTCTTCCCCCTCTCCAAGGACAGTAAATCTTAGAGCATGAGCAGAGGGAAGATCCTGTAATGCATGTAGACAGCGGATTAAGTGTCCCTTTGATGCTGCAAATTGTAAAGTTTCAAGGAAGACATGAACTAATGAACACAAAAAATACACATTGCCTGCGAAAAACCATAAACCCCAAAATAAGAAAAAGGGTAGGAAGACCGCAGAGTAGCCGCTGTCCCAGCCATTGATGTCTATATACTTGCAGAGGTCGACCACTGACTCGCACAGTAAACCGGTATGTTTTTGCATGAACTCTATCAAAAAGCATATTCAGCAACACTGTTCAGTACAGCTGGATTAGTTTATATACAGACCATAGATTTTAGTAGCAAATACTTGTCTAATGATGTCTATGGATATATAGATCCACTATGGATGTATAGGTGCACTACTTCACATACATGCAGGACATGGGTCACTAATGTGAATGGAGACCATTCTTAGGGCACAATTCACGACAACTATTTCCAAACCTGTAGCTTGCTGAGGAACTCTGGTGACTGCAGTCTGGGTGACAAACGACTGGGCCTCAAGGTTTCTAATGGTCTGGTTGATGAAAAACCTCCATCGTCCTACCGGTGATGACTGTGGCGCTGATTCCCCTGTAAAAAATGAACACATTTTGAGAGGCGCAAATGAAAAAAAAAACCAAACAAACAAAAAAAAAAAAAAAACAACAACACACATTTGTACGTGTGTTTATGTATTCATAGATCTAGTCATTTATTTAAAGACTGCAATATTTAGGACCCTTCAGGTTCAATTGGCATTTAAGAGAGAAAGGCAATAGGATAAGCGCTGCAGTCCGTTCACAGGACACCCCCATATATTGTACACCAGCAGTGCTTGCTATTTTGGTTCAATCCTATTACTTTGAATGGGACTGAGCAGCAACAAGGCCATATGATCAGGAATGTGCTGTCACTGGCCTTAACAGGATGAGAATGAATTTTGCTGCACACACAAAAGTTTCTTTGTGATGAACTAAGTGAAAATTTATTAGCACAATAATTTGTGAAAAAGGTGCTTTACAGACGCAATAACAGCGCCATGTTATGTAGAGTATGATAAAGTGAAGATGCAGATCAGAGAATGCAACGTTTCGGTCTTCCTCCTGTTTCCTTCCTACATACTGTGGATAGATCTAGCTGGATGAAGGTCTGAAGACCGAAACGTTGCATTCTCTGATCTGCATCTTCACTTTAACATACTCTACATAACATGGCGTTGTTATTGCGTCTGTAAAGCGCCTTTTTCCCAAATTATTGTGCTAATAAATTTTCACTTAGTTCATCACAAAGAAACTTTTGTGCGTGCAGCAAAATTCATTCTCTGGATATGGGTTGGACAACCCTTTCTGCTTAGCACCACAACTACTAAGAGTGTGCGGTTCCAGCGATACTTTCTCTAGGTGACACAGCCTTAGAAAGCAACATAAAACTCAGCCATCTATTCTGCTTATCTCTCAAATGCTCCAATGCTGTTACAGCTTTGCTTCTGCTTTCAGTAAAACACTTACCTGGAGCTGGTGCAGACACCGGGGCTGCCACTTGCACAAGCTCAGAAGATCCCATCTAGAACAGAAATAGAATATGAGAGATTTAAAAAAAAAAAAAAAAAAAAAAAGTTGTGCGCATAATATATATATAAATATAATATATCCGGCTTCACTGAGTATCATTACATTAACTCACATGACTCGCTGACTTTGATGTGGCGGGTTCTGTTCTCTCCACCACTGTAACATTGCGCAGGATCTCCTGGGCTTGTGTTACTATCAGCTTCAGCTCCTCTACAAACTTCTCTTTTTCAGATTCCAGTACGAAGTCATCTTCAACCTACAGAGTTAAGAAAACAATCAGAATGACCGTACCTCTTATGCGAAGGTGTGATAAGGCTAGACCATGGCTCCTCACTTTTTCCACTGGGACCACAGTTATCTCAATTTCTCAAAATTTTTGTTGTGGACCTAGAACACCCATCACAGAGACTTAAGTTTTGGTAGTTTTTCACACACCTTTCCCCTTCAAACCGCTGTCTCTCTTATTTTTATATATCCTTTAAGTGTGTAATAATTGGAATGCTAAGTCGCCAGCCTTAGAGGCCTTCACTAGATGCTTGGCTGCTGTGATAACATCTCAGCATACTGCAACTGCATCTCAAGGAACTTTATGAACGTGCCAGAAGGAGACCCCTACCCTCTGTCTTATAACTTTGATCCTGGCCATTGCATGTTGCAGAATGTGAGTTATCTGCAATACCAGCTGGATTAGGCAGGTGTCAGTGTATAAAAGGAAGTTTTACACAGCTGAATTTGGGCTGTGAAAAATGGTCTGTATATCGGCCCAAACGTGGCTCAGCTGAACTGACTTGGCAAGTTCAGCTTAGCCTAGCCTTGTCAGGCTGGTACATCTGGCCAATACAAGGGCAGGTTTTTCCTGCCCAAAACTTGAAATGGCCATTAACAGCTGGCACCCACCCCAATTGGCTAAGATACAGAGCATGCTCCGTATACGCCCTTCGACTACCACTATTCCTACACAGCGGATGTTGGAAAGGTGTAAAATAGAACAAGAGTAGTCAATTCTTAGAGAAGGCATTATAGTGGTCTTGCACACAGTGGTCTTGCACACAGTGGTCTTGCACACAGTGGTCTTGCACACAGTGGTCTTGCACACAGTGGTCTTGCACACAGTGGTCTTGCCCACAGTGGTCTTGCCCACAGTGGTCTTGCCTTTAAATCTAACAAATATAATTGGCCCTAGTTTGTGTGTGATAGAAATACTGTGAGCCCACTGAGGACAGGAGCTAATGTGACAATCTTTGTGCAGCACTGCAGCTTATAACGCCGCTATATATCCAACCATAAATAAATACGTAAGTAAAACAGTCAGTCTATGGCCAGCACAAGGTAATCAAACCAAGGGAAGGAACCAGATCGAGATCTGAACTGCTAGGATGAACTCACAATTGCCAGAACACACAGAATCCCAAATGCACGGTGTTATAGTAAGGTCGTGAGTTAACTTTTTCTGTGTGACAACACTGAAAGATTATGTTTGGTGGGGTCTGCCTACTGGGATCCCCACTAGTTTTGAGAATGAAAGGTCTGTGGCTCCCTTCACTGTTTTTCCCTGCTCAGTGACATCCCTACCATTTGCTATGCAAGAAACTGCATCCAGCCCCATTCACTTGGAAGACGGAAGAGGTGCAGCGCTGAACTGGTGTTGTTGTCCTTTCATTCTCAGGATTGGTTGGAGTTTCAGACGTACTAATGATCATGACCTGATGGCTTGGGTTCGTGCAGAGAAACTAACCATATAAAGGGCAATGTCCTCTGGAGCATCTCCATCAGCATCAAACTTAAAGGTGACCATCTTGTTGTTGTGAGTCTCCAGTTGGCACTCCACCATGTTATCGCCAAAGTTTGAAACCTGTGGGCATGAAAAGAAAAGATAGATAGATGAGAGCTTTCCGTTTATCTTATTGTAGGTTACAACAAACCCCACACAGGACCCTTACCCCTAGGAAGGACAGGTTGAATCGAGTCATCTTATCTGGCCTGGGGCATGAGGCTCGACGCTGCTTGATCTTCTCAGGTTTGCCATTTCCAGGAGCTCCATCGGCAATGCCAGTGCTGTCCCTGGGATAGTCAGCCTGGGTACTGCAACGCGATATTTTATTAGTCAAATAGATGTGAAAATATGTTGTATATTAAAGCAAAGAGTTAAAAGTAGCTCTCCACCTAAATTTCTTTGCACAGGACTCTACAATACAGGAATCTCTTGGGTGTCTGGATCTGACAGGCAGACAGGCCTTTGAATGCTTATGTAAGAAGCTTTATGCCAAATCAATAAATTTGCTAAGGAGCAAACTTGAAGGCCAAGGTTGTAAAGTTTATATAGCACACAGACCTTCTAAGTATTCGCCCCATTACCAATAATTTAGATGAAAGGAACGTGCTGAGTTTTAAAGCTGTCGTTGTAAGTTTACGTTCACACGGCTATGTTCACATCTGAATCTCAGAGACCACAATGGATCTAAACAGTAATTGTATGGACTTAATAGGACGGCCATATTATTGTCACTTATTTGCTAGTTTTGCTGGTGAGGGGGCGCCAACTATGATGTGAACATAACTAAGGTGGTGTAGCCTTAACAATCGTATGTTTCAGCTATACAGCTTAAAGGGGATGTTCACATGGCGGAATTTTTGAGGCACAACCAGCCAGAAAAAGAAGCGTCCTGCTCGATCTTGCTGCAGTTTTCACAGCCGATTCAGCCATGGAAAATGCATTCAATCAGTGTGCAAACGCGCAGAAGAAAGCAGAGGATCGGCTTCAGCTTTCCACCGTGGATTCCAAAGGGCTGGAATCTGGACAGGGATTTGAGGCGGAAGACCTTCATGTGAACCTACACTAACACTGAAATAGCGCTGTCATCCTGTTCAGAATCCACACCTGCTTTATTCGTGAGGTTTTTAATAAAAGGTGGAGAACTGTTCTAACTCTGCTTTCACATGATGCAGCTTTTGCCGCAGATTTTATTTTCCGTTTTTAGACAAAGACAGACATGAATACAAAACAGAGGGGAAACAGCATTCACAGGATACTTTTCCCTGGTCTGATGGGTTTCTAAGGGTAACTGTAGATGGCTTTTTCTGCTCTAGTTTTATACCTGTAGCTCATTATTCTCTGGTCTACAAGAGGAAACAGATTCACAACCCGCGCGTCTCTACAATGCTTGTAAAACCTGTGTAGTAAGATGGCGACACAACATGACTTAATAACTGGACAATGACTAAACCAGATCATGAAAGAAAATGCTTAATGGAGTTGTTCCACAGGACAGGTGATACATCTTAAGAAATACATCTTACGCTGGGACCACCACCGGTCACATGTATGGTGGTCTCAAATGCTTTTTAAATGGAGCAGCCATTGCATGTATGGGCTCCTCCTTCCTTCATCCCTAGAGGACTGCTGGAGATGGAGTGCAGCGCTCAGTTATCTTTGTCAGTCTGAAAAGCCTTGAATGGAGCAGCAGTGTGTACGTGTGACAACACTCCATTCAATGGGAACACAGGACCCCTCCCACCACCATCTTGTAAGTAGTAGTGGTCCCAGCAGTCAAACACTTATTACCCATCTATAGGATAGATAGTTATCTGTGTAAAGTTACATTTAATAACTGATCAATTACTAAATTTATCATGTAAACAGAGGCGGATGTCTGAGACCCAGGTATATTGGATACTAATCCCCTATCCACAGGGTAGGTCATTGGTAGCTGATTGGTGGGGGGGTCTGACAACCAGACCCTGCACTGATCAGCTGATTCAGATGACAGGAGCTGTATAAACTGCCAGAAGCAGCTCTGCTCCTATTAAGGTGCAGTTTCTACAGTGTACAGAGCCAGCAGTCACTGTATACAGTATTCGGAGATGTGTAAGACCCCCACCGATCAGATACTGATGACAAACCCTATGGATAGGGCACCACTATTCATTATCCCTGGGTCTCCGACAAGCCTTTTAAAGGAGATTTCCTATAAAACCTATCACCTTTCCATTGGATAGGCGAAAAGTATCTCATCAGGGAGTCCATTCACGTGAAGGCGCAGGTCTCAGTGTTTGGACACCGGCTGATCGACACTCTCCACATATCCTGTGGATAGGTGATAACTTTTGCTTAGGTGAGAGCCCCTTCAATATGACACCACACAGTCTAGAGAGATAATGCTTAATAATTTACCTTTGAACAGGCTCGGCTTTCTGGACAGCAGACATTTCTGGCAGAGGTGCCTGAAAATGCAAACACATCATAGTATCTATCAACAATGCAAACCAGAAGAGAGCCTATGTATGAAAGACATGAATCTCTAGTGAAGTCAAGATAAAAGGTAGGGAGATCTAGAGCTGTGACCGCACTGGCGCTCCATTGACAAGGTCCCCTGTTCACCTTATCACTGGGGGACCTGGCGATTGAGCAGTGTGGCCTCTACAAAAAGCTGATCTGTGGGGGTCCCAGTTGTCAGACCCCCACCAATCAGATTATGACATACTTCGTATAGGTCATTAACAGGTAACCCCTATAAACATGCCCAATCCTCGGTTCCTGTGACACGTGCCATCAGGGGACAGCAGGAAGCACAAAATACATGAAATGCCAAGATCATTAGGTTTAGTGAACTGTATAGGCAGCTTGATCGCAAAACGCATCAAGTACAGCAGGGAAACCCAATAACCTGACCTTACACTAAAGTGTCTGCATTGTAATGGCAACGTCTGAGACTTCCAGTGCTTATAAACCAAATTAAAGAGTCACTGGATCAATAGTAGTTTTCTTCCCATGGGTGACATTTTAGTGATTTCTGCAAAAAGACAGGATACCCCACAGAGACAGACAAGACTCCCAGAAGGGATTTTAGAGCAAATCTAAGTTTAGGAGGAAAGGGAGGGAGTAGGAAAAAGCCACATAAATGGAGAAAGACAAGATATATTATGCTAGGTTCACACCTGCATTCAGATTTCCGTCCAGGGTGTCCATTTGGGGACCCACCGAACGGAAACCTAATCTGCTTAAAAATCAGTTAATTGCGGAACCCATAGACTATAATGGGGTCCGTCGGGTTTCCGCCTGAAAAGGGAAAAAAAATTCGGAGAGAAAAGCGCTGCTAAACGGGTTCGGGGACGGAAACCCCCAATAGAGACCAGGCGCAGATGTGAACCCAGCCTTACAGTGTCTCTTATATTTACTATTGATTTATGCAGTTTGTTAAAGTGACCATTTAAAGAGGTTTATGGGATGGGAACGAGTCGTACCTGCTGGAACTTATGATCTGGCTGATGGGTCTGAGCAGGAAGCTGGTACGCATCCTGAGGAATAATATTCTCAGCCCCAGCTGAAGCTGAGGACGACTGCTGTGACATTGGATTAAGGTAGCCAGGTTGTTGTGGCAAATCATGGCTGTCAGGCTGGTGAAGCGGTGCTGGCTGCTCTGAAGCAGAATGAACTTGATTTTGCAGAGAGATCTGATTCAAAGCTTCCTGGTTGTGAGATACAGGGAGCATCCCGGGGATTAACCTCAGATTGTCCACCGCCTGTGGCTCATATGCCTGTACAGGTGGATGCTGCGACTGGAGATAGGATTCTTGGGTGGGAAGGGAAGCATTTGCATGCATACTGATTTGATGGCCATTTTGCTGTGGTTGAGCCATTAAAGGTTGACAGCTCGGGTCATGTTCAGATGGAACAACGCCAGCTTGGGAATAGGACACCGGAACAGAGACCTGCTGATTTAGACCCCCTATTTGCACAAAACCTTGGTTTATGGACTGCTGCACCACAGAAGGCAAGGAGCTTTGAATGGTATTTGCATGGATCACTTTTTGCTCCCCATCCAGCTGAACCAACACACCAGGCTTATCTGGAGACTGTACAGACTGCTGTGAATAAACCGCACTTTCAGCCTCTTGTGGTGGGGTCATAGTTTTCTGCAGCTGAAGATTTGCTGGAAGCTCAGAGGGCAATACATGCGTAGAATAACCCTGTGTCTCTACAGTGGATAAGGCATGCATTGCATGGGTCAGGTTTTCTGAAGCAGGTATTGAATTCTGAGCATATACAAGTCTGTCTGAAGATGGCAGCTGTCCATGCATAGAAGAAGGGGCGGCGTGACTGTACAAAGCTGCATTTTCGGCAACAGGTGGGGCACGCTGCATTGCTGCGTATACAGGTTGATGGGAGGGTTGTGAACTGTACATTGCTGGATTAGGCTGAGGAACTGTCTGCTGCGCATACAATTGCTGATCGGCAGGGGTAGCCGTCTGCTGTACATACACCTGGTCAATCCCTGGGACTTGTTGCGAAGCATAGGCTGGAACAGCCGGAGAAATGGGTCTATGCATGTGTTGTTCAGCTCCTGGTGCTGCGTGTTGTGTAAATGCTATCCCGTCTGTTGCAGTGGTCAGGTGTTTGTTATGTATAGTATGAGGTGCAGGCTGATACCCTTGCTGATCGACTGAAGTTAGATTTTGGGTATAAACTTGTTGAGAAGGAACAAGAGATGCCTGGACATAGCCTGAACTGTCAGATGGTGGCACAGCTTGCTGACTGTACTGCTGTTCACTTGGTGGGATGTGTTCCCGATTGTATAAGAGCTGATCCTTGGGAGCTTGCTGTGCATTGATATATCGGTCTGCATACGGATCTGCTTTCTGTACAGAGGGTTGTAAAGGTTGTTGAGCATACATGGCTTGCTCAGAAGGTGGCATTGTTTGATGGGCATAAACAGGCTGCTCAGAAGGTGCCTGGGCATGCTGTACATATACAGGTTGCTCAGATGGTGGCCCCACATGCTGGGCATAAACCGGTTGCTCGGGTGGTGGTCCTGCATGCTGGACACGTACAGGTTGCTCTATTGGTGGCGCCACATGTTGTGTGCACACGGGCTGCTCCGCCTGCGGCATCACATGCTGTGTACACACAGACTGAACATAAACCGTTTGGTCAGATGAAGGCATCAAATGCTGAGCATATACTTGCTGTGCAGTCGGCGGCTCAGCGTGCTGAACATAAACAGGCTGTTTCTCAGCTTGTGGTATAGCATGCTGGGGGTATACAGGCTGATGCTCTAGGGGTGGGGGTACAACTTTCTGGGTATATACAGTTTGCAGATCAGGTAAGGTCGCACTTTGTTGGGAACTCACTGGCGGCTGTTCAACATTCGGTGGCAAGCTTTGCTGGGCATATACAGTTTGCTGCATGGATGAGGGTACGTTTTGCTGAGCATACACAGGTTGGTCAGGTGGATGGGCAACTTGCTGGACATACACAAGCTTTTCAGATGGTGGTGCAGCTTGCTGGGCAGAAGATGGCACTGATGGCTGAGAATATAACTGCTGATCAGTTGATGCCGTCTGCTGAATATATACTGGATTCTCTAGTGAGGTCGTCTGCTGGACATAGATAAGCTGTTCACCTGGTGCAGGTTGCTGTGGGTATGCAGCCTTGTCAGGTAACAAAGACTGTTGTGGATAAACCGGCTGTTGAGCATGAGTGTACTGGTCGGGCATAGGCATGTTTTGCTGTATGTAACGCATCTGGTCAGCAGATTGCAGAATTTGCTGGTTGTAAATCAGCTGTTCAGGCAAAACCCCAGTTTGATGCACAAAAGCAGTCTGCTCAGATGGTGCAACCGTATTCTGAGCAATAAGCGTCTGGTCAGCGGCTACCATAGGTTGCTGACCATAGACATCCACTGGAGGAATCTGGATGTAAAGAGGTTGCTCTGCAGGATTCTGCACGGCATTAGGATGGGTAGGATACTGCTCTGAAGACGCTCCGACATGTTGAGGATACACCGGCTGCTCCCCTACAGAGGGTTTGGCCATGTGCATTGTCTGAACACTGGAAGCCTGCTGGACAGGGATCTGCTGGGCACTTGGAAGCTGCTCATGTACAGAAGAGGTCAGTATTTGCTGTACGTGTCCAGCAGCTTCGGGGACAGCAGATATTGGCGTAGTGAATGGCATATGTTCTACCTCATGCGGATGTTCACTACGCACTTGCTGCAAAATGGAATCCTGTGCGACAGCAGTAGATTGAATCATCTTAGGAGTTTGTTCCACAACAGTCTGTGGCATCAATGGACTTTGGTAAGAAGTCTGTGGGTTTGCATTCTGCATCTGCTCCAGGTGTGGCTGCATGTGAAAATTCTGTCCTTGCTGTAAATTTGTTGTGTACGTCAAGTGGTCTTGAGAAGGCATGGCTGTTTGTTGTACCGCAGCCACCTGATGCTGCTGAACGTTACTCTGGACCCCCATCACATTTTGGGCCTGGTGCACCACATTCTGCATGCCATACTGATTTAACATAGCTGGGTGACATACGGGAAGAAGTGTTGGAACTTGACCATCTGCAGCTTGCGGGGCAAGAACTTGTACACCGGTTAAGCCACAAGCATCAAGCTGAATGCCAGCCCTTGTTTGCTGAGCTGACATTTGTGAAGACATTATTTGCGGGGACAATGCAGACATTGCTGGCTGCAATACTGGCATCACTGAAGGATCTAGGGTGTTTGAGTGAGGAAGAGCTTTCCCTTCTGCTGGAAAAGGCATTTGTACATCCATACACTAAAATAAAAAGGGGAAAACTGATTAATTTCATGACTAAAGCTGTAATGCCAGAATGGCTGATTATAGTGACAAATCTATTAAGGTTACCTGTGCACCAAGCTGTCCGTCCATAACTGGTAGTTGTTGGTATTGAGGGCCTGGCTGAGGCACGCACTGCACTGATACCATCTGTGGTATGGGCATCTGAACAAGAGACAAAAAAAAGTATGAAAAATAACCAAGCTGCATTAAAGAGACAGGTAACAAATGTCTGACTGCTGGGACCCCAATCAATGACAACAGGGGTCCCCCAAGTCACCTGTGTGAATAGATTTATACTGCACAAGCATGACCGTGGCTCTATTCACTTCAAGGGGACTGACCACATTACAAAGTGGTCTGTCAAGATAAATAGGGGACATGGGACCTTTGCTTTCGTGATGTAAACGTTAAAAGGGTTGTCCATTTTTGCCTGGACAACCCCTTTAACAGATGAATATCTGTTGTGGGAAAATCCCTTGCCAACAAAGCCTATCCAATGGTCTCTTACATAAACAGGTTTCTCAATGGAACCTCACTTATGTTGTCCTGTCTAATGGGACTATCCCATTAAACGGCTTCCCAAATACAGAGTCAAGAGGGCAAACCCTCGCTCGCTGTCATCCATATGACCTAACATACATAATGCATGATCTTGCCTTCAAGTCTGCAGAATTTCCTTCTGCATGTTCCTGAAACAAAGTCTGCAGGAAATACAGAGGTTAATCCCCTGCTGATCAGTACAATTTTCAGCAAGAGATCAGTTGATGGGAAGATTGGCTGAGGGGGCGAGCTTCACAATCTTTGTACCCTACTATAGACAGGGCAGAGGCTCCTGCTGCAGACAGTGATTTTACAGGATTTTCTATGATTAGTGTTCTTTTGAGAAAGACCTGAACCTGTCTCAGGCTGTGAGGAGCAGGAGGCAAACAGATGACTAGGTGGGATCTTTAGTGTCAGAAATGATTTACAGAAGGTGAATATACAAACAGCCTGTGTGCACAGAACTAAAATAGCTAGAACCTAAAAACTTATTCTCGAAAATGTGTAAAGGTATCAACAGTCTGCCTACAGATTCTAATTTAGGAACCTCAACAGATGTGAAGAGTTATTTAGAGAGAAGGTCTCTCTGACATGCATTAAGTTTGTCAAGTGTTAGATTACAGTAGCGGCACCGCGGCATATTTCATGGCCACTAGCAGAATCTCTCTTCACTCGGAGAACACTATTCCTTTTATAGAAGGAGCAGCATGCACTCACCGCTTGCGTCTGCTGATAGTGTCCCATGACGTGCTGCTGTGGGTAGAACTGCCCCACGTGACTGGGCTCTGTTTGAGGCATGCCTGGGACTTGCTGTACAGTTATTGCTTCATGGGAAGTAGCATAGATGGCGCTGTGCTGACTGGAAGCATCCGACATTGTGATCGACCCTCCTCCTATGTCAGATAAGCTATCAGCTAGGAGAACAGAAAAAGAAATGTTTAAAATACACATATATTAAATTTTGGATCTATTACAGGTTGTGTATCCACAATGCAACTCAACTATAACACACATTTATATAAAATTACTTTAATGCAGATTACAAAAATGTATTTAAAGGGGTCTACCAGGACATTAATATCAAATTGTTTGAGGTCCGACCATAGCATCCCCCACCAATAAGCTAACTGAAAGGGACAGGGACAGAGCCAGAAACAGCACAGCTCCATAGACTGTGCAGTAGTCCAGAATAGAACTGCAAGTATCTTACACTAAAGTGAATGGGATAGAGCTGCAGATCCACTCCAGGTCACTGCACAGAGTACAGAGCTGTGCCATTTCTCATCTGATCCTCCTCAATGACCCTTTCAATAAGCTGGAGGTGCCAAAAGCAGGATCCCAGTGATCATATATTGATGACCTATCCTAAGAAAAGATCATCATCATCGATCATCATCAGGTCACAGAAAAAGCCTTTAAATATTTTACAGGCAAGCAATTCCCAATCTTTATACCAAAGGAAGACCCCTAACAAAGATTGCCCTAATGGGCAACCACTACTATAATCCCTTCCTACTGTCATGGGGACATCTCCTGCTGTTACAGTCTTTTGGCAGACCCTTAAAGGGGTTGTGTCATTAAGAGCACTTAAGTGTCAGATCGCTAGGGACAAAAAAAATATCCTTTTCTCTCTTATACTTTCTTTGAAAAATCTAAAATGTTTTATTGACATGTATTGCTATATTTTGAGTGTAAAGTAATAAGATGGAAATTTGTAATTTCTACTGCTGACTTTGTGCAAACTACTTGTTGCAATTACAATTGTGGTTTTCATTGTAATGTTTTTATTTGTCAATAAACTCAGAATTGATTAAAAAAAAAAAAATATATATATCCCATGCCTTCTCCTTGTGAAGGGAAAGCCAGTGCCCTTGCGAGGCCGGCGCTTCATGCACTGCTGTGTGGCTGCGGACACTGCTGGGGTCCCGGCAGCCCCACAGTTTCTGTTCTCCTGATTGCTGGGTGATTTGACACTTATCCTCTGGGTGGGGGATACGTGTTCTTAACTGTACAACCCCTTTAAGGCTAGGAAACTGAGCACCGTCAACTTTCTTTGTTCTGCTGTTCAGGAGCCACTAGATTTGTGTGGACATCAAAGACTTTCACATTACACAGTTTCCTACATAAGCAAAATTATCTTAAAAGCAATAGTGATCGATAATACAATGAGCCTGCAGGTTTTTCAGATGGTACCATATGGACCACAACTCAAGAAAACCACTAAGAGCGCATATGAAACCTATGAGTGTTAGGTTACTTATTTGTCAAGACAAAAAGTACGTCATTACCTAAAAGCACAATACAGTAATAACCAACTACTAGAAGTATTAACTGAACGACCCCCACGAACCAACCTGTAACAGAGGAGCACTGCTGATATTGCTGCTGCTGTTGTTGCTGGAGTTGTTGGCGCACATGCTGATCCACCTCGGTCTCCTCACTCTCATTTACCGTGGCTTGTGATACACCAGCAGGGACAGGGGTGCTTGTCTGTGTTACTGGCACCCCAACAGCTCTGCTCTGTGAATCCCGGCGCTCCTCGATGTGACCGCCCAGCATCTTCCTTTCCCTTGTCTTTTTGATTAGGCAAACTCTGTCACGTATAGATTTTGCCACAGCTTTGCTGTCACTTTCATGGAAGAACCCAGATTTTACCTGTATGGGGGAAGTTACGCACTTCTTAAATCACAACATCACTGTTAGCAAAGTATGAATTATCTGATAGTTATGAGAGACAGATCGATTGATAGGAGATCGACAGACAAAACTGTTACCATTTCATAAGCCACTTCTTCAGGGTTGTCTATATCCAAGTTAAAGCTGAATTCTATAGCCTCATTGTCTTTGTGTTTTCCTTTGAGCTTTTTGGGATCTTCTACCCAGAGTCTTAAAGCTAGAGAAGAGTTGACGCCATCATCGTCCTCTGCTAATTCGACTCGTAGCCCTGTGTCCTCGGCAAAGAAGGCATGGTTTAATAAGTCCTTGATGGATAACCTAGGAGGAACAAAGGAAACACAGACAGAAACATACTGGTTAAGTTTCAAAATTTAAAGGTATCTTGCCTATAGAAGTAAGTGCCCTTTAATTACCTTACATACCTACTCCCAGCAGTGTATTATGGAGCATTACCATGTCACTGGCATAAAGACAGACAATACAATTACTGCTGATCTCTCTTTGCCTATTGCTACTAATGGTTGTTTATTAATGGACAAGCTGTCAGATTTCTTGATGTAACAATTACTGATGATTTATTACTGGGACTTACAATCTGCAATGGATATCCTTTGCTACAGCTCTGACACTAGGCTGAGCTCAGTGATGTAGAGATATATTACCAGGATGAACGCAGAGCCGCATGTTCATTACAGAGAGGTGTTGAGGCCTGTAGCTAGAAAAGGGGGCCCAAATATCTGCATAGTGCAAATCCGACCAGTAGATCTGTTGGAGTATGACCCCCATTGAGATTCAGGTGGCCAACCGTGAAATAAGTAATACACTACCAAAGAAAACTGTGCGTTGTATGTGAAGGGGGATTACAGAACCCCCCCCACCCCATATTTAACAGTACGTGATGCGTATTGGTTTTGGACTGACCAGGAATCAGACGTGGGGACAGTGCCGCAGGGGCAACATCCCATTTTCTAGTGAGGAAAAAGCTTTATGCCTTTTTGTTAGCAGAAGGTCATACTGGAGACCGGCCAAATAGCTGCTGTGACTTCTGGGCAAAACTGTAAAATTCTACACAATGCAGAAAAGTTAAAAGATAAATCTCCCAAGCCACTGGCCAGCCTGAGGCATGTCTGGCTGTTTTCACATTCACATCGTACAGCGCTATAGGCAGAGAACAGAAACTAAACATGTATCTGTGTAACGCAAGTGTTAAGAGATCCTTATATACCATGGACACTTTTTTCTTTTTACTGAATTTTTTTTTTGGGTTTACTTAGACATTTCAAACCATGAGAACCCTTGTCTCTCCTCTGTGGGATAGCCTTTAAAGAAGTCGTCTCACAGAGCCCTACAACCTATCCAGCTACTAGAAGCACTAGACATGAGCCATTATTGCATGGGAAAGCAAAGGCAGGCCATACATGAATGATGTACTACATACTAGCCATACTGGTCTTATATTACGGTTTCTCCTACTAACTCACAAAGAGCCTCCCACTATGGTGTCCATTTCCCATAACAGTGCATATAGGCAAGGATTGATTTTATGAGACAACTCCCTTAAACAGGTTATCCCGGAACCCATTTACTTTTTATACTTCTGTCCTATTCACAGAATAAGGTGATCGAATCTGATCAGTGGGGGTCTGACACCCAGACCCCGCACTGATCACCCGATCCTGTGAGGAGGGACAGGGGCTGGAAGGAGCAGAGCTGCAGTACCCCAGTGGCAAGTGGATGGTGCTGAAGTAGTGGTGGCAAGATACTGTAGCCGGATCAGCCGATTGGTGGGGGGTACAACATCCGGACCCCGCATCAGATACTGTTGACCTAATCTGTGGCTATGTCAACAGTGTCAAATGCATATGGGGTCGTGGATATCTCCTTTAATCAATAAAACATATCTTGACAAGTTTAGACAGCCTTCTGTACTGAATTTTCTTACCTTTCAGTCTTATTCTGCCGTATGCAGCTCTCTATGATTTCTTTTACCTCCGGGTCAGACACTTTGTTAAAGCTGGCAGGCTTAATACCCTGTGGTGTCAGGAAAGACAATTAGCAGAGCTGATGTACTTAACATCATGTATCCCATTATCTCAGGCTATACTGGCTAAACAACACACACAGGGATCCGAATACACATACAGGTGAATTTCTGAGAATGGCTGCTCATGTGGAGAGCTATAAGCTACAAGCTACAATAGATCACAGGCAAAATTTGTACAATAGTTGGGCACTTGGAAAGCAATACACTAAGTTACAGCTATAAGCAGCACATCATGTTCTAATACACCGTGGCCAGAAAAGGGGGAAGGAAGCCAGAAGGGATGTAACTGCTTTATCAAGTAATAACAAGGCACAACCATGTTAAAAGGCGGACGTACACTGGTTACTTTGCGGTAGATCTGAGCGGCGTTCTGGCATTCAGAGTACGGATATTCTGAGGTAGCCATTTCCAGCATGCACATGCCAAATGCATAGACATCCACAGATTCGTCGTAATGCTCCTCATACATTTCTGGGGCCATGAATTCTGGGGTTCCTGAGGAGAAATGATCAAATATGTCCATCACCTCAGACTATTTTATCAAACTTAAAATAAATAATCTGCCAGCAAAATAAAGAAAACCGACTCAGCAGTTACACGTCATCATTTAAGATAGGTGATAAAGGAAATCACAAAAAAGTCTGTAACATCCGCGTCTCCAGAATGCAGCAGGTTATAGATTAGTAATATGTTCCTCTATAATACACAGTAGCATTGCAGGAAATAAACTCCTAACAGATGGGGTCAGCCGCAAATATCAACATAGTCAATGGTAAAATGAAGGGGCAGTTTTTAACATACAGATGTACCTATAGTCACGTCTTAATGAGAAGTATACACTCCGTTATACACGCACACATGAAGTTTACAGAGACGTATCTCTTGTCACAATGTGACCTCTCTTATCCTCATGATCTTTGAAATCTGTGCTATGGGACCAAATTTTGGCACACACCACTGCTTCTCAACCTGTTGTACATGTACCCACAGTGAGTACACTTTGCAGTCTCAAGGGGTACGCGCCATGACTTAGCAGGTTTAGTGAGTGCTCAAGTTATGAGTCTCCTGGTAAGCTAGTGCCACCCAAACTACGCACCATCTACAAATAGCGAGGCACAGTGGCTGCCAAGCAGAGACAGGCATTAGAAGAACTCGAGTCACGGATAAGGGGCGGGTCTCCTCCAGCAGGGGGTAGACTGTTCTGAAAACGGGTAAGGGTCTGTCACATCACAGACACAGTGTCCATTGGGGGTACTTGATTATAACTTTATTAACAAGGGGTTACTTGGCTTGAAAGGGTTGAGAAACACTGGCATACACTGACCTGTATAAGACAAGACTCCATGCACCCAACCAAGTGTGCATCCAAGTTAGAATTTGCAGTGGCATGGAGTGTCATCTGAGTGCAGCCTGTCATGTACTTGCCTCTATGGGGGCTTCCGATCCGTTCCAATGAAAAGCAGTGGGATACGACCTGCTCTATTTTCATCTAAACTGAACAGACATTCGGTCGCCCCCTCGGACGTGTCGATGGAGCCTAACCGTCAGCCAAACACGTATTCCACTGGTGGCTATTCCTCCTGACTTCCTATACACATGCAGGCATACATGTGTCCTTAATGGGGAATAAGGATTGACCCGCTGGCAGACATCTCATGTTAAAAGCCAACATGCCTGATCCTTCTTTCCCCGACATTTGCTGTCCGGTTAGAGTTGAGACATCCACATCACCAGGGAAGGGGTGATGTGGCCGACATTTGTCTAATGTGGCACGGTCAGGACTGTAACAAAGTGATTAAAATCATGTTGTGCAATGGTATCGCTGTGCTCGAAGCCTTCCATTTACAGACTATGTCAATGGGTTTCACATAACATCAACAACATGTAAACAGACTGTGGCAATGTAATAATCTAAATGTCTAAAAAGGCAACTAGATACCTAAACCCAATAATCAAAGTCTTCTATATCAATGAGGGAAAGCGCTGCATCAATTCTGTAATTCTAGTGCAGCAGAACATTGCTTTATCCCAGCGTAATCCTGCTTTCAGCAACACTTCATTATATCAAGAAGCACGACTGGCAAAAGAATACATTGGGGAAGATTCACCAAGCAAAATGCATCAGAATTCTTGTATAGTTTGTGAGAATACATGCAGTGCACCACATGTATCAGGAGGTTTAGATACCTTGTGTGTCTTGCTTAATAAGGTACCGTGGCCCATCATTAAAGTGACATGGATTAAGGAGCAAAAACTAATCTTTCAAAAATGCACCGAGATTTGGCACAAAGAAAGGCCTCATGCACACAACCGTGTGTACTGCTGGGGTGTTAGCTGTGTTTGATACGGCTAGCACACTGACCCATTCATTTCTATGGCCCCATACACATGACTGTATTTTCAAGGGCTGGTGTATGGGGCCATGGGGCAAAACACAGCACAGGTCCCATTCCTGTGCATTTTGCGGCCCAGGCTCACAGGAGTACATTAATGGATCCGTGGAGGCACACAGCTAACCTCCATGTGCCGTCCGTGCTGTTCAACCGCAGACCTGGCTCAGGCTCATTGTTGTGGGCATGAGGACCAAGCCAAATAATAGGTGGTAATTAAGTTAGACAAAAGTATCTAAAGATGCCCCAAATCATCATCCAGCCACTGATAAATTTAGCACACCTTTAGCTTGTCTAGTCCAAGTTTACATTATGTATTAGACCGTATTAGTAAACCTTCCCTTTTGAGTTATGTCGAGCAGTTCCTGAGGACGGAACAAGACCACGGAATTCAAGGACCACCAAAGAGAATTCTTGTGCCACGCGACACCCCCTGATACTATCAGCTTCTTTAACAGTGGGGGCAGGTGACTTACTAGTTTTACTACTTTGTGTTCTCGCAGGTATAACCTGGGAAAAATGTAAAGGGTGCATTTACACTGCGTTTGCAGTGGTGTATTTTGGAAGATTTCTTCAAGTATACCTCTGATGCAGGTCACTGTATAAGTGCTCTTTGTGACTATATGCTCTCATACCAAATAAAGTCCCAACAGAAGGAAAAAAAAAAAAAAAAAAAAAAAAAAAAAAGGACACTCACTTGGCATCTGTCAGGTAAATAGAGGCCTATGGATAGTTTGACTTGCAAAGTGGGAGTTTTCAAGGACCCTGCACTATAAGTGAACTACAAACATAGTATGAATGCACCCTAAAGAACACAAGGGCACTAGAATGGCTTGGCATCCAAGATTCTAGGATGTGGCATTAAAATTTCGAAGAAAAAGGTTTACAAGGTCTGAGAGGGCCAAAATCATATTTTTTTCCAACAACTCGTATCTTGTCTTTACCCGTGTTAGATATATATGCACAGTATGAGCTCCGGCTTCCTACATAATGCATCTTGCTTCCATATTTCTACAGTGCAGTATATCAAATCACAAAGACATATACTGAAGGACTGCAGTCAGCATTACATCGTTCCTTCAAGGGGGAGGACAATGACAACAGCTTAGAGAGCTCAAAACAACGCTGGCCTTTTCTTTTCTTTTTTTTTTTTTTTTTTTTTTTAACCCAAGCAGCAACCAATTATTAATCTGACATCAGCTCACCAATCACACTCTTTGCAAAGGACGTCCGCATCAATGTGGCCAGCCCAAGGTCTCCAATCTTCACAGAACCAGTAGGGCCTGTGATAAAGATGTTGTCACATTTCAGGTCGCGATGGATTATAGGAGGGGTCCGGGTGTGGAGGAATTGCAGCCCTTTCAAGATTTGTCTACACCAACTTCTTAACACTTTGGGCTTCATTACTTTGAATCGTTTCAAGTATCTGGGGAGAAAAAAATAAATAAATAAATAAAAATTATTGGAAGCACTTGGAATAGTTACAGGTAGAAAGTGGGCTTTTACAAATTTTATTAGTGGTCCCACCCCTGCTGATCCCTCATAACGCAGAATTCTGCAGCTTTCTCTATACATTAACCAACAATATTAAACAGGCGATCTTTAACACATACAGGAGACTTTCAGACGTCTGCAGATAAAAATAAGCACTTCTATTAATAACTGCAGGTATTGTAATTGCCTCATGTAACAAAGATTACACAAAAAAACTAGGAATACAATTCAGCCCAAAGGGGGGGGGGGGGGGTGTTTGACAGGTTTTCAGTATTACAGGGATATAGTTAGCACATGTAAAACGATATGTTACTTTTCATACTACCTTCTACATGAAGAATAGCCCAAAAAGGAAATTTCCCCAGAGCAGGCTCTGTTTTATAAAGGGAAAGAGAAGCTCGCCAGCGCTAGAAAGCCGCACACTCTCTTTATAAAGCAGGACTTCTGGTCACCTTTAACATCAATATATTCCACTAAAAAGTCCATTTATAATCCACCTCCTTCAATACAAGACCAGCACAACCCCTTTTTAAATGGACGCCACTTCCTCTTCTCAGGCCTATGACCTTATGTCCATTGGTTACATGGCCATACTGCTCAGTCCTATTCAAATGAAAGGGGCTGAGCTGCAAATCCAGGAGCAACTTCTATACAATGTATGCCCCTGTGCTTGGCAAGTAGTGAAGAGGCCACAGCAATCCATATAGTCCCAGACAACCCCTTTAAAAAAAAATGTAGATTTTGGTCTGTTTTTTTTTTTTTTTTTTTTAAACTGGTATTGTACGTAGGAAGCATGTGGAATATCTGCAATATCGCTCCTTGCCCAGTCACGATCAACCAACTACAAATTCCCAAATCCGCCCATGAGTGATCTGAACAAATGAATAACAATCATGCCGGCCGTGCACTTCAGACAGCTGTTGGCCAAACGCTATTGCTCACAACCAACCCACATAGCTCGGCGGTGCACGTGTTGTGAATGGGAATAGAGAAATAAGACGCTGCTGGAAACCTCTGCTGGGGGTATATCAACCTTGAGAACAGAATTGGGTATGGTGAAATGCAATAGCCTGCTTATCCTGTCCCATCAACATCTGCGGTCAGGGGAAGACAGTATCATACACATACGTGGCTGGCTAATCCAGCAGAATCAATGGTTTCAGCTGACATTAATGTGTATAGCCATCTTGAGCAAAGGAATAGTGACTACTGACAACAAAAAGGGTGACCAGATAAATATAACAGAGGAGCTATACATTACATCAACCAGGCCGTTACCTACATAGAGTTTGTTTAGTTAGCAAATGGCCACACAGTGTTAATCTATAGTGCTGTGCTATACATTACATGCACAGTAGCCACCATTTAGTCTCTTCCCATCTTGACATGAGAAGAAGTATACAATCAGAAGTGTCTGGTATATAAGCAAGTGACCATATTGTATCATCAGCCACTTAGAAGCTGCAACAGCCACATATACTGGCTATGTGTAAGCCAGGCGAAGCAAAAGAATAAATCTCATGTAAGCCATATGCTTATATAATGCTAATGCAATGTTGGTGACGGCAGATCACAGTTCTGCTACCGCTACCTACGATGTGCCATTGGCAACACTAGAGTCTTCTTATGCAGCAGAAAGGGGCTTTGGACGTGGACTTGGGACTATTGCTACCTCAACACCCTATATAACTATGCCTTGCAGACTTGACTTCAAATACCAGTATCATCTCAAAACTTACGTGGCAGATCTTCCGACTAAAGCAAAATTCCTTGGAACAAAGCGGTATTCATGAAACAGCTGGCAAAAATCCGAATAACCTCCAAAATGGTTCCCAAGGGAGACTCCAAAATGGAAATCTACCCATCTATACAGTAAACTAGGCAAATCAGCCATGCAGGAGCCCTGGAAAGCTTCCCGACACCCCCTGTAGTTGGTCTCACACCAACAATCATATGAAAGAAGGATGTGTGTTTTAATGTAAAATTTATGAAAAACAAAATTTACGTTTTTAAAGTGCCAGATGTCATCAGCTCCGTCACTAAGACGATGCATTTCTTTCCTTTCAGTGAGGATTCCCAGGAATCATAAAAGCGCACAATGTTTGGATGCTGAAGCCCCTTTAACATCTCGGCTTCTTCTTTGAATCGTTGCTGCTCCGCTTTGGTAAGTTTCCTGTCCTGGAAAACAAAGAATAATCTTCATTGTAACAGCTCATAAACATAAAACTACTACGACCGTGATCCACAAAATTAGCGTTAGGATAAAAAATTAAAAAAATTGTGCCACATGCTATGAAAACATTGGACTTTGCAGATCAGCTGTGGGACTACATCTCCCAGCATGGATGGATAACACCATTGCTATAGAGGATGCATGGAGCAGCAGCCAGTTATCTAATTTACCCCTACTTGTATCATCAGACCGAACAATATTCCTGTCACATAACACTCCGTTCAAGTGTCAGGATCGACCCATATCTGTCAGATAAATCTTTACTGTAACATTTGGATTGTGAAGTGATGTGACCCCTGAAAATGCATGTATGCTAGAAATAGATATAGTCTGAGACGAGTACGTTTGGCCAATGTGATGCTGTGAATGCTTATGGCAGGAGTATGCCTAATGCGCCCATCTTTAGTCCTTGTGTGTGTGCCTGTATGGAGGGTTCTGTAGTATAAAGCAGTAGGCCCTCCAGACGCTGCATTATGGTGCCTAAGAGGCACAGGATTCTCCCCTAGTAGCAATAAGACTTGATGAAAACACGCCAAAAACCACACACCATACTGTACAAATATAATGGCAGAGATTACATTAAATCCTGAGAATTAGATCTGACAAAGTTGGTTTCCAGGTTCAACAATCTTCTGACAAGCCATAGAGATCGCGGATTTCTGACGTCAGCTAGCCCTAGGTAAGGGTCATGGACGTGATCAGGAACCAAGCTGCAAAATTAGGTGCCAGCAGAAAGTTTAAGGGGCATTGCTTTCCCAGGTCATGTTAAGGTCTGCAGGCCGGTGGGAGTAAGCAGATAGCGAGCTGGGACTCCACCAAACTAGAATTATTATATTTAAAAAAAAAAAAAAAAAAAAAAAAAAAAAAAAGAAGAAGTGTTCCTGCAAATTTTCCACATGGTGATTTCCCCCTCGCCCGTTTCCACCTCCTTCCCACAGTAATAGATTTTAATACTTAAATGAGTAATTATTTTTAAGTGCTTTGTTTGCTAGGCAGTGCCCAAATAGGGCTGGCAGGCTGCCCGGTAACAGGCACTCAGTGGGCGACTACGCCTCAATCTCTTCTTCTCATGCGTAGCATAGTGTCATGTATGGCGGAGGCAGCACCACGGATTTCACATATACAGGTTTGTAAACTTTGCCAGACACTGTGTGAAGGGAAAAAAAAAAACTAATAAATCTATAATTATATCTATCTATCTATCTATCTATAAGTTTTATTGGGAAAGGCTGGATATGATTGCATTGGGTTGGATTTTGGAATAGATTGATAGTGCCTAAAAGGAAAGAATCGCTGATATTTTTATTACAAGCAGATTTTCGATTTTTTATTCCATTTTCTGTACATTATTAGGAGGGCGGCCATCTTGCACGAGCTTCTCCTCAGCTTTATAGCACAGTCATGGCCATAGGTATCAATAGTCTGGAGCAGACTCCTTGAGGTTTATGAGATTTCTAGACATTCTCTGTGCAGGGAGGAGCAGCAGATAAGTTGTGACATCTTTTGTCAGCAGTGAATGTAATGATGGGGCACTATGGGTGTTATCGGTAGAGGTATTATCTTCTATTGTAATCCTGTCGGTCTTGTGTTTGATGTGATGTCGATGCTGCAATGAAAATACCTACAGAATTTGCAAGTGTAAGGCTGCTATGAGGCTTTAGAGCAGTGGTTCTCAACCTGCGGTATGTGTACCCACAGTTGGGGGGCCGGGGCAATAAAAAGGTTTAAATAATAAATAAATAAATAAAATAAAGGCCATTTTTGGTGACACTTCCCTATAATGCCCTGGCATGGGAACAAAATTTTTTACTGGACAATTCCAAAATAGTCAGTTCTCATTTACACGGCTTTTGACACAGATGCCTGATGTCTGTCACAATCACGGATGACATGCGCATCCACTGACTTTATTGGGCACAAGTAGACGTCCGTTCTTGTGCCATAGACCAAAGTTGCAGCTTTTCACAGATTTAAAAATAAAGTCAACCATGGACAGAACGGAAAGTGAGCGTTGGTGTGAATGCAGCCTGAGCCCAGCCTCAAGACAAGTTACACACAGGAGAAGAAAACAGTGAAAAGGACCGAGACAGATGAAATATATTAGAAGGCTGCTGAGATCAGAGGAACAAGATGTTATCTGATACAGAAACGGTAGTTGCAACAAGTAAAACCGTGTATGTGCAAATCTACTATTAAAAAGTAACCTGCAAGGACTCACTACTACTGAGGGCACCGAACTCTCTCTAAGCTTGTCCCTATACTGATTCCATGTTCAGGTTTTCTAAAAATTCAATTTACCCCAAAGAGTCAGAGTTAATTTAGCACTCTCATCTCCTGGTAAGAATAAGGGGGTGTTCACACTTAGGAATTTGATGCTGAATTTGTCAAGCAGAAAATTTTTGCTTCAGGAATACCGCACCGATGGATAAGGTGTATTTTATACCTCCCATTCATGTCAATGGGGTTTTCTTAAGCATCATCTGCCTCAAGAATGAGCAGGACGCTTATATTTTTCCAGTAGCTGAAAAAAATTCAGCTAGCAAAAATAAAAACCACCACCATCACCACTACACCCACCTAATTTTTTAAAACCTAACCCCCCCCCCCCCCCCCGGCTTATCACAGACCTGTTTATTACACTAAGGGTACATTCTAATTTGCCAAAAGCCACAAATGGTTAAATGTCCCAAAACTTCCCCACATGTTCTCTTTAAATGGGAATTTTCACCCAAGGAAATCTCTTCCAAAATGTTGACCAAGTCATTTTACCCCCATACTCACTGCCATTCCCCTACAGTCAGCCTACAAAGGGTCCATGTGTTATATGCTAATGCATACACCGGACTCCTAAACTCTGTGCTATAATGTAGAGGACCCCCAGGTGCTTTAGACCACAGACCCTTTGCAGGCCGACTATGGGGAGGGTTGGTGACGCCAGTCTGTACCAAGCACATACTGAGAATCGGTGTCTTTTCCCCTATAGTCACGGCAGCTGTTTGTGGGTTAGACGTCACGGACGGGCAGAACAACTTTAATTAAACTCTGTCCCAGCAAAAACTAAAAATTCATTTCCTCCCTGTATAATAAGAGAAGATTACACCAAGATTAGTGGCTGCATGAGAAGTGTCATAAAATCCCTGGTGTGGACTGTCTAACCATTACTAATCCATTACTCCTCATTATTATTGATGCTGTTTGACCAGCAGGGGGAGAACTTCCTTTACTCCATCAGACTGGGGTCGGCTGTGCTAGTAGCAATGAGGTCTGAAAACCAGGGGTCACCCCGACAACCAGTATGGGAGTTTGTGTTACCTCACCCTCCCGAAATATTACCTGGTAAGAGTACTATGATGCCAGGAGGGTAGGGCAGCTACCACCAGCTCTGCGGACTCGCAGACGTAAAAAAAAAAAAAAAAAAAAAAAAAAAGTTACCAACTCCAAAATAAATTATACTATACAATTATTGATCTAGTACAAATAGAAGTTTGTTATACATTTACTTTCATAGGTATCAATCTCTGGCTTTTTAATAAATCTTCGCCGCTTCTGACTGACCGCAGCTGTCTGCCATTTATGAAGGAGTCGGAGTCAGAGCTGGAGGGGAGGCTGAGGAGTCGGAGACCGTGGTTAGGGCTACGGACTCCGCAGCTCTGGCTACTAGTCTTTTGGACTGGGCTGTGGAGTTGGGGGTAAGCCAATCCACCAACTATTTCCCACAGCCTG
Organism: Leptodactylus fallax; assembly: GCA_947044405.1. Classification (NCBI taxonomy): domain Eukaryota; kingdom Metazoa; phylum Chordata; class Amphibia; order Anura; family Leptodactylidae; genus Leptodactylus; species Leptodactylus fallax. Next base: position 2,158,559 of record CAMRHE010000121.1, on the reverse strand, counting down.
ACTTAGACCTCTTCATAAATGGCAACGCCGTGGTCAGCCGGAAACAGTAAAGCTCCAATAAGTAAATAAACCACACATTTTATTCGGAAGCCAGAGCCGAATCGGTAACTTTTCCCCCCAGACTCAGACTCCACAGCCCTCCTGATAAATAAGGAGTTGCACAAGCCCATTCCCAAGTGATCTTCATCCAAAATGCAGGAAACCTGTGTTTTAGTTTTTTTGCATTGACTGGATGAACAAAGAGGACATGGAAGCGCTCTCTTCCTCTGCAAGATCCCCTCACCCTCACCAGGAACACAAAGCCGAGAACATTACAGCTTTACAACTTACTCTATGGGATCTAGTCTCCTTCATCCCCAGCTCTTGCTGCAGGGGATAATCCATAGGCTCTCACTATTGTTTCCCCAATCTCACCATCTTTGCACCCAACCCAGATCCCTGAGACACCCCACACATTCCATCTCACTTACTAAGTCAGTGGCCTGACCACCGTAGTCTTCCTTGTAACGGTACATTTCCCACTATTGTAACGTATCAGGCCATTACATCACGGCTGAAGAATGTCTCCTTTCTACCCGTTCCACCCTCCCATCCCTCTATGTAATATATTCTTTTGGTGTGATCCCATTACTTCAATGATCTGTAGGATGTCCCGACAATCTTACAGCACGAGTAGCTCAAAGCCACTGCTAATATAATGGAGACGACACAAAGACAAGCTCTGCTAGGTGACTGTGTAGGTGATTCCTGTTGATACAGACTTTCCTATAATGTCCGTGACTTCTGTATTACATTTGCAGCTGAAAATAACAGACTATAGGACATTGCATGGGGATACTACGCAACCTCCCAAAAATCTGGACTTTCAGCCAGCCAAGAGGGCAAAAACCGCCTGGATTTTACCATTTTAGACACATAAATGAACCGCAGTAAGAAGTTTATTCTAAAGCTGGCCATACACATTACATGACCCACCATCTAATATGTTGTGACTCCTCCAATGGCAGATATGGAGGACAAAAAGTATCAAACTGCAGGATTTCAACATGCCCAGTCCTTTTGCTCTTGGGTAGTGAGGGAATAAGGCTGGGGCCACACGCTGTGAAAAATCTGCAGACAAATCCAAGAGCTGCTTCATAAGAAATGGGAAATTTAACAGCAAAAAGCCATGGCTACCGCTATACTCTATAGGACAGAGGTCGGGGGGAGCACTAGTATGATATAGTCTGTACTCTTTAGATTTCAGCACAGTCTCTTCTATACAGGCAGTAGATCGGAGGTCATTCACCAGAGTCTTCCCTGCTCAGGTCTAGAGAGAAGTGCAGCACTGGACCATGGCCCATTTTTTCCTATTTCTGTGCATGTATAACAGGTTTGTACATGACAACTGCAACGTAAAATGAAACGCTGGTACCTTTATGTTATGGTCAAATCTCTGGTAAGAAGAGACCCAGCAGACAGACTTACAGGCAATGCTCTATAGGAAAGAGTACGCCAAACAAGAGACTGCTTACCGCTGAGCATACGCTGCGTACTTGCTGCGAGTTAGCCGCTGCAGAATAGTCAGTGGTTAACCCACTGCAAAGTGCAGTAGCAGAGTAGTGGATGGGATTTAGGTACCACGCACATGACAGCAATTCATTGCTATATATGATATGCAACTATGGGTCTGTAATTGCCAATATTATACGTACGCAAACGCCGGCGGTTTCCCTATAGGTGTAACTGAAGCAGAAAGTGATGCGGGAAGAACCACGAGGCGCTGCTGCCGCGGTTTTTGCTGCAGAGCTTTTTTTTTGCTATGGGATGCCACGTGGGGCCTTAGCCTTACAGACCCCTACTCTATACAAAGTTGCGTGAATGAAACCTTAAACAAATCCCATTCACACACACACACACATAGAAAATAACCCCACAGAAAAAAGTGCCTTGTGCTGCACGGTTTTAATTACTGTTGCGTGCTCGTCCGCATTTTTCAACTATTACAATGGAATTGCTGAAAGGGAAGGCCAGTTGCTCGGTAAACCTTGGAAAAACAGTCCAATATTTATTTTAATTTTCTTTATTTTCTGCTGCGGAGGTCTGCTGCTCAGCCCTGGCCTAAAGATAGGTCTGGTTTTGTCGACATGATTTCAACGTCTTTTTTTTTTTTTTTTTTTTATAAAAAAAAAATATATATTATAATAATAATAATAATAATAATAATAATAATAATAAATAATAATAATAAATATACACACACACGCATATATATATATATATATATATATATATATATATATATATATATACATACACATATACACACACACACACACACACACACGTACAGGCCAAAAGTTTGGACACACCTTCTCATTCCAAGAGTTTTCTGTATTTTCATGACTATAAAAATTGTAGATTCACACTGAAGGCATCAAAACTATGAATTAACACATGTGGAATTATATACTTAACAAAAAAGTGTGAAACAACTGAAAATATGTCTTATATTCTAGGTTCTTCAAAGTAGCCACCTTTTGCTTTGATTACTGCTTTGCACACTCTTGGCATTCTCTTGATGAGCTTCAAGAGGTAGTCACCTGAAATGGTCTTCCAACAGTCTTGAAGGAGTTCCCAGAGATGCTTAGCACTTGTTGGCCCTTTTGCCTTCACTCTGCGGTCCAGCTCACCCCAAACCATCTCGATTGGGTTCAGGTCTGGTGACTGTGGAGGCCAGGTCATCTGGCGTAGCACCCCATCACTCTCCTTCTTGGTCAAATAGCCCTTACACAGTCTGGAGGTGTGTTTGGGGTCATTGTCCTGTTGAAAAATAAATGATGGTCCAACTAAACGCAAACCGGATGGAATAGCATGCCGCAGCAAGATGCTGTGGTAACCATGCTGGTTCAGTATTCCTTCAATTTTGAATAAATCCCCAACAGTGTCACCAGCAAAGCACCCCCACACCATCACACCTCCTCCTCCATGCTTCACGGTGGGAACCAGGCATGTAGAGTCCATTCGTTCACCTTTTCTGCGTCGCACAAAGACACGGTGGTTGGAACCAAAGATCTCAAATTTGGACTCATCAGACCAAAGCACAGATTTCCACAGGTCTAATGTCCATTCCTTGTGTTCTTTAGCCCAAACAAGTCTCTTCTGCTTGTTGCCTGTCCTTAGCAGTGGTTTCCTAGCAGCTATTTTACCATGAAGGCCTGCTGCACACAGTCTCCTCTTAACAGTTGTTGTAGAGATGTGTCTGCTGCTAGAACTCTGTGTGGCATTGACCTGGTCTCTAATCTGAGCTGCTGTTAACCTGCGATTTCTGAGGCTGGTGACTTGGATGAACCTATCCTCCGCAGCAGAGGTGACTCTTAGTCTTCCTTTCCTGGGGCGGTCCTCATGTGAGCCAGTTTCTTTGTAGCGCTTGATGGTTTTGGCCACTGCACTTGGGGACACTTTCAAAGTTTTTCCAATTTTTCGGACTGACTGACCTTCATTTCTTAAAGTAATGATGGCCACTCGTTTTTCTTTACTTAGCTGCTTTTTTCTTGCCATAATACAAATTCTAACACTCTATTCAGTAGGACTATCAGCTGTGTATCCACCTGACTTCTGAACAACACAACTGATGGTCCCAACCCCATTTATAAGGCAAGAAATCCCACTTATAAAACCTGACAGGGCACACCTGTGAAGTGAAGACCATTTCAGGTGACTACCTCTTGAAGCTCATCAAGAGAATGCCAAGAGTGTGCAAAGCAGTAATCAAAGCAAAAGGTGGCTACTTTGGAGAACCTAGAATATAAGACATATTTTCAGTTGTTTCACACTTTTTTGTTAAGTATATAATTCCACATGTGTTAATTCATAGTTTTGATGCCTTCAGTGTGAATCTACAATTTTTATAGTCATGAAAATACAGAAAACTCTTGTAATGAGAAGGTGTGTCCAAACTTTTGGTCTGTACTGTATACAGTCATATGAAAAAGTTTGGGCACCCCTATTAATCTTAATCATTTTTAGTTCTAAATATTTGGGTGTTTGCAACAGCCATTTCAATTTGATATATCTAATAACTGATGGACACAGTAATATTTCAGGATTGAAATGAGGTTTATTGTACTAACAGAAAATGTGCAATATGCATTAAACCAAAATTTGACCGGTGCAAAAATTTGGGTACCCTTATCTTATTGATTTGAATACTCCTAACTACTTTTTACTGACTTACTGAAGCACAAAATAGGTTTTGTAACCTCACTGAGCTTTGAACTTCATAGCCAGGTGTATCCAATCATGAGAAAAGGTATTTAAGGTGGCCAATTGCAAGTTGTTCTCCTATTTGAATCTCCTCTGAAGAGTGGCATCATGGGCTCCTCAAAACAACTCTCAAATGATCTGAAAACAAAGATTGTTCAACATAGTTGTTCAGGGGAAGGATACAAAAAGTTGTCTCAGAGATTTAACCTTAAAGTTTCCACTGTGAGGAACATAGTAAGGAAATGGAAGACCACAGGGACGTTCGGCCCAGGTGGCAGGCCAGAAATATCAGAAAGGAGAGGGTGGTGGAACATCAAGGATCACCCCCCCGCGCAGATTCTTGGCAGAAGGTAATGTCAACAAGAGCACTTTGCACAAGGGAGCTGTATGGGAGAGTGACGCGAAAGAGCCGCGAAAGCACGCACAAACAGGTCGCCTGGGGAAGCACATTTGGCAAGCCAGCCATTTTGGAGGGTCTTGTGGCGGAGTTGGTTGTTTGGTCATACAAAGGCGGGGTTTGTTGGGGGCGGGGGGCCAAGCCCGGCTCCGGGGATCTTGTTAAGGTTGGGGTTGGGGGGTTTGACCTGGTTTCCGCAGGTTTTTGGGGAGTATGCACCAGAATCCGTGGCGGATTTTGTGTTTGGCCGGGATGGATATTTCAGCAAGACAATGATCCAAAACACAGTTCCAAATCTACCCTCAGGCATTCATGCAGAGGAACAATTACAATGTTCTGGAATGGCCATCCCAGTCCCCAGACCTGAATATCATTGAACATCTGTGGGATAATTTGAAGCGGGCTGTCCATGCTCGGCGACCATCAAACTTAACTGAACTGGAATTGTTTTGTAAAGAGGAATGGTCAAAAATACCTTCATCCAGGATCCAGGAACTGATTAAAAGCTACAGAAAGCGACTAGAGGCTGTTATTTTTGCAAAAGGAGGATCTACTAAATATTAATGTCACTTTTCTATTGAGGTGCCCATAGTTTTGCACCGGTCAAATTTTGGTTTAATGCATATTGCGCATTTTCTGTTAGTACAATAAACCTCATTTCAATCCTGAAATATTACTGTGTCCATCAGTTATTAGATATATCAAATTGAAATGGCTGTTGCAAACACCCAAATATTTAGAACTAAAAATGATTAAGATTAATAGGGGTGCCAAAACTTTTTCATATGACTGTGTATATATATATATATATATATATATATATATATATATATATATATACATACACACACATACATACATACACACACACACACACACACACTTGTGACAGCAACCTGACAAATTCAATTAGTAGTTGGGGTTAATGAACAAGCTCCATATTAATGCGCCCATTAGATAAGGTGACTGGTTTTAGTGTTAAATATGACAAATCCCCCCCAAAAAAAAATAATCCCCCCAGGCTAGCAATAAAAATAAAATTCTGAATTTGCACCAGCGTGCCTTTCCAGACTCGGGTAACATTATCATAAAATCTTTCTGATCTATTGAATGAGGAAGCAAGGAAGGGCTATAAAACCCGGAGAGCCGGCTAATGAATAACCTTTATTACCGCAGGAGTCAGACTCATTTTTAGCTCCGGGTCTGAGCGCTGAACATACTTATTAAGCCATAATTTATTAATGCGGTTCTTTAGGGGGCCGGTGTTTAGATGCCTTATCGACTAATGTGCAGAGAGTTTATTCTACTGGAGATGTAATTAAAGCCAAATTGTTCGGCTAAACATTACACTGCAGACATGCAGCTCGCGTGCTGCTTATTGCACCCTGAGGAATCATGCGTATGGGTACCTGTCGACTGTTTAAGCCATGTTTGCACATGGTCAAATGATCAATGTGATAAAAAAGGAACTTTAGGTTACAGGGCACACATAAAGGGGTATTCAAGTTGCTGATCGGTGGAGGTCCCAGCACTAGGACACCCACCAATCTCAAGAACAGGGGTTTTTGCACCCCAGTTCCTAGCAGGGCACCTGGTCATACAGTGTGTGCCGCTCCATTCATTTGAAATAGCCGTGTAAGCATTTGGCCATTTCTGGCAGTCCCCAAAATGGAGCAGTGCTGTGTACAACTAGGTGCCCTATTCGGAAATGGGGTGCAAACACCTTGGTTGCAGAGATCAGTGGGGACACCCACCACTCAGCAAGTTTCCCCCTATCCTTTCTTCTTGCTCCATCTGGAATACCCCTTTAATGGTGACTACATGTAGCCAAAAGGAGAACATTCCCCTCCCAGGGCTATGACCACACTGCAGAATTATAGGCTGGCATGACCACAATGTTTCCTGATAGCAGATAAAGTTTTTGGCCACCTTGCAGTCCCTCCAATAACTCCAACTGAGTCCTCCCCTTGTGATGGTCAGACATTTACCAGAGATCACATTTTCCATACGAATCTTGCTTTGTGGTAATGCTGCAATTTTACAACAACTAGTGGGATGTGTCAGGGTAGTCCTAGAATAACAGATAGTGATGATTGTATACACAATCATTGGTGCTAGCAACTCTGATGAATAATAAGCTACAGTTTTATCGGTGCACTTCTTTCTGTACTTGTAGCCTAGCCAATAAACGGTACAAATCACTGTCAAAGGATTCAAGGATTTTGAGAAGTTGGGTGACAATGCCAACAGGAACTTTATTGCTAATCATCCTGGTTGTCAGCCATCGTCCCAAAGACAGCGCTATAATAGTGATGGCCACTGGCTGTAAATACAACAGCTGCGAGGAATCCGATTTCCCCACATCTGCTCTCCACCATTATCAGAATTGCCCCTGCTCGTAAATCTGTCAAGCAATTATTATATGGTACATTAGGGAATTACTGTATACGCTTATATATATTTTTGCTTTAACAAATCCCAAGTCCATTGCACAATTTATTCCCCCTCTTCTCCGAGAATTCTTCTATAGCATTCCTTCTACAAATGAAAAAAAGGATGTTAAAGATTATTAAAAAAATGGTTAGTCTTCACCATCTTGAAGAGACTGAGGTCAGAGACTTTAGACACATTCCTGGAACAGGTTAATCATTAGCCGTAAGCTATACATTACCACAATAAAAAGGGACAGCCGTAGCAAAGTCTTCCTAATAAAAAAAACATTCATGCCGAGGGGTGCCAGGGCCAAGTGAACCAGTGAAGAGGTCCGCCGGGGCGAGCAAACCTGTATGGGGTTTTATTTTTGTTTTGTTTTTTTTTGGTGAGGGGTTGCCAAGTGTCAATATGAATATTCAGATGTGGTGCAAATCAGACCCCTGGGTTGCCAGAGCGAGTGAATCAGTGATGAAGAGGTTGCCAGGGTAAGACAGTAGCGCTCTCTCCTCGATCTTCTGCAATGGGTTAACACTGCTGCAGAAGACAAAAATAGTTTTCCAAATACTTTGTTTTTTTGTCGTCCTCTGTGATAAGATATCACACTGAAGGAGTTTAACCAATTGCAGAAGTTCAGGTTATGCTAGGTTCACACCTGCGCTCGGGTTTCCATTCTCTGGGTCCACTTGGAGACCCGAAAGACGGAGACCCAATCCGCATAAAAAAAAAAAAAAAATTATCTATATCTATATCCATATATCTATCCATATATCTATCTATCTATCTATCTATCTATCCACACATATATATATATATATATATATCTATACACATATATATATATATATATATATATACATATATATATATATACATATATATATATCTATACACATATATATATATATATATATATATATATATCTCTCTCTACACACATATATATATATATATATATATATATATATATATATATATATATATATATATATATATACACACAGTCATATGAAAAAGTTTGGGCACCCCTATTAATCTTAATCATTTTTAGTTCTAAATATTTGGGTGTTTGCAACAGCCATTTCAATTTGATATATCTAATAACTGATGGACACAGTAATATTTCAAGATTGAAATGAGGTTTATTGTACTAACAGAAAATGTGCAATATGCATTAAACCAAAATTTGACCGGTGCAAAAATTTGGGTACCCTTATCATTTTATTGATTTGAATACTCCTAACTACTTTTTACTGACTTACTGAAGCACAAAATTGGTTTTGTAACCTCACTGAGCTTTGAACTTCATAGCCAGGTGTATCCAATCATGAGAAAAGGTATTTAAGGTGGCCAATTGCAAGTTGTTCTCCTATTTGAATCTCCTCTGAAGAGTGGCATCATGGGCTCCTCAAAACAACTCTCAAATGATCTGAAAACAAAGATTGTTCAACATAGTTGTTCAGGGGAAGGATACAAAAAGTTGTCTCAGAGATTTAACCTGTCAGTTTCCACTGTGAGGAACATAGTAAGGAAATGGAAGACCACAGGGACAGTTCTTGTTAAGCCCAGAAGTGGCAGGCCAAGAAAAATATCAGAAAGGCAGAGAAGAAGAATGGTGAGAACAGTCAAGGACAATCCACAGACCACCTCCAAAGAGCTGCAGCATCATCTTGCTGCAGATGGTGTCACTGTGCATCGGTCAACAATACAGCACACTTTGCACAAGGAGAAGCTGTATGGGAGAGTGATGCGAAAGAAGCCGTTTCTGAAAGCACGCCACAAACAGAGTCGCCTGAGGTATGCAAAAGCACATTTGGACAAGCCAGCTTCATTTTAGAAGAAGGTCCTGTGGACTGATGAAACAAAGATTGAGTTGTTTGGTCATACAAAAAGGCGTTATGCATGGCGTCCAAAAAACACAGCATTCCAAGAAAAACACTTGCTACCCACTGTAAAATTTGGTGGAGGTTCCATCATGCTTTGGGGCTGTGTGGCCAATGCCGGCACCGGGAATCTTGTTAAAGTTGAGGGTCGCATGGATTCAACTCAGTATCAGCAGATTCTTGAGAATAATGTACAAGAATCAGTGACGAATTTGAAGTTACGCCGGGGATGGATATTTCAGCAAGACAATGATCCAAAACACAGCTCCAAATCTACTCAGGCATTCATGCAGAGGAACAATTACAATGTTCTGGAATGGCCATCCCAGTCCCCAGACCTGAATATCATTGAACATCTGTGGGATAATGTGAAGCGGGCTGTCCATGCTCGGCGACCATCAAACTTAACTGAACTGGAATTGTTTTGTAAAGAGGAATGGTCAAAAATACCTTCATCCAGGATCCAGAAACTGATTAAAAGCTACAGGAAGCGACTAGAGGCTGTTATTTTTGCAAAAGGAGGATCTACTAAATATTAATGTCACTTTTCTGTTGAGGTGCCCATACTTTTGCACCGGTCAAATTTTGGTTTAATGCATATTGCACATTTTCTGTTAGTACAATAAACCTCATTTCAATCCTGAAATATTACTGTGTCCATCAGTTATTAGATATATCAAACTGAAATGGCTGTTGCAAACACCCAAATATTTAGAACTAAAAATGATTAAGATTAATAGGGGTGCCCAAACTTTTTCATATGACTGTATATATATATATATAAAAAAATACACACACACACACACACACACACAACAACATACATACATACATACATAGGTCACCTGCGGGAACTATATTATAGACTATAATGGAGTCCGCCGGGTTTCTGCCCGAAAACTGCAGAGAGGAAAAAGTCCTGCTTGCTGGACTTCTCTCTGTACTTTTCAAGCAGAATGGGGGACATAATCCCCGGACAGAAACCGAGTACTTGTGTGAATCCAGCCTTAAATCTGCTGGGTGGGGGTGTGGGTGTGTGTGTGTGTGTGGTGTGTGGGCCCATAAAACAAGACCGTGGCACAAAAGTCAATCCTGCAGACACATTCACATGTAGTAATACCTTATTTAATCCCACCTAATAAAGAATACTTGGACATTGTATACTGATAAAAATCAGCCCGGGAAGTTTTGTGAGCATTAATACAAGAGCTGTGAACAACAACCACTATGAAGAGCTCACAGATAAACTAAAAATATCTGCTGCAACACATAGGGCCTCAGGCAAGCAATAAAATAGAGGCCACAAACGTTCACAAGTATAGTGGGAGGATTTTTTTTTTTTTTTTTAATACACAGTCAAATGACTGTATGTTACTGGAAATGTGAAGTCAAGGTTTCACATGGTAGATGTGTTACTACACCGTGAGTGAACCACAGCCAGGCTGCCATGAACATCCGCTCTCAGATGTTCCCCACAGATGCAGAACAAAAAGCATGTAATTTACTTGTACGTACAGTGTACATGCAGAGGAGGCGCACACACCAGCGATCGATAAGGAAAAGGCCTATGGGACTTGTTTAGCAAACAGGTCGATTACTCACGTTGCAGAGTGATCTCCAGAGGTTGTTGTCTGGACAGTCTGTATTCACCGCTGCTGCTCCAGACCATGCCGGACCCAGAACACTTAAGTCAGTGTGTGAATGCACAGACCACAAATAAAAGATCTGCCGTCCCTGATAGACAAGTGGTTTCCTTGTGAATGCATTAAGCTTGAGGACTCGACACACAAATTAAGATCTTAAGAGGACTCTCAAAGAAGAGATCAAACAGATGACGCTTTGCAAAAAGTACCTATTTTATTGCTTTATAAAAGCGGTGTCTTTATTGCAAGTAGATTCTACAAAGACGACCCCGTCACCTCTCCTGATGTCACAAAACAGTGAAATAATGCTTGAGATTCTTTGAGACCTCTGTGCTGTTCCTCTGTTATTCCTACTAAAAATTTAAGTTTAACTGACAACAGGGTGTTACAATTCCCCTTGCCATCAAAATATATCAATGCATACTAGGCCACCCTTTGAAAAGTATAAGCCACATATGGACACCACACTGACAAAAAGGAAGGGAAACACCGATTTTTTTCAATTCATCCATACATTTCCAGGAGGAATAACAAAGGAAGCACACATTTGGGAAGGGGGGTTGGGATCGTGAGACAGTTCTATGTCAGTTTGACATTTCCATCCATCTCCATGCTGGTGCCGTATTCACCTATGTTGTGGGCTCCGGCCTTCTAATCAATCTGCCGTACTTCCATGCGCCAGAATTGAAATCTAAGCCAAACAAGCGCGGCCGTAGATTTCTGGTACAAGTTTGGTGACTTAAGACAAGTTTGTTGGGCTGAGGTGTCCCCGCCACAGCCTGCATTGCCACTTACCTCTTAAGAACAGCAGCAACATCCTCGCTGCTCCAAACACAGTGATCCCTAGGAAATCCAGGCACCGATTCACAAGGGGAAAGCACCGATTGATGCAGGTGACCCAAACGTACCTATCTGAAGGCTGGGTTCTGATAATACACTCCCTTTAACAAGTGCCAGTAGCCTAAAGTAGATCTACTGGCTACAGTGTTGTACTTCAGCCTAGTTCTGGATTGCTGTATAATGTCCCCTATGCTGCTGCTTCTGAGGGTGAGCTATGGAGATACAGAGGAGCAGGCTCTCCGCTTTTCTGTGTGCAGTTTATGGGAGACACCATCTAGTCTCTATCCAGTAGCTCACGAACAAATGACAATGAGAAAGAGCCTGCACAGGGTGGAAACTGATTGAAAAAAAAAGTGCTGAATACAAGCCATATAATGGCCAGATTAGCGATACTACTCATACTCACAGGACAGGTTATCCTGAAACGACAGGTACGCTTTATAGCAGACTTACACTTCAGTATTGTGCTTTAAGTAATCACTGGAATCCATAGCTAATGCGAATATACTGTAATCCTCTATGTAATGCTCGCACTCTCACACCTGACTCACTCCTAAATCACTTGGGACGGTGCCAAAAGTGGTTTTACATGGCTCTTAGATGTGTCATGTGCTGTATGTAAAAGTATTCCCTAAACTGCAGGGATCACTCCTTGAAAACACTGACAACAAGACACACGGCAGGGTCTGAGGTGGTTGTCACTTTAGGTTTGAGCAGTGCTCCGAGTGATTTGTACTGACTGTACGCTATATATTATTGGTATTGCATTGCACTGTGGTTTTGTGGAGTTTTTCCCGCACCACCTGATGATATTTTTATTCTTGCAGTGTTCATTTATCCTTCCCATTTGCACTACTTACTTTTTCCCCCAAATAGGGGTTAAATTACATAATTCTGTATCATAATATATTGACACTATAATAGGAGCACCCAAAGATAATCCAATTTCATCTAATAGGATGGCTAGGCCAGCGATCAGTTCCAAGCTGTGGTGATCGATTCCCCTATAGTGCCACCACAGGGGAAGTAAAGAATTACACAGAAGCCACTGAAATCAATGGGCTCAGTGTGTGATGGACAGACAAGTTGGGTCCTCCAGAGAGAGACAGATGATCTTTGGAAACGTTCTCCACTCTGTATATCCTAGAGCAGGGGTAGGCAACCTTCGGCACTCCAGCTGTTGTAAAACTACTACTCCCAGCATGCCTACTTGCTCTGCTGTTCTTGGAACTCCCATGGAAGTGAATGGAGCATGTTGGGAGTTGTAGTTTCACAGCAGCTGGAGTGACGAAGGTTGCGGCCCCCTGTCCTAGTAGGAGGTTTGAGAAGGTCTTCTAAACAGGACAACCCCAGCAAAGAGGAAAGACAAAACATCCACAAAAGAGACTTAAAAGTTTATAAAGGAGTTTTTCTTTAAGAAACTACCAACCTCCTGGGAATTGTGCAGCACAGCCATAGAGTATATGCAGGAAATGAGTTTACAATGCATCTATCAACAGGAAACGCTTGGCTTTGGCCTCCGCATTGGATTTATTGGAGCAGAACGCTATAGGATCGGCCTCTAATAATCCCGATCCCTACTTGATCTTACAGCACTCCAGTTCTGAGAACCTCCAGACTCTGTGACCTCTATTATATATTCCTTCTGGTATTTGATAAGATTCCCCCATTTCCTATATCCCTGGGGTATAAATTTAATAAGCTGCATACATTAGATTCCTGCTTTATTTTCTGTAAACTCATGGTCTGCACATTTTTTGCAGTAAATTCCCATTTGAGCACATCTATTGGGCTGTCCTACTCTGACCACGCAAAAGTTGACAGCGGTCAATGACTGATCAGAACCGCCCACTGGACTCCTAAGTCCTAACTGAGCAGAGTTTTAGAGGAATTATAAAATAAGTTATATATATTTTCTCATGAAACTATACATCAATCTGCTCAGCCCCTACTACTCTGTTATATACTGTTTGCAGACTGCACCGCATTTTCACTGCAATAGGATCACTTTAAGAGCTCAATATGGCCTTCTCATTTCAATGGGAACTAAGCAATGTTTAATTTTACCCATAGTGGCGTCAGAGCCGGTGGTCTGGCCTACTAACTCCAGAGCCATGGTGTGAATGGTGCCATAGAAGTGAAAGAAACAGTGTGCTGGTTATCTGTTACTGCAGATCTATAATGGATAGCACGCAGACACACAAAAAAAAGGTTGTGTATGGGGCCTTAGGCTATATTCACACTACTGTTATGAATGTCTGTTGCTGTCATCTGTCATAAGATGACAGAAATGGACATTAACCGTAGCAGATTAATGGACACAGACATGGCCTCTCCATCTGTGTCCGTTCTCATTGCCTCTAATGTAAGCAACATGGCGGATGCGGTCTTCAGTTATATCCATTTACTTTTGGAATGGAAGAAAAAGTCCTATACTGTATGCAAAACTTTTTCTTCCATCAGAAAAGTAAAAAAAAAAACCCATGGGGGTGAATGCAGACAGACACTAGTCTGTCATTTCATGTCCGTTGCTCTCATCCTGGCACTCACTACATGTTTACTGTTTTGTGCACCATTTTCTGTAAACTCTGCAGACTGTCGCCCATGAAAATCCCAGGAGATCAGCACTTTCTGAGGTTCTTAAACCACCTGTCTGGCACCGACAATCATTCCCAGCTCACATTTCTCTTCCCAGTCCTGACGTTTGGTCTGAACCACCGCCGTACCTGTCTGATAGGGTCTCTGCATGTTCTTTCGGTGCCGAGGCACTGCCACGTGACTGACCAATTACATATTTGCATTATTGAGCATGTATAACGGTGTGGCCGTTTCTAGGCATTGCACTTCAGGCTTCCTGCCCCCGTACATTAAAGGGTTAATGGCGCTCTTCTGACTGACTGATTTTGTGTGTATATATACTTTCAGGCATTTGTTTAATCATCTCAGGATTCATTGAAAAACTTTCCTGCCTCGCATGGCTAGCTCTTGTTATATAACCCCAGTACACTGATGCATTATACTGTGGACCGCTGCTGTCAACCAGAAGCTTTGCTAATGTCGAGCTGGCACCAATCCGTGCCAACATCCTGTACAAACATTTTTAAAATAAATAGAAGGGTTACTTTGGCTTGGGCTGCCTACAGTCCACCGATGAGGTCACGAGAAAGGCAGCAAGAAACGCTTCACAGCGAGAGACACCAGACAATGCCGAAAAGTTAGCTGGGGGTCAGTGTCCGGTGCAAGGATCAGATTGCCGGTTAGTTCAGTCGTATTCCTCTATCTCCTAGGCTTACGCACAAATCCACTCCTGAAAGAAATTTCAATTTCCTTTCACTTTTCAAGTTCAGTGAAAGAAATCTGCATGCAAATCCAGTAAAGGGCAGTCGGCCCATATGGCAGCCAGTGTGCTCCTCTATTGTTCGTGAATTCCCCACAGAAAGAGACAAATTGTAACAGAGCACGAGTATGCCGTCTGTATGCAAGTGTCACCACAATGCTATCAGGAAAGCCGCAAGTGACAAGAGGAGGGACGGCATGTCTAGGAGTAAAATGTAGTCATTCAGGTTCAACTGAGAATTGGGGGAATTTAATACTAGAAACATTTTCTCTGCTATTCGGCAAAAAACTACAGACTCATTATGAGGCGTCATGCACACAGCAAAGCCAAGTGCACAGACATTGACAGCAGCGTGTAAAATACCTGTACTACAGCATGGAAGGCGTCCATGTGCCGTCATATTGTGCTTTGTATGGCACCTTAGTAATGAATGCCTGTGTATAAAACGGAAGACATACAGAGACGTTTACAGAGATGTTGTATGACCATGTGCAGGAGGCCTAAGACTATACTGTACCAGAAACATTACATTAACGTTGGACAAACAAGACAATTGTGGCTGGGCCATCTAATGTATATGAGGACCTCCTTTCTTCCCAGCGTATGATAGAAAATAGAAGGATCCAAAAAGCAGAAAATCCAACACAGGAGGAATCCATAAAATTTACTACCATCAAAATGTTAAAGGGTTCATCTCACGTGACTGTGTACGCAACCCATGCAGCTGGCCTTGAGAAAGGACACAATGTCTGAAACATGTAGGTCAGCTGCATGGGCTGTGTACACGGTCATAGGAGATGGACTTAACATTCTGATAGCAAAATTAAGTTTTATAGCTCCCTCCTGTGCTGGATATTCAGTTTCTTAGATCTTGGACTTGTTCTCCAGTCATCCAGGTTTGTGTGGACTTTTTAGAGATTAGGTTAGCTTATTATAGCTGGGTAATCTTTCTCCAAGAAGGAAGGATGGAGATATTGGCTTTCAAGATGGCCAAAACTTTTGGGGGAGGCAAGCTGCCCCCAGAGGGGTTTGGTAGTGACTTATTCAACTCTCCCCGTGCATACGTGCAAGCACAGAAGAGCAGGTCGTACATACATATGGGGGAAGGGGGGGGGATAGTCGTCAGCCGCACAAGCATTTGGCCGACAATTATCTAATAAAAAAAAATAATAATAATAATAATAATAATAAATAATAATAATAATAATAATTTATATATAATTTTTTTTTTTTTTTTTTTTTAAATATATGGCCAGCTTCACATGTTCTATTGTACTAAAACATACTGGAGCCCAGTGGCCAGCAACATTCGACAATCCAGCTGCTGTGAAACTACAACACTATTCATTTCATGGGAGTTCCAAGAACAATTATCTAATAAAAAAAAAATAATAATAATAATAATAATAAATAATAATAATAATAATAATAATTTATATATAATTTTTTTTTTTTTTTTTTTTTTTTTAAATATATGGCCAGCTTCACATGTTCTATTGTACTAAAACATACTGGAGCCCAGTGGCCAGCAACATTCGACAATCCAGCTGCTGTGAAACTACAACACTATTCATTTCATGGGAGTTCCAAGAACAGCAGAACAAGGATGCATGTTGGGAGTTGTAGTTTGACAACAGCTGGAGTGCCGAAGGTTGTAGCGGGGAAGTAATCTTGGTGCTCTACACTCCCATTGTTACTTGTAGAAATTGCTTTAATATTATTAAATTGGGTGACTTGCTGTTTAAGGTTCAGTAAAATCCCTCCAGACAGATGCCCTCCTCAACGCACTCAAAACCAAACCTAACAAAGTTACCTGCTCTACAGTATGTGTTAGTATTTTCCTACTTTGTGTAGGAACTCCGTGCTTATTCCTAGATGCTGCAAGTTACCCAAAGTACCATGAAGAGCAGCCAACCATCAAGACTACACAATGATCCCAGCTAAAGGTCTGCATTTGGGAGAGACCAACTTTCAACAACTGCAGTCTGACCCTTAAAGGGAATACATCTTCTGTCCGTGGCCTGTGTCTGGCAGGGCTGTGGAGTCGGTACACGCAAAGCCCCGACTCCGACTCCTCAATTTCCCCTGACTCCGACTCCAACTCCGACTCCACCAAAATAGGCACCGACTCCGACTCCACAGCCCTGGCACTGCTAAACCTTATAGGTTCACTCAGAACTCAGTCCCATCATTATATGAGGAATAGAACAGACCTTTACAGGACATGTCATCATTTTCAACATTTCATCATTTTCCCAAATTCTTATGAAAATATATTCAGCACATACTGCATTGTACTACTAACTGTACCAATTTATTATATATTTTGGGAGTCGGAGTCGGCCCATCTTATCCGACTCCGCTCCACAGCCCTGGTGTCTGGTATGGCACCTCAGTCCAATTCAAGTGAATACCGGATACAGCCCATGGATAAAAGTTTGACACATTTTACATTTACAAATAAAAACATCCCAATGAACACAAATCAGGCGAAAATCCACTCCGATGAAACGGTGTCTGCCAAGGCCTCTAAAGCTCTGTCACTGTACTACATACAATCTAGCTATTGTTTTACTGAGCATGAAGATGTCTACAATACATTGTACGCAGGTGTACAGACAGTACATTCTGTAACAATCTGTTCCTAAACTCAGCACAGATTACCAAACAGGGAGAACATACATCTGTGTGCCACTAGACAGGCTGGAAATGCCTCTAAAAGCAATTGTAGGGAATGTAGGCATGGTGCACACTGTAAGGAAAAACCCATAGCCATAACACCATCATCGAGTTATGTACAGAACACCAATAAAGACACAACACTGAAGAATAAGATTACTTAGAGGTTCCTTGCAGTTCTCTCTCACAAAATCTGATTAACATCACAGCCTGAGATGAGGAATGGCATGACTGCTGCCAAATCTGGTTTTCTCCTATTCTGTGGTTCGCAGTGTAAAATTCCAGCTTAAAAACCTGCATCACATCCTACAGCCTGGATTCTAGGGATATACTGCCGCCTTGTCAGGGAGCACAAACCTAGCAAAAAGTCTTCTTAGTTTAGGGCTACATGGTGACTTTGGCTCTGACACATCGCAGTGAGGCACAGCCGGCATCACAACTAATGAAAGTAGATGTGGTGGTGTTGTGACCCGCAACATGGTCATCCCTGACAACGTGACATACAATGCAGCCCAAGGGTAAATTCACATGGTGGATGTTGCATCGGAACTCGCTGTGCAAAATCCACCATAGAAATCTTGGCAGAAAGATTTCTACTCAATCTCTTCAATGGGAGGTTCAGGTTTTAACCCTACAGAGAAAGAAAAAAAGGCTGACTCCCATTAATATGAATGGGGGTGGGTAGATTTTTTTGAAACAATTCTGTTGCAAAAATTCCTCCGTGTGAACTTACCCTAGCCACAGGCAAAGCATAGAGCGAAACTTGTGTAAAGAGTGGAGAATGTAAAGGATAAGATCTTATACTTGAAGAGTAGGAGTCCACTGCTGTAAGGTAATGGTCATAAGCTCACATGCTGGGGCGAGAGATAAAAAGCTCACAAAAATTATACCAAACCAGTGGTTATTTGCAGACAATATATACCAAAGGCTAATAAATGTGTACACCCCAGGATAGACCATTTTAATCCCTAAAAAATATATATACGGTCATATTTTAATAACTTTGCCATCATAAAATGCACGCACAGCACTTCTACCATAGACTGAAGCCAGGTGAATAAACATATAGATGAATGAAATCCAAGCATGAAAGAAAATCCCTCCACTGCAAAAGACAAACAGAGCAGCATAGACGGGAGCGAAAGAGCCCTTATAGGAGCTCATTCATATATGGCCCAACTTCACACAAGGGAAGTGAGCAATGCAATGCATCCATATGTTTCGCTTGGTAGCAAATGGTAGACTAAAAAAAGATAAAGCTGCAACAAGGTCAGCACTTGGAAATTCCTCTTTCACAATCCACCAAACTGCAGCTGCCTACCAGCCACACGCTGCGATGTGTAATAATGGGGCATTTTAACTTTCTAGAAACTAGCTGCCTAAAAAGTTTCCCATATAAGTCTCTGGGGATACTTCCACAGTTTCCAGATTTCCTGTCTTCACTTGAAAGGCCATAAGATAGGTGATAAATCAGACCCCTGGGATGCAAACCGACCGTGTCAGGTGGAGCATCGGCTGCACAATCTCACTGTTGCTCTAGAAATAGCCGAGTACAGCACTTGGCTATGTTTATTGCTCCCATATATTATCAGGATGGATGAATAGCATGTCATACCTACCGATGACACAAACTCTAAAAATCCAGGCAGGCATGTATATTGAAGGATTATTTTAAATAATAATCTGTTTCTATATTTCTAGCTGCCTTTATAAATCCACACCTGCAAAAATGACTGGGACTGCAAGATACCTGCAAGCAAATTCATGTGAAGTTGGAGAAATCCTGATTTGTTATTAAGGTTAAGTGATTGACGGGCTATGACACCTGGACCGTAACCTCTTCAAAACAGCTGTTCAGCATGGATACCGAGGATCACATCTCCATTGATTACCAATCCCAAGGATAGGTCGCCAATGACCAAGTGTGAAAACCCTTTTAGGCTAAGGCCCCACGTTATAGTATTTTTTTGTAGCAGATTTGGTCGCTTTTTTTGAGCCAAAGTCAGGAGTGGAAAATATAAAGGAAGCTTTTAGACATTTCCCTTCTGTTAAATCCACTCCTGACTTTGGCTCAAAAAACAGCAGCAAAATTTGCAACAAAAAACACTGCGTTTCCGCAACGTGGGGTCTCAGCCTTAACGGCATTTCATTATTGAAGCGCAAGTCCGTATATCATTTGCAGTAGAATAACT
Source organism: Leptodactylus fallax (assembly GCA_947044405.1). Lineage (NCBI taxonomy): Eukaryota > Metazoa > Chordata > Amphibia > Anura > Leptodactylidae > Leptodactylus > Leptodactylus fallax. Next base: position 2,138,913 of record CAMRHE010000121.1, on the reverse strand, counting down.
CCACCTCATAATATTATGCCAAGAAGTATATTATAATTTAATACGTTTTAATAACTTTCCTGAGGGCAATACAGACATTGCCAAATGTGAATAATGCAACGTATTGTGCCATTTCTAGTGAATGCTGCTCTGAAGCAACTTGCCCAGAGAATAATTATTGTGCATTCATTTACTTGAGCTAGATAATATTTCTTGTGGGAGTTTTCTTTTTTTCCCCTAATGATTCCATTCAGTAATATGTATATATATTTATTTATTTTATTAATTTATTACACACAAATTTCCTACAATTAACCAAGCTAATAAATCAAGGCAGAAGTTGATTTCCACCTGCCTTACTAAATAAAATGAATTAAAAATTCATGAAGTTTAGTTAACATCCACTATTTATCACCTTGTCATTTCAGCTCCAACATTTTAAGCTGGTAAATATCTTATTATCTGTAGCTCCATTTTAGTCATATAAATCTCTAAATCCTAAGAACTGTTCTAAAATGAAACTACAGCATTTTGTCAGCCAGCACTTCCCACCAGAGGGAGCTTCTGAGCTTGCCACATACAATTTTACTATTTGGTCCAATATATAAGCAGTATGCCCCACGCTCACCCTCGTGGTAGCCGCACACAATTGTAGTATTTTTCCTGTCTGCAGAGAGCAGAAAAAATAAATAAATAAATAAGTTTGTATGCATATTCTCTTTAAGGAAAGAAATTCAAGAGCCGATACTTGGAAGCCAGGAAGGCAAGCATTCAATGACAATTACTTCTGAAAGTCAAGGAGTATTTGCTTGGTAAACACTGGCCACCTTGCAATTGATACGTCCACTGCATGTGAACCATTACAGAGAATTTCTTTAGAAGGAAATTTAAGGAGGAAATCTTTGCACGTCTTCCATAAAACTTATACATCCAACAGTACTGTATTCTGCATTTCTGTAGGATCTGTCACCTTAAGACGGCTCATTTATGTAAGAGGAGCAGCAGCATATTACAGCAACAGATCTGTATTCCTAGCAGCGCTGATGTTTGGCTACTTGGAGCGCTAAAGAACACAGTAGACACATAGTTTATGAGTCTGGTTTATTTATAAGAAGCGTGCTTAAGAACTATGCACCCAGTGTATTCCTTCAGCAATCCCAGTAGCCAAACAGCAGCCCTACTAATAGCACAGACCTGTAGCTGTCAAAGGCTGCTCTTACATGGGGTAGAATGATAAAGATGGCTGATCTATTTTCATTTAACTTACTTACATACTTAATGACCTGAAATGGAAGGTTACCTAAACATAAAGGGGATTACCACCTTAACTGTTACCCATTACAGAGTCCTCAATGGTTTCAGTAACTCCCATAGAAGTCAGTGGGGTTGCTAAGCCATTCATATCCCACCTGGGGCCCCTTATGTTGGAGATAGGATCAGGTCCCTATGGATATGCCATAAATATCTATAAAGGAAAACAGCCCTTTAACATAAGGGGACAAAAATAACCCTTTAAAGGGGAGGGAGGGTTACTCCCATTGAGACTGTAACGGTGGATGTTCAACGGGAATGCCAGAAATAGCCAAAGTACACCATTCAGCTATCTACAGTGCACTCATTGAAATAAGTGGATTCACGTCTCAACTGCAACATTCTCAGTGAGATTTAAAGCAAAAAAAAAAAAAAAATCCCCATTCTGAACAGAGTTCTAGAGGATAATAAATTTTCGTGACATAACCCCTGTAATATGATCTGACGTGTTAAAAGGATTTTACATGAGGTGGGAATATAATATAGATGTGTGTAATAAAAGAAATCAATACCACTCCAGTCCTGTTGGTGTTACTTCCTAGTTCCATCTTGACATGAAATGCCTGAACAGCCAATCACATAGCAGCGGGAACTGACTGACTGGACATTTTCTATTTGTAGAGAAGACATAAGGAACAATGATCCAGCAGGGACCTAGACAGGGATGGGTGAGGTGCAAATCACTTTATAAAAACCCCTCACTCTGACGTCACTGTCACTAGTTTTCTTCCCACTGGAAAACCCCTGTAAAAAGATAATACTGGAGTTGGTCTATGAGCCAAAGACATACACAGCCATAGCTCTTTGTTTTAGTGGTTGGTTATGCTGACCAAACTGTATGTATACCATGTACCTGAATCCATGAAACACTGAAGAAAAACAAGCAAGCTATGAACCAAGCAAGTGTATAATCGAAATGGAAATTTAGGAATTAAGTTTCTATATAGCTAAGGGATGAAAGAGTGTTAGAAATGGTCAGTATGTGCCTCAGTAACACCTCTGAAGGCAAATGAAAGACACATTCATAAACCTATAACATTCCAGGAAGCTCAAGAGCAAACACAGGATTTACCACCAGACACAGTCAAGCAAATGTACACAGGTCACTTGAGAAATGGGAGTTTTATCAAAACTGCACTAACCTGCAGCTCACACCAAGCAACTTCTACCCAGGTCTCAGTGTCCAGACCTTTGAAGACAGTCTTAAAAGCCCCACGGCCCAACTCAATGTCAAACTTCAAAAACCGGCCACTAGGAGACGTTGCGACAGCTTTCATTTCCGCCTCCTCCTCCATTTCTTTCTCCGTTTTCTCCCTAGGGGAGTCCTTATTGGTATCTGATACCACTTTAGGTTCATTCTTGTCATCCGGGCCTACAGGTGTCATGTGGCTGGCCACTTGCTGTTTACCCTCAGTGTCAACCACCTTCTCCTCTTTGAGGGGCTGTTCCAGTATACTGTCATCTTCAGTAATGTCTACGCTCTTTCTAAAGAATCGCTTTCTTTCATTAGTCCCTGAAGCCGAAAGAGGTTTGTCGCTCTCTTCCATGCTGACATGTCGGACCAAAGAAGAGCCCTGAGGGACCAGGTTCTTTTCTGCGGAGAATCCAGCTGGTTTGTCAGACTCATCTGTGCTTGCTGGTTCTCCGGAGTCTGTCGCCATTTTCCTCAGTTTTGCTGTTCAAGTTTCCACAGAATATACAGTAAAAGATCCTTCTAGAATCAAGACCTGTAGGCAAAAAAGGAAAGGAACAAATTATTAAAATTTGGGGCAAAATATATACATATAATAAACTATACCTAGTGCTTTTTCTCTCTGCACCGCAGCAGTATACACAACAGTCACTCATTGAAAACTTGCCAGTTAACACATTGGAAGAGTAAAATGCCCAGTGCAAACACATGGCAGACCCGGCGTGTCCAGAATTCAGGGATTTCTATCTGCATGCCAACTCAACAATTTAGCAATGGCTTCAGGGGGCTCTAACAAAACAAAGTCTTGCATTGTGCCTAAAGCGCTACGGTACAACCACCACCTGATTTAGATTAGGAGAAAGAAAAAAAAAAATGTCAAATAGCCCAGCGTCATCAAAGGCTGGTATTTTACCCTGGCATTCAGTGGGGAACTTTGCAGAAGAAGAGTACTTTGTCTAAAAGTTGATGTAGTAATAAATATAAGAAGGCGGGAGGGTTGGTCTCAGGAGCATATATTAACTAGACAACCCCTTAAGGAGGATGTGACAGCCCCTTTCAGAATGTGACCCTTTGGGATAATCAGATGATCACACCAGGTATCTCTCCAGACACCTCAGCAAAAAAAATAAAATAAATAAATCAATCATATATAGAAGAAATAGGACCTAGGAAGATCAGCTGATCATCCCAGGGGCTGCGCTCGGAAATGGGTTGCCTCAAAGGAAGAGGCTACTTGTTAGCATCTTGGTACCTTAATAGTCAAGATGAAACAACAGCAACTCTTAGACTGAGTTCACACTATTGTGGAAAAAGCTGATTTTTTTTTTTTTTAAATTGCTGATTTTGCTGCATTTTTTTCCCCTTTTAGCTAAAGCCAGGAGTGCTCTCCCTTCTGTGAAATCCACTCCTGTCTTCTATTCCGCAACACGTGGCCTCAGCCTTAGGCTACATACACACGACTGTAGTATTTACTTTCTGCAAAATACATGCCCGCATTGCATCAGATAGGTAACCTGCAATCCCATATCTGTAAAATGACTTGTATTGGAGAGTCTATGCCACAAATACAGACAGGAAAGACCTGCGCCATATTTTGTGAATGGTTTCTACGGCCTAGTCTAACACACAAAAAAAGCCACAGCCAACTAGGCCTCTATCCTGCAACAGCCAATGTGGAGGTAATGCAGTATTAGGTCTCATGGACACAGGAAAATTGGCCAGATTTCCCAACCTGAACCCAGTCAGCAGACCCGGACTTCAAGCATCATAGTGCTGGTAGGAGTCCCTGACTCCCCGCTGCTCTACTGTCCCATAGTATATACAGTGTGGCTGCTCTTGTAATACAAGGATTGCTCAAGTCTGCAAGAAGGGGAGCCGTTTGTACAAATTAACTATTTTTGAGACAAACAATGCCAAAATTGCTCTTATTTTAGTCACCTGGCCCTAAAAAATAAATAAAAATTAAAAAAAAAAAAAAAAATCAAGATGTCATTGGTAACCGAAAATGGTACCAATTATACTTTGCCCCACAAAACACAGCTCCATCAACAGAAAAATTACAACATTATAGGACTCTGCAAAATAAAGATAAATGGGTTGCTCAACTATTTTTTCGTTAGTGATGACACATCAATAAGTGATAGGTCAACACCCGGGACCCTGCTGACCAGCAGGCTGAAGGGGCCACAGCGTTTATATGAGAGCCATAACCTCTTCACTGTTTCACGGCAGCCATACAAAGTAATTACAGCCTCACCCTATAGAAGTGTATGGGATGAGGCTGTAATGACATCACACCGCCCCTATGAAACAATATAAACAGTGAAGAGGTCACGGCACTTGTATCGGCACCACAGCCCCTTCAAGTAGTTGACCAGCGGGGGTTCCAGGTGTTAACCCGACCCAATAAAGATAAAGAAAAGAAGTTGGACAACCACTTTAAAGGGACTGTCCAGGAAGTTTTATTTTACTCCCTCTGGGATCTTCCATGCTGGACCTGGGGTTTCTAAGTTGGTTCCGACTCTGGGTCACATGAACGGAGATAGCACCCAGGCCCCGGTTCACTCCACCTCCTGTCCTGTTGGGGCCTGGTACACTATAGTAGAGCCTGGGTGCTCATGATCTCATGACCTGGCATTGGAACCAACCAGGAATCCCCAGCACCAGCATGGAAATCCCAAAGGAAGTAAAATAAAACTGCATGGGCAACCCCTAGAAGTCAAGTTATGGCTCTTGGAAGGTAAGGATGAAAATATGTAAGCGAAAAAAAAACTAAAAACTTGCGGCTAGGAAAGGGGTTAACCCGTAAGCATTCCAGAAAGGAACCACAGAAACCAGAATAATATTCACTGACTGAAATGATATCAAACAGGCTTGTATGGTATGCCCATAAAACATGGGGCTAACCGAATGAGTTAACGCTGGGCTGAGAGCAGGCAGCTTCCCAAAGACACTACAATCCTGTTCCAAAACCAACAGTGATAAGAATAATATAACAACAGATACTAAGATACTGCACTCATCCAACCACAAACCCATTTTATGAATCACTGAACATCTTTAATACCTCTGTACACGACAGGGGGCTCATAATATCCGAAGTCTGGCATAACGCTATATACAATCTAGGACAGTGCTCTGCAGTGTGTGCGCCCCCCTCCACAGCTACTGTGCAACTACAACTTAAAGACTGACCAACATGTAACGGAGCTGTTGGTCTCCAGCAGATGTGAAACTACAACCCCCAGCATGAGCAGTAGGCAGCTGTCAGGGCATGCTGGGGATTGTTGATTTTCAGCTGCTGTGACACTACAACACCCAGCATAAAACCGATCACGCACGCTAGGAACTAGACTGTCAAATTACAGACCCACAGCCCAAGAACATAGATATATACAAGATCACACACACACAAACTTAACACGACAAATGTAGACAAAAGTAGAAACATAAACCCCATTACTTAGCCTCGTGTGAAAGCACCAAAATCTCACAGGAACGTAGCTGAAGACATGGGAGAATCCCGAGACAGGTGTAATGTTTGCAGGACAGACTACAACCTTGTAACCCTTCTTGCGGGCAGATCACACATGTTGTATGGGTCTTTGCAGCAGGAGAAAGGACTTCAGTAGGGAAGGCAGAGCACAGGAGTACAGGCAGCTAGCCCGGAGGAAGCAATGAGGTTCACGTACTAGTCAGACCAGTTCTCTCTCATTCTATATGAGCTCATCTGATGCCCTCCAGACCCAAAGAGGAAAAAAAAAAAAAAAAAAAATATATAACACAACCACACAACATGGTTCAGCCACAGGTTATGGCTCATGCAAATAGGAAGAGATAAAACAATTGTGAGAGCGTGAATACCATGGCAGGAAATGATTACCATTTGTAAGAGAAACAATATAGAAAACTAGAAGCTGCATTTCCCCCCACGCACAATGTCGCAGCAGACATACCACTCACAAGGGTTTCATAATCCATAAGAGCCACTCCATGCATGCCCATTTTAAGGTAGAGGTGACATTTCTATGGGCTTTACCGCGCCATTGATATCATAGACAAGGCGACAATACACATGAAGGATCGCGTTCATTTGTATTGGTGTGCATATAAATAGGGCTCGAATAAAGGAGCACATGGACTCATCCCACAGTGTGTTAAACTTTGCCCCGGACAGCCGATCTCAGCAGCACAGGATTGTTTATTCACATGTTGCTCTAAGGACGAGATACATTCATGGAAATCTATAGACGTAACCTGACAACAAAGCTGCCCAAAGAGCCAAAAATTCCTCAGTCATCTACAAATGGTGAGGGGGTTTGTTTATTTAGACACTTATTGCACAGAGGTATCCCATGGAGCGGCACGTAAATATACAATCTTTTCCACCTACAGCTGCTCCTTGAAGTCTGTGAATTTTCCTTTTATATTAAATTGTTAAAAATAATATTCTTTTCAAGCTGACCATACACATTAGATGGCCCTTATGATGAAAGTTATTCCTCCCAAGCACTGTTGTGGGAAGGGAACGTCAAGACCTTTCCATACACATTAGATGGTCTGCCATTCCTGCCAAAAATTGTTGGGCTTGGCGATCATTAAAGGTGGCCGTACAGATTAGAATAAAGGGGTTATGCCATGAAGAACATTTATCCTCTATCCATTAATAGCTAATCGCTGGGGATCTGACTGCTGAGACCACCAACAATCCTGAGAATGGGGATAATTTACCCCTGAGAAAATTCAGCCTGACTGTATTTGGGCTGAATGTAGACGTGCCCCTGCTGGATGGGACGCATCCACACTCTCATTCACTTCAGTGGGAGCACCGGAGACAGCAGAGCGCTGTACTTAAGCCATCTCCAGCATTCCTATTGAAGTGAATCTGAGAATAGACGTATCTCATCCAGCAAGGGGTACACCTACATTCAGCCTGACTGCATCTAGGCTGAATTCACTACAGGGGTAAGACACCCGTTCTCAGGATAGGCAGTGGTCTCAGCAGTAAGATCCCCATCAATCAGCCATTTATCCTCTATCCTATGGCTAGAGCATAAATATTCTTTGAGGTATAACCGCTTTAAATCAGATTAATATTGAAAGAACACCATGATTTCGGCAGACCGTCTTGCCTCTCTGTAGTTAAAGAGATATTCCCATCTTAAAGGGGTTATATCCAGTTTCTACAACTGATGGCTATCTATAGGATGGACCGTGACGGAGGGATCAGTAATTCTTGCTGTTATCTGTTTGCTATCAGGAGGTGATTTGTGTCCCTCACAGTTCATACATAGTGTGATTTGAAGCTGGCATGAATATTGAGTTCAGTTCATGGTTCAAACATAGTGTGACATGAAGCTGGCATGAATATTAAGTCCAAATTGCAGAGTTTGAAATTTTTGCATAAATTTGTACTCCATTTCTTTTCTTTTCTCCTGTGTCTTAAAATGTCCCATTAAAACCACAACCCGCAAATCTTCAATAGAGTGGTTTTCTCCGGAGAAATGTGCGGCCACTGGGAGATCGGTTCTGCTGTTATTAATGGTGGATCTGTGTGAGTTCATTCGTTGACTGAGTCTCTGCCCTGTTTCCCCCACATAGAGGCCTGTGGTGGGACATTGCGCACACATTATGAGATACACCACATTGGAAGACCTGCAGGAGAATGTCCCCCTAATTCTGTGCACCTGTTGTGACTGTGGGATAGGTACACTGTCAGCGGTGTGGATGTGCTTGCAGGTCATGCACCTTTTATGTAGGCAAGGTGAGGTGCCATTTTCAGTTGGGGCCTTCAGGGCACTCCGGACGATAATGCGCCTCAGGTTTGGTGGTTGTCGAAAGGAGAGGAGAGGGGGGACTGGAAATATGTCCTTGAGTCTGTTGTCCCTATGTAGCACAGGTTGGAGCTCCTTGGCAATCCTTCGTAGGATCTCCAGCTGTGGGTTGTAGGTGACAACTAGGGGCACTCGGGCTTCTTTCTGGGTCTATACAGCTGGAGATCCTACGAAGGATTCACTTTCTGGATAACACAATATACATTAAAGACCACCGGCTACTCACATCAATATACCACAAACCCACAGACAGAACGGCCTACCTGAGAAACGACAGCTTCCACCCCAAGCACACAAGACAATCTTTAGCCAGGCTATACGATAAAATCGTATTTGCTCCGACAAAACAGACCTGGACAAGCACCTCCTGGATCTGAGGATGAAATTTCTCAGATTGGGATACAAACCAAAAGTGACAGACAACCAATTAAACAAAGCAGCAGCCATTAACAGAGACAGTCTGCTCACATATAGAGAGACCCAGAAAGATGCCTGAGTGCCCCTAGTTGTCACCTACAACCGACAGCTGGAGATCCTGGAGAGACATTTTAAGACACAGGAGAAAAGGAAAGAAATGGAGTACAAATTTATGCAAAAATTTCAAACTCTGCAATTTGGACTTAATATTCATGCCAGCTTCATGTCACACTATGCATGAACCATGAACTGAACTCAATATTCATGCCAGCTTCAAATCACACTATGTATGACCTGTGAGGGTCACAAATCACCTCCTGATAGCAAACAGATAACAGCAAGAATTACTGATCCCTCCGTCACACACAAGTTTCCAGACTGTTTTTTTGACCTGTTGTAAATAACTTCTCTACTTAGATTGCAATTTTTTTTAAGGACTCTAAAATGCTTTGAAAATCATGTGTATAAAAATCTGTTAATTTTCAGTTCTTGTATCACACCATGTCTGATGAAGGGAGCGAGTACTCCTGAAAGCTTACTTATAAATATACTCAGCCTCTAAAAGGTATCGCCTGATTTCTTCACTCTTCCACTACTTTCAATGGCTAACACGGTACAACATTATACATATAGGATGGACCATCAATTTTAAATCTGTAGTGGCAGGTTTTGGTACTGCAGCGCTGCCTTATTGAAGTCTATGGGACAGCTCTGCAGTACCTACACCTGCTGCCACAGTTTGAGCAGCGTGGCTCCTGGGACGCAAATACCAGGAGCCACGCTCTCAATACCTAAAAGTATGTGTATCGAGTATCGTACCCCCACAGATCTAATATCTTAATGATAGGCCATCAATTTTACAAAGCAGATAACCTCTTTAACAAGTTGTCCCCTATGCATAATATAGGGGACAACGTGCAGATCAGTGGGTGTCCAACCTCTCAAATTAACCCTTTAGAGGGATAAAGCCACACTTCGATCACACTGACAAACCAGCTCAGCCATTTTTTCAGCCCTCCCCACCCCTTTCCCATATTGCAAACACTCTGGTAAATTCCATAAAACAAATTTCCCTATGTGTTGTTCACTCCCTGATAATTCTGCCAGCTTCCTTCCCAACTTCCTGAAATCGTGGCCTACGGTTCCTCCGCTAAACTACCTTTCCCTGGGTCCCTCTGCGCTGTTACTGACCACTTCTGAAGCCCACCGCCGCAAATAGGGGATAACCAGTTATTACTAAAACACCCTGACCAGGGGTTAGTACTGCCAAGATAATCTGTCGTAAAAGTGCCGACCCCTCCATACACATCTTGGCATGCTTTCTCAACTGGAGTGAATGATAAATTGCTGCCAGGCATTTTTGTCGCCAGCTTATCTCCAATGAGAACAAAGGATTGAGCAGGGTGAAATCCAACATGCCCAATTCTTCTATCCCAACTCTGGAGAGAGTCTGGACATCCCTTTACCCATTAGATGGTTAAGCCAGATATTCAGAGTTAAAAAAGTAACAGAGCTACAGATGCAATGCACACGTGTTCATTAAAACTAAAGGAGGATTGTTCCCAAGAGAATCCCAAGAGGAAATTACCAATGAACGTGCAACCAGAACAAAGTTTGCCAGGTGGGGGAGGCACGGCAGCTGGCACAGCACATGAGCACAGTAGTCATTACTGTCTCCTGTATCAGGTACACAAAGCAGACAACTGGAAAAAAAAAAAAAAAACTAAACCGATAGTATACGGAAAATTTTAAAAAAAAAAAAAAAAAACCACAACACTTGTTATAGCTCGGAGCAGCGGGCAGGGCTTGTCAGCTGGCACACAAGCAAACACTTATCTGTACCAAGAGAACAGTTCACAAAGCGAATTACGAAGGCAGACAGCGGAAACCAGTTATCATCTAAACTCCAATGACATTTAATCACACCGTATACCCAGCAACCTCAATCAATGCAAATGACATAACTTATTCATTACAAGGCCGAGATACACAACTAAAAGGGTGGACGCATTAAAATACAGCTAGAGAAGCAAAGAAACAAAGCCGCTCCGACAGGCCTGCCCTGCAACGCTACTGAAATGACAGGGAGCTCAGAGAGCAGCGCCACCGGGGTGACGTTAACACTTCAAGTGCTCGCATTGCTCAAAGCATGCCTGTTAAAAGTACAAGTCTGGAAGAGAAGTATACGGCCCATGGAAAGCTTTCACAACTCTTCATCTGCACTGGCATAGTCTGAGACCTACATACCCGTGTCCATAAAAATCATATAGTGAGAGTGTAAAAGTGTGCAAGTATTAACATAAAGACCTCCATGCCTATTTGTCTTCCTATATGTATGTACAAATCAATACTTCCATTACTAAGTCTTTAATATCCATCTGTCTACATACAGGGGTTATTCACTGTCTGCCTATATGCATTTACAATGTAAAGACTATTGTGGCAATCAGGGCTGTGGAGTCGGAGTCGTGGAGTCGGAGTCGGTGCCTATTTTGGTGGAGTCGGAGTCGGTATAAAATGGACCGACTCCGACTCCCAAAATATATAATAAATTGGTACAGTTAGTAGTACAATGCAGTATGTGCTGAATATATTTTCATAAGAATTTGGGAAAATGATGAAATGTTGAAAATGATGAAATGTCCTGTAAAGGTCTGTTCTATTCCTCATATAATGATGGGACTGAGTTCTGAGTGAACCTATAAGGTTTAGCAGTGCCAGGGCTGTGGAGTCGGAGTCGTAGCCTATTTTGGTGGAGTCGGAGTCGGAGTTGGAGTCGGAGTCAGGGGAAATTGAGGAGTCGGAGTCGGAGTCAGGGCTTTGGCGTACCGACTCCACAGCCCTGGTGGCAATCACATTTATATATGAAAGGGCTATTCCAGTAACAAGAAGTTACTCCCCTAACCATGAGGGTGCAACCACTGTCAATCACAAGAACTGCACCACAGTATCGAGTGGAGTGGCAGGTTGGAAATGTGCACTGAACCTCCATTCACTTCAATGGCAGCTGGCAGAGACATCCAGGTGCTGTACTTCAGACATCTTCTTGTTACTGGAATAGCCCTTTAACATACAGACTTTGGTGGCAGTCTCTTTTACATATGTATATGAAAGCAGGTTTATCATGAATAATACTTACCCCCTATTTAGCGCCTGACTGTTGGGACTAGAGGGTCTCTGAACTGCTGTGTGACTGAAGCAAAAGTGCATGTGTGACATACAGCGCTCCATTAGTCACACATGTGCACTACTGCTTCATTCACACAGGGGACTCGAGGACCCCGCTCTTGTGATCACTGAGAGTCACCAATGGTCAGACCCCCGGCGTTCAGCCATTTACCCCCAATCCTGTGGAGTAATGCTTAGTATTGTTGGTGGGAAAATCCTCCTTAATGTATGGCCAGACTTCCTTCCATACCTGTTTGTCTTGCTCATATATAAATCTATATACTTCCATGGCTGTTTATATATAGAGCATATACACACAGATGCATATAATGTCTGCTATATCAAAACAAACTATCCACACACATATAAACAGATCTACGAGAGCACATACACATCCGGATACACAGAAACAATACTGTAGAAAATGAGTATATGTGCATATACCCAAGTGTGCATGTATATATGTCTGAGTGTATATGCAGATAGATAGAGCACATATATAAAAACATAACAGGCATGAGAGACACAACATCTAGATGGTTATAAAACAGGTACAAACAGTACATAGATAGTTATGAAACAGACAAAATATAGAAAGATAGTTATAAGAGAGATAGTTCAAAATATAGAAAAATATAGAAGAGAGATAGTTCAAAATATAGAAAGATAGTTATAAGAGAGATAGTTCTGAAACAGAGAAACAGATATAGAGATTGGCAGATACAAAGATATGAGAGACACAGATATATCACGAGATGGACACAGCACACTGATAAAAGATTATAAAATTGACAGAAAAATTAGCAGATGCATAGATATAAGAGCCACAATAGACAAATATAGATAGAAAGAAATGTGAGCCACAATAGATATGAGGTGATGGACACAGCACATAGATAAGATAGAAGAGACAACGAAATATAAAATAGACAGAATATAGACACTAAGAGACTTCATAGAGATTACACAGTACATAGAAAAGGTAGATAGGATAGTTATAAAACAAACAGAAAGACAGGCACATAGATAGGAGGTGGACACACTCCACAGACACATACCTACATATGAGGTAGGTAGGTAGATATGACATAGGATAGAGAGATAAATAGGACACAGTATATAGATATTATTACAGAGAGTAGTTCGATATCAATAATAGATATGAGACAGTGTGTGATACAAAGTATCCAGCAGACCCCCAGGTATATAGATGTTACAGAGAGTAGATATATATACCGATAATAGATAATAGACAGCGTGTGATACAAACTATCCAGCAGACCCCCCCACCCCAGGTATATAGATATTACAGAGAGTAGATAGATATCAATGATAGATAATAGATAGTGTGTGATACAAACTATCCAGCAGACCCCCGTTTTCAAAGCCCCCCCCCCCCCCCCCCAGGTATATAGATATTACAGAGAGTAGATATATACCAATAATAGATAACAGACAGTGTGTGATACAAAGTATCCAGCAGATCCCCCCACCCCAGGTATATAGATATTACAGAGAGTAAATAGATATCAATGATAGATAATAGATAGTGTGTGATACAAAGTATCCAGCAGACCCCCAGGTATATAGATATTACAGAGAGTAGACAGATATTGTGTGAGATACAAAGTATCCAGCAGACCCCCCACCCCAGGTATATAGATATTACAGAGTGTAGATATATACCAATAATAGATAACAGACAGTGTGTGATACAAAGTATCCAGCAGATCCCCCACCCCATATCCCACCCCAGCAGTCCTGTGACAATCCCCTATAATCCATGTCCCCAGTGCACTGACCAATGGCAGCTCCTCGCCATCCTCATCCTCACATACATGACTGAGGAGTCACAGCAACACATGTCTGCCCAACTCCTCCAGCTCTGCTACACATGTCATGTGTGATGTGGAGCTGTCACCCCAGTACACAATGTGCTATACACACACATATACACACACATACATACACACATACACCGCCTCAGGTCTCACCGGCTGCTGGTAACGGTTCTCGGCCGCCCCCCTCTCCTGGTCACCGGCAGCTGTATTCTCTCAGGGAGGGAGGGAGATACTATTAGGAATAGGGGGGTGGGGGGGTTACTGGGAGGCCGCGGTATACGAAGCACTGGGGTGTGGAGAGGGGGGCGCCGGTTACATGAGGGAGTCCCCGCCAGCACCGCCGCTCATCACACACCGAGCAAGACGCGCGGAGCCGAGCAGGAGCGGTACGCCGGGCGCGCGCACACCTCTCACCTGCGCGCCCCCGACATTTACCTCAGGAGGGGATAAAAAAAAAAATAATAATAATTATAAAGGGGGGCGAATAACGGATACAACGTGAGAGAAGGTATACGGTAACTATACAAAGGACAGCACGACACAATGAATGGAGGAGAAAATAGGACAATAGACTGGGCGACGAGCGATCAAAACACGGCTGCGGTACCGGAGCGGCTCTAAACTACACTACAGGGGGCTGTACGCTCTAACTGTTTAGGCTAGTTTTGTTTTTCCCCTTCTCCGCCCGCCGAGGCCCCCCCAGCCATTGGACAGACAATGAGAAGGTCTCTGTAGCCGAGCGTCTCTGGTGCGCGCCCCCGTGAGAGCGCTCCCCTCAGCCAGCAGGCGCGCCCCCGCCTCACCTCCTTCGCGCTCTCGTGCTCCTAGCTGCAGTGGCTTGGATTGAAGTAGCGCGGACGTACGGTGACGTCACACGCTGCCGCAAGGGCTGCCGGAACATGTAGTCTGAGGAGGAGAAAGGAGGGCTCAAAGAAATAGCTGCTATTCACATGGTGCAGAGTTGATGCAGTTTTTATTTTTAATGTATTTAGTTTAAAACATTGATATATAACACTGTCCTATGGACTCCTCTTTTTAACTTGGTTTTGGTAACAAAAAAATGCACTGTGCGAATTTAGTCTAGAAGAACAAAATCAGTTCAGGTCATTTCCTCACAAAAATCCACAGACTGAGGGAATTAAGTATTCAAACTTATACATTTTTGGGAATTCAAATTTTACAGGCCGCACCACTTTTTCTACATCCCATGTCCCCCCTTTTCGCAATACACGTCCCCTTTAAGCTAAGGGTAGACAGCAACTGTGGTCGTGACTTGTCGTATAACCAAAGATCATTGTGTCAGACATTGCAACGGAGTCAACAACGGGTAGTGAAGGAGTCACAGGGCGGCATGGCAATCTATGGTGATGTAACAGGAGTTGCCTGTAAAGTTGACGTGTAGCCCCAGCCCTATAGCAACATGGTGCAAGGGCATTACAAGGGTGGGAGGAGAGGATAACTGACATAAGGAACATCTGTAGTAGGGAGACAAGAGCAGAGGCCACTGACCCAAAAAAATTTGCAAAAAGTCACACACCTCAACTCAAAAATTGTCGCAAGTGCTGTTTAAATACCACCTTCGGTGCTTTCCAAAAAAAGGGGAAATGGTGCTGGGGACAGGGCCGTGACCAGATTCATCATGGTTTATGCCGATTTTCTGGTATAAATGACTTCTGACATCTATAACAGATACAAGATAAGGATGTGCCTTGTCAAAAATCTGGCTAATCATCAAGACCGACCTAGAATATGCCAGTCATGAAAAATTCCCCCAATATTTCCCTATTTTATTTATTAAAATATAGAAGGGAGGATAGTCATAGTGCACTCTCAGCAGGCAGAGACGGTACTATCTCTAGCTGTCCATGTGATGCTGTGCTGAAGCAAAGCAAAGAGAGGGAGAAAGCAAGGGAAATCTAAAAACTCAAGACGGAGTCTGAGTAGAGGCAGATAGGAGACTGCAATGTATGAAGTACAGTATACATGAGAGAAGTGCAGAGTGTTATACACAGTCAGGTGGGGGGTGCAGACATCAAAAGCTGGGTTCACTCTTGAGGTCTTCTTTAAATATGAAGATTGTGGTGAGAGATACTTTTTGGCCACCTACATACCACCTGTGTCAGAGATTTTCAAGGAGCACTGAAAGGGTTTGGGGAAATCCACAGAGCACCATGGTCTTTCTGTTCTTCAGCCATATGGAATAAAATTCACAGTTCACAATTATTTACACCTCAAACCCCTTGAATTAGCAGTTTTCACAATGAAAGTGTAATGTGTGGTTTTGGACACAAACATGGCAATGGGATTGCTGATTTAATAACTTTTACTAATGTCTTTAAAGAGAATGAACTCTACAGAATAATTCTTGGCAAAACCCCCCGTGAACCCCTTATCTTCAGCCGCCTAGCCTGTGTAAGGGGAGTCTCCCTCACATGGAATGTGGGAATGGGTACAAGAACATGGGCATGGCGCGCAACTGTGGTTCCCTTCACCACTTCTGCTCACTGGCTCCCCAGATGGCTGTCTGCCCCTGCACAGTCATCCTCGTCCTACTGCTGGGTTTGGCAACACTTCTGCTGCTCAGACCACTGTAGCTAACCGCACTTTTTGGGTTAGAGCTCAGTCCTCTTGCCCCTTTCCTAGCATGTCTAGCATGTGGAAACATTTTAGCCCAATCTAGATGCACCAGGATGAGCTATGTTGAGCACAAATTGTGCCACGCTTATAACAGTGTATAGTTGTAACCTCAATAGTAAATTTGGGCCTCTGCTTCTTGTCGAGAGGCTACACTGTTGTTTTGGGTGTGTGGGATCATGTATTATTAAGTGGTGCCTGCTTATCATGTATGATGAGATTTAACCCTTTTCATGCATCCGCACCACCTTACATATGCTTTACCCAAATCATCTGCTTATACTGTAAGGGTATGTCCACATGGGATGTGTCCGCTTCTAATTTCCTGTTCCAGGATATTAGCAGAGAATCTTCTCAAATTGTGCCGTGGGAAAAAAAATCTCCCAAAATGAAGTGGTTTCTGTGGCAGGAATAACAGCTGCAGGTTTCACCCTTCTTTTTTGTACATAAATGGCTTTTTTCTATAAAAAGAAAAAATCCAATGCAAGTCAAGACTGTATATTCTTCTCTCTGTATACAGCATTGCGAGTTGTGTGCCTTCTTTTTATCATTCTTTGTGGCATTTTTACGCCTTTGTGTAGGATGTGACCTCAAAGGCCCTTTAAAGTGACTTACCCATGTAGTGACAGCTGTTACTAAGGAATGCGTGTGTTTGCTTAATGTATCTTGCACGTTATGATAGCTGCCATACAAAGACACCTTCACAGATACAGAAGAGAATATTCTGAGGAATGGACTAAAACCTGCTAAAGCCCAGTGAAGGTCAGTCCCTAAGTGGCTTCTCTACGTGAAATGTTCCATATGTGTAAGATTTCTCCTTACGTAAGATAAAACTGGTTTCTCTTCTCTCTATACACAAGAAGTGATTGTATCAACCTAAAACTAGTCCAACGTTGCAAATGTCAGCGGAAGTCTTCCTGTTAAGCCGTGGAAAAAAATAGACATTCACTTAAAGTGCACCTAACCTTTCAATGAGCTTTGTATAAATCAATAGTACGGTATGTGTACATGAGAAAAAACACTATTTCTGACCACCATAAGACTTGAAGAATAATACTGGGATAGTAGGGCATTGCAGGAACCCAGTAATGGTTGAGGCGAATTTTATTAACACGCATGGCAACGTATTTCAATGCCAAACCGGTGTCTTCCTCAAGACAGAAATACGGTGGAATAATAAAAAGAAGGGGGATCCCCATCTTCTTTTCATTCCACCATATTTCTGGCCTAAGGAAGATGCCGGTTCCCGTCCAGCAGCGCCGTATTATCCCAGTTTCTTTTCCTGGCTCTTCACTTTGAGACCACTTTTGATCTCCAGTCCTGGGAAGGAACAGCATCTAAATTTGGGTTACAGACATGTTGTACCCACCACCATCAGGTGAGGACACTACCATCAGTCTGGGCTTGGCACTAAATATAATTTTTTCTTCAATGTTTTAGGGTCTTGCAACACTATAAGGCGCCTTTTTTTTCTGCCTGGATTACTCATAATATGACTTATAACTTTTAATTTTAGGTTCTTTCTCTAATTTTCAGTTCTCCCTGAGTTGGTTGGTGTAGACTTAGCACCTATAATGTCTGACATACACTGCACGCAGAAAGCTGAGGACTGTAGGCTCTGAAGTTGGCTTTTCTTGTAAGTGGCATTGCATTTCCCCCCTTACCCAATCCCCTCATGGATCGTGTCTTGTGTCTCCCCCTATATATATCTTTAATATTCTTTGGATATTTGTTCATATTACTGTTATGTATATTTTTCTTTTGCGGATTTCCTTCGGCTCACATGTGGGCTTATATATTTTATGCATCCTTTGTGACTTTGTACTTTTGTTCTTTATAAAACGAATTAAAAATTACAACTGCAAAAGAAAGCTGAGAAAACCCTACTCCATGCCTTTTTCTCACTCAGAATCATCACCCGGGTTATATCGGACATTATAGAGAAATGCTGATATGTATTCATGTATATAAAGCACTTGGGGTGAGATACAAACTTCCTGTTCAGCTCCTGAAGCCTCTTTCTATGCCTGTCCCTCTCCTCCCTCATTCATTCCATGCTTACTCCTCCCAGCCTTTCCTCTCCATAGACTGCTAAGTAATATGACAGGTTAAAGTGGCCTGTTCCATCAGCGGCAGCTCAGCAGTCACGTGCCATTTGTGTACAGGTTACCACTAAGCACAACCATTGGCTGCTGCAGTGAGCTGAACAGAAAGGGAGCATCACAAGAGTACGTCATCATACATCGGCAGCAGCAGTAGGACATTCCCTTTAAGTGGAGATTTCACAGTGCATATCCAGTTGGGGTGCTACAGGAAAATAGCCTAAGTGGAGAAAGAAGCATTTTTCTCTGATAAAATATATTACAGAGTTTCTTATATTCACTTGTGCTATTGATTTATGAGAAGTTTGTTGAAAAGTTGGAGGGTAAGTTCACATCTGCACTGGATTTCTATCTTTCTGTCTCGTTATAGGAACTGGAAAACAAAAATCCTGACATGAACAGATCCTAGTGGAGCCTGTAATGCAGATGTGAACAGGGGCTTAACTATAGGGGGTGCAGCTGTTGCAGTCACTATCCCTGAGGGGCCCCAAAGGTCCATCTGCCACATAAAATATACCATTATTCTAAATGGCCCATTACAGATTTGGGGCCCAGGAGCTTCAAGTTACGCCTCTAGATATGAACATACCAAAATGTTAAAAGGCTGACTGAGCAGATCTATGTAGATTCATCATCAAGACGCAAGAAACACTCCCTCAGTTACTGCTTTATGGCAAACACTTAACAAGTGGAGACTGATCTTCTCCAAAGCCCCGGGCTATTGCTAGGAACTCCAGATATTTTTTTTTTTTTGGAAAAATATTCGGCTTGTTGCATATTTCCTAAATATTTCAGTTAATTTGCATATTTGCTTTAACTGCATTTCACATCAATCATTTGCATGATGGGAACCTAAATCTGTAACATTGTAGAATGTGTTAGAGGGATCCAGCAACATCCTTCTGTCTGTAAAGGTTGCCAGCCTCTTGCCAAGTGTCTGATGTCAAGGAGGAAACAGATTAGACCTTTTGGCATTTTCCTGTACAATCCTACTAGATAAGTGTTTCTCAAAATAGATCAATTCTAAATGTTAACAAAATATTGCCCCATCAGCAGTTATGTCAGATATGATGGAAAGAATAGCACAGCATGTGGCATTAATCTAACCATCAAAGTGGCGGACACCATGTTGTAATCCTGACAGATCCCATTATAAAGCAATGGAGGAAGGTGGACGGCCATGACTGGGGGGAGACAGCACTTGGTGTCCATCATCTCATAGGTCCGGCTCTTGACGTAAAGAGCAGCATATGTAGCATGCGTGAAGATTTAGAGGATAACCACCACGTCCCATTTTGATGAAGCCACAACCCTTCATGCCCATCACGATCCTTTTTGTGACATGAAAAGGCGTCATGCCCCTTTTTGTGATGTGACCAGCTCATAAGAGGCCCATATTGCATATGAAATGACCAATAGCCTGGAGGATACAGGAGCATTCCCCCGAGCCTGAGAGGTTTGCCCACTCTTCTTGGTCTCCAAGATGTCAAAACCCTTTTCCAAGACCCTCCACAACATTCTGGAAGAGTACAAATAATCCCCCTTAGTGCCCCTACACAGTATAATGTCCCCTTAGTGCCGCCACACAGTATATAATGTAAGAGAACATTATACTGTGCGGGGGGAGGCATAAGTGAACATTGTACTATGCAGGGGGGCATTATACTGTGCAGGAGGCATAAGAGGATCTTATATTGTGCAGAGGGTAAAAGAGGACATTATACTATGCAGGGTCATAAGTAGGCATTATGCTGTGTGAGGGTCTGAAGGAGACATTATATTCTGTGATGGACATAAATACTGTGTCGGGGCCACTGAGAGGGCATTATACTGTGGGGGCCATATGAGGACATTATACTGTGGGGGGGAAATAAGGGGGTTATTTGGTGTGTTGGGCATAATGTGTGGGGTCACTTAGGAGCCATATACTATGTGGATGTAAATAAGGGGACATCTGTGCTGTGTTTTCCAATTTTCTGATCTGTCAGAGTACCAGAAAAAAGAAAAAAAAAAAGAATAATTAAAAAGACCATCAATTTTGATGGTTTTTTTGTCATCAGTTCTCCAGTGCTTGCCTCTGTTCCAACAGATGTCCGCCTTTATGATGGAAAAAATAGCACTAGCTCCTGTCTTTTCTTATTTGCCAAAAAAACCCAGACACCTGACATAATGGAGATTTCCAGTTTTTACATTGATATTAATACAGGACTGATACAAACAGAAGACATTGCTATGTGTGTGAACTTCAATGGGCAAACTTGGCAATGCCCACATTATCCTCTAAACACCCAACAGTGTGATCAGGCTCAGGTTATACTCGATACACCGCACAGTGTGATCTGCCCCTGTGTTATCCTCTATAGACCTTGTAATGTGATCTGCCCTAAGTTATCCTTTATAGACCTGGCCCGGCATTGTGATCTGCCCCATGTTATCTTCTATTCACCCCGCAGTGTGACTTTTCCCATGTAATCCTCTATACACCCTGCTGTATAAAATGCCCCCATATTATCCTCTATGTACCCCACAGTGTGATCTGCCCTATGTTATCCTCTATACACCCCACAGCTTGAGCTTCCCCATTATCCTCTATACAACCGGCATTGTGAATTGCCCCATTTTATCCTCTATACACCCCGCAGTATGATCTGCCCTGTTATCCTCTATACACACCGTAGCATGATCTACCCCATTATCCTCTATACACACCGCAGCGTGATCTGCCCCATTATCCTCTATACACACCGCAGTGTGATCTGCCCATGTTATCCTCTATACACACTGCAGCGTGATCTGCCCCATGTTATCCTATATACACCCCACAGTGTGATCTGCCCCATTATCCTCTGCTTTGATCACAGATCTGAGCATTGTACAACCTCCATCGCAACTAATGAAATCTAACATTGTTGTGTTGCGACCCACAAACTGCCAAAACTGGGACAGAGCAGGTTTAGATTTCAGATTAGTCGCAGCACCCTCGGTGTAGCAGTGTGACTCCGCTTACAATGCTAAAGGGGTCGGAGTGCAAAATTGTAACCTTTGGTTGCGCAATGGGAGTCAAGGCCAAATTCGCCATATAGCCCTACTCGTCTGGTGACTACTATATCATGGTCGTGGCAACATGAGAGGTTGCAATGTAAACACTTTCACTAGCTACGACCTTTGTCAGAGTCATCAGGTAGCCCTCAGAAATAAGTCAATGTGAGAGGCAATGAGCAGCCATAATGTGTCCCTATGTAACAAGCTGTGGACGGAGTCTTTATTTTAGGAAAAGCTTCTTATTTTGCAAACCAAATGAGTAACTATAAAAAAAGAAGTCATCTTGTTTACAGCGCAACGTGGGGACGGATTTGACTATTCGTGGCTGTGTCGCCATGGAAACAGTGTAGTCTACCCTCTCCACTCAGCGCACTATTTATCGATGCTTCCGGTTGTTGATTACGTGCCCTGTGCTATTTCAGCCTGCGCTCGGAGATCTCCCCTGGTCACTGCAGTAGAGGTGTCATGGCGGCGCGCAGCTCCGATTCACGTGGGCTGTTTTATGAAGCGGTTCAGGCGGTGCTGGGGAGCTGGCCCGTGTTGCAGGTGATTCTTCAGGACTGTGGGACTGACTGGTGGACGTTTAACCCTTAAATGGTTCCTGTATGGTGTCAGGTTGATGGGACAGCATGTCCTGCCAGTCAGGGTCCAGTATATACACTGTATCGGGCAGTATATACACTGTATCGGGCAGTATATGCGGTTGCACAGCTGGCTATTCTGCAGCATTGTACTCTATAGAAGATTATCCTAGTCTGGTGTGTGGAAATCTGGATGGAGGTCTCCCAATAATCCTAAATATCTATGGAGGCCACAAGACTGACATAATGGACTGAATACATGGATGTTCCCATAGTTAACCCTTTCCCACCACACCCATTTTTCAGTTTTGTTTTATATACTCCCCACCTGCTAAAAGCTATAACTTTTTATTTTTGTATTTTTCCATTCTCGGGATTTATGTATTTTTGGAGTACAGATTATACTTCATAGTATTTAATATTACATACAATGTACTGGGAAGCTGGAAAGAAATCAGAATGGGGTGGAATTAGAAAAAAACAGCAATTGTGACATTTTGTAATTTTTCTTGTTTTACGGTGACATGATACCTGTATTCTACAGGTTGGTATGGTCAGGGCGATGCCAAATTTTAGCTAATTTTTGTTAAATTTAATAACTTTTAAAAAATCTACACGATTGAAAAATAAAAAAAAAATGATTAGAGTTACCTTATTGAGACACTCGCAATTTTTTTTTTTCTTTTTTATGTTTCCTTATAAGGGCCTACTGAAGGCATCTTTTTTTGTTTATAGAGCAGGTTATAGGTTTTATTCTATTTTAGGGAATGTGTTATGTTTTGGTTTTATTCAAATTTTATTAAAAATTTTTGGTGAAATAGTAAATGTTCAGCTGCGCTTTAATGCCCGTGATCAGAGTGTTTTCTGATCAGGCACTGTACGTAAAGTGCCGACATACATCTTGCTATTACAAGGAGAAGGCGATGGGTTTTCTGGGAGTTGAATATTGATGAACTTTCCTAATGATAGGTCATCAATATCTCATCAGTGGGGGACCAACACCTGGCACTGCCTCAGATCAGCTGCTCTGTCACTTCCAGTTCACAGACTAGTAATGTCGCATGGCATAGTATGGTGTTGTTTTTGATATCCAGTGAAGAGACCACAGCACTCACCCAAATGCTACAGTCTCAGACAGCTGATCTGAGGGGTGGTGAGTGTTGACACTAATATGGTGTCTTTAGGATAGAGCTCCAATAGTCCTGGAAAGCCCTTTAAGGCTGAGGCCCCACTCTATGGAAATGCAACTTTTTTTTATGGCAGATTGTGCTTCAGTTTTTTGAGCCAAAGCCAAGAATGGCTACAAAAGGAATGGAAAATATATAGGAAGTTCTTATACTTCTACCTTCTGCTCAGTCCACTCCTGGCTTTGGCTCAAAAAACTGCAGCAAAATCTGTAACAAAAAAAAAAGCTGAGTTTCTGCAGCGTTGTTAGGATGTGCCATCACTTTATGATTAGCAGCCTGTGACCTCAGGGAACCCCACTGACCTTTAGAATGGAATGGCTGTAGCCCCGTCACAGTTGCTCCTGTCGATCTACTGTGCAGAGAACAGCAGTACAGCCCCATTTACTTCAGCTTTGCTGTGTTTTCCTGCACACCTGTTGCTCAGGGTTCTGCTGTGCAGGGAAACACTGTGAAGGGTTAGTCAGAGTGCTAATTCAGTACTACTGCCCCTTCATTCTTAGGATTGTGGACATCCCAGAAGTCAAACACCCACTGATTATAAAATGATGGCATATCCTAGCAATGCTATCACTTTATAAGATGGGAATACCACTTATCTCATGTGACCCAATAATATAGTCTGATCATGATCCACATTAGGTTAGCAGAATTAGGTTACTGGGACTTTGTATGTGTCCTTCTACCTTTACAACCACACCTCATTCTGGATCTATGGAGTGTTTTTAAATTGGAAATTTATTGTACCCAGCTATTGTGCTGTTCCAAAATTGCTGCATTACTGACATAAAATTATCCCACAAAACTTCTATATACCACTTGCTGGTAAGTTCTCTCTGATAAAATGCTGGGCTCAATTGTCTCCATCAGCTCCATAGAGTGATTGGAGTAGTAGTACCTGTCCTTGACCACTGCTCTATGTGGCAACTTTGATGGCGACTCAAGACTGTCACGTTCACCTGTGACTCCTTCACTAATGTAAGAGAATGGGGTAGCATTGTGACCCCAGGGGTACTGTGCATTCTAGTTGCAAAACACCAAGCACTGCTAGATTTTTATTTTTTTTTTTCCAACTAGCGGTCACAGTCAAAGCACCCTCAGCATTGTGACTCCCATTTACTTACATTAGTGAAGGAGTCGCAGGGTGATCTTTCATCTTGCAACAGGAGTAATAGTCAAAGTCGTCCTTTAGCCCTAGCCCAAAGCACATCCCGTGTGACTTGAAAGACTGTTACATGTTGGTGATAGGGACACCATACTACTAACTTGATGGGATATAGCTTATGCCAGCAGTATGTGATTGGGACTCCAACCGATCAAGAGAACAGAGTGGGATGCAGATCCCTGGAGTGATACGGTCCCTTCAGCTTTTAATAGACATCACACCGTCTATGTCCATGTTCTTGTATGATATCTAAGCTCAACCACATTCTGGTCGATGAGACTGCAGTACCAAAACCAGTGTAGGGATAAAGGAGGCAATGTGTGTGGTAAAAACTGAAGAGGATATAGAGTTGTATACATAGGGCGGCTCTGGTTACCACTGTTGCCTCGCAGGTTTCCTCCCACATGCCAAAAATATTGCAGTGTTTTTTTCTTTACTCATCTCATCTCTCGCCATTCTAGTCTATTGGTCAATGAAAAACAAAAAACAAAGGAAAAAACGGACAGAACACAGAAGTCACATATACATCACTAGATGATCCTTAAAAATAAAAAAGGCGGCATCCTTTTTTTTTATTTTTGTTGTGTCACACGGATTGCACACGGAAATACACTAGGACAGGAGTCAGCAACTTTCAGCACTCCAGCTGCTGTGAAACTACAACTCCCAACATGCTCCATTCACTTCCATGGGAGTCCCAAGAACAACAGAGCAAGTATGAATGCTGGGAGTTGTAGTTTTACAACAGCTGGAGTGCCGAAGGTTTCCTACCCCTGCACTAGGATGTACAACGTCTGCTGTTTTAAAACCCGCAAAGCAGGCTAAGAATCAGCATCCTGGAAAAATCTCATGACGCTTAGGACATCCTGACATGTATATGGCCAACTCTGCAATGATGGCCTGGCATGGGGTGAATCATTGGGGTGTCAGCAGTACTGACTGACACATACTTAGTGCTGTGATAATGGGTTTGTGCTACATCTGAAGTCCCCGGTATCTCCTCACCATCACAGGCAAGTATTGTTACTAGCCACAAACATATTTTTAGCCACGTGCCCTTTACAATCTTTAGTGGTGCTGGAAACCGGGACATGAGGTTCTTGGTGAGTCACAGCCATTATCTCTTACAAAGTCGCGGCCTATAATTTTACACTGTCTGCTGCTGACACATGGAAAACTGCTGAAACCCAGAAAAAGAGCGTGTGATTTCACATGGCTTTTACCCTACAGCTGTATACTTGTGCAGTCTGTTGTCACTTTCTCTATAACAGATCTGTGCAGGGTCCGGGTGTCAGACCCCCATAGATCATTTACTGTTGACCTGATGAAAATTCCATTTGGGGTTGTAAAACCCCTTTAAGTAGTTGTTCGGCAGCCAGAACTCACACAGCCTGTAGACTACACTAGACCTATTTCAATCTGTATGTTGGGATCCATTACTGCAGAAAGTAACCATTACTATCCTTTTATGTTGACAGATCGCTGTTGAGAATGGATTCGGAGGCCCTCATGTGCAGGAAAAGGCACAATGGATGGTGGGGGCGGTGCAAGAGTATTTCCACACGAATTGTAAGTCTCCTTATATGTATTTACATTGTGTGTGGTCTTGTTGCTTTCTTAAAGGTCTTTACCATACATTTCCGTAACCTCTTGGACGCGCGCTGATCCAGAGAATGGGACGTTGTGTCCTCTGGTGCAAAAACCAGCGTTATAGTCTATGGAAATGATGGGCACAGCTAAGGGTTTCATGTCTCTACTCTTGAAGGTCCAAATTTTATTTTTTTTTTGCAATTTTCCATTATTTTGTCAGTATGTACTACTTGGAAACTGTCAACAAGTAGATAAGGCGTTGCTTACAAATCTTATTATGGCTCTGTTTATCTCCCTGTTTTATCCAAATATCCTTGACAACTCCGCTTTAGCATCCAAAGAGCTTCGTTAATATAAAAAGCTATAGCTTTAGATAGCTGTTCTCTAATCACTGCTGACACACACACCCCTCCCATATACATGCACACTTGGCTCAGCCGATTGTGCATGTGTTCTCAATAGGTAGAAGAGGAGGGTAAGCGACTGCCAGCCATCTCTGGTGACAGCTTATCTCCAATGAGAACAAAGGATTAGACATGTTAAAATGTAATATGCCTGATCCTCCCTTCCTTTGGCTGAGACCGGACTCCACCATACACAGAAGATGCTCGGCCTACCTTAATCCAATGTGTATGACTGTCATAACACTTGAATTGACTATACAGAATTCTACACGCTTGTGCACTCAAGGCTCTTGTAAATAAATTACCCAACATCTCCAAGTTTGTTCATTAGGGTGGAGTATCCCTTTAAGGTACATTCCTTGGGTAATTGCTTTGTCTTGCTTGCAGCGGACTTGGAGCAGTATGAGGTGGAGGACACCCTGCTTGGCATCATGAACGATGAGTTTGATACCATGGTGGAGGATGGAAGTTTATCTATGGTAAGTTTAACAAGTTGTTCAGACTGGGATCAGATCTACAGGGACCCTTAAAGGAAAAGTTATGTTGGGTATTCCAGCAATTGCAGGTTATTTATGGGACAGGGCATAGCCAAATGATCAGTGGTGATCTGTGAAACTCCCACCAGTCACGAGTAAAGGGAGGAAATGTCAGATCACGTTTGAGCTGTCCTCTGCTGTCATTCCCATAGCAATGAGTAGATCGGCAGTGCGCGTGCTCAACCTGTCGCTCCATTCATATGGGGCACATGGGACCTCTCTTCGCATGGTTGGTGGAGGTCTCAGTAATCAGACCACTAACCAGACAGTTATCCACTATCCTGTAGGGTGACTTATAATTACTGGAATACCCCTTTAAATGAGACAATAAAAAAAACATACTAATATACTTTTAAGGGGTATTTCCATCTCAGCCAGTCTGTTTTGGAAATGGATGAATGCAGCACTGCTCTTCTGTTCCTATAGAAGGAAGTTGAGAATACCCCTTTAAGATGTCAAGATGTTAGCGCCCTTCCTGTGTCCTGTGTTGTCTCCACTTCTGCATTGACTTTAGCACGTGAGTGCTCTTCTTCAGGGCACCTTTCTTAAAGGATATTAGTAAATGTTCTTATATTTTAGACTGTTTGTTTCACTGGATGCTTTTTAAGGCATTTTTAGGTTTTATATATATTTTCCAACTTTCTGATAAAGTTTATTATGTTAAAGGGGTTTGTCCGGGGAGTAGTAATCTACTTACCTGATCTCAGGGATCGCTTATGATGGACCCCGGGGTTCTGGCGACTTCACGACCCCCAAGTCATGTGATCCGAAGCAGTGTTCTGCCCTCTCCTCCCCCGATCTCACAGGCAATTAATTACCTATGCTATGTTGCCAACCCCCAATTACCGGTGAGATGGGGGAGGCAGGGACGGAGAGGCGCTTCAGATCACATGACCCAGTCATCGTGATGTAGCTATAATCCCTGGGACCAGGTAAGTAAATTACTACTAAATATCCCCCCTAATCATATCTTACTGAACAAAGAGCCCACTGATACATTGTAACCTGCTGTGCTTCCATTCACTGACAGCAAACAGGTCCTTGAGAATTTGCAGCATGAAGTATTATCCTAGACTTGTGTAACTTTCCATTAGACAATGATTAAACTTTACTGACATAACAAAGCTTTCCCAGAATCCTCTGGGGGGCAGAAGGTTATATGAGGCTCCCATCAGACTAGTATGGGAAGATCTGCAGTGTCATATTGTAGCTTCGTTCTGTTTCTATATTGGGCGGACAGGACGGGCCACTCCCTGTAGGAGCAGTCACTTATTGTTAATGACCATGAGCCGAAGGTAAACCTGCTGGTCTAGTCTAAATATATGATAGGGGACATAACAAAGAACTAGCAGATGGATATCATTTCTATTATTTTCTGCAAAGAAACTGATTCTGCTGATATTTACTGATGATTTTTGGCGCCTGCCCTCTATATTTTAATGCAGAGGTCTCCAGCTGGCTGTGCATGCTGGGTGCTGTAGTTATGCCATAGATGTAGAGCCAAAGGCTGGAGACTGGGTTGTGCCACTACAGACACTTATCCCCTATCCACAGGGTAAGTGCTGAGTATCAGGTTGTTGGGAGTCCAATTACTTGGATCTAGCAACTAGAAAAATGGGGGCCTGAAAATCCCCCCTGAAGCCTCTTTGTGAATGAAGTATCAGTGCACTTGTGTGACCAGTCGTCTATTATCTTCAATGGCGTCACCAGAGATTACAGTACCAGCGGCTCCATTGATGTGAATGACGTACCGGCCATGTATGTGCACTGGCAAGTCATTCACATGGAAGCTTCAGAGGGACTTCCGGGCCCCGTTCTCCTGATCGCTGGGTGCCTCAGTGGTCAGACCCCAGCAATTTACACTTATACCCTATCATGTGTCTGTAATGGCACAACCACTTAGGCCTCATGCACATGACCGTGTGCAGTGTACGGGACAGTAAAAGCAGCACGGATGACATATGGTTTTCACTGGCCCATACATTGAAATTAATAGGCAGAGCTGCAAATATGGACAGGTATAGGACCTGCTACATATTTTGCAGTAATAATTGACATTCTGTGGGTTAACTATATGTTATCCCCTATATATAGGATAGGGTACATATGTTTGATTGATGGGTGTCTGACGGCTGGGCCATGAGAAGGGGGTCCAGTGTACCCTGTATGAAGATAGCGGTAAGGCGTAAATGTATACACTGCTCCATCCATCTCTATGGGACGGCTGCAGAGAAACAGATGACATTGCTCGGCTATCTCCGCCAGTCCATGCCCTACCGATACTTTCACATGGGCACATGAGACCCTGTTGAGTTAATGTATGAGTTAATTCCATATTAGCAGACTGTATTACGGTGTAGTGCCTGTGACCTGTCATTGCAGATTGCCCAGCAGCTCTGCGTGCTCTACTCCCAGTGTAAACATGGCGACACCGCCGGCGTGAGAGAGAAAATCGCTCAGTTATCTCAGAAGAAATATAATGTTAAAGCCAATGTACAGCAAGTGAGAGCGGCGGAGGACGAGGAGGAGAGTAGCACTGATGAGAACGAGGAGGTAGGAGAACATACACAGCTCCTTGTATATGGCGGTAGTGAGTGAGGACTCCATGCTAGTATCCCCTTGCTGTAGTACTGCCATCACTACTATATTAATCCAGATGCAGGTAAAAAATAGGAGGCAGATGAGCGCTGGTCCAGAATAAATGTAGTCTTTAATCCAATAAAACACACGACGCGTTTCGGGTCAAGCCCTTTTTCAAGTGTGCATAAAAAAGGGCTTGTCCCGAAACGCGTCGTGTGTTTTATTGGATTAAAGACTACATTTATTCTGGACCAGCGCTCATCTGCCTCCTATTTTTTTTACCTGCATCTGGATTCTTCCACACGTGCTTCATACCACGGTTCCGAGGCTAGCAGCTGCTTCACAAGGTCCCAATGAAGATAATCTGATTCCACATGCCTACTAAGTTGTTGTGAGCTGATCACAACCTACCAAGGTGAGCAATTTGTATCAGTGTTCTGATATCTATCATCCTTTGGTTTTACACTATTAGCGCTCTGCGCTGTTTTTTCTTTTTATTTCTTTCTTCACTACTATATTAGTGACTCTCTGATATTATACAGCGCAGAGATAGAAATGTCTTGCAAAGAGCGGTGTAGTATAATGGGACGTAACATATAATGCACACATTTAAAGGAGCTCCCCGGCAAGTAATAGGAACGGCGCTGGAGCTCACCGGGCTGCTGTGCGACTCCTATTAGTTGTATAGGAGCGGTGCTGCACACTTTATCAGTCCACTAGCAGCTTCTGACACCCGGTGGCTGCTAGAACTGTTGATCTGTGCTGGGTCCAGGTGTCAGACCCCGGGAGATCACATACTGATGGCCTATCCTGTGAATAGGTTGTTAGTATGACAATTCGATTTGGGGCCAGACAACCCTTTTAATATAGGGGGAATCTGTGGTATGATTCACCTCATGATCTGGTATGTAAAGTCTCCTTACGTCTTATTCTCTGTTACAGGCCATGGACTGTGACACGACTGTAACTTCTACTTCTACCCCAACCACCTCTACAGCCCCGAGTACATCAGTGCCTAGTGGGCACGGCAGGGACCCTGAGGAGGGGGGAACCGGAGGCCGATGGCTGGACTGTTGTGCGCAGGAAAAAGAAATGATATGGACACTTATGACAGAGCTTCCACTCCTGCACAGCTAGGTGGCGCCATTTTACCAAGCACAATGGACACGAACTCTACTGTATGTGCGCAACAGGACATGACGAAACATATGGGCAGACCAGACCAGATCATGAATTGTCTGCGGGCATAGCAGATTGGTTTGGCATTTTAAATGGGTGCATTTTATTTATAGTAATTATTATTCTCAGTCTAGTAACAGCTCCTTATAGTCCAGTAATACTTGTGCTCTACCAGAAGGGGGCGTTACCATTACATATGAAACTGTATGGCAGATCAGAGCGGATGCAGAGCCTCTGCCTGGTTATACCAGTCCTCTTCATTAGAGACATTTATCATGAGTTTTGGGACATTTTAACAACCTTTTTTTTTATGGATCTTCCTCAAATTTATGAGTTATCAAAAACTTGTCCCTGTGATTTTATTAAAAAACATCTGCTGCAAGGGTTAAAAGGGGTTACTGGATCTTATCAACCGGTGCCACTTTGCCCTGTGATTTTTGTGTAGTAGGGCGTCTCATCCCAATTCAAGTGATGACTGGGGGTAAGGTGCAATACTAGACATGGCCTATTGACAAAAGTGGTGCTTTTTTTTAAGGGGGTGGGGTTTGGGCATATTTTTTTTTTTTTTTTTTTTTTTTTAACTAATCACAAACAATCGGGCCATTTGTATAATTTAATCCGCCATAAGAAAATTGCATTCTGGTTGTCTCATTTAATGGGAGCCTGTGGCATGGAAGTTGCAGTGTAAGATACGAGTAGCCATCTAGTTGTGGGGGCGGTCCTAGCAGTGATGACAACTATCTCTGTTTGTCATAAAGGGGAGGACTGACTGGATGACAGCACATACAGAGATAGCTGACATCACTGATAGGACTGCCCACATGACCAGATGACTGTACAATCAGTGATGACAGTTATCTCTGTATGTATAGTCATCTTGTCATGTGGGTGGTCCTGTCAGTGATGACAGCTATCTCTGTATGTACAGTCATAGAGGGCAGGCTGTCAATCACTCATAGCAACGCCTTCTTGACTTTTAAACATGGAGCAGAGATTTCAGTGGCTAAATGACAAGTTGTACTGAGTCTTTTCCCACAAAATGATATATCCACCTGCTCAGCTCCTGCTCTATAACTCTCCCTGCACCTTACATATGACAGGTTCACTGTAACTTGAGCTACAATACCAAACACAGCCCACGGACAAGAGTGGCGCTGTTTTAAGAAGACAGTTGGACCCTTCTTTGTATCCTGGACAGCCTCTATACAGAAGATAGATCCGACTGCTTGCTTTGCATTTTTTAACTATTGTGTGTCTGTGGGATTTTTATCTTAATACAGGTTATATTTTCTTTGTGTTGATGCTTTTATTATTTCTCAGTTTGAAGAGTTTGGATGGGTCAGTGATTCCTGTGCTCGGGTATCGCTTATTGTGGGGTATGGCAGGAGGCTGAAATGGACCCCATGGTTGTTCATCATCCTGCTCTGCAGCACCGTCTGCAGACTGGGGTCCCTTACACCGATGTCTGTCCATGGCGGACACGCGCTCTCTGCAGTCTTATAGTCAATTCAGTAGACGGCCAGTCAGCCTTGCTTTGTTGCTGGTGCCCCTCCAACCGTTAAAGGGAGTTGAGCAGGTCCAAAATGTCTCTCAAACCAACAAGAGTGTTGTGTAGGTATTTAAAGGGGTCTTCTGAGGCTTATATACTGATGGGATATTCTTGGGATAGACCATCAGTATGTGATCGGTGGGGGCTTTACACCCAAAACCTTACAAATCAGCTGTTTGGAGAGGCCATAGTGCTCACAAGTGCAGCAGCCTCTTTCATGTGCCCATGATGTCACATTTATCTGTCACATGGTACAGCAGAAACTCAGTCCCATTCAAGTGAATGGGGCTGAGCTGAAATACAAAACTTAGCCCCTACGCAATGGTAAGGTCATCAAAATTTAGAACATGGAAACCCCTTTTAATAGGAGCAGACACCATACCTTTGTATATGGCAGCATTATTACAGCAGATTACTCTAGCACTGTATAGAAATAATTTCACATACTGTACTTATAATTGATTCTGCCTTATACTGTCCACATAAATAGTGCCCAATCTATTGTATATGTTACCGTTAATGCGCAGAATTCAGGTAATCTGCAGATTAACTAGGTAATGTGCAGATTCACTAGGGCAATCCGTTAAAGTGTGGAAAACTTCTTTCATTTCTGACAATACCTAGGAAATCTGCACATTACCTAGCTAATCTGCACATTACCTACTAGGCACTCGTTAAAGTGCAGATAACGACATGTTTTGCTGGAACAACAGCAACGTCGCTGTAGGCTGTAAAGTCCTTTGTGTCCGAAAAAAAAAAAAAAAAAAGCCGGCTACTTCGCGGCGCAGAGGGTGTAAGCACGCACACACACCCGCCCGTTTGCTTTCAAAACCCATTCAAGTTGAATGGGCTTTGAAAGCAAACCGTCTTAGCTTATGCTACGCACTGGGCACACGTGACATATAAAAAAACAAAAAAAAACAACAAAAAAAAACCACAACTGCCGACAATGAGACGCTGCTGGCAAAAGAAGACTAACAGTGGAGGGAGAAGAAGAGGGGGACGGAGTAGGGACAGCAGGACTACGTGGGAAACAAACTTCCGAACTTTAATGGTCCGCAAGCCATGAATGTGCACATTACCTAGATAAGTGTGGAAAACTCCTGATTCCGCACTTTAACGGAGCAAATCAGTTAATCTGCAGCTTACCTAGGTAATGTGCACATTCACTGATTTCGCACTTTAACGGTAACATATACACAGAAGATGCTGCTATATAACGAACATACACCAAAATCGTCACTATGTACTGTATATACAGTGTACAAGGTTTCACCATGATGGTTTCTTTCTGCTGAAAGTCATAGACATAGCCAATAATGCTGATTCATGGGTCAGAGGCTAGAGGATGGCAGAGCCCTTATGAGGTGTAGAGGAAGGCAAAAAGGATCCAGTGACCTATCCCTTAAGATGACCTGCTGCAGAGGGGGGGAGGGAATCTTTGCTGCCATGATCATCGGCTGGTGAGACTGTATAGCTGTTGTATTCAGGATGGGGAGAGAGGTGCATGGTTTAATGGCGCTGGAGCGCTGAGGCTTTCTGGCTCTCTCAGGAGGTAAGTGTCCTTCAGGACAAGCTGGAGGCTACAGAGGCTTTGGGCATGTTGTCATGGCTGCTATGGACCCTTCTTCCTGCTGGCTCCTCAATTCCAAATAGTGTCTTGGCCCGTACTTTATGATACCAGGCGTGTCTATATTCAGCCAGCTTTGGCATTGCTTTATGAATTGATGCTCTGGTTGGATGTACATAGGGAATCCACTACAATCTGGGACCTGGGCAAAAAATATTCTGCATGTACATCCGTATCACATCCAACATTTTCAGGCTCCAGAAAAAAAAACAAAAACATGCAGATTGTCCAATCCACACAAAGCAAATGAACAAGCAGTTTATTCTTGGGGTTTCCATGCAGAAATGCAGCAGACTAGCCCCAATGCATGGCTGTTTCAGTGAAGCCTTGTGCTAGGACAAACCCTCATAGTCATTGGTTATTGACAGGGTCTGTATCTGGTACCCTCACAGTGACACTCATTGCATGTCCTTATACTGTAGATATGCACTGCCATACCTAGAGAGGATCCAGTAGACAGCGCCCCACTTATACTGTGCTAACCGGGCATAGTAACCGCTCAGAAAATGCATTGTATTGGGTCAGGGGACTGAAACGTGTGTACCCTCTGCATTCACTGGGTAAAGTTTAGAAAACCTGACCACACTCTGTCCAGGCATTGTGCCTGCTATTGCAATTCAGCCCCATTTAATGGAATAGGACCAAGTTACAATACAAGTCCGGCTTCATTTTTGCTGAAGGGGTATTGGCTCATACAAGTGAAGTTGATAGAGTGAATTCTGTGGCACTCCATGTTTAGGTACAGAGGGCCTATAGCGAATCGGTAAAGAAAAAAGTTTGGTATGATCCATTAAACGCTGTGTTACGTAGGTACCCTGCAGCTCTTACAGGGCCATAATACATGAATACAGGCCTGGGCTGGTAGTAAATGAGTTAATACAACTACATAATTTGACCTAACGTGTTTCTCCAAAAATAAGACAGGGTCTTATATTACTTTTTTTTTCTCCGAAAAAAGGGCTAGGGCTTATTTTCGAAGTAGGTCTTAATTTTTTCCATGAACAATCACACATTTGATCGCTTTTTATTTCAACTTTTATCAGAGGTGAAACAGCTAAAAAACAGCAGTTCGGCACTTTCGATTTTTTTTTTTTTGCTACGGTATTCACCAAAGAGGTAAAATATTTTTATAAGTTTGAAGAGCGGGCATTTTTGGACACAGGGATACCTAATGTGTATGTGTTTCACAGTAATATATTTTTATATGTATTCTAGTGAAAGTGGGAGGGGGCTTGAACTTTTATTTTGTTTTTTACTATTAACCCCTCCTAGGGGGCTTGAGCCTGCAATCATCCCATAGACGTTGTATTGCAGTCTATGGGAGATTATCTACATTACTATTGAGGCTGGACCTCAATAGTAATATTCCTATGACAGGCCTGGGAGCCTTCATAAGGTCACACTTAGCAATGCCCGCAGTCAGAGTCCATTCTGATCACGGGCATTAACTCCGGCGGTTCTGCTACTTTGTTGGGAAGGATGGGGATTCACGCAGAATAATGCCTGTGATCAGAGTAGACACTGATCGCGGGCATTAACTCTAGGTCTCCGCAGAGACCCGGTACGGCAGCTATGGTAGCCACTCTGCAGCAGAGCGACCGCCATCTTTAAGGACCCGACGTCCGCTGTAATCGCACGGCAGATGTCGGGAAGGGGTTAAATTAGCTAGGGCTTATTTTTGAAGTAGGGCTTATATTTCAAGCCTACTCCAAAAAACCTGGAAAATGTAGCTAGGTCTTATTTTCGGGGTAGGTCTCATTTTTGGAGAAACACTGTATTAATATTAATTACAAGAAACAAAGTATTGAAATGTATTTATTTATTAACATAAGAACATATTTTACCCTCCAAGTTCTTATGTACTAACAGGTCTAAGACACAATCATTGGCAGATCTGACATCTTTATTACAACATTCTTGGTACATTCCTGGCATGTCAGACACCTCAGGGTCATCACCGCCATTACAGTCTTCTAGGATGTTCCAGCGTTGCTCCCGTAACCGAGCACAGATGCCTTAAGGCATGGACGGGGAAGTTGGGTTAAGGAAGGCTTAGTGTTGTCCTGTATGGTGTTCATGTCATTATGGCTGCATACGTAGGGCACCATCCAGACGTATGACTTCTCCATTGAGCATGGGGTTCTCTACGATGGTCTGTACCAGGTGGGCATACTCTTCAGGATCACCCAGCCTGCTTGGGAAGGGTACCTGCTTGGCCAGGAATTCTCTTGCCTTTTCAGGAAGTCCGAGGAGGAGAGGGGTGGCAAATAATCCTAAAAATGGAAAGGAACATAATATCAGCTTTTCATTTGCCATCACATTCTTCAATTGTAGGTGACTGTGCAGCTTTGCAGGTGTGTAGTGTATTTCATGTAATGCACTGGGTGACGTCAGGTAAGTGTGATAAGTTATTGCTGCAGCCAAAAAGCAAATAAAGCACAAAGATAGCAGATCCCCAAATACTACGTACCAGGCGCAATTGTCACGACTCTGATCCCAAGTGGTGCCAGATCTCGAGCAATGGGGAGAGTCATTCCTACGATTCCTCCCTTGGAAGCAGAGTATGCTGCTTGTCCAACCTGCGGATTAAACATTTTTTTATATAGAAATAAAACAAACAGAGATTTCTCCTATACAAATTGAACCAAGTCCAGTAAAGTGATCCAAAGGCAGGGAAAAAGGGAACCCACGATGTAATATCATGGTAGTGTGAACGCCCCCTAAGACAATGCTGCAAAATAAGGTGTGTGTGTGTGTGTGTGTGTATGTATATATCTATATCTATCTATCTATTTGCAAGGTAATGAACCTTGGCAAATTATTTTTCCTATCGTTTGTAATGTTCAGACTGCACAGGGTTGGTTTGTAGTCTGTAACTATGGAGACGCAGTCTGCACTGGAGCTGTATACATTATTCAATTGTTAAATTTGTTATTTTAGATGCACTGGAGCAATAACAGCAGGCCTGTGGAGTCGGAGAAATCTCTTATAATTCATTAAAAATCCAGTGACTAAATCCTATGAAAGGAAATCTGTAATAAACTATACATGTAATCCATTATGCTATGGTACTAACCTGTCCATCAAAGGCGGCGATACTGGCTGTGTTAACAATGACTCCTTTGTGTCCGTCCTTGTCTGGCTCATTCTTCATCATTTCTCCTGTTGCCAGGCGAATCACATTAAACGTGCCACCGATATTCACCTGAGAGGCAGAAAAATGTCACCAATTTTTGAAGACAAGACTATTATGTCTGGAGTGCAACATGCTTGGCACTGCTGGTACCTATTATTTATGCATAGGTTATACATCTCTATCTATAGAATTTATCAGAACTTACATTTATAACTTTCTGGAAATCCTCCAAGCTGTGAGGCTTCTGCTTACTTTTGTTGTAGGTTTTTATAGCCACTGCAATCCCAGCACAGTTCACCACGATATTCACTCCGCCAAACTTTGTGCGTGCCACTTCCAGCGCGTTGTTCACGTCGGTCTCTGAGGTCACCTAGGTTCAACCATGAACGAAACAGTCAAAAAAAAAATAAAATAAAATCCTCACCCCCTTCATGATTATCACTCTAGGGAGGGCAAGAGCATGGAGAAACAGGTTCCATAAGCTATAGACTTATCGGCAAGGTAGGCAATAAGTGTCTGGGGGTCTGAACAATGGGACCATCATAAGATCAGGGGTTCGAGGCGGTCAAACACGCATGCTGCTGATTCATTCATTCATTCATTTCTACAGGACTGCTGGAGAGAAGCCAAATACAGCAATCTTTGGCAGTCCCATTGAGATGAATGGTGTGGTTGAACATGGGAACTGCCATAACTCCATTCATATGAGGGAGGGCATGGGATCCCTGTTTTCTTGATCGGTGGGGGTCCCAGCAGTTGGACCCTTAGTAATCAGACACTTATCACCTACCCAATATGTTTACATCTTGGTACAAACCCTTTAATGAATGGCCAAGCAGCACGCAGTCTATCAATGGCCGTCCACCAAGAGATCAAAATTCCAACTAGCATAGGCACTGTGCCCCAAGAATGTGCAATCAGGACTTTAGCACCATGATGACACCGGCAGGCACATAGTGACAGCATTGTACAGGTAATAAGTGACTAGCTGACCAACATTAAAAATACGTGTTAACAACATATAAGGCCTCATGCATGTGACCAAGTGTGAAGGCTGAGGCTCTTCTGATGGGGGGTCCCAAGCTTCATTCTGACGATTATAGACCTCTATGACATGGGAAAGGATCCCTCCATTAAAAACAAAGGGGGGACGGAAGGCACTAGGGTGACATTCTGATGTCATCCTAATGTCACCTGAGTGCATTCTGCTAAAAAGTCTGAACTAACAACCTGCACACTCAGTCGTGTACATGAGGCCTAACTAGTTCATGCATCTATTAAAGTGACCCTCTATATTTTCAGCTTTTGCATGGAATGGAGACACCTTCTACAATTTATCATCATTTACAAGTTGTACAGTGCTGTGGAATATGTTGGCGCTATATAAATAAAATTTATTATTATTATTATACCCTACAACTATCTGAAGATCTCAGGGAAATGTGTATCAAAAATAACTCTGCAAGAAGACGTCTGTGGATCTCCAGATAAGGCTCTATTCAGATAAACAATGTTAAGGGCTGTCCGACGGCCGCTTCTTTAACGTGTGTCACATAACTGCATTAAAATAAACTAATTTAAATTGTGCTAGTCACATGACCGGTTTTTTTTTTGTTTTTTTTTTACGTGTCCTATTTTTGCCCATGGTCACAGATTCCTCTACTGTATAAACTCACGTCTATAAGGAATCTGTGAAAACGGATGCCTCACAAATGCAAAACTGCCATGAAAAATGTCCCTTTGTAGCTCTGGGGTATGGGATGATCCTCCACTCCTAGATCTCCAGATGTTTCACCCGAAGATAGTTGTAGATGTAAGAATATTAGGATGCGCATTACTTTGTAATAAATAAGGGGTTTGGATGCGGAATAGGACACTTATTCCCTAGCCTAAGTGTCTGGTGGTTGGGGGTTCGACTGCCAGATTCCCCAGTGATCAGGGGAACCGAACGTCATCCTAAAGTCTCCTTTGTACATACAGTAGATCACCAGTGTGCTTGTGTGACGGGCACTCCAATCACTGCTATGGGGCTGCTGGGACTGTAACCTCTGGGAGCACCCCCGAGTCTCGTACCAGTGAATGGGGCCCCACATGCACACTGGTGTTCCATTCACAAGGACAGGGCCAGTTCAGAGCAGAAACTGTACAGAGAACAGCAGCACAAACATGTTCTACTATACGTATTGCATCAAGCTGAAGGTGGCGCTGGGTAGGGGGAAAACCTCAAAGTTCTTGCTGCCCTTTAAATGTTCCCTTATTAATTTCTATAGACATGGGATGCACAAGACAAACACAATATTACTTACATCTGTGGGAGCGAATGCACACTTTTCCCCAAGAGACTTGGCCACGTCATTCCCATTAGAGCTCGGTAAATCTAGAATGACCGCACTGGCTCCTTGTCGTATTAACCGTTCCACTGTGGCCCGGCCAAGACCTGAGGCTCCACCGGTGACAATGCCAACCAGGCCCTGTAAGGAAAGGACTGCACTTATCAGATATACAAGGACAGAATACATTAAGAACAACTCAAGAAATAACATTAATACTCCCAGCATGTCACTGAGAAGGCAGGACCAGGCTCGGCATCTTCTACTACCTGTATTATGTCCACAAATCCCATCGTATCCTTACAGCAGCAGAGATCTCTGTGACGCTGCCAGTTAAAGTCATTCAAGCCATAGGCAGGATAGGAATTGTGGACACAATCCAGACTAAAAAAAATATACCTGTCTAAGCTAGGTCTAAGATGGTGGAGGGCAAGCTATGTCACCTGATGTGACAGATTGTCAGGTTGGCCAATGGCAGTCATATGCCAAACCAAATAATAGATGGCGACACTCTACAGCTTTCTCACTGTGCCACCCAGTAATATAATGGAGTAGAGGTAGGTGCCCATAATACCTACTAGAAGAGATAACACACTACAGAGCGACCCAGCGTTTTCTAGAGGTCAGCATATACCTACTACTCATTTTCAGAGCAGGATGGGTGCCATGTCAACTAGGTGGAGTACACAACTTAGGTATATGTCTGCTCCATAAACATTAGAAATATGTTGGCCAAAGCGGATATGGATATGACCAGCTGACCATCTAATGTTTATAGGGTCCTCCCGACTCTCCATTGATGTCAGGGGATAGAAGCATCAGGCATGTTGGATTACAAGGTGCGATCCTTATGTTCTCAAGAGATAAACCACTGCCAGGAGTATCTGACAGCGACACATGCATGCTCTGTCAAACGGAGGAATCTGGTGGGATAGTTGTCAAAGAACCGCTCAGCTGCCAACTATCTAACATGTATGGCCAGCTTTAGATGTTAAAGAGATTGTCCAACACCAACTCAATTTTTCATACTGATGATCTATCCACCGCATAGGTCATCAGTATGTGATCTATTCAGTATTAGGCGCAGAGCTGCAGCAACCCTGCAACTATTACTTCAATAGGAACAGAGCTGCTTCTGGCCCCGTCATGTACAGTAACTTCCAGTGCTGGCAGACAGCCGGAACAGCTGATCTGTGCAGGGTCCAGGTGCCCAACTTCTAAACACCTGGAACTGATGGTCATCAGTATAAAAAGCACCTGGGGCCTGGAGAGCCCCTTTAACATTAAGAACAGTCTATGGGAACTAACAGTAACATCTCTGGGGGTCTAGTGTGGTGAAGATTTAAAGGGACTGTCCATTCGTGGTGACTCGTCTGTATATCCTGTTATGGACATCAAGGCCATCTGCTCTGAAGGACTGGACGTGATCATCTTATTACAAGGTCGTCTGCTGACGCACATGGAGCCATGTAGACGTGCTGGCGGCTGTCCCAGCAAGAGTAGACTGCGGGGGTGGTAGTCTAAACAACCAGACCCACAGCAATCAGCTGATCAGGGGGTCGCTTCCTAGCAACCTTTATGTCCTAGGTGGTCACCGGAGCCAAAAACATGACCTTCTTTTTAGAGGCTTAGCTTGAAGTTCCAGGGCCCCAGTGTTAAGAATGTGTAACGGGGCCCCCAGTGTTAAGAATGTGGAACGGGGCCCCCAGTGTTAAGAATGTGGAACGGGGCCCCCAGTGTTATGAATCTGTAACGGGGCCCCCAGTGTTATGAATCTGTAACGGGGCCCCCAGTGTTATGAATCTGTAACGGGGCCCCCAGTGTTATGAATCTGTAACGGGGACTCCAGTGTTATGAATCTGTAACGGGGCCCCCAGTGTTATGAATCTGTAACGGGGCCCCCAGTGTTATGAATCTGTCGGGGCCCCCAGTGTTAAGAATGTGGACGGGGCCCCCAGTGTTAAGAATGTGGAGCGGGGCCCCCAGTGTTATGAATCCGTAACGGGGCCCCCAGTGTTATGAATCCGTAACGGGGCCCCCAGTGTTATGAATCCGTAACGGGGCCCCCAGTGTTAAGAATGTGTAACGGGGCCCCCAGTGTTAAGAATGTGTAACGGGGCCCCCAGTGTTAAGAATGTGTAACAGGGCCCCCAGTGTTAAGAATGTGTAACGGGGCCCCCAGTGTTAAGAATGTGTAACGGGGCCCCCAGTGTTAAGAATGTGTAACGGGGCCCCCAGTGTTAAGAATGTGTAACGGGGCCCCCAGTGTTAAGAATGTGTAACGGGGCCCCCAGTGTTAAGAATCTGTAACGGGGCCCCCAGTGTTAAGAATCTGTAACGGGCCTCCAGTGTTAAGAATCTGTAACGGGGCCCCCAGTGTTAAGAATCTGTAACGGGGCCCCTACCAACATTGTGCTATTTAGGATACTAGTATATTTTATATAGCAGGGGAGCTTTGGGGCCCCTCAGGGTCCAGGGCCTGGTAGTGACAGCTACCTATAGCTTACACCCCTTACCAGAAAGGTGAGGGCTTCTGTACTGAACACCACTGGCTACCACATTGCACTGATACACCTCTGCCATGCTCTGTGCCCAGCTCAGCTGTGGGTACACTGGCACATGCCATACCCTAGGTCAGCTTGTGCACCATATCTGGCCATGTTTACTGGACAGCAATGATCTCACAGCATGATAGGAGTTGTAGTTGCACTATTAATTGCAGAGCCAGAACAATGGTCCCAGCCATACCGCAGAGTGTAGACTGTGCCCACACTGCCAATAACGCATGCACCTGGCTACACATGCGGTATTTACCAGTACACTATAATAACGCATGCTTCCCCGCTCTGCGTCACCTTTCACCAGCCACTAACTCACCTTCAGACTCCTCAGATTCGCCATGTTTCTCCAGAACCCCTGGCAGGACAGACAGCCAATGAGCTATCAAGAAGACTAGAGACTAACCAATCACAATCGCGAACGATACCGGGGCGAGTGAACTTTGTAACCAATGAGAGCGGCGGAAAGAAGGCGGTCAGCCAATGGCAACGCGGCTGTAGTTGTGCGTTCGTTTAAAGGGAGCGCGTTACTATTTTGCCGATTTTTAATAGTGGATTTAAAGGCAAAGGTCTGGGCATGTGCTGTGCTTTCCAGGGTCCTGAAGCCTCTGCTGGCTCGTCCTCCATGATACTATTCAGCAAGGCCCTTATCGGAAAGTCAGGGAGGCATACCGACCAACGTATGCCGAGGCAAATTTAGCCCCACCCACTTTTAAATTGACTCCGCCCATTCATTTCTGTTTGTGCTCCCCACACAGTATAATGCTCTTACAGTCACCCTAATATTATATGCCCCCACAATATAATGTTGTCTTCAAATTGACCCCACAATATAAAGCTCCTGGGGCACCCACAGTTTAATGTCCCCCACCAGCTAATCCCACAGTTTAATGTGACCCTCCAGCTGCTCCATAGTGTAATGTCCTCCTCCAGCTGCCCCAGTTTGGGGGACATTAAACTGGGGGTAACTGGAGGGGGACATTAAACTGGGGGTAACTGGAGGGCTGCCCCCAGTTTAATGTCCTCCTCCAGCTACCCCCACCCCCTGGCTTAATGTCCCCCTCCAGTTGCCCCCAGTTTAATATCCTTCTTCATCTGCCCCCACTGTTTAATGCCCCCTCTATCTGCCCCCCACCAGTTTAATGTCCCCCTCATATGCCCCCCCCCCCAGTTTATTGTTCCCTTCTTCATCTACCCCCACAGTTTAATGTCCCCCTCATCTGCCAAAGTTTAACATAAAAAACACTGATACTCACCTCCCCTGCTGCGCAGTCTGCAGTCTCTTGTCCCAGAATGTTAAGGGAGCTTCAGGCACAAAGTGAGTGACATCATCACATCCGGAGCACACGGGGGCACAGTGATTAGGCAGGAGCTGTCTGCTCCCGCTTCACCACTGCATTCAACTCATGCGGGACATACGTCCCGCCGACCGGGATCGCGGGACATGACCCACAATCCGGGACTGTCCTGCAGAATCCGGTACAGTTGGGAGGTATGAGGGAGGAGATGTAACAAATCTGGGGCAAAAAGTGAAGTCGTTGCCTATAGCAACCAGTCAGCTATGAGGAACGACCCCATTTTGACGTTACACCAGCTTTGATTCATCTCTCATGGCAACCACTCAGCTTAGAGTTTGTTTATATTTTTGCGCACGAGGGCCCATATGTTTTAACCCCTAAAGAACGCATCACAGAGTCTTAATATGGCTTGGTATTTACGGTAGAAATGTAACACTCCATGCGATATACCGGGCATCTGGAGAAACAAAATCATA
This sequence comes from Leptodactylus fallax, assembly GCA_947044405.1. Lineage (NCBI taxonomy): Eukaryota > Metazoa > Chordata > Amphibia > Anura > Leptodactylidae > Leptodactylus > Leptodactylus fallax. The sequence continues at coordinate 2,095,197 of CAMRHE010000121.1, read as the reverse complement.
ATGGGGCAAATTGAAAAAAAATTCTTATGGGTATTGTTTTTGCGACCCCACTGTGTGGTATAAATGATACGTTACTTTTATTCTTCAGGTCGGTACGATCACAGTGAGAACAAATTTATAGCAGTTTTTAATGTTTTCATTGCTTTGAAAAAATGTAAAACTTTTAAATAAAAAAAAAACGAACATTCTGTGCGTCACCATGTTCATTTTTTATATTTTTGTGTACGGAGCTATGTAAGATGTTGTTTTTATGCGAGGCAAGTTGTAGTTTCTATTGATACTATTTTGAGGAATGTGTGAAATTTTGGTCACTTTATCACAATTTTTTTGGGGAGGAAAAATGACAAATCTAAATACCTTAAATCTCCTTTTTTTTTTTTTTCCCTTCACTGGTTTTCACCATATAGGATTTATTTTTCCTATATTTTACTAGTACAGACATATTCAGACATGGGGATGACTAATGTGTTAATTTTTGTTTATTTTTATATATGATTTAGGGTAAGGGGGTGATAGGAATTTTTATGGGGCTTTTTCTTAATTTTAATCTTTTTTTTAAACTGTTTCTTTTAACTCCCAAGGGGCTTCAGCCTTCACTCATTGGATGGCTGATACCATAGACTGTATTACAGTAGTATTGCAGTCTATGGTGAAATTACTACATTACTATTGAGCCCCAGCATAACGACGGATCAGCAGCAATGTTCCTATTACACTGGGCTGGGCTCTCGGCTGCCATCACAAAAAAATGGCTTCTGTGAGTTCCCCTGTAAGAGAGCCTGTCCATTCCTCAGAATAGAAGCCAAAGTGAAAGTAGCCTCTCAGATGCCCGAGTGGGTGCCATTCATCACCACGTGACCCAGGACGTAAATATACATCCTCGTACATGTAGAGGTTAAGAGGGTTTTCTGACTGTGCTTTGCCATATCACAGTGGAGCGCTCGCCGCCTTACTACGTTCATAATAATGCTGCCGCATGGTCTTTAGATATTTACCATTCAGGACTCTGGGAAAGCTGGGTAACACGCTCTGCGCTATCTGTAATAACAGCCATATCGGTTGTCACACAGCTTTTCCAAATTCCTGCATGGAAATTTGCCAATTTATGCAACTTTATGAGAGTTGGGAGACGCATCCCTGCAAATCAGGGAAGATTTATCTTTCTGACATCCGGGAAAGCTGGGTAACAACCTCTGCTGAATCTGTAATGATGCCAATATTGGTTGCCACTCATGTTTCCCAGACTCCCCTTTACTTGTACGGTGAAATTATAGTTGGGGGGGATGGGATGCATTCCTGCAGCTCAAGACAGATTTAACATTCAGAAATCTGGTACACACACATATTATAGCTTTAGACTCTGGGTCACAGTGCCAAATAGCAGATGACAATACACAATCAGAGGTAGTTTATACCAAGTACCCAAAGGAAGACTCTGTTCACATTGGGGTCATCTTTATTGACATGTGACCATGGTTTACCATAGACAGGATCTCTAGTTTATAGATCTGATGATATGATGCTTCTTGGTGGTCATTCAGCGGCTCGTAGTGTTGAACTGAGTGTGATAATGGGCGGTGGGGTTGTTGGTGTAGACCACCTTATCCAGGTACTCCAGGCTGGAAAAGATCAAGACATGCCAAAAGTAATCACATCAGGAATACAGCACATGGTAATTTCACATGCCTTATATGTATTATTATATTAGTCTGTGGTATTAGACTAATGGGGGGGCATAAGCAGGACAGTTATACATGCAGAAATGTCATTGGGACCCTGTATACAGAAAGATCATTGAGCACTGCATATAAAGTGATCGATAAGGAGGAAAGTTGTTGGAAAGCCATTAAAACGGTTGAGCAGGACTTGGCTGCTTTCTTTTTTCAGGAAGTGACATCATGTCCGTTGGTCACATGACCATGTTGCAGCTTAGTCTCATTCATTTTAATGGGATGCAGATGTGGCATTGCCATGTGACTGATGGACATGATGTCACTCCCAGAGAAGCAGCCATGTCTTTGAATTCCTGCACAACCCCTTTAATGACTTACCTGTCAGATGGATTTTCATTTCTAAAGCACCACCACCCGTCTCTAGGTCTTCTAAGTAGTGCTGCTAATGTCAAAGTGGAGTGCAAAAGGATAACTAAAAAAAAAATCATGTTATAAAACGTATGCAAGTTACATCCTGTGGTCATGTGACCGGTTCCCCTGGATCACCACTTATGGCCTTGTTGCTTAAATCTTGCAGTGGTCTCCATGTCAGCGATTGATGGATCCCTATGGTAGCGTGATTGACAATGCAAAGCAGTAACAACCTCACAATCCTGAGGCTGAAATCTAGTAGAAGCCCCACATCTGCCTACCCACTGTCAGCCAAGCCCGTCTCAGCAACATTGAGCAACTGAACTATGTCCTATTTCTGGCCATTTTTCACAGATCTCTCATAGACTCAAACCTCTAAAGAATCCGTGAAAATGGTTACCCCCATGGATGCAAAACGTCAGTGAAAAACGGACAGAACTGTCATTTTTTAAACACCGCCATGTGAATATAGTCATACTGCACTCCTGGTAGAAGTAGAGATGATTTCACTGTGCATGACGGGGGAGCAGAGGGACACTGTGCTTGTGCAAGATTTCAGGCTCTGCGGTTGTGATGTCAGGATCACACCTTAGTGCGAATCATGCCCTGGTGGACTGTGGGCATCATTCAAGTGCCAAGGCTTTAACTCTTCTATTCCAGCCATGTTAGGTGGGTCTGCTGGATCGATCATTTGCACACCTTATAACTTGATTTTTTGGGTTATCCCTTTACTCCCTCCTGTGGCATTCCCATGACTATAAAGCTACTAGAACTAGCAATTGGTGGTGGTGGTTTAGAAATGAAAATCCAAGTTAAAGGTTCCCTTTAAATGGCTAACATCCGTGCCCGCTTCTGTGGTGACCCCCTCGGAGTGCAGACGGTATTATCTTACAATGGTACGACCTGACCATGATGAGATACTCACTGTGCCCTCTGCTCTCGGCTCAGCTGCTGGTTATACCCGGCCAGCCGCTTCCTCATTTCCCTGCTGAATTCCTGCTCTTGTTGTTCCAGGTTCATGGCGGCATGAGCGGCCAGCGTCCTCTGCCTATCCCATTCCGTGTTCCACTGTTTCTCCTCCTCCTTCAGCCTCTGAGAACATCAGTATGGAATAATGGTTACTGGATGTAGAACAGTATCAGGATCCACAAGAATCACCCTCCTTCCTTATACCCCCTCACATAGACAAGACATGTCAACATGCTTCCTATCCACACCCCTAAGCCTATATACACACAGAAATTCATTTGAAGCTTATTTTCTCTGCAGATTTCTCTCTGGATAACAAATTCTCAGCAAAATCCACACATGTTAGGATGAATGTACATGATGCATATTAGTTGCAGATTTTACGCCCGGACTTGCATGCAGAAAATCATCTGCATAACACAGTACCAGAAGGTGAGATTGTAAAGATTGGACAGGATTTTGGAGACGCTACCTGTTTCTCTTCACATTGCTGCTTCTGAATGTCTAGGATGGCTTTGAGCTGCTCTGGGCTCATGCCCTTCCAGCGATCCGGCACAACACGATGTGGCCCAAAGGCGCTGACTGACACTGCGGGATCCTCCGTCAATATGTCTCCAGTCAGGTGGTTGTAAATCTCTGCAAAATTATTATCTTCTTCCTGCTGCTTCTGCAGTCTCCTGCGCTCTGACGCCTCCATGGCCTGCACCAAAAGAAGAGATGGCAGTCATAGACCAGTCATAAATATCTCTGTTGTCACTGCCCACAAGGAGTATTTGGGCGACTTACCAAGGCTTGGTTAAAGTTACTGGTGGCCATGTTCACTGCCTTCCGGCACTCTTCTTCCATCTTGCTTAGATGTTCAGCTCTCTCATCCAGCTCCACTCTCTTTCTGTCATATAAATTATCTGTAACCAATAAGACCTTTTCTGGATTATCAGGTTGTCATAAAAAGTCAGTCCTGAATTAAAATAATTTCACCATATTAGAGAACTGCATAAATAACAATTCTATATTATAATATCATACGCCAAAAAATAGCCCAATATCTGATTTTCACCCTCATTCAAAGACTGTTTACCTAGCGAAGGCTCACTTATAGTGAATCAACATAAATATACTGATGAGCTCCCTTACAGGGTGCAATAAATATTTCTCCTGTGGTGGCGCTGCAGGGAAATTAAACAGTTACTGCTGGGTTCCCCCACAGATTACAGCTGTTTGATAAGGCTGCGGTCAGGGGGATATCTTGTGATCTGTTTTATTTTTTGGGGGAATCCTTCTATGAAGTAAAATATGGCTGCTCAAGGTGGTTCACCATTTAAAGGGATAGATGCAGAAAATTTTAGACTTCCATCTTTACCCAGCACTACGGCCCCTTTATACTCAGGACCGGAGGGCGTCCAAGAGGTTGAACCCTCACTGATCAGGATGTTATGGCATTACTTTCAATAATAGGTGGCCTTTTTAGGATAAGGCAGCAAGTTCACAGCCTGTGAAATCGCCGGGGTTAACCTGCTGCAAAATACAGTACATGTATAATGGATCCCATTCACACAATGCAGAAAAAAGGGCTCTGAACACGCAGCATGTCTATTATTGTTGTGTGTTTGTAATGTATAGGTTGAGACCTGGGCTAGCTGCGTAGGTGACCGCTGATTTGGGCTGTCTTTTTGCGGCGGGTGGGCTTGCTGCTGGATATCTGCTATGGGAGTCCTGCTGCAAACTCAGAGTGTGGCCTTGGCCTTAAAGGGATTTTTTCCACAGATCACCTGACCACAGCATAGGAGATAAAAGTCTGATCTCTGGGGGTCCAATCTCTGGGATTCCCAGTTATCACGAGAACTGGGGCCTGTAAGTGCCTCATGTAAATGGGGTGGCTGTCTGTATGCTTGTGCATCACTCTTTTCAATTCTATGGGACTGCTGAAAGTCCCATTCAAGTGAATGGAGTTCCAGCATACCTCCACCCCATTCATTATTCTGATCACTGGGGGTCCCAGCATTCAGACCCCCGGCAATCACTTATTCCCTATTCTGTGGATAAAGAGTATATTAAGGATTCTTTAATTCTTGTGACTGACCTGCATACATCTGCTGTGCTTCACTCCTCTTCCTCTCATCTATCTGCTCCGACAGACATGTTTTGGCCATCTCTGTCTGCAACTCTTTCCGCTTCTTCTCATTCAGGTCTTCTCCGGCAAACTTCTGCAGGCTGGCAGGTCCACATCTGGGGTCATCATCACTGATCCTGGCGGGTCTGTCCTTCTTTAGCAGATCTGGATCATAAAGGTCAAATTCCCTCCGGGTCTCAGGCTTCTGATTTTGAGCCCTGTAATTCTGTACGGCCTGCTCTAGATCTCGTGACAATTGCTGCTCCCTCTGCTCCAGCATCAGAGCAATTTTATCGTATTGTTCTCTGTCTGCATCTGGGGGTTCATAAAGAGAGGAGAGAGTCAAAGTTGTCCATCAAGAGTTAAAGTTTGCAGGATTCCTTTCTTCTGGAAAAAGCGCCACTCTTGTCCATAGGCTGTGTCTGGTATTGCAACTGAGCCACGCTCTTTTCAATGTCATACAATGTAATACCATACACCGTTTGTAGATAAGAGTGCCCCAATTTCTAAGAAAAAGCAGCCATGTTTTTCTGATCTCACACACAACCAGCGGGTACAGAAGGTCCGCCATATTTCCCTGCACATGTTCACAGTCAGGTTTCTTTCAGGTCTAGGAATATTTACCAAATGCCTCCTCCCGAACCTTCTCAGTTCTCTCCATTGTCCTCCGTTCTTCCACCTGCTGCTCCAATGCGGCCACATCAACCTACACAAGACAGACATTAATATATAATAGTACCCCGCAATCACACCTCCAGCCAGGAGGGGCAGCACAGTCCACACATACCCCAATAGTCCGGACTTTGGCATTAAATATCCGGCTCTGTCTTTGCTGCTCTCTGTTTCTTCGCCTTTCGATAGCAGCGACTTCCTTCACATCTACAGGGAGATCCAACTTATACATGGCTGCAAAATATTTGACGCCAGTAACTAGATTTTATATAAAAAAAAAACAAAAAAGAAGAAAAGGTCATTTTATAAAAATGAACCAATAAGGAACTAAAGGCCCAGAACATCTAAACTAAAACTAATGTGGAACTACAGATCTCAGCACTCCTAATTCACATGTGATATGTAAGTATAATCCCCAGCATGCATATTCCACATCTGATGATGAACTACAATCCTCAGCATGCACACTCTGTCTCAGTGAAGAACTACAAGCCTCTACCTACTCCAAACCTGAGGAAGGACTACAATACTCAGAATGTCTACGCCACACCTGATGAAATACTACCGTACAAGACTCAGCATCCTTACTCTACACCCGATGAGGAACTACAAACCTCAGCATGCCTACAACTGATATGGAATTACAACTCTTGGCACACCCCCTCCATACCAGATGAAGAACTGCAAGACTCAGCATCTCTACTCTACACCCGATGAGGAACTACAAGCCTCAGCATGCCTATTCTAAGCCTGATAAGGAACTATAATCCTCAGTGTCTACAACTCATATGGAACTACAACTCTCAGCGCACCTCCTCCATACCTGATGAGGAACTACAAGCCCCAGCATGCCTATTATACACCAGATAAAGTGCTAGAATCCTCAGCACCACTAATCTACACCTGATGAGGAACTACAACTCTCAGCATGCCTATTCTATGCATGAGGAACCGCAAGTCTATTCCACACCTCATGACGCACTACAAGGCTCAGCATGCTTAGTCTACACATGCTGAGGAATTATAATGCTCAGCAAGCCTAGTCTATACATGATGCAGCACTATAATCCTCAGCATGCCTACAACAGATATAGAACTACAAGCCCCAGCATACCTATGCCGCACCTGATACTGGACTACAAGCCTCAGCATGCCCACCATGTAAGTGAAGGAATCCTCATTTATACTTGTATATACAGACCTGCTAGTCCAGGAGATCCCTCACCAGCAACACTCGCTGCTATAGCAACGGACCGTACCATTACTGTCCCCGACAAGCAAATATCTCAAGTAGAAAGGGGGGTATAACATTAACTAAGTTATTTCTGCACAGAATAATTGACAAGGTAAGGTCTAATAATAAGGTCTCTTACAAGTCTTCTTTCTTAGTTACATTCCCTTATACTATACACATAACCACATTAGTGCTTGATAAAAGAAGAGCAGCTTTTGTATGGTTCACCCCCCCCCCCGGTGAGGACCAATGGTAAATTCCTCAGAGGCAGAAGCCTATCACGTGACCTCTGCAACCTGCTGCTCTGTAGCTATGGCAACACCAAGAAACATTGGAGGTGTCGATAGACATAATGTCACGTGACATTTAAAGGAGTCTTCCCAAAATATTCACCACCTGGCCACAAATATGGAAAATAAAATAGTTATATATTGACATACTGGTCCCCAAAACTCAGTGCCTGCTCTTGCGACCTCAATACGTGAGAGCCCGAGACTGTGTGTCAGGTACCATGATCTGTAATACGGGGGCACCTCAGGGTACGGTTCTCGCCCCTTTCCTCTTCACACTGTACACTGCAGATTTTAGGTGCAACTCATCTAGCTGCTACCTACAGAAGTATTCTGACGACTCTGCAATAGTGGGTCTCATCACAGATGATGATGACAGGGAGTACAGAGAACTGAACCAGGACTTTGTGGACTGGTGCCACCGGAACCACCTGAAGATTAACGCGGGGAAGACCAAGGAGATGGTGGTGGACTTCCGCAAAGGCAGAAGCCCTCCTAAACCAGTGGACATCCTGGGGACGGGCATCGAGATTGTGAACACCTATAAGTACCTGGGTTTGCTCCTTAATAATAAGCTGGACTGGGCAGATCATATGGAGGCCCTGTACAGGAAGGGCCACAGCAGGCTCTACCTGCTTAGGAAGCTGAGAGCCTTTGGAATCCGGGGGGCACTTCTTAGAACTTTCTTCAACTCGGTAGTGGCATCAGCCATCTTCTTTGGAGTGGCCTGCTGGGGGAGCAGTATATCAACCAGGGACAGAAATAAACTTGACAAGCTGATTAGAAGGGCCAGCTCTGTCCTGGGGAGCCCACTGGACCCAGTGCAGGTGGTGGGTGACAGAAGGATACTGTCCGTGGTGAGCTCCATGCAGAAGAAGAAGTCCCATCCCATGCATGAGACTGTGATCGCGCTGAGCAGTACTGTCAGTGACCGACTGCTCCACCCTAGGTGTGAGAAGGAGCGCTATCGGAAGTCTTTCCTCCCCACCGCGGTTAGGCTGTACAACCAACACCGACCTAAGCGGAGATCATTACATACAGAGAACTGAAAATATCTCTCTGCCTGTTAAATCCCCCCCCCCCCCCCCCCTGCTACGCCCTATCTGTCTGTCTGCTATCAATGTAATGCCTCTCACCTTGGAATTATTCCTGTACATGTTGTATTTGTATTTGTATCTGCTTATCTTTGCTGCTGTAACACACTGAATTTCCCCATTGTGGGACTATTAAAGGACTATTATTATTATTATTATTATTATTAAAACCCCCCACCTTCACTAGAACAGGGGTCCCATGTCCTCCATATGAATGAGGGACACTAATTTCATCTCACACAAGATGGAAGCCATGACAGCGTGTCAGATCTGTTCTGGATCCCATTGACGGATTTCTGGATGGACCACCCTGGTATAGTCCATGGACCCTGTTATTGGGCCCCACGTCTGTCATTCAATAAACCTGGATAACATAAAAAGAAAGGTCTATTTATCGCCGAATAAAGACGCAAAAATTATTTGAATAACCCAAAGGAAAAAAAAAATGTTATAGCCCTAAAAACCGCATATACGAAAAAAACCTGAAAAAGTGTCCGGCCCTGAACCAGGGAAAATAGCCCAGTACTGAAGGGGTTAAAGAGGATTTCTGTATTTCCGTGCCCAAAAGGACTTTTCATACTTATGACCTATTCACAGGACAGGATCTGTTACCATTATGTGATTTGTTGGGGTCTGACACCTGGACACTGCACAGATCAGCTGTTCAAGCAGGCTCTGGGTGCAGCGCCGCTCATGTTCCCCCAGGAACACCACTATGCAGTGTACGGGGAGCTCGTGCAGCACCGATCATATTCCCCCAGGAACACCACTATGCAGTGTACGGGGAGCTCGCACCACGCCGCTCATATTCCCCGGGACCACCACTATGCAGTGTACGGGGAGCTCGCACCACGCCGCTCATATTCCCCGGGACCACCACTATGCAGTGTACGGGGAGCTCGTGCAGCGCCGCTCATATTCCCCGGGACCACCACTATGCAGTGTACGGGGAGCTCGCACCACGCCGCTCATATTCCCCGGGACCACCACTATGCAGTGTACGGGGAGCTCGTGCAGCACCGATCATATTCCCCCAGGACACCACTATGCGTGTGGGGACTCCCCCGCCGCTCATATTCCCCGGGACCACCACTATGCAGTGTATGGGGAGCTCGTGCAGCGCCGCTCATATTCCCCCAGGACCACCACTATGCAGTGTACGGGGAGCTCGCACAGCGTCGCTCATATTCCCCGGGACCACCACTATGCAGTGTACGGGGAGCTCGCACCACGCCGCACATATTCCCCGGGACCACCACTATGCAGTGTACGGGGAGCTCGTGCAGCACCGATCATATTCCCCCAGGAACACCACTATGCAGTGTACGGGGAGCTCGCGCAGCACCGATCATATTCCCCCAGGAACACCACTATGCAGTGTATGGGGAGCTTGTGCAGCGCCGCTCATATTCCCCGGGACCACCACTATGCAGTGTACGGGGAGCTCGTGCAGCACCGATCATATTCCCCCAGGAACACCACTATGCAGTGTACGGGGAGCTCGCACCACGCCGCACATATTCCCCGGGACCACCACTATGCAGTGTATGGGGAGCTCGGCACCACGCCGCACATATTCCCCGGGACCACCACTATGCAGTGTACGGGGAGCTCCGCACCACGCCGCACATATTCCCCCAGGACCACCACTATGCAGTGTACTGGGAGCTCGTGCAGCGTCGCTCATATTCCCCGGGACCACCACTATGCAGTGTATGGGGAGCTTGTGCAGCGCCGCTCATATTCCCCCAGGACCACCACTATGCAGTGTATGGGGAGCTCGCGCAGCACCGATCATATTCCCCGGGACCACCACTATGCAGTGTATGGGGAGCTCGCGCAGCGCCGCTCATATTCCCCGGGACCACCACTATGCAGTGTACGGGGAGCTCGCACCACGCCGCACATATTCCCCGGGACCACCACTATGCAGTGTACGGGGAGCTCGTGCAGCGCCGCTCGTATTCCCCGGGACCACCACTATGCAGTGTATGGGGAGCTCGTGCAGCGCCGCTCATATTCCCCCGGGACCACCACTATGCAGTGTATGGGGAGCTCGTGCAGCGCCGCTCATATTCCCCGGGACCACCACTATGCAGTGTACGGGGAGGTCGTGCAGCGCCGCTCATATTCCCCGGGACCACCACTATGCAGTGTACGGGGAGCTCGCACCACGCCGCACATATTCCCCGGGACCACCACTATGCAGTGTACGGGGAGCTCGTGCAGCACCGATCATATTCCCCCAGGAACACCACTATGCAGAGTATGGGGAGCTCGTGCAGCACCGATCATATTCCCCCAGGAACACCACTATGCAGTGTATGGGGAGCTCGCACAGCGCCGCACATATTCCCCGGGACCACCACTATGCAGTGTATGGGGAGCTTGTGCAGCGCCGCTCATATTCCCCGGGACCACCACTATGCAGTGTACGGGGAGCTCGCACAGCGCCGCTCATATTCCCCGGGACCACCACTATGCAGTGTACGGGGAGCTCGCGCAGCACCGATCATATTCCCCCAGGAACACCACTATGCAGAGTATGGGGAGCTCGTGCACCACGCCGCACATATTCCCCCAGGACCACCACTATGCAGTGTACGGGGAGCTCGCACCACGCCGCACATATTCCCCGGGACCACCACTATGCAGTGTATGGGGGAGCTTGTGCAGCGCCGCTCATATTCCCCGGGACCACCACTATGCAGTGTATGGGGAGCTCGCACCACGCCGCACATATTCCCCGGGACCACCACTATGCAGTGTACGGGGAGCTCGCGCAGCACCGATCATATTCCCCCAGGAACACCACTATGCAGTGTACGGGGAGCTCGCACCACGCCGCACATATTCCCCGGGACCACCACTATGCAGTGTACGGGGAGCTCGTGCAGCGTCGCTCATATTCCCCGGGACCACCACTATGCAGTGTACGGGGAGTTCGTGCAGCGCCGCTCATATTCCCCGGGACCACCACTATGCAGTGTATGGGGAGCTCGCACCACGCCGCACATATTCCCCGGGACCACCACTATGCAGTGTACGGGGAGCTCGTGCAGCGTCGCTCATATTCCCCGGGACCACCACTATGCAGTGTACGGGGAACTCGCACCACGCCGCACATATTCCCCGGAACCACCACTATGCAGTGTACTGGGAGCTCGTGCAGCGTCGCTCATATTCCCCGGGACCACCACTATGCAGTGTATGGGGAGCTTGTGCAGCGCCGCTCATATTCCCCGGGACCACCACTATGCAGTGTATTGGGAGCTCGTGCAGCGTCGCTCATATTCCCCAGGACCACCACTATGCAGTGTATGGGGAGCTTGTGCAGCGCCGCTCATATTCCCCGGGACCACCACTATGCAGTGTATGGGGAGCTTGTGCAGCGCCGCTCATATTCCCCGGGACCACCACTATGCAGTGTATGGGGAGCTCGTGCAGCGCCACTCATATTCCCCGGGACCACCACTATGCAGTGTACGGGGAGCTCGTGCAGCGTCGCTCATATTCCCCGGGACCACCACTATGCAGTGTACGGGGAGCTCGCACCACGCTGCACATATTCCCCGGGACCACCACTATGCAGTGTACGGGGAGCTCGTGCAGCGCCGCTCATATTCCCCGGGACCACCACTATGCAGTGTATGGGGAGCTTGTGCAGCGCCGCTCATATTCCCCGGGACCACCACTATGCAGTGTACGGGGAGCTCGCACCACGCCGCACATATTCCCCGGGACCACCACTATGCAGTGTACGGGGAGCTCGCGCAGCACCGATCATATTCCCCGGGACCACCAGTATGCAGTGTATGGGGAGCTCGTGCAGCGTCGCTCATATTCCTCGGGACCACCACTATGCAGTGTACGGGGAGCTCGCGCAGCACCGATCATATTCCCCGGGACCACCACTATGCAGTGTATGGGGAGCTCGCACCACGCCGCACATATTCCCCGGGACCACCACTATGCAGTGTACGGGGAGCTCGTGCAGCGCCGCTCATATTCCCCGGGACCAGCACTATGCAGTGTATGGGGAGCTTGTGCAGCGCCGCTCATATTCCCCGGGACCACCGCTATGCAGTGTACGGGGAGCTCGCACCACGCCGCACATATTCCCCGGGACCACCACTATGCAGTGTACGGGGAGCTCGCGCAGCACCGATCATATTCCCCGGGACCACCACTATGCAGTGTACGGGGAGCTCGCGCAGCACCGATCATATTCCCTCAGGAACACCACTATGCAGTGTTCGGGGAGCTCGCACCACGCCGCTCATATTCCCCGGGACCACCACTATGCAGTGTACGGGGAGCTCGCGCAGCACCGATCATATTCCCTCAGGAACACCACTATGCAGTGTACGGGGAGCTCGCACCACGCCGCTCATATTCCCCGGGACCACCACTATGCAGTGTACGGGGAGCTCGTGCAGCACCGCTCATATTCCCCGGGACCACCACTATGCAGTGTATGGGGAGCTTGTGCAGCGCCGCTCATATTCCCCGGGACCACCACTATGCAGTGTACGGGGAGCTCGCACCACGCCGCACATATTCCCCGGGACCACCACTATGCAGTGTACGGGGAGCTCGCGCAGCACCACTCATATTCCCCGGGACCACCACTATGCAGTGTACGGGGAGCTCGCACCACGCTGCACATATTCCCCGGGACCACCACTATGCAGTGTACGGGGAGCTCGTGCAGCACCGATCATATTCCCCCAGGAACACCACTATGCAGAGTACGGGGAGCTCGTGCAGCACCGATCATATTCCCCCAGGAACACCACTATGCAGTGTACGGGGAGCTCGCACCACGCCGCACATATTCCCCGGGACCACCACTATGCAGTGTACGGGGAGCTCGCACCACGCCGCACATATTCCCCGGGACCACCACTATGCAGTGTACGGGGAGCTCGTGCAGCGCCGCTCATATTCCCCGGGACCACCACTATGCAGTGTATGGGGGAGCTCGTGCAGCACCGATCATATTCCCCGGGACCACCACTATGCAGTGTACGGGGAGCTCGTGCAGCGTCGCTCATATTCCCCGGGACCACCACTATGCAGTGTACGGGGAGCTCGCGCCACGCTGCACATATTCCCCGGGACCACCACTATGCAGTGTACGGGGAGTTCGTGCAGCGCCGCTCATATTCCCCGGGACCACCACTATGCAGTGTATGGGGAGCTTGTGCAGCGCCGCTCATATTCCCCGGGACCACCACTATGCAGTGTACGGGGAGCTCGCACCACGCCGCACATATTCCCCGGGACCACCACTATGCAGTGTACGGGGAGCTCGTGCAGCGTCGCTCATATTCCCCGGGACCACCACTATGCAGTGTACGGGGAACTCGCACCACGCCGCACATATTCCCCGGGACCACCACTATGCAGTGTACTGGGAGCTCGTGCAGCGCCGCTCATATTCCCCGGGACCACCACTATGCAGTGTACAGGGAGTTCGCGCAGCGCTGCACATATTCCCCAGGACCACCACTATGCAGAGTACGGGGAGCTTGTGCAGTGTCGCTTATATTCCCCGGGACCACCACTATGCAGTGTACAGGTATCTTGCGCAGCGCTGCACATATTCCCCAGGACCACCACTATGCAGTGTACAGGGGGGTTCGTGCAGCGCGGCTCATATTCCCCAGGACCACCACTATGCAGTGTACAGGGGGGGTTCGTGCAGCGCGGCTCATATTCCCCAGGACCACCACTATGCAGTGTACGGGGCTGCTGCGCAACTGCTGCCCAAACAGCACTTTCCTCTCCACATGTTTCATGCGGAAACCGAGTGGAAACCACACAGACCCCATTATAGTCTATGGGGTCCGCAGATTTCCTTAGGTAAACCGCTTTTCTATGCGTATAGGTTTCCGTTCGGGGAGTCCGCACATGCTCCACATTCACTAGCAGCTTCAGGCACTCGGAGCCTCCTACAATAGCTGATCTGTGTGGGGTTCAGGTGTCGGATCCCTAAAGATCACATCAGTTTGGGGTTGGACAACCCCTTTAAAGCAGGTCTATAAAATAGGAGTTTCGGAAGAGCGAGTGTTCGCTGGGGTTTCTACTGTTTTCTATATGACAGGGCTCATTACATGCCTGTCTGATCACAAAAAGGGGTGTGGTCAGAATATTGCGCATTGCTAAAAGGGGCGTGACCACTTTCTATACATTTTGGGGGGTGTGAAGCGCACTGTCCTCTCATACTTTCCTCTATCAAGTTTGGCAAATGTAGTTTTTAGTGTATACATTAAATTTATACAGAAAAAAACATGCATTTTAACGCTTAAAAAAATAATGTTTTCTACTTTTTACATTTTAAAAAAAAGTATAAGATTGGGTTTGTAAAATTTAGGTTTTTTTTATTTTAGATAAAGTTTTGTAGTTGATCACAAGAACTAAGTAGGGCCTAGAATTGGATTTATTGGTAATGTATGGTATCACTTTATGTTTCTATACGTGCCCAATTGATTGTAATGCAAATGGATAGAAAACAGATAAATTATCTGCTTTTGAGCTAATTTTTACCCAATAAAATTTCATATACTTTTCAATTTTTTTTTTTTTTTGTATTAAACCATGTACGTGGAATCATAATGTGAACATCCCCTAAACTGAAAACAAAGAAAGTGAAATAAAACAGGGGCAGGGACAACCCAGCAAACAAATTCCATATATCTTCTCACATGCACTTTTACTATCTACCAGCAGAGGGCGCCATATATCTATTTATTGTCAAGCGGACAAGCCGGGAGTGATACCAACGATAAGTCCTCCACGTAATAGACGCGACATGCTCCACGTAATAGACGCGACATGCCTGTCTGTACTTCCCTCTGGCTCTCTATTGTGAGTGCGCTATGACGACGAGGACTCCACTTCAGTTGTATCCTTCCACGTGGTGAAAAGACTGGGAGACGTCTGGTCGTAAGACTATTATAATTTGTGGGGGGGGGGGGATCTCAGACGGCGGGGGGAACGGACTAAAGTTTGGTTATGATGGTTATTTTACTGTATGAGACTCTTGATTTGCTGCAGTGACGCCCCTGTTCAGTGTACACCCTGCAAGACAATGGTATGCGCCACTGTCCTATGTAACCTAGAAAATGTCTGCTTTCATTTTTCCAAAGACGCCGTGAAAATGAGAGCTGGAATCTGATTGGTTGCTATATCTGCCGCACTTTTCCTTTCCCAGTTGCTATGGGCAACTGTTGTACTTTCCCAGTGGTTGCTATGGGCTGCACTAACTTTAATAAAGCTCCGTGTGTTTAGAGCAGTACGTGGCCGCGGTGCAGACCAGTATCTCATGCATCTTAATGATACATTGGTCTGTACAATGTCACCATGTAGTTAGCGGTGGCTCACTCGTGAGGTGTCCGTCGTTGTAGAGGGATTGCACATGCTGGGGCCACTGCCAGACATCCATAAACTGGGCCATTTTAGCACTCAGCAAATTCTAACTGCAAGACCCGGACCCGCCGGATTCAAGTGAACCAAACCAAGAGCACCATGGGGTTCTGGTTGGGTTCAGGTCTTGCAGGAGTCTAAATGCTTAAATGTCCATCATCAGCGGTCCCTGGGACCATGGAAGTAAACTACTACTTCCAGGACAACCCCTTTAAAAGGGTATTCCA
This sequence comes from Leptodactylus fallax, assembly GCA_947044405.1. Taxonomy (NCBI): domain Eukaryota; kingdom Metazoa; phylum Chordata; class Amphibia; order Anura; family Leptodactylidae; genus Leptodactylus; species Leptodactylus fallax. The sequence continues at coordinate 2,079,086 of CAMRHE010000121.1, read as the reverse complement.
GCCCCAAATCACTTTTCCATACTGATGACCTATTCACAGGATAGGTCATTAATATGTGATGTCAGGGGCTGACACCCAGACCCCGCACAGATCGCTGTTCTAGCAGCTGCCGGCTAGCTGCTTTTCTCTGCAGGACCTACCAGTACATACTTACAGAGATAGATGACAACTGCCAGATGTATATAGTCAATGAGCGTTTAACATCTGGTTAAAGCAGTTTTTGGGATGTACATATTGATGACCTAGTTTAGGGACTGAGGCTGCAGCACTTTTGAGCCTCTTCACATAGCTGATCAGTGAGGGTCCTGGATGTTGGGCTCCCACTGTTCACATATTGATGTATAAGGCTAGCACAGAGTGTTTTCTGTTAAGGGGTAGTCTGGGATTATGCAGCTTTTTTCCCCAGGAAACCGCGCCATTCCGGTTCATTGGCTGTATCTGGCTTTGCAGTTCATAATGTCTGGCATAGGCCAGAGGTGATATTGGTAAATTACCCGTTTGTTTTCCGTAACCACTATATAGCCGGCTTCATGTGCCCTTCCCCTCCTCCATGGAAGCCCAGATCGCCCATGACACATTGAGCCCGGATGCCGAACCAAGAAAAGGAGGTATAAGCAAGACTCTGAGCATCACAGACCATGTCCTCCATGTGTAAGTCTTACCCTCCTCCCAGTTGTCATTCATTGCAGATAATGCTGTGTTTTTGATACAGATGTTGCATTTTTTTTGTACAAAGTCAAAAGTGGCTCTAAAAGGAATGAGAAATCTAAAGAAAACACTTCTACATCTCACTTCTGCTAAATCTACTGCTGGTTTTGGCTTAAAAAAAAACAACTCTCCAAAATCTGCAACAAAAAACACAAAATGTAGCCCCAGCCTTGGTAGCCAATATCTTATCAGTGGGGGTGTGACACATGGGAACCCCACAGATCAGCTACTTGAGGCAGTCAGAGGTCCAGTGCCAAGCATTGGCACTATACAGTGTATGGTACTGTGTTTGGTATTCAGTGAGGGGACCACAGTGCTCACCCGAATGCTGCAATGTCTTCAAACAGCTGATCTCTGATATTCTCCGGTATCAGACTTCCACCAATTGTATATTGATGATCAATCCTAAGAATAGGTAATCAAAATGTAACTGTTGGTAAAATCCCTATAAAGGGGAACTCTACGGCAGTTCATTTTTTCATGTATTTATTTCACATGGGGAGTGGGGACCCCATTAATCCTCTTTACTGATAGGCTGTTACCCACCGTATTGCCTCTTTCTGATTCAGACTGGAGCTGTATGGCCACATAGGAAGTGATATTCGTCCCAGTTGAAGGAGTTAATTGCAGTAACCAACATTGTGCCAGTACTGAGTACTAGACACAGCCACAAGGACATGGTCAATGCTGTGGGGTATATCTATAAGTCAGCACTTGAGCAGTATTTCTCTAAATGTACAATGTACCCGGTCTCTTCCTGACTTGTGACTATTATTTTATTTCTGCAGTCATTGGCAGGCAGATGAAGCTCGTATCCTCCGGGTGTCCGTCAGCTCTTTCTTAGAACACCTTTCTCTCGTGGTGCAGACAATGGATAGATTTGGACCTGCACTGCCGGACTCCTGATCCTCTACAGAATTTACCTGCTGCTGTTGGATAGTTAACACCTTCAAACTGGACTGGACCATTCACACTGTATTATATTACTGCACCTAAACTCCCAAACATGGATTTTCCTTGTGGTCGTTTTTATATAAAATAAATGTCTTCTAGGCAATAGATTCCACCCAGCATATGAGATGGTTTATTTTGTCAGGGATACACTATATGTACAAAACCAAAAAGGAACACCCCAAACAAAACTAATACTGTGTTATGCCTGGTGCAGGGCCTGACAGAAGGGCTGGACTGTGACACAGGAATTCAGAGTCCCCTCTGGCCCTGCACTAGGTATAACAGGGTATCAGATTTGTCTGGAGAGTGTTACTTTTATTCCAGCAATCCCTAGCAAAGATGGTCACCATGTTGTCACATGGCTGGCTACTCTGTGTCCTCTCCAGCCATTGTAAGTAAATGTGCTCATCAGTAAATACACACATTAGATTAAAAGGATTCTCCAGGACGCACTGGAACAGTTACTTACTCCAGGGCTTTTGGGCAACAAACCTGGCACCATCTCCTCCCTCCTCTTCCATGTTCACTCCTAGGTACCTGTGCTATAGGAGCTGGCTTTACTATACTGTGCCAGCCCCCATAACGCAGGTAACTAAGAGTGAACACGGGAGAGGAGATGGGTCGATTCAGAGGCTGGGTGCTGGTAAGTCATGTGACCTAGGGTTGGCACCATTTACCCAACCAACTGATGTGTATGGAAGGGCTCCTGACAGATGTTGGGGGAGATATGGTTCAGGATGTTGGATTTTTCAGAGAAGATAAGCTGCAGTCCATAACTGGCTTTCTTCTTTGAGAACCCTTTCATCAAACATGCATGTGAATCTGGAAATTTGGATAGATAACTGTCTGCTAAACAGGCATTCAGGACGGCATAAGAAACCATGCTGGTACATGTGGGAGAGATCCATTATAATGTGGTGAACACTACAAAATGAAGAGGCCCAGTGTCTGGTCATGTGTAGTAAGGATTCAATCTTTAAAGAGGTATTTCAGTAACAACAAATGACTACCTATACAAGGGTAACTTGCTGATTGGTGGGGTCCGACTCCCACTGATCAGGAGAAAGGGGGTGTTTTGCACTGCAGTTGGAATAGGAGGAGCAGCAGAGCTCTGTGTTCTGGCTATGTCTAGTAGTCTCTTTGAAATGAATGAAGCTCCATTCAAACTAGGATGCAAAATAACCCAATTATTGGGATCGGTTGGACCCAACACTAGTCAGCAAGTTACCTCCTATCCTTTGGATGAGGGTAACTTGCTCTTACTGGAATACCCCCCTTTAAAGGCATTGTCCTGGATTAGAAAAACATGGCTTTCCAGTGGTTGCAGCTCAGTCCCATCCACATCAAAGCAGAACTAGTCCATTGATATCAGCGATTATTAGTGACAGTCTAATGTCTGAAGACTTATCAATGAGATCCACTCTCTGGGTTGTACTTACATTTTACTACCAGGAATATTTAGGATGACTACATACAGTCACTTACAGTCTATGTACAATAATACTGTATAAAAGCAGCAGTCATCCCCCATGGACCATATAGTACAGGGGCTACTCTGTCTTCAGGACAGGGGTCACAGTCACATCACAGGCAGCTTAAAAAATGTCATCATCACAGATGTCCAAATATACATCAAAGGCCTCGCGGTTACAGTTCCCTTCTGGTGTGAAGACGTATTTGTGAAATGTTCCATCCACACAGACGGCTGAGGAAGAAACACAAGGTTACATCTCACCTGTCCTGTGGATGAGGCTGACATGTAGAGGTGACGTGAAGTCAAACTCACCTATGACAGAGTTGACATTCTTAGAAGTGTTTTTGCCAAAGGCACAGATACAGGCAGACTCTGCAGGTACAGTGAAGCTGGCTAAACTCCACTGTGAATCCACGTACTGACCGATCATAGGACCAACTTTACCAACCCGTGCCAACCTGAAACATGATGAGAAGTAACACTAATAGTTATACAGTACACTTTTAGTGATTGTGTTCATCACAGACCTGCACAGCAGTACATGTCCACTGGTAAGCAAAATCTGATGATGTATACTGCCACAGCATTATGGCGCTGAGGATCGGAGTCTACTACAACTACTGCTTGTCTAGTTGATACATACGCAGAACGGCGGTTCAGCTTCGTATCTTTCAGAGCGAAGATGTGCACTGTTCCTTTATCACTGGAGCTACACAGAAAGGAGCTGTCATGGCTGAAATTGATACTGGGGAGAGAGGAAATGTGAATGTTAATAGGACGTCATAGCTGGATTTCTATCATTGCCTTACTCAGTGGGAATGAACATTTCAGGATATGCTAAGCTGACATCAGTTTAACACAACTCTACAGATCCGAGGAATATCACAATGAAAGAAAATTGTAATATTTCTCACTACTGCCCCTAATACCATGCTGAGTGGGATATACCACACTTACCAGTAGAGAGTAGCTGGGTCTGTACCACGTCGGAGCTCTACTAACTGTTCCCGCGTCTGTGTGTCAAAGAGCCGTATTAAGGTGCCTTTACGTGAGGCTGAAGCCACCAGGGTACCCTGCTGGTTGACTGCCAGGCAGCCCAGTTCACTTTGATGGGCATTTATCGTGAATGGGGCAGATGAGCTTCCAGGCTTAGCATTACACAGATCCTGAAAGCAGAGGAGCTGTTTAGATGTGTAATATAAAGCTACTGAAAACTCCCGATAGCTAGATACGGACTTACCACCAGCTGTAAACTGCCACATTTATGGCCTGGAAAGATTAACAACTGTTTCTCCATACTGGGGCAGAGATCACACAGGCCTGGAGAGATAAAACCACCAGAGATGAACAGAAAGCAGTGGTAAATGAGACTACAACATAAAGATGAAGATATATACTATAAGGACTCGTGCACATGGCAGCACATAGTAGTATGGAGCACTAAGTGTTCTCCCATATGATAGCTCTGTATGGCACTTTATTAGGGACATGTTCTAGCCTAAAAGCAATGCTTCTAAGTGAGAAAACCTCCATTATATAGCAACTAATGGAGAAACCTCTGTAGTAATCAGAGACATAAAGTGGTACACTAAGGCCCCACAGGCTTCTATAGGGGTCCCATGACAATGGGATCATTGGGAGACCGACTGCTGAGTCCCCAGTGAAAGTCCCCCTAAAGCCTCCTCCTTGGCATGGGGGACTTTCAATCCCCCTGTTCACTGGGGGACTTAGTAGTAGATCCCCCAATCATCTGACACTTATCCTCTATCATGGAACAACCCCTTTAAGTTCCTGGTTATGATAGGACACCCATAGAAGCCTATGGAGACTTAGTGTACCTCTTTATGCCTCTGATTACTACAGAGGATTCTCCATCAGATGCCATATTATGGTCCCCATTATCCTAATCCCTGGGGAACATGGCGGTTGGTCCTCCAATGATCTGACACTAGGGGATAAGTGTTCTTAATGGCCTTTTTCCATATAGAAAATACAGTCCATACATCAGTCATGCTTTCCTGTCTGCAGACCCAGACTCAAAGTATCAGTTATCTATGATGCTGTGGGTAAAAGCCTCACCGCATGACCAAGATCTCATCATGATTATAGTACAAGACAGTAGTGTCCTGGTGAGCCAGTGACTCAGATCATCATAGATGACAATGATAATGTGAGTCTGGGTCTCAGGACAATGTTCAGTCTGGGAAATAGAGACGATATGTGGACTGTATTTTCCAGACAGAAGAAGGCTTTGTGAGGCTTAAGTCCTCAGTAAGAAGTCTTAGCAGTAATATCACTGGAGAAGCTTCTCTTTCAAGACATCACACTATGAAGTCTTATAAGTTACATCCATCCTATAGGATAGGACACTAGGGCTCTGTTCATACTTTGAAATCTTAATATTATAAGTTACAATAACTTATTCTCCTGTGTCTAGATATTGCTGGTCTGGCAGCTGTAATACTGACACTACAGCTGTGTGAAACTACTGTAGTCTTATGAATACTTTATACCTATAGGAAGCCATTACCTTTAGGGTTGTCTCTTGTATCAAACTCAAAGAGTTTAGTGGGGTTATCTGGGAAGGAGTAAACGTAAATCCGGTTTTTCAATACAATGACAATCCTGGAAAATTTAATACATATTGTTAGTTCATAGCCAAACCTTCTCATAGATGAAGATATTCTGGTTGTGTTGGACAAGGGGCTGACAGCAGAACTGTATAAGCCACAAGGCCAGTAACAGGAATAACTGATGCCCTACTCATTATTAGCCAATCTCGCTTCCCACCCTTCTCTATGTATGCCCTGAATCATATCGCAGTGATCTGTACTGCCATGTCACATAAGCTTAAAAGGGCTGTCTTACATCCACAAACTAATATGGTATATGGACATCATAGAGGAGGGTCCACTGCTCACAAACTCGCCCTTTCTATGAGTCAGAACAGCCCATTCATTTGCTCACTGTAGCCAAATGGGCCCATGGTAGTCACCCGATTTATTTAAAGGGATTGTACACTTTGGTTGACACCTATACACTGACTGCATCTCCCAACATATTATGAAGACAAGATCCCAGCCAATATATCTAACGCCTCCTTGCTCTGGTTAATAGAGACGGGTCATCTATACTCTATTTCTATACCGCAGGAACCTGTTAGGGTATCATACAGGTGAACATGTTGTTGTGCTACTGCAGTGGCAGAAAAGAGCTATAGCGAGGCAAAGACGGGGAGACAAGAATCCTGATAGCCTATAGCATCACATGTAGTATTTTCATTCTACAGACTACATAGGGAACAATAGATAATGCAGTGCCCATATACCGCAATAAACACAGAGCACTTCACTACCACAGCCCATGCAGAGGTCAGTCTTGTCATCATCTAAATTACAACGACTACTACAATGCCTAGAAAAAAACCATATCTGTGGACTCACTTGTCAGCTCGTAGTCGTACGCTCAGCACAGGCTTAGTGAACGTGAACTCCAGCACCAGCCTATCTTTCCCATCCCGGGAGTCATCCCAGATCAGCACTATTAAATAATAAAGAGACATAAGAACTTATCCTAAAACAGTACCATGAGGTGTTACCAGAGTAAGAAGCAGTTACCTGAGATATCGGAGAATTTAGGATTACTCCCACCGCCAACCAGTGCCAACAGATTACATCTGTGCAGCATTTCAACCTGTCCGACGCTGCCCACCTGCTCCACATCTGGACAGAAGAAATAAAATACAGTTGCCAGTTACTACCAACTTTAGCTGGTTCATATACAGTTAAAGAGGAATTTTCACCACTTTCGCCAAAGTGCAGGTCTCTGAATCATCTAATAGGCGCTGCACCATTGATTCCAGCACAGCTGGAATTTTTTCCTCTAGCCCCCACCATTCCTGAGCAACAAGCGCAGTTCCGTACTGGCTCAGACTCTGTACTGTCAGGAGGGCGGTGTCAGGCAGGAAAAGGCAAGGAGTGTGATTCTGAGCTCTGACACTATTTACCTCTACCTGCTCCTGTCTGACGCTGCTCTTGGGAATGGTGAGGGCTAGAGGAAAAATTCTAAATGCACCAGAATTAGTGAAGCAGCATCTATTAAGAAATGCTAAGTACTGGATGTGGTGGAAGATCCTTTTAATGAGGTTATCCAGCCTTTTAGAATCCTTTGCATAGGCCACCAATATTACATTGGTGGAGATCCTACTCTTGTCACCTCAAATGGTCAAGTTTTAGGGGACCCCCAAATATGAGGTCCATGTGCACTAATAAAGCATAGGGACAATATTTTTTTTTATCCTTAGCCAACTCCTTGATTAAAGGGGTTTCCTGAGATTCTGATGAATTTCAGAAATCCCTTTTTTTTGCCCCTTTTTAGAAAATTAAAATATTTAATATATATTCACAAGGGGATATTTACCAACCCATCTATGCCATTTTCTAGCATAGGTGGGTGTAAATGTGGGGCATTCTTGATTCCTGGGCCCTTTCTTAGGCCAAAGCTGTACCACGTTGTTCCCGCTCGCTGATTTATGTGACAGAGGACAGAGATCAAGGCAGGCTGGGGATCTGGTTGAATTATACCAGAAATTCCGCTTCAAATTCCTCTCCAATTTCCACCCCTACAACTTCCTGCAACAGAAAGCTGAAGCAGAACGGCTTTCACTCGCTGATTCGGGCCCCAATTAACAGTGTGTTTTGCACCCTAAGTTTTGCAGCATATTTTTTTCACCGTGCTGCTTTGATCTCTGCCTTCCATTGATTAAAAAGGGAGGCAGAATCAGGGAGGAATTTGGCACAGACTCCAGAATTATGTCATGATTGGCTGACAGGGTCATATGACATCACTATGGAGGTCACATCCATAATTCTACACAGAGGACCAGCAGTTGGGTAAAAACACCACATAAACCCCTGAACTCAAAGTCCACTTCACTTACCCAGGTGCCCCTTCTCCATCAGAGGCTCAATGTTAAAGATCCTGACTCCGGTCTCCATCGCACAACAGAAGCAGCCTGATCCGTAGAGAAAAAAAATTGTTACAAAAACATTCCTTCCATCTTACAACATAAGCTCCCACCCTGTGCTACTTGGAGATGGCGGGTCTCATCTTCACAACCAACAGTCATCTGTCTAGTCACAGTACCATCTTAACCAGCCAAATGCATTTTTCATACCAGGTCATCAGTATTTGATCTGTGGGGGTCCAACACCCAAACCTGCACTGATCAGCTGATCCGGTCGCTCCTATTCAGGCAATAGGCGATACAGCCCTGTCCATAGTATAGTGGTGGCACCAGGGAATTATAGCTCTGCTCCTGTTACATGACTAGGAGTAGAGCTGCTTCCGCTACCAAGTCACTGCTATAGGTGCCAATTGTCTCTTCTGCAGATGTTTCTGTGTCTCCTGTCCTGACAGAGTTTAACCAGGTAATAACTGTCACAGTACATTATGCAGCCTGGGCTTTAAAGGGATTGTCTATGAGAGGGGGGCCGCCTCTATGAACCAGAACAGTGAGCTGATCCATAACAGCAGCTCCTGATCTGGACGGCCACTCATATGACAATGGCTTGACTGATGATGAGACAACTCCTTAACCCTGTCCCATTGTAACTGTACGTTGTGGATTTAAAGAAGTATTCTCAACAAAGCAATGGCATTTCGCTAGGGGTCCCAACTTTAGGACCCTCACCAACAGTGTCTTCCTTGCTGTGCTCCCGGGATATCCATCGGTGTATATTGGGTGACCAGGGAAAGGCTGTGCAGTAGCCACAAAAATGGAATCTGTCCTAAAGCCTCTTCATTCTCAGGATCGGTGGAGGTCAAAACCCAACCAATAAAGAGATTGCATTTACTAGCTACATGCCAACGCCTCATGAGACAGGATTACCCCTTTAAGGATACTCTGCGATGTCTCATGGCATCACTTAAGACATCTTGGGGTGCCTAAAGCCGCCCATACACCTCAGATAGCGGTCTACATAGTGTTCGGCTTGCAGCAGATGGGGGCTCCATATTTATAATGCCCACCCCTGGGTCAGTTATTTCTTCTTCTACATATAACTCCACTATAACAAGTCTCTGCACCCTGACAATCCCCTCTAAAGAGTCAAAAACCCACAATAAAGTGAACTACAGCCGCCATGGTCGGTCAGTGACGTCACTGCTGTGTACTGTAGTCACGAACCGTTCACATTAGTACTCACTCTGGTCTTGGTTGAACCGGAGGCCATTGACACCGCGCTGCTGGGCCATGGCTGACAGGAACACCCCGGCTGTAAGGAGAGAGAGGAGTTATATCGTGACAGCGCCGCCCCCAGGCCTCCTATGGCGCCCCCTGTCTACCTGGCTCTGCGGGTAATAGCCGCTTTGTTTTTCACACCGCACTTCCGTGTTTACATGTTACAAAGTCACCACACTGCGGAAGTGACGTAGTGACGCACAGACGGCCCGCGCCATGTTTGATAAGGGCAACATATCTGTAATATTTTATTACACCAGGACTGTCCCACTAAAACCAGTGAGTGCAGCATTTCACGTACATGAATGCGAAGTGTTAATCCTCTTGTGGCTGTGGAACCACAAATCCCAGCATACCCTGGTTCTGCACCTTCTACTGATCAATATCTAGGAAGTTCTCAGTCTTGGATATACAGCATGTACATACATTACTTACCTAGATCCTAAGCTTCAGAGCTGAAATCTCCCAGCAGTCCATTCTCTCCCAGTGATTTGCATGTGTTAGGCCAGGGCTTCATGGAGGCGAGGTGGTCCAGTCACTCTGGCACTAATGGAAGTGAATGGAGTTGCAATGCAACCCCGAGGACGCTGCCACACAGTGCTCAATATTTGTGCAACTAGAAGTCTCAGTTGCAGCACCCTTGGGGCCACAATGCAACTCCATTAGGGAAGGAGTTGCAGAGCAAATAGTGGGATTTTTGTGTACTCACCGTAAAATCCTTTTCTCGTTGTATTCACTGGGGGACACAGCACCATGGGTATAGACCTGGTCACTAGGACAAGACACTAGGAAAAAGCAAAAGCTGTTGGCTCCGCCTCCAGGCTATACCCAGCCACAGCCACTGTGCATGAATCAGTTTGTACCGTAGCAGTAGGAGAGAGACACAAAGGAACATGGAACCAACAACCACCAACAATGCCTGAACCCAAAAAGGAACCAACACAGTTCGGGCAGGAACACTGAAAAAAACAAGGGAGGGATCTGTGTCCCCCAGTGAATACAACGAGAAAAGGATTTTACGGTGAGTACACAAAAATCCCACTTTCTCGTCTACTTCACTGGGGGACACAGCACCATGGGATGTCCTAAAGCAGTCCCAGAGGGTGGGAATAACACGGCCATGCAAACCCGTAATACTCAACCGCTTCCAGAAACTTACAGCCCAAATTGGCATCAGCAGAGGCCACAGAATGAATCTGGAGAAACTTAGAGAAAAAGGATGGAGGCCCAGTGGGATACTTACAGACCTGGGAAGCAGAAGCCTGATGCCGGAGGCCCCGGGAACTCCAACAGCTCTAGAGGAGAGAGCCGTCACACGGGAGGCAGAGCCGTACTCTTAAATCGATAGGTCTCCCTAATCTCAGACCAAAGCCATCGGAAGATGGGAGCTCTGGAAGCAGGCAGGCCCTGGCGAAGAATTCGCCCATCTCCAGGGATGCCACCACAGACTGCATAGACTACAACGGAGTCTGCAAGCATGGAAGAACCTGTGGAGCCCTTTCAGGTCCATGATGGGACAGAGGAAGCCGTCCTTCTAGGCGAATGGAGAACAGGTAGGAATAGTAACCCCAGATACACTCTGCAACGGGAACAGGGACGCTGACTCCCTGCCGCTGGAGATTGGAGACAGCCTGGATTGTCCGACATAGCGAAGGCAAAGAGAGTCCAGCGAAAACTGGAGTAGCCGGACGACACCGCCTCTCAGGCCCAGGCTCCAGACGTCCCGCCATTTGAGATGCCCAGAGAGGAGAAAAAACTTCATGCCGAGGAGGCTAGGAAGAGGAAGACCTGGACGACCTAGTGCAGAACCGCCAGGGAGGCCTGGACTTGAAAGAAGCTTTCTGGAGCAGGAGAACGGCTGACACATAGGACGCCTCTGAGGGAGGAAGAATCTATTCCCCCGTGGCCTCAGGGATAAGCTTCTCGACGCCCTTAACAAAAAATTTGGCCCAGGACGACCTGGAAAGGGAGAAGGGCTGCGTTCGCCTTCTTGGAGGCGGACCCTGTATTCCACAACGGATCCCAACGGTATGGCAGATAATCACTGCATTGGCGGCCGCCTTAGCAGATTTGGGAGGCATCTCTAGTTATTGGGAAGCGTTCAGGATCTCAGAGACGAGCGGCTGGAGGGAAACTGCATCAGGGAGGTTTGACTGAAGCTGTTTGGCCCAGGAAAAGAAGGCCTTGATGACCCAAGAGGCAGCGAAGGAGAGCCGCAGGGAGAAACCAGCCACTACGAAGGCCACCCTGGTGAGGGAAGCCACCTTCTTGCAGCAATGCAATAGCCAGCATTTAGGGCAATGCAATGTATCAGTTCTTCGTTGCAAACAATACAACAGATGCGATCCGATCTCACTCCGAGGGATCACTGAGGTAGGCAAAATCCGCTGAAGGCAGACTAGAAGCCTTGGAGAGCCTAGCTATCATGGGATCCACCGTGGGAGGCTCTTAGTGATAGGAAGCGACACATGGGGCGGCTCGCTGACAAAATGTCAAGACAGGCCAGCTTGCGCTCACTAGTTACTGATATCTAAGTACCGTGCGCTAACCGATTGCACCACTGGAGCAACCTGCTTCCCTTACCTCGGATGTTCATCATTGCCAGCCAGGGAGAGCTAGAGACGTGTGTCACAGCATAGCCTGGCAGAACTGCCCGAGCTCACCTTCCACTTAGAGACACACAGATCAAGGGAAGGGATGTCCGATTTCCTAGTCGAAGACAGAGGATGGTCCAGGGAGAAGTCACTGTGCCCTCAAGATGATATCAAACATCCAGTGGCAGAAAGAGATGTCCACTTGAGAGGATGAGTCCGGGTCCTCAGAGATCTGTAGGGTCTCTATCGCATAGATGACTCCCGCGTAGCAGCAGATATAGATCAGCCTAGCTGAAGCTCCAAGTCGGAGTCAGAGGCGTCCCCAGTTAAATAGACCGAGCAGGGGGAGGGAGGTATCCGCCTGTCGGAGTGGAGCCGTGAGCTGAGTTCCTATCTGGGGAGTACCCAGAGGAAGGGGTGGCGGACCGTGAACCGTAGGAAGACTTCCTGGTCCTTTTGAGGCTCCTGGAGCTGCGACGGGAACTATGAGGGTGTTCAGGGAGATCCCTAGAAGCAGCCGACTGAGCGGCGATCTGGGAAAGCAGCCATTCCAAGTTTCCAGCACTGACTAGTTAAGTCTGGTAAGGACACCATGGCCAAGGTTAGGGAGGCCGCCCAATCCGGGGGATGGAAAAACCGGAGAGGGGCCAGGAGGTTACTGACTGGCTGAGGTGGAAGGCAGAGAGAGCACATGGGCTCGGGCTGTCCGCATGGCAACTGTTTTTGATACAGCGGGTGCACGTATAAAAACGTGACGCAACCAGAGGGGCCGGAGGGGGAGCCCAAGAAAATTAGGGTAACCCAGGGGGTTAGCCTACCAGACTGCAAAAGATGGCCGCTCACAAACTGCTGCAGCAAGGGTTCCGCAGGTGCAATGTCTCCCAGGGAACTGGGAAGAATCCCTGCTGTCCCAGCAAGCCAAAAAATAAATAAATAAGCCAATAAATAAATAAATTGAGAATATGAGGAGAGCAAAGCTCTTCCCCTGGTAAAAACAGGCTCAGTAGCTACTGGGCAGGCTGGATGGCTTGCCAGGACAGCCCCCTGGCCAATGGAAGGCCCTAGGCGGAGTCTGGGTACCAGAAAAGCCCGGGAAAGGGACGGGCCCGTTGCGGCCTAGTTCCCGGCCAGGCCTCGGACTCGCGTACAACGTGGCCGACCGCGAGGCACCGTCGGCAGCGCGGCGCGACCGCGAACTCCGGAGGTTCCGCGGAGGCCTGGGAAAAGGTACCGGGGGGCCAGGAAAGGGGGTCCCCACACGAGCGGGGGGGGGAACCGGGTGCCCCCCCGACGGGGGCCGCTCAGTAGGAGCGACCAGAAAGCCCAAAAACGCCCCAGAAAAAAGGGGCTTATTTACTAAGATTTAAGGCCCAGTTCAGGGGAACCCTGTGATGCCCCCCCTAAACAGGACCCATACTATTGTCCCCCTGGGAAATGGCACTAAGGGGCTGAGGGGAGGTGGAGAGAGCCTGAAGGGGAGATGCAGAGGGGCTGAGGTAACTTACTCACCTGCCTTCTATTCTTCTCATACTCACCAGTCTGGCGACTTCAGGCGCCGCAGGGTCACCCCATCGGTAGGACCTCGCACGTGGGAGTGGGGTCACCGGTACTCCGGCCGCTTTCGGGGTGCGGCGAATGGTGAGTGGGGACTGGGTGACCGGCGAGGCTGCTCTTTTGCAGAGCGCTGCGCCCGCAGGAGGGTATGACTAGTGTGGCGTACACGCTGACTACCCCCTGCACCTGAAAGAAAGGTAAAAATAAAAACGATGCAAGACAGAAGACCTGAGTCAGGTCGTGTCTGCCTCCTATGACACTAGGTTTCAAACTGATTCATGCACAGTGGCTGTGGCAGGGTATAGCCTGGAGGCGGAGCCAACAGCTTTTGCTTTTTCCTAGTGTCTTGTCTCCTAGTGACCAGGTCTATACCCATGGTGCTGTGTCCCCCAGTGAAGTAGACGAGAAATGGTCACGTGATAGGAGTCACCGCCAAAGTTGTCTTGTGGCCTTTAGTCTGACACCAGGCTATGTCCAGTTATCCGATATAAGAAAACGTACTGACCCTCTATTATATGTGGACCTCCATGTTAGGGGGTTAGCCTGAGTACAAACTTGTAGACTGTTGCCGATGGCAACCAGCAGAACTGTGAATATACAGCTTTGGATGATATTCCTGGGTATGACTCAGAGCAAATTTAAAAAAAAAAAAAAAAAAAAAAAAAACAATACCCACTGCTTAGTCCTTTGCGTCGCCAATAATTAAACAGTGCCATGTGTACGACAGCCACTTATCTCACCTATAGAGCAACTGTGCATCTACAGTGGGCTCCTGGCGACACCATTTCACCTACGTCTGCAGGGAGCCTTCCTCTTTGTCACAACCACCACCTCTGTCTCTCACCAGACTTAGTAGTAACACTGTATTGGGTTGAGGGGGATGACATTGTGCATGGGCAGCATAGTAAAAGAAAGAAAGAACATCAATGCGCTTCCCTCAATGAGCTGTTGTGTTCATGTCTAGGGTCTGTATTTATTTTAGGGTTGGTTTTGTCTGTAAATAGAGGGGACTTGTCTGCTCTGGAGTACATACTTATTTGGAGTTTTGGCTTTTATTTTTTTTGGGGGGGTGGGGGGCACCGACACTAAGTCGTCTCCATCTCCACGGGCCAAAGCAGACAGCCACGAACAAGCAGCACCATTCGCTCTGGTGGAGCCTGGCCAGTCCATAATTTGAATGGCTGCTTGTAATTCAACATATATCCAGCAGAGGTCACAGCTGAGCAGAACACTAACTTACCCCTGGAAAATCATCTTTTTGCCTATGGTATTGGGAGCTGCACCCACAGCTGATGCAGCTCTCTAGAATATTAAAGGGGCTGTATGTCAGACACCCCTTTAATGCCATTTAAAGTTCTAGCTTTAACCATTGCAATTCCAGATATTTTACAAAAAACTGTTTATTTACAGGTATTAAATAAAAAAATACAACAGCTTGGATTGAATGTACAAAACTTGTATCTGCCATGATTATTGTGGTGGTCAGTCCTCACGCATCCCGGTATAGTGACAAATGACATGATAGCTGAAGGTGACTGCATCATCATTTTCCCCTTCTAGCTGCACCAGCGCTCGGCTCTTCTGCCTCTCTCTATGTAAGATCTTCCCCACCTGGGGCAAAAAAAAAAAAAAAAAGTTAAAATAAGATGAATTAAAGGATTTAGTCTACTACTCTTCTTCCTCCTGCTTTCAGCATGTACGAGGAGCTGCAGTTTCTTAACTGGGGAGCCTCAGGTTGCAGAAGAACGTGTTATACCAGGAGTAAAGTTAGGAAATCTCAGTCCCCAGATTTTCAAGGGTAGACACATTGATGGCGAATTAGTGGGGGTCTTCCTCTCGCCCCCCTACCCCCACCCACTGATCAGCTTTAAAGGCGCTGCATCTACCTCAGTCCATCTACATGCACAACTTACAACCTCGGTGCTTTATCCAGTTCACTGTAATAAGACAACCTGCACAGTATACAGCATGTATGTGGACGGTCCAATGAAGAGACCACAACGTACAAGCCCCACAGTCCCTTCTAACAGCCGATCAGTAGGGGTGCCTAAAGTCAGGCCCCCACCAATCTGATACTGATGGCCTATCCTACCTCTCCATTACTAATGAGGAGCTGCGTACATTTCTGCAGCCTCTGCCTTGTATGTGTATGTGACACCGGATTTGTGTGCAGCATGATTTGCATGTCTTCATGTTTTCACTGTGCTGGTGCTGCAGCTGTGTTTGCCCGCCCTTTCACTACAGTCTAAACCCAGGGGAGAGTGCAACAGCTCAGGAGTCTGCAAGACATGATTATTGTGAGCATATAACAAGATCATGGCATAAGCAAACAGCCTCATGTATCAATGGACGTAGTGTATCAATATTTATACGTCAGACTGATACAGACACAGGAAGCAGTGTGCAAAGGTCAGGGAAGAATGAAGAGAAAGCAGAGACGTACACTAACTACAGCTAAAATAGGGAGGAGGGTGAAAAAACACAGAATGTCCCCTCCCCCATCCCCAAAGCTGTGGTTTTATCTCTGGCCAACATCCTACCTACATAATAAAATTATATAATTAAAATCAGAAGTCAAACAGAAGCAGAACCAAGAGGACAAGTCGCAAGAAATAAGAACTGTAAACTCGCCTGCCCTCGATGTCTTCCTAGCACCACCATCACATGCTCTCCCTCGTCTTTAGGGATGACGGTTTCCAGCATGTCCTGCTTTATATCTGTGGGAGAGAACAGCACATGGTACACAGAGATCATACCGAATAGTCAAAATCTAAACATACATCACATGGGTAGAAGTATGCGGAAACCCCAGTGTCAAGAACTGCTATAAAAATAGAATTGTCCACAATGTCATTTTACAGGAAGGCAGCTGATACCAGACACTGACTATGTACAAGAGCAGCGCTGTGTCTTGCGGCTTTCTTGAAGGTTCTCTATCCTTACAGAGGAGCTTTTTATATTTTTCTATGACTATTAACCCAGCATCCGAATAATGCTGTAGTCTGAGAGTCATATAGACATCCTGCAGAGAACACAAGGGTTAATCTTCTGCTGGTCTGCTCCATCTCTGGCTTGAGACTTCAGACTTAGCCAAGAGGGTAGAGCCTAATTTTAGTTTTTTAATGGGCAATGGGGGAAGGGGCTGCAGCCAGATGTCTCATAGTCAGACACAGGACAGTAAGGAGGAGAATGGAGCATGGCTAGACTCCTGGGACACAAGATTTTTTTAAATATATTTCTTAATTTTACTATGATACAAAGTAGGGACAAGGGCAAGAGATCAAGGTGTGAAGGGTTGGGCTGTCTCCATTTTCAGTATTTAGTGTTTCTTTAAATTATAATATTCAGGGTGCCTGCACCAGCACTAGGTACTCAACTACTTTCGGTAAACGTCCACTGACCGTAGTCTGCCATCAGGTGAAGGTCTGAGCTGAACAGTAGCTAAACGTGTCCAGTATTTACTTATGATTCATTCATCTCCTACCCCGCCCAGTTCCCCTCTGACCCCATCTAGTTCCTTTCATTCCCCCATACATTATTAGAGCCCCCCTTTTTGTGAACCCTCCTTAGTGCCCTTCTGCAATGTATGATGACATACGATGGTGGGGGTCCTGGGTGTTGGACCTCCACCACTCTAATATTGATGCTAAGGAATGGTCATCAGTATACAATCCCAGAAACAAAAAAAAGAGAATTCCAGCAGGATCTGTGCTCTTCACAGAGAAGATGCAAAGTGTTGACTTGGCACGAGTGGTGTGATGATCGCCGGTAGTGTTGGGCCCGTTCTTACCTTCCAGGATACGTCCACTTTCCGTCCGACAAACGCAGGTTGTGGGGCTCAAAACATCTTCTATCAACATCTGCATGGAGGAATAAAGGAATAAGTATGGAGAAGGATACAGGATTCTAACCTATCACTCTACTCAGTGCCACTAATGTCTGAACGGACAGAGGTCGAGTGTGAAAACCATAAGGGACATAAGGAATCTATCACACTGCGAAGAGTTAATTAACATAAGAACAAGAAATAATCAGAGCGGTGACAACACTGACATCTGCCGCTCTGGTCACCGTCCATAGGAACAATGTTTAACTCAATAACCTCTGGGAGTTTTGTAATTGTTCAACATTCAGAACCCTAAACCCCAGCCTTATAGCAGCATGCTCATGTATAGAGGCCCCAAACCACCTGACGGATAAGAATGCTACCAAGCAAAAAACACACAGGAAGAGTAGACATTACCTTGGAGTTGTAGTATTTTCCTCCTTTGTAACGCTTGTCAATAAATCGAACTTTTAAGTCGCGATGTAACCAACTGAGAAAGAGAGAGACAGATCAACTATTGTAGCCGCACAGCGCAAGGTATGGTGCAAGCGAGAATGAGTGCATGGCGGACGGGAGTGCAGTCATCCGATTTCACAGCTTTGGTTTTACAGGACCATACGGCTGGTGACATGACACATTCGTAAAGCAGTGAGGTTTACTAAATGCTGCAAATTCACAGAGCACCAAGAAGGGGTGGCGAGAGGTGCTGTGGGACAAGTGTGGCAGTTTTCTCACACCATTCCCCAAATGCACAAGCATTCTGGCTAAGTCTACATGTACTCTGAATAAGGATAATGGAATAAGTCTCTGCCAGACATTCCTGGTGGCAGCTTCTTTATAGGCACATTCACATCTCTTTTTTACGCTATGTTTGATGTATATGTTAAACAGATGCTTACGATGGATGGCATACAGCGACATCCTCACCATAGGGTTTCATTGTATAAAAATAAATAAAAATGTAGGATTTTGCTGGACACTGCAGGATGGAAATGTATAATATACTCTACTTTTCCGTCCTGATATGTATGTTTAATGTGGGACAAAAAGGATGTGTGAATAAACCCTCACCGAACAAAAGGATAGGGCATATATCTACTGTAAGGGAAGAGTCCAGACGTGTCCCCTCTGCTTGCACATTAGATTGTCAGCTGATCCAGCCAAAAAACATCTAATATGTATGGACAGCTTAAGAATAAGACGCAAAAGCTTCAGATAGAAAAGCCTTTTCATACAAATTTGTATAAGTGTATTTTGTACAGCTGTAGATCAGATTATTACAGAGCAGTCATATTGGCCACATTCTGTGTGGTTGTGCCTATAGTCATATGGCCACACAGGAAGAAGGATTAGGACATATCACACCCTCACGGACACTCTTACAGCAACTTCTCACCAGAAAACAGTCACTGTCTATAAGGCACACAATTTACCTCTGTTCCTCCTGTTTTTGCTTCTTCTTCTCTTTCTCCCTATCTGGGCTTCTGGGCCGATGTCTCTTGTCTCTGCTACTGGAGTGTCCATTTCTTTTCTGCTCTCTGGTCTCCTCTTCATCCAGCCTTTTTTGCTCTCTGTCTGGTGAGCGTTCCCGACGTTTCTCCTCTGTACCTTCACGCTGCTCCTTTTGCTGTTCTGCTTTACTTAATCGGCCTGGAAAATGATAAGGATACACGACATGGTAATGTATAGTACTACAGCCTAGACACTACCCATCAGATATTAAAGGGGTTTTCTACAAACATTTTTTTTTTTTTAAACTCGTTTTATTGAAAATTGCGTATCAGACACAAGAAAAGGAATCAAAACAAATACATAACATGTTGCGCACCAAAAAACGAGAATTTCAATGTAAATTCACTCAACGCACCACATCCCACCTCGCCAGGCCCTCGTCCCATCCGGACCATATAACGTAGACTCGGTACAGAAAGAATATAAATCAGGACATGCGTAATACTGTATACATCAGTTATCATGTACAAAACATGCAGTCAATAAGTCAAGTATAACAACAAGGATACACTCCAAAACGAGAGGTCGTGGATACTCCCGGTGTCTCGCACCCCTCACGGCATGAGTAAATTAATGGCAGAGCGCAATGAGGGAGCCGTATATTGGGTTACCGGAGAATTGCACCATGCTCCCCACACCTTATGGAATTTCTGAGGGCACCCTCTCCCTTTATACACAATCTGGTTATAAGGAAGAACAGTATTAACAAGTTTCTTCCACTGAGATACTGATGGGGGTTTCGGAGCCATCCATCGCAGTGCGATAGCTTTCCTAGCATAAAATAAAGACTCCCTCAAAAGGATTCTAACATGGTGTTGCCATATTTCTTCATCTAATACGCCGAAAAGGCATATCTCTGGGGTTAATGGTATAGGTTTAGCCAGAACTTCCACCAGGAGATCCACGACCCCTTTCCAAAAACATTGTATGATCGGACATTCCCAAATCATATGCCAAAAGTCTGCCTGTGGACAAAGACACCTAAGGCATCCGGGGTTGGGCAGACGTCCCATTTTGTATAGACGGGAAGGTGTCAAAAAACATTGGTGTAGAATATATGTTTGCATCAGTTTGTTGTTAGCTGAAGGTGACACATGTTGAGGAGATTCAAGGATGTCTTGAAACATCTCATCTGTGAGAGTTGGGATATTTATGCTCCATCGCGTCAAGGCCGGGGCGTCCAAAGTGGACACCTTGGCCTGTATCAGATGTGCATATAAAGTAGATATCAAACCCCCAGGGCCCTGTGAGCGAAGTATGCCGATAAGCGGATACTCAGATATATTGTCCAATCGATCCGGGAACTGAGAAGAAAGTGCATGTCTAATCTGTAGATATCTAAAGAACTGCGTTCTAGGGATGCCATAGGAGGAGCTTAGCGAGTCAAACGTTTTAAAAACCCCTTGTATGTACAGGTCACTAAGAGAGGACACGCCATACTGCGACCAGGCCCGGGCGCCAGGCAGGGCAAATAACGTCGGCAGACCAGGGTTGTGCCAAAGCGGGGTCTCTGCAGGTATATCAGAATAAGCGGACACCTTTTTCGCCTGAAGCCAGACCTGTCCCGCCAGGGCATGGATGGGCAACAATTTCCCCCTAAACAAGGCCGGGTGTTCCAACACCGGCCACAGATTATGCAGACCCAGGTGGTGAGCCAGATGTGCCTCGGACCTCGGTAGGGGATCAGATGAGAGCCACTTCCTAATAAAACGGAGCTGTCCTGCCAGGTAGTAAAGAAACAGATCAGGGAGTGATGTGCCCCCGAGCTGCTTTGGTCGTTGTAGAGATGACAACCTAAGCTTAGATCTAGAGTTTCCCCATATAAAGGAGATAATGAGGGAGTCCATTTGTTTAAAAAATCTAAGGGGCACGGACACAGCAGAATGGCTTATAGCATATAGACATTTGGGTAGTACTATCATTTTAACTAGGTTGATTCTACCAGCCACCGACAAAGGCAGTGTAGCCCAAAGATTAAACTTAACCCTAAAGTGCGAGATGAGCGGAAAGATGTTCTGTTCCAAAAAACACCTATGGTCCCTAGATATAAAGATGCCCAGATATTTACAGGTTGAGACTGTAGTCAATCCACATACCACATTCCCCTCAGCTACACTTGACGCACGGCCAATATGCATGTATGAGGACTTAGTCCAATTGGTCCGTAGGCCAGAATAATTACCAAATTCGTCAATTATAGCCATGGCTCTGGGCAGGGAGTAAGTCATCGGCATAGAGTGCTGTTCTCTCCTCCCGGGTGCCTATCACTATGCCTTTATATATGGGGTCATTCCGAAGCAGTATTGCCAAGGGTTCCACCGCCAGAGCAAACAGTAGCGGTGACAATGGACATCCTTGTCTTGTACCCCTACCCAAAGGAAAGTAGGAAGACAACGCGCCATTAATGGACAGTGCCGCTCTAGGGGAACAGTATAGAAGGGAAATCCAGGTAACAAACCCCTCTCCAAATCCGTATCCTCGCAACACCTGCAATAGAAAAGGCCACTCGACAGAGTCGAACGCCTTTGTTGCATCTAAAGAAGCCATCGCCCAGTCATGTGAGGATGATGCCCCAATCTGAGTTATCACCTGAGCCCTTCTAAGATTATCCGATGTGGATTTTCCAGGCATAAAGCCTGTCTGATCCGGATGGACAAGGTCGAGAACAACAGAATTTAGCCTTTTCGCCAACATTTTAGTAAGGAGTTTATAATCTATATTAAGCAGTGATATAGGCCTATATGAGCCACAGTCCAGCGGATCCTTGTCAGGCTTAAGTAACAGGATAATGGTGGCGTCATAAAAGGACTCCGGGAGACTGCGGCCCACAAAGGCAGCGTTATAACAGTCAAGCAACACCGGGAGAAGCAGGCCCCCATACTGGGCATAAACCTCCACCGGGATGCCGTCCGGACCCGGCGATTTGCCCCTTGCCATATCTGCCAGGGCTCCCGATAGCTCCTCTAGCGTAAAAGGGGAATCTAAAAATTCACGTTGGTCTTCTGACAATGTAGGAAGGGGGAACAAGCCCAAATAGGTGGCAAGCTCTCCGTCAGTGACTTTAAGCTTGGAGAGGTATAACTCACTGTAATACCTATAAAATCTGTCACTAATGGCCAAGCTATTGGACAGTACCTCCCCCGTCTCTGAATGTACTCGTAGTATTGCAGGTGAGGCTGTGTTTTGATGTATCAGTTGAGCTAGAAAGCTGCTCGACTGGTTGCCGAGTTCGTAAAACTTCTGTTTGCTAAAAAACAGAGACCTACGTGCCTTGTCATGCAGTATATGCAGATATTGTCTACCCGTCTGCAACCATTGAGACCTAGCCTCATCAGTTGGATTAGCCACGTAGGCGGCTTCGAGCGAGGCACACTGGGTCGCCAAAGTGGTCTCCAACAGCGAGGATTCCCTCTTTACAAAGGAAATGGAGGACTTAATACAACCCCTAAGATATGCCTTCATAGTTTCCCATAAGAGGAGCGGAGAAGTGTTTGGGGAATTAATGGTCAAAAACGTCTGAAGTTGATCAGGTATTCGATCATGTGGTACAAATAGTTTCAACCAAAATGGGTGGATTCGCCAACCCTGTCGTGGCTTAGCAGCCGTACTACTATTTAATTGGACCAACAACGGGGAATGATCAGACACTGCCCTGGGTAAATAGGATATGGTCTGCAACAAAGAATATGCTTTAGTATTTCCAAAAGCATGGTCAATCCTGGACAGAGTATGTCTGTTGGCAGAGTGACAGGAAAAGGTGCGGGCCTCCGGAAACCGGACCCGCCACAAATCCAACCACCCCAATTCACGGATCACTCCGGCCATTGTAGTAGGGCGAGGCAGAGAGGGGGGAACCTGGCTCCGCGGAGAACCGATCCAATGCAATATCCATAACTTTGTTAAAGTCACCCAAACATAATGCAATAGCCCCAGGGAATCGGGTCGCAAACTGCGCAGCCTGCTGGAGCACAGCGAGATCAGACGCCGGTGGCAAATACACACCCAGGATAACATACAGGACAGAGTCAACCCAGGCCTGGACAAAAAACGTATCGTCCCTCGGGGTCCCTTACAATGAGGCCTGGCTCCCACCTGAGTCTACGATGCACCAAGATGGACACCCCCCTGGAATAGGAAGTGTGTGTAGAGTGAGCCGCCCACTGAACCCATGGCTTCTGAAGTCGCCTGGAATTGTCTGGAACCAAATGAGTTTCCTGAAGGCATATGAGGTGTGGGTCAGCCCTCCTAATCTGAGAGAAAACCAACGACCTCTTTCGTGGGCTACCCAGGCCCCTCACATTCCAAGATAGTACACTAAAGGACGCCATGGTCGTCTAAGAGTGTAATGTAATCATGGCAATTCAGGACCCCAAAAGTGACCCGCCTATGAGTGTGTAGCGCGTGGCTGAGTGAAACACAAAGTGGTGTGCAGCAACCTAAGAACCATATACAAACGAAATGAACCATTACACCCCTAAAGGGTGTGAGACATACTACTGGCATAAACAAACAATATTTGTTAAATTAACCGTGGCTACAATTAACGGGGGAAGAAGTGCACCCACAGTGGTTGGTATACGGGGCACTGTCTTAAAGGTATGGATAATCACTAGGCTAGGAGATATACTATTCAACAGAGCCAGGTTCACATGAGTAAATGAGATACACCGGCGCCCCGGGGGTCGCCAGCCCAGGTAACTATAAGACTACAGGATACTATAATAACAGAACCGCACTTTTCATAAAACTACTTATGCAATAAACAAGAGCATCCCGTAATACATAAGTCCTTATGTATGGTCCGATCGGACCTCTCACCACACGCCGTCAGGATCATCGTCTCGGAGATCGAGGAAGAAGAGATAGCCAGTCCTCCACATCCCTCGGTGAAGTAAAGAAAAGGGACCTGCCGTCATGGACGACCCGAAGACGTGCTGGGTAAATCATGGAGTATTGTATAGCCTTTTCTCTCAACCGCCTCTTAACGGCCACGAAGGATGCTCGGGTCTTCTGGAGAGCCGCCGAGAAATCTGGAAACATGGCCACTGCTGCTCCGTTGTACTTAAGCTCGCCGGCCTGGCGCGCAGCCCGCAACGCCGTATCCCGATCCGTGCTGTTAATCAGACGGGCCAACAAGGGTCGAGGAGGTGCGCCCTGAGGCGGCGGCGGTTTAGCCGGAACCCTATGGGCCCGTTCCACTGCAAATATTGGTGAGAAGTGAGCCTCCGGCAGGACATTTTTCAGCCACCCCTCCACAAAGGCCCGAGGATCTTCACCCTCCGCCCGCTCCGGCAGGCCCAGGATACGGAGGTTGTTTCGTCGCAATCTATTCTCCAAGTCATCCGCACGCTGGGTCCACAAACTTGCAGCTCTCTCCAGCTCCTGGAGTTTGGCAGGAAGTGGGTTAACAGTGTCCTCTACCTGAGAGACCCGATCCTCCACCTCACACACCCTGCCTCGCAAGGTCTGAAAGTCCTGACGGAGCAGGCCCAGGTCGATTTTTACCTCCTCAATTTTCCCGGTCAGCGAGGAAGTGCCGGCATGGATCGCCTCCAGTAGCTGTCCAGTAACTTGCTTTAAAGTGGGCTCGGGGTCCTCCTCTGGAAGGGCAGGAGAGGCTGCCTCAAGCGATGGTGATGTAGAAGAGGATGCTGCCCTGGAGAACCCCCTCAGGCGATCAGAGACAGAGGTTGATTGCGGGCGACTCATTTTAGAGAGTCGGCGGCCGCTCTTCCTGCGTTCCGTACGGGTGGATATGTTGGCAGAGGAGGAGGTGTGATTGTAGCAAGACCTGGCCGGCCCCAGAGGATTATAGACAAGGTCTCTGGCTAATAGCAGTTGCACAGTAGGAGCCTCTATGTCAGGCCACCAGGGCCAATAAGCCAGCCGAGGACAGACAGTAACTCAACAGTCCAATAGTATCGATGGCAACAGACTCTGGATTATAAGCGATGTCTCCAAGAGAGAGCCGTCAGCAGAGTAATGAAATAAATAGATTGCCAGGAGGAACTAAGAGGGAACGGATGGCAACCCAGCGATCCAATAGTGCCGATAGCAACAGTCACTGGATTATAAGTAAGGCCTCCAAGAAGGCCAGTAGCGAAGTGATGGAGTAGATAGATTGCCAGGAGGAACTAGAGGAGGACAGATGGTAACTCAACAGTCCAGTAGCACATACAGCAACCGTCACTGGATTATAAGTAAAGCCTTCCAGAGAAGCAGTCAGCAGGACGATAAATCGTACAGAGGCACACACCTTCAATGGGTCAGAGACAGTTGATGGCTGCCACAGATATTGCCTTGCACTACTGCCCAGAGGAGCCAGGGGATGGTCCTATCGTGCCCAGCAGCAAGCAGGAGAGAGGAATGCCGGCTCCCAAACTTCCAGGCAGGGATAGAGGGAACCGTCAGAGATAGGCTCAGCTCGCCAGGAACGCCAGACTCAGCGCCCCCTCATCAGCACATGGCCAAACCGGTCAGGGTTAAAATGGCCGCCCGCCACGTGGAGAGAGGGGAGACCGCCGTCCGGGTGCCAGCAGGACCAGCGGCCCCAGCGGTGCCTGCACAGCCCAGGCCGGCCCACGAGCGCAGCCCCAGAACGGCAGCTCCACCCCAGCTCCAGGCCACAGCAGCGCGGGACAGAGCGGCTCCGGCAGCGGCGGTGGGAGTGTATGGCCGCCGGCCACGTGTAGCGATCACCGACTACTACCCAACGGAGAAGGACACCGGCAGAACGGGAGCTCTGGAACCAGGAGGAGGGCCTCAGAAGTGCGTTCCAGCGGACAGCGAACCCGGGCACCGGTAAGCAAGGATGGATTTCAGGATGGATGAGCGGCTCTAGCCGGAGCTCCGCTCACATGCGACCGTCCATGTCGCGCGCTAGCCACGCCCCCCCCTCTACAAACATTTTTAATGACACTTGAGCCTTCCATTCACTTTAATGAAACATTAAAGCCAACAAGACTGGCATAAATATTCCTGAGGAAAAAAAAAAAAGAAAAGAAGAACTGGGAAACCCACTTACTTCCCTGTTACAAAGACTATTACAATTTTGGCAACAGAATGGCTACTCAGCACCTCCTAAAGTATTCTGGCCCTTTACCATGCAAACAAGCCTGTTCCTAGAGGTATACACACAGAGCCATTATGCGTCATAAACAACCCACCATAACCTTTCTTAAAAATATGCACAATATCGCACTAACAAATGCACTTGGTTGGAAATATGCATAGAAAAGTAACCCCTTCTGTCCAACACTTAGCACCATCTGGCTCAGATCCTGTGTATACAGGTACTAATCTGATTGCATTTAACAAGGTTCCTGCCCTATTTCAAGTCCTGAATGCTATCCCTCTGCACAGTGTCCAGCCTCCTCCATTATTAGAGACTGATGTTCCAGCCTTTCTGCAGTGCATGCCATGGTTATCTCACCCAGATTACCGCTAAGTGCACCCATTACATTTGTCACAGTTGTCCCGTATGACAGTCACAGTGTCTGCTGATATGACGACTTAGTTGCAGTGTATTATGCCTGTTGGCAAGGTAGTGAGATAATATAATAGATGTACCCCTGGACACCATTTCAATCCATTTACACCCTATGGTCACATTGCATAAGGGCAATAGGGGTATTTGTCACCCTAGAACACGTTAGATACTGGTGTTGCTATGGACTTGTAGCACCTAGAGAGTTAAAACAGACGGCATCAGAGTTACCACAAGATAGGGGATAACTTGCTGATCGGAGGGGGTCCGTCTGCTGGGACCCCCACAAATGCTGGTGCGGAACGGAGTAGCAAGCAGGTTAAGTATCGTACATTGCTCCATTAATTTCTATGGGACCGCCAGAGATAGAGTGCTGTGTTTTGGTAATCTCCGGTGATCCCATTGAAATGAATAGGAGCAATATGCGCTGCCCAATTTTCCACTCCATCCAAAACGGGACTGCAAAGCGCCTACACGTTCTCATGACCGGTAGGGGCCTCAGTGGTTGGACTCCCACCGACCAGCAAGTTGTCTCCCTAGCCTTTGGATAGGGAGCAACTTTATGTTACCGGAATACCCATTTAAACATAATCCATGACATGTAAGTGACTTTGTGGCAAAGGGTAATTATACATTACACATACATATATTCAACCAGGTCTGGAATATACACATACATCTGATATTCTGCCCCAATTCTATACAACGACAGGCCTATGTTCTTTCAGAAACAGCATGAGCCCATAGCTCTACCTCTAATAATGCATCAGGAGGCGTTATGTCATCTGCACACTTAGGGTAATCATTCAGTTCATTGAACACTATCAGTAATAAACTTTCCTCTAATGCCTTATTTCAGAGACTGTAAAGTGATCACAGGTATATACAGCTGGCCGCCACCCAACTGTACCTAGTAAATCATTAACCCTTGTGTAAATACATATCCAGGTAAACAAATAATCACTCCTTTCTACAAGATAAGAAACTGCAAAGAGGTAGAAGCTGAAATTTGACTTGAAAATCTGCTGCGTTATCTCAACCTGGACATTGGGTGGAGGAAAGAATCACAGGAGGCTGCAGAAAAATTGTGTGCAACACCCATCATGTGAGTGCATGCTGAACCAGTACAATCTGATGTAGTTATTATCTGAAGCGTGTTATAAATCAGAATGGGAGTGACAGGGTGCGTCTGTCTCCTGCCGCTTCCAATCATAATGCCTGGCTGAAGACTATTCGCCATCTTGTACTTACTAAGATCTTTTGCATATTTGTTGTACTCTGCACTGTTGACCAATCGTATTGCAAACTGGGACACGGTCACGACTTTCCCTCCGATTGCCAGCTTCACCATTGCTCGGCAGTTGTCTGCATCCAGGCCCTCGACCTATGTAGAGACAGACAAAATATGATCATGACACAAAGAGGAGACTCCATGTTGTCTCAGATTAATAACAATCACTATCCATACCTTCCCATATAGTTCTTTGTGGGCGCCGCTCTGTATCAACACTGTGCTTCCTGTACCAAGGCCTTTTGCTTCTTCCTCTGGTTTGTCCCCTGGTTTTAAGGGTCTACGAGGTTTCTGAGGCTCGAGGTCATTGATAGCAGATCGGTCTGCTCCTAGTCCTAGACCCTTTGGACGGAGTTTTTGCTCTAATGGCTTCACATCCCTACAAACCAATATGGAGAGTCAACAAAACATCTTCATTAAAATTCACTTTATTTTTTCTTATGGAACCCTCCATACCCAGGGGTTAGTGAGTGACCAAGGAAACCTAAAAATGCAAGTAGCTGGGAACAGCCAAACAATACAATTTCCCATTCAGCTAACATTGAAGCTACTGAGCCTGGCTTAGTATTCAGGTATTTATCATGCAGATGCCCAGACAGTGGGTGATACCATTAGCTTACCTATCAGATAAAAAAAAAAGAGAAGAGAGTTCTCAAATGGACTGAATTTGTGCCCCAGAACCCCAACAGAATGGTTTAGAGTGAAGGGGTGCAATGGCTTGGAAGTGCACATGGCCATACCTGGCACTGCACTGAAGCCACATTCACATGTAATAGGACTTCACCATTAAACTCCACTATGTCCTACTATAGACACTTATCTGCATGAATTGGGATAAATGTCTTAAACCCTGGGATTCCGAGTGATCAGGAGAATGGAGGTCCTCAAGCGCCCTCCTCAAGTCACTTATGAGACTACCAGAATGGAAGATCACTCATTAATTCCCTACCCTGTAGATAGGGAATAACCCCTTTAATGGATGCTTAAGGCACCCATAATACAGCACACTCACTGTTTGAAGGTCTTTCCAATGCCTTCTCCCTCCTTCCAGCCCATCCCTCTCAGCATGGCCATCCCATAATGTTCCACGGGCACCGCTTCATAGTCTGCAGCCTCTGCCTGTAGAAGAACATAATTTCAGCACACAATTGGATAAATGTAATGCACGGCACCCTGAGACATTACTGCATTTAGTCCTGTCCATGCAGTTAGGATAAAAGTCTGCTATTACAGAAGACTTACAGACTCTGGCCTCAGGGTGACATTTACTCTGTCTCCATCTTCATATCCATCAGGTACTCTGTTTTGCATGAGTAGGGGGATGCTGACGGTTTGGCCCCCCTCCGGATCATCCTGCTCCTTTTTACGAGATTCTGTATAAAACAGATATAGAATATATATTGGTATTTTATGTTATATTAAATACCTGCATAAATCGACATCTACCATGAATGTAAATCCTCTTATGAGCAGCAGTAAGAGTCTGAAATACATCTAGGCAAGTGGAGGCAGTTGCTCTAAAGAAACAAATAAATGCTATAGAGATGAATCGTGTCCAAGGGACCTGCCAGTACATAGTGGCACTGAAAAGTTAAGCACTAGCAGAGCAAGCCCATCCATCCGTTACATGGAGTTATTTACTTCAATGGCTGAGACATAAGTCTAAGTGAATAGCCAGTGGCAGCTTCCCTCAGCAATAAAAGCTGATAGCCAGGCATGCAGTGTATCGGGCTGGGTCCAAGGAGTTGTACCATGAACAAAACTTATACCCCATCCTAGTCTCTGATCAGTAAGGGGCATTGGAAGCCCCCTGTAATCACAAGTATGGGGGGGGGGGGTCTCAAATGCCCTGATTTAATGGGGCGGCAGTCATGCTTGCACGCCGCTGCTCCATTCATCTCTATGGGGCTGCTGATGCAAAGCCGAGTACAGCAGTTGGAGATCACCAGCAGCGCCATAGAGATGTATGGAGGGCACTTCTTTACAAGGGGCACTCAGGACCTCCATTCTCAAGATTTCTGGGGGTGCAAGCAGGTGAACCAATCAGATACCTATACTAAAAGGAGTGGTACCACAAACAAGTCTTATGTAATACCTGACTGAGTACTTTAGATGATCAGAAGTGTTTGCTAGAGCTTAATATACACTTAAAACATGGCCCAATACACCGCCCTGGGCCAATATAAAGTTCTACATCTGACCAGTACACTGAGAGAAAGCCCCCCATACCTTCAATAAGCTCCTGTACAGCCTGTGAGAGCACCGGGTCAAGCTCTTTCTGCGTGCCGCCATTTTCAGCTGTCTCTTTACTGGGCTGGGACCACCTATTCTTCTGTATAAGCGGGATCACTAGAGGCTTGTTCTCTGGGACTGGTTTAGTACTGCAAAGAGTGAAAACACAAAGGGTTAAATAACATTTTCTTCTAAAACACATATAAGATGCTGAGGGTCATGGGATAAATCCAGTGACATTAAACTGAACTGAACTCCTGCCACATCTACTGCTCTGCTTGAAGAAACATCAGGCCATGTTCACACGTTGATTTTTCAGGTAATCCATGGCTGAATCTGAAGCTGTAATCTGCTGTAGATATGGCAGCAATGTCATCTCTTTGTGATCTGTGCGGCCGACTCCATTCACTTGTACGGTGCTGCAGTTTCTGGCACCGCTGCACTCTGTCCACCCATCGTGAAGGATCAGTGGAGGTTCCATAGGACGTCCTCCACTGATCAAAGTGACGGCATATCTTATCCACAGAGTTCAGACGACCGCTGCAACCTCTTCACTGCTTTCCAAGAACAGCACCACACATCGGAGAGTGGCTTTGCCTAGTACTGCCGCTCTGCCTCATTCACTAAGGGACAGCGCTGCCAACAGGCTATGTGACGGATAAACATGACATGACTTGCACTGTAAAGCAAAGCACAGGCAAGATCTGTTGTGGTCTCAGGCGCCCACCAATTTGACCATGATGACCTATTCCAAAGACAGACCATTAATAATAGAGTCCTAGAAAATCCCTTTAATTGTGGCCACAGGACAGTACTGGGGAGACAAAAGCAGTCGCAGGTCAGGTCTTGAGTCTGACAGACGAAGGGATGTTTCCTACCGCCATATGAAAGACAAAAGACACAGCCCATGGGTTAGACGCATTTCCAGGCCCGACTGAGCCGAGGTCACAGCGTCATGTTATCAGCCCAGTCCTATCGAGCCACGTTCAGGAAATGCGGCTGTCACATGGACTGTGTTTCCTGGGCCTCAGAGGTCTCTGTACTATATGATCAGACATGGCGGTATCTTTAGTACTTGTAAATACTGGAAATGACAACCTTCATGCAGCGCGTGCTGATAAATCATTGCAAGTTCACAGGTCGGTGATTCTTCTCAGAATGAGTAGCCATATGCGTATTCTGGATTACAGAATGAGTCATGTAGCACTAGTGCCAAAAGTCCCCGTTTAACCTCTTCCTGCCTCCTGTACTGCATCAGGCGCTCTTGTCAATTTATGTGCAGGGTTGGACGCCTACCAAAAACCAGGTAACCAAGGCACCTACAAACTTGTGACCTACACCATTACTTCTAGCTACAAATATCCAGCCTCTTCCTCGTGCCAATAACATCACTTTCATGGGTCACATGGTAGAGCAGCAGCTCAGTCCCATTACAGTGAAGAGGGTTGAGGTGCAATACCAAGCACAGCCTGTACAATACATATGGCGCTGTGCTTGGTATTTAATCAAAAGGTTGCAGCACTTACCCAAATGCTGTGCCCTTTTCAACAAGCTAATAACTAGGAGTCCTGGGTGTCAGACCCCCACAGCTAGCCCGCCTCTCCCATACATGCCTGGGAGAGGTTATGTGTGAACAGCGCTGAACCCCTGAGGAACACTAATCGTTTCATGGTATGCTTGCAGGATGTCACTGGTCTCATAAGCAAAATTTATAGAAAACATCATGTTGGGTCATGAATTGATACTCGGCAGTAGGAGCTGCAGGCTATCACAAACATTTTCCAAAACATATAAAATAAGATACGTGAATTTTTCATCACTGAAACAGTGTCTGACAACGGCGTCTCATCCAGGCGTTCTTCACTATGTGATCAGCTTATTGTGAAAGGATCTTTCTAAAAAGTAAAGACTATCCAAATCAACCCCCAAGTGATCAGCTGTAATAGAGGGGCATCTCAATAAATTAGAATATCTTTGAAACGTTTATTTATTTCAGTAATTAAATTAAAAAAGTGACCTCCTATATTTTCTAGATTCTTTACACACAGAGTCTTCTATTTCAAGTGTTTTATTTCTGTAAATGTTGATTATGGATTACAGGTAATGAAAACCCAAATCTAAGAAAATTAGAATATTGTAAAAAAGTTCAGTATTGTAAATTCAGTGTCACCTGCCAAGGTTTCCTAAGCCTATAAATGGTCCCTCAGTCTGGTTCAGTAGGACACACAATCATGGAAGACGCTGATTATGGATTGTATTACTGAATTACTGAAATGAAGGAACGTTTCACAGATATTCTAATTTATTGTGATGCACCTGTATGTGAGGAAACCACAAATGCAGGAACTTTCTATGGTCTGGGAACCTGCACCCCCTGTTCCTCCTTACTGCATGACCACTGTGAGAGGTCTGAATATAGTGGTGGCCATACAAGCGTGCTGCTGCTATGTTCAGTGTCTATCAGACTGATGGAGATAGTCAACTGCAGTGCTTGGCTACCTCCTTCAGTCTCATAGACACTATGTATAGCAGCGGCACACTTGTATGGCCACCAGTATATTCAGACTGCTCACTGGGCTTGGATCCCCTATACTAGTGACTGTTTCAATGGGGACCCCAGCGATCAGATGTTATCGCCTATGCGGTTATAAGTATCAGCTGTAGGAATACCTCTTTAAAGGGGTTGTACCAAGTTCTGATTTAAGATGGGGGACAGGGGTCTAATTGCAGCAATCCCAAGAACAAGGGTCCAGATCTCCTGGCCTGATGGTACGGCAGGCCAAGCATATGCTCCGCCACTCTAATTGTTCTCTATGAAGCCCCGGAGATAGCTGAGCACTGTACTTATCTATCTGCTGTGCTCCCACAGAGAATGAATGGAGCGGAAGGACACATGCTCAGCCTGTCACTCCATTAGAGTGGGAGCATAGCGTACCCAGTTATCAGGATTGGTGGGGGTTCCAGCAATAAGACCCCCACCGATCACGAAGTTGTCCCCTATCCTATCCATAAGTATAACTTCAAAACTCAGTACAATCTCTTTAAAAGGGGTTGTCCGGGACCTATTAAAGTTGGATACTGATGACCTATCCACAGAATAGGTTATCAGTATCAGATTTGCCCGGGGTCTGTGTGTCAGACTCTAACCGATCAGCTGGAAACTGTATACCAGGTATATGGCCGGCACCAGCTCTGCTCCTATTGAAGTGAATGGGAGCAGAGCTGCAGTATCAGGTGCCAATACTACAGTGTACTGACAGGAAGATGTATACAGTGTACGGAGCTCCATAAACTGTAGTGGTGGCGTCAGGAACTGCAGCTCCGCTCCCATTCACTTGCATAGGAGCAGATCTGGTTCCCGCCGTATACCATATATACAGTTTCCAACTGGTTAAACAGCTGATCAGCACAGGGTCCAGGTGTCAGACCCCTAATGATCTGAAACTGATGACCTATCCTTTTGATAGGTCATCAATATCTTTGTATGCCAGGTCCTGGACAGCCCCTTTAAAAATGTAACAGGCGGGGGGGCGGAGCCTACTTTGGAACGGAATGGCTGGATAGTTGTAAAGCTCCAGGCCTGAGTCCTATATAGCGGCAAGAAAAAGCGACGTTCCTGTGGACTGTACTTACCTAACGGCACAGGGAGCGCTTGCTAATCTCGAGGATGCCGAGAAAGAAGAAATCTGCGGTTAAACCGCAGAAAATTTCAGATTTTTATTTCCCCCACGTAGGAGGGGAAAACCAAAATGGCGGCGGTTTGCGCTCCAACGCGGTCTCCAGGGCCTCATCTCCGTCCCGAGACTCTCCGGAGGAGCCGCTCACCCTCTCCGCTAGACGGAGAGAGCTGTCAGAGCCATCGATTCCACAGCTGATGGGGTGCGGAGGTCCGGAGGCACCGGGGCCGTCTCCCCGGCGGGCCGAGGTGAGCGCGGTTCCGGGGCCTTCTCCTGCCGATACACCGAGGCCTACAGGCCTAAACAACGCGGAGGCATCCCACTTGCCCACAGCCAGCCCGGTCAAGCAGAAACCCAGGCTCCAGCACACTGGGTCTCCAGAAGGGGAGGTGAGCGATACCACACTGTCTGTACCGCCATCTATCGACTTTTTTGCAGATATTCCAGCTACTGCAAGCCTACTTATTGAGGCCTCCATGAAAAACATGCTTATGGCCTTTTGTAAATCACTGACAACTGACATGGCTTTAATGGTTAAACCGCTAGATAGAGATCTCCAGGAATTGCAAAAACGTACGGTTCATGTAGAATCTAAAATGGCGGAGTTTGCTGAATCACATAATGCTCTTATAGATGCACACTATGAGGTGGAAAAAGATGTGTCGTTTCTGAAAACTAAAATAGCAGACTTGGAAGACCGCTCGCGGCGCAATAATCTGAAGTTTAGAGGGATTCCAGAGTCAGTGTCTGCGAACAATTTGACAGCTTTCCTTCAAGACCTGATACGCACGCTCTTACCAGACCTCACGATAATGGACTTAACCATTGATAGAGCGCATAGAATCCCAAAGCCTTCACACCTGGACGAAGCCGTACCCAGAGATGTATTAGCAAAAATCCATTGTTACCGCACTAAAGAACTGGTGCTGCTGACCTCACGGAAATTAGGCCGGATACCTGACCCGTACCAGAAAATTTCCATCTACTCCGACCTTTCGGCCGCAACTCTACAATTGAGAAAGCAATTCATCCCTATTACTACGACGCTATGCCACCATAACATCCTATATAAATGGGGATTCCCGGTCAGAGTGATCATATCTAGAAACAACCTTACTCATGTCATCAAATCTCTGGAAGACGGCAAACAGTTGCTAAACAAGTGGGACATTCCGCTCCTTGACCCGACGCCCAAATTACCACCTGGCCCAGTGTCTGATGATTGGCATCAAACGAAAACCCCAAGACGTCCACCAAAAGGGCTGCACAGCTAGATACTCACCTTAAAATGGATTCCGTATGTCCACTACTGCTGAACTTATCCCCCCAGGATTACAACAGCCGCTGGTCCGCTGTACCACATTTCCTTTCTCTGTTTTGTTAAGGTGGCTTAGCCGCTGGTTTCAGTGTTTTTATAGTTTGTTTTTTCCTCGGTTTTGGCACTTGGGACGCTGTGAGTACACATGGCAAAGACGAATATGCTTCTTCCTGTTACTGGTAATTTTGGATGTGGGTGGTTGTGGTACGATTATTGCAGCATTACTAACTGTAAAGTATGGTACTTAATATTATATCCATGAATGTCAGAGGCTTGAACTCCCCTCAAAAGAGAGCCCATTTGTGGCGAGAGGCCCGAGCTCAAGGCTGTGACATTCTTGCAGTTCAAGAAACACATCTTTTAGAAGCAGATGCCTTTCGAGTCAAACATTCAGCATACCCACATATATTTCACGCTCATTGCTCCTCCAAGCGTAGGGGAACACTAATTGGGATCAGAGATTCAGTGGCATTTCAGCTGGTGTCCCACCATACTGACCCGGGAGGGCGATTTGTCATATTAGTCTGTATCCTTAATAATGTCACGTACACATTGGTTTCGGTTTACGCCCCGAACAAAAAGCAGGTGTCTTTCTTGGGGAGACTTATGAAAGTAGTGGAGATAAAAAAGCAAGGATGCTTAGTATTAATGGGAGACTTTAACATGGCTCCAGACCCAGTGGCAGACACTACTTCTGGCACAACGACACGTCATCCTTCATTTTCGCAGGCTATATGGCGTCATGACTTATTTGATGCATGGCGTATCCTGCATAATACCGAAAAAGATTACACCTACTATTCTATGGTTCATAATAGTTATTCCCGAATAGATCTATTTTTATAATAGAACAAACTAGTATTCCCTTGGCCGTGAAGTCAGATATTTCACAAATAACATGGTCAGACCATGCAGCAATAACCTTGACTCTCAGAGAAAAATATGAATGCCCTAGAGCGTACGTATGGAGGTGCAACGAATTCTTAATGTCACAGCCAAAATACAAAACAATCCTGGAAAATGATCTGAAGGAATTCTTTCAGACCAATGCTCCTTCTGCCCCTAGCCCTGATATATTGTGGAATTCACATAAAGCTTTTATCAGAGGAACATTTATCCGTTTAGGACACATTGAAAAGAAAACTAGGCTAGCAGAAATTGATCGACTATTGCACCAAATAAAGTCTATCGATAATAGTAATAAAAAAATCTCCTTCCCCCTCCAATGCAGCACAGTTGGCGACATTACGCCATCAACTGACAGCCTGTCTACTGCATAACTATGAGAAAAACTTGAAAAGGGCAAAAGCGACTTATTACTCTCAATCTAACAAGGCAGGGAAGCTTCTAGCGTCCAAACTTAAACAAAAACATGCACGGTCCAAAATTCCATTTCTCCAAAGCAAAGACGGCACACACAAAATTTATGATCCTAGCGGCATCGCCAATGCCTTTAAAGCTTTCTATGAAGACTTATACAACATTAGAGAGGATTCCTCTGTAACACTTCCAACGAAACAAGAAATTGCCAAGTTTCTCGCAAGTACTCAATTGCCCACACTTACAGAAACACAACTGGACTCTTTGAATGAGCCCATCTCACCTTCAGAACTGCTATCAGTGGTCAAGTCGCTGCCACCTCAAAAGTCCCCGGGCCCAGATGGCCTTACTAACGAATATTACAAAAAGTTTTCCCCACTCCTGTTAAGCCCGCTGCTGTTGTTTTTAACGGCTGCGGTGGACTCCGGCACTATTCCAGGGGAGAATCAGGAGGCCCTGGTGGTGACATTGCCTAAACCGGGCAAGCCTGCCATCAGCCCCCAAAATTTTCGACCAATATCCCTATTAAACTCAGATTTAAAAATTTATGCCAAAATTATAGCGAATAGAGTAGCGGCTTGTCTTCCGAGCTTGATAAACCATGATCAAGTGGGATTTGTGAAGGGGAGGCAGTCATACGACAATATTAGACGCATTTTGAATATTATACACCACATTAACTCTAGAAAGATGGAGGCGGTGGTTCTCGCATTGGACGCCGAAAAGGCGTTTGACAGGATTTGCTGGTCGTATGCCTTCTTGGTGCTCAGGAGCATGGGGTTCACTGGAGCTATTTTAAGAGCAATTGAGGCGCTGTACTCTGCACCATCTGCAAGAGTATTCACTAATGGGGTAGTGTCGGATCCCTTTTTAATAACGAACGGGACTAGACAGGGGTGCCCCCTCTCGCCGCTGATATTTGTTCTCTCGATGGAACCACTGGCCCAGGCACTCAGACTGGACCCGGACGTGGGTGGCATTGCTATACGGGACAAAACTCATCTTATATCACTCTATGCAGATGACATCATTCTTACCCTGTCCAACCCACAAAATTCTATTCCCCGACTTATGGAGATTATTGCTAAATTTGGGCACCTATCATTTTATAAACTAAATATGGCTAAGTCACAAGCCTTACCTTTCAATATTCTTCCCCCCTTGCTGCAACCCTTACAATCGCGATATGACTTTGATTGGAGGAAAGATGGCGTTCAATATCTGGGGATACAAGTGACACCCTCTTTAGGGGCCCTATATAGACATAATTATACACCCATGTTGAAAATAATGCAGGATGAGATGGAGCGATTGTCCAAAGTAGATGTGTCTTGGATGGGGCGGGTCGCAGCCTTCAAAATGTTATTACTGCCTAGACTCTTGTACCTGTTTCGCACACTCCCGATATCCATCCCGGTTTCGTTTTTCGAAACCATGCAAAGGATGATTTCGAAATTCATCTGGAGTGGAAAGAGACCCAGAATTAATAAAAGCTTCCTATTTAAACGAAAAGAGGCAGGAGGACTGGGAGTACCAGTGGTACAGAATTATTACATAGTGTCCTTAGTTACACAATGTGCTAGATGGAGATCAGCGGACACCTCGGTTCCATGGTTACATATTGAGCATTCGTTTATATATCCCTTAAAGTTGATGGATGCCCTGTGGGCGCCCTTCTGGAACATTCCTACGCCTAAGTCCTTCTCCCCAATCATGCAAGCAGCAGTGACCGCATGGAAGCTGCTCCACGGGAAAGCAAACCCTACAAGTCATTTTTGCACCTCAGAGATGCCTTTGTCACTTCTGGCCTGGGCGATAGAGGACCTGGTAACTTCAGGGTGGGAGGCGAGAGGGATTACACGGGTCTCCCATTTACAATCCGGTACCACACAAATTTTATCATTTACAGAGATTACACGGAAATTTGGGATTCATGGTGGTGACTTCCTTAAGTACTCTCAAATATGTCACTTTATATCTAAGAATCCAGTATCGCAACTACCCCACAGTAGTACGATATTCACCTGGTTGTCGACTAAGATGAGGGGATTGCGGTTTCTATATGACAAAATGGATGGAATAGCGACTTTTACCAAATCAATACCATTCCGTTGTTGGGAGAGGGATTTGGGGAGAGTCATTACTTTGGATGAGTGGGAACAGGCAATTAAGCTAAGTCATTCATCCTTAAAATGTAGCACTCACATAGAAACAGCGATGAAAATTACATTGAGGTGGTACCGTACCCCCTCTACTTTACAAATGATATACCCTTCCGCCTCTGGAAACTGTTGGAGGGGATGCGGGGGGGAGAGGAACCCTTCTCCATATTTTGGGACAATGCCCCATTATTCATGGATATTGGAACAGAGTCTTTGATATGCTATCAGAAATATTTAATTTTCACTCCCCATACGCCTCTCCTCTGGCCATTCTATTGATTGGAATTCCCGAGGAATGGAATGACTTTAAGAAACTCCTGTGTAAGATCTTGACTATAGCCAAATTATTGTTGGTGCAACGATGGAGATCGGTGACCCCTCCGTCTGACTCCACACTGTTGCAGGCTATTAATACTACATATGCCTACGAGAAGGTAATTGCATTAGGAAATGACTCATATCATAGCTTTAAAAAGATATGGGATGCGTGGATTCACTCTCGATTTGCCTCATAATGGGAGCCATGGAGTTGTACAGAGTCCGCTCTTGTACATGGCAATGGGTGTGGAGATGTAGGAAATAGAGAAGAGGTAGAAAACATGAAAGATTGTCTATGAAAGACAGTCTATGAAATGTCTCACACTAACCCTAATAAAGTGCCTACTTGTTCTTGTTACTGTTATTGTTCAACATTTATATAAATTTTATTTTTTTGTCTTGTTGATGTACAATTCAAAGATTTACCATGAACAAATTCAAATCAGAATGTATAGTGCAATGTATGTCAATTTTGTTTGTACATTTACTGTGAAAACCAAATAAAAATTATTGAAACTAAAAATGTAACAGGCATAGCATTACCTTTATGACAAGTAACTATTGTGAATGTGGCCGCAAGTACGTATTTTTGTAACCGTTTCCTCCGCTGTGGACGATCCGTCCCATGTAGACGTCTCCTATGAAGCCTGCATGCTGTGAATGTTTCCACTGAGGACGTTGCAGCTTAGGCCACGTTCACATTTGCGCTAGAGCCTTTTTCTCCCAGCGGTTTCAGTTTTAAAACGACAGACCCCATTAAAGAAAATGGAGTCCATCGGTCTCCGTATGTAACCGCAATTGTAGCCGGCCTCTTGTCCGTTTTTCTGGTTCTCTGACGGACCAGAACAATAGTCAGTTCAACGCAAGTGTGAACCTGGTGTAAGCCGGAATCCACATACAAGGATTTCAATGTGCTTTTTGGGACCTTCGCTGTGAAAAGCTGACAAATCCACAACAGGATTGCCATGCTGCCGACAGCCCTCAATTCAGGTTGGATATTTTCGGTACGCGTGCACAGGGTTTGTAAAACCAAATCCATGTGTACAGTGCTTTAGTGCAAAATCTGCACCAAAAATCTGCAGCAATGTGGAACAGTGTGAACTGATCCTAGAAATCCTTACATGCTCAGAGCAGGAGAGGCGGCCGGGCAGACACAGACAGCTGTAGATAACAGCGTCACAAAAACACAACTTTACAACCTGTAGGTCCACTATAGTAACTCCCATACAATACTACCCAGCTTTCCTAGAGTCCTGAATGTCAAACTCATGACACTAGAAATGTTAAAAAACAACTAAAGCTGGAGGCATAGTGATTGTCACCCAGCTTTCCCAGGTGCAGATATGATGGGGATTTACTATAAGACACCATCTCTCACCTCAGCAGCTCCTTCCCCTCGGCCCCCAGCAGATACTCCTTGTCTTCCCCATCTCCCGCCTCCTTACTGCTGTTAACAACAAGCTTCGGCTTGGAAACACGACTAAAACCAAAGGATATAGGAGCCTGAGAAGAACCTGAGGCCGCCATGTTATTTCCACTTCCAGGAGCCAGCTGCCGGGGAAGTCACAGCGCACGGCATGCTGGGAAGAACTGTGTGTCGCGAAGCATGCCGGGTAATGTAGTTCTACAATGACTGCCAGCTCATTCAGTGCGGCTTTCAGAAAACTACAAATCCCGGCAGGGCTGACGCTGTCCGGGCAAGCCGGGAGTTGTAGTTTCCTGGCATCCAGGCTAGTACAGTGGCAGCATACATGGTAACTCCAGGTCTACGGTTTCCTGTGTAATGTTATTGTGGGCGCCACTCATGAAAACAGTCTTAGGACAAAACTGACCTTGTGGACCCTAAGGACCAATCACAATTCACCTCTTATTTTTCCAAAGCAGTTTGCAAAATAAAAGTTGAACTGTGATTGGTCACATTCAAAACGCTTTATATTTGTGTGGTAAAAACTTTTAAATAGACAAAATTAGGCAAATTTACATATAATAAGCCACACCTCTAATACTTCCCGTGCCCCCTTTGACCCCACCCAATCGCACCTAGTGCCTTTGTGCTCCCACACAGTATAATGCTCCTGTAGTGTCCCAAACAGGGTATAATGCCCCCTTAGTGCCTCCATACAGTATTATGACCCCTGGCGGCCTTACTGTATAATGCCCCTTCCTTGTGGCCTTCACACTATGATGACCCTTATTGTGGCCACACATAGTATAATGCTCTCTCATTGTGGCCCACACACTGTAGTCCCCCTTATTGTGGTCCCACACCATATAA
Source organism: Leptodactylus fallax (assembly GCA_947044405.1). NCBI lineage: Eukaryota > Metazoa > Chordata > Amphibia > Anura > Leptodactylidae > Leptodactylus > Leptodactylus fallax. The sequence goes on along the minus strand of CAMRHE010000121.1, from coordinate 2,038,144 downwards.
TGCTCCCTCAGTTTGACCCCCACACACTAAAATATTCCTCATAGCCACCCCCCAGGGGTCATTATACTGTATGCAGTGGGAAATAGAGGATCATTATACTGTGTGGGGACATAAGGGGGCCATTATATTGTGTGTAGGCATAAGAGAGTCATATGGAGGCTATTACACTGTTTTTGAGGGGATAAGGAGCAGATTATACTGTATGTGAGGGTAAAAGAAAACCATTATATTGTGTAGGCCCTTATACTGTATGTGGGGTCATAAAGGGCTATTATACAGTTATTCAGCAAACTCGCCAGCAGTTAACCCGCTGTCCTCAACAGTAGCAGTCTCGTCCATATGCTGCAGCTACAACCACAACGGTTGTATTGCCACAACATGTCAATTGTATTGTCTTGGCAGCTACAGAAGATATTTAGCATTTCCAGGTGTGCTGCAGCAAAACCACCCAATTTCAGGTGTTTTTGCTGCGGGAGCTTTTAGAGGAAAACACTGCGACGCAACACAAGTTGCACTGCAAAGGGGTCCATTGAGGCTCAGTCATCCAATGGCCCGCACAAACACAGAGTCAGCCCTGCTGTGGCCCCACACTATAATGCCCTCTTCTTGTGGCTTCCACAGTAAAATGCACTAAAGAAAAGAAAAAGTAATACTTACCTTGCCTGTGTAGTGTATGGACACAGTTTACCAGGTCTTAGGATGCCTGCTTTATTCTAGAGCTACATGGCGATTTTGGCCGTGACTCCAATTGCGTGACCAAAGATTGCCACGTCACCCTGCAACTCCTTCACTAATGTTATTGAATGGAGTCACATTGCAACCTGTAGTGTGTCTCAACAGGGGCGATCTTTGATTACGCTATTGGAGTCACGGCCATAATCACCATGTAGACTGACCCTTATTCTCCAGGTAGGCCAGTGCACTGACTAAGCCACAACCAGCACACTGGCTAAGGCTAGGGATATGGTTTGGTCGAGATTCCTATTGCGTGACCAAAAATCGACAGGTTCCCAGCACCTCCTTTGCTAATGTCTGGGGTGATATGCGGGGTTCTAGTGTCAGACTCCCTGTAAATTACGCAGTTTTGTTGCTCGCTTTGCCCTTTGGGGTTCTGATATGGACAGTTATGCATTGGTGTCTAGATTACCAGGAGGACCACGTCTACTTTCTGCTGGCTCACAGTCCTCCAATAAACAAATTTCTTTACAAAAGATTAATTCCACATAGTTGTGTTTCTATCTAAATCCTCCAGAACCACTTGAGTGCCTCTTTATTCCTTTAGTACATGAGGTTCAGACTCATGAGGTTTGCATACTATTCGCCCCAATTTTCCTTTCCTCATCAACTTCCCTAAAATTTTTAAGACGCATAAGAGCTGCACCCCTAAGCCAAGTAATTTTGTCTTGAATTTGCTATTAGGTCCACTCCTGTTGTAGTATGAGCAGTTCTGCTCTAGTGTTCCACTTCTCCGTTAACTTCTGGCCAATATGGGGTTTTACAATGATGTTCAATGGCATTTGCTTTTAGATGACCCTGAAATTCTTGTGAAGTATGCTGAACCATTATCACTCCCAATCAGCTGACGCTAGGTTCACACCTGCCTTGAGGTGTCTGTTGTTCTGATCTGTCAAGGGAACATACAGAGGCCGACGGACCCCATTGACTAAAATGGGGTATGTCAGGTATCCGTTGTTTTGAACTGAAAGCGACGTACAGAAAAATCGTGGCTGCAGGACTTATTTGACTGCCGATTTTAGGCAGACACTGTGACGAACAGAGACTTGACGCAGATACAAACGTAGCCTGAGTCAAGCTATGAAAAACAAAGATATATTCCAGCCCCCAGATTGCTATTGACATTGCTTATTTCTGACCTCTTACCACCACAACTACTCCAGATGGAATATTACAAGATCAATAGCCAACTCCTCCCACGGCCCACTGGGTAAAACAATTCCTGGCCACCAAACTTTCTCATGTAGTTGTTGCTGGTGCACACAATATCTCGATGTCACTTGCGGACTCTGTGTAGAGTTTGTTTTCGTAGTTTTACTCTCTCCTTCCGCCCCTTCTACTTTCCCTCACTGACTAGGCTCAGATGAATGGATCTAATCAGCCTCGTAACGCAGGTTCTGCAGCTGAATGAGCCGTGGAATCCATAGCAAGACAGGGCAGGACGCTTATTTTTTCAGTGTCCTGCTTTGATCTCTGCCTCCAACTGAAAACAATGGCAGGCAGATTCAGGACAGAATTCCTGTGTGAACATACCCTTAGGTATCAGGATTGAGTTGTCCTGCTATACCCAGTTCATGTTTAGGCTTGGTCACAACAATTACTCCATGTCTCTAGCCTTATACATTTACTCAACTGTGGAATTTCTGGATTCATGTCTGACAATTCTTTGACTTCACATGGTGTCAGTGCTTGTGGGATGGCTATAGCAGCAACAAAATGGATATGCTCCTCTGCTAGGTTATGAGATGGTGCTGAAGACTGCGGCCATCTGTATATCCGCCTTTCTAATGTGTTTTTTAATTTTGTCTCCCCCCATATAAATCCATGGGGAAAATGCAGTGTTTCTGAAGGTAAAATTAAAGAGGTTGTGCCATTAAGGACACTGACAAGGGATAAGTGTCCTTAATGGCACAATCCCTTTAACGTGCTGTGTTTTTCAAAAAAAGCATACCTTTTTGGAAATGCAGCTTTTCCACAGCATTTTTGTCCGCAATGTGTGAATGAGATCAAATTAATTCTCATTCACTTTGCTGGGACTGTAAAACTAATTTCTTTTTCCGCTACCTTTCCACAATGGCCAAAAACGCTGCTTTTCCACAACGTGCGGCCTCAGCTATTGCGGACGAGCTATTGGGACCTATTGAATCTTATGCACATGGTTAGTATATGGCTACCACTTGATCATGTGTGAACAGGAGTGAACACTGTTTTCTCACTTAATTTATTTTATCTAAAAGGGATAAAATTGGGAACGAAAAGAAGGTCCAAACATGAACATACCCTAACTTTGAGTACCCGTACATGCATATTTGTCTGTCCTGCAAACAGGGTGTCCAATTGCTTGCATAGTGTACTACAGACACTGTACAGGAAACGCCAATAGGGCAAGCAGCCCAGGGTTATGTGCGTCCCTTACGTGGTCAGCAGACCACCACTGCATTAGATTGTCAAAGAATTCCATTAAAATCTGTGATATCCGCCAAAACAAATCTCCCCACTATCACCAGCTTAAGTTTCTGACTACTGTTTCCTCGTATGATCAATGGGAGGAAACGGTAACCTATGACTGGGACAGACATCTGTTACCAAAGCAGCAGTAATTGTTTTAGCAGCTTTCTAGTAACACAGTACATGTCACATGGCGATTGAATTATTCATCCCCTGACATTTCACTGTGTTTCTAGATTAAATAGAGATACCCTTTAAATTTCAAGGGGGAGGGGTATATTAGTCCGCTAATCTGTCTGATGGATTATCAGATTGTTGCTTAGTTTCCATTACACCATATAAAATGTAACACTGGTGGTGAGAATCATTCGGCTGCCCTCTGAGAGTCCCCGCCTGGCATTTGCTATGGATTCCTCTGTCCTCATTTTGCCTTTTCCGTATGATAAGCAGCAACTCGATAAACAATAGCTATACTAGTAAAGGATTTCTAGGCTAAAAATAAACCCCAGCCCCGGAGGTCAATACAAGCCACTGCACGACCATCAAAACACGTATGTACTGGCTCCATATGTGACAAGAATATCTTTATGTTTGCTGGATTTAGCCGAGCTCCAATGGCTGGCTTATTTATACCTTTCCTGTTCTCAGAAATCTGGGATCATATTACAGAGAAGGGGAAAAACCACACACACTAATTTTAGATATGTCCTCATACTGGTTTTTGTACAGCAATATATTAGGGAGTTGCAAAAATAACATATTACTTAAATGTGAATTTTATGTAAAAAAAAAAAAAAGAAATTGCTCTTTTTTAAATTATTTTGTCATATCTGGAGAACATGCAGCAGGCAGACATTTCCCATTTTTTCAGTAATTAATTATCAGCTTTGCTCTATAGCCTTGGACAGAATCAGCAGAGTCATCTCATTGTCATTAGAGGGCAGGGAACTAGGCAGTACTGCTGGGACCGATACTATACTATAGATTAGGATCTGTGAGCACTTTCTGATGTCTGGGGCAGGGTAGTACTCCATCTCCTGCTAATAGACTGTATTAGGGCTCATTCACATGACAGGGTTTATCGTACGAGTGGTAGTCATTTTATTAACAGCCAGCACATGGCCCCATGCAGTTTAGTGGACCTATTCACATGACCGTTGTTGTAACGGTCTGTGTAAAAGGTCCAAGAAAAATAGCATCTGCCATTTCTCGGGCCATGTTCACGGTTCCCTCAATAGACTAATGTCTATGAGGGATCAATGAAATTGGATTACCCTTGGGTGTGCGTACTTTTGTCACAGCCGAGTGCAGGGCTCTATCATGTGAATGTAGGCTTAGTCTGTTTACCTTTCTTTTCCCACCTGGGCAAATTATGCTATTAAAATGAATGGAGTAGTGCACACTGCATGAGTACTGTGTGACCACTGTTCCATTCAGAATGGGGGAACAAAACTCCCCTGTCCTCCTCATCAGTGGAGATCTGAGCGGTCGGACTCCCACCAATCTGCCAGTTATCCTAATGGGAACATCAATCAACTGCTCGCTATTGACCTCTCAGTCTCTGTCTGATCACCGGCCATCATTGTCTAAAACGGACACCTGACAGATCCAAATATAGTTAATGGGATCTGTTGGACTCCATATGTGATCACAGTTATAGCGGTCCACCTATCCTCTGACGGACCAGAACAACGGAAAGGCCAAAGCTAGTGTAAACCTAGCGTAACCACTATTTTACCAATTGTGCCACATAAGAACAGGTCTATAAAACCAGTGCTTACCAAGTTTATCCGCTCACACCCATTTTATTACTACCGGAAGATCCCACGCAGGGTGTGTTTACACGTTTAGGTTTTCAGACACAGTTTTTGAAGCCAAACCCAGGATCGGAGTGAAAAAAATAGAAGTAGCGCCTATCCTATATATTATCACTCCCTCTATGAAACACGCCTGGTTTTGGCTTCAAAAGCTGCATCTGAATACATGAAGGTGTAAACACACCCTGCAGGCCCTATTACACTGGCCGACGATCAAGAACGCTTGTTCACCTGATCATCAACCCAAGTACACAGGTACCCGATCAGCTGGAAAACAAGCGAAGGCTCATCTGATCCAGTCATCTATGTGGATATAATAATGTTGTCCCAGTGTAAATAGGGGGGTGCACTGCCAACATACGGAAGTGTGCATTACCCGTATAGGGCCCCAGTCAGGGGCCTAGCTATAGGAGGTGCACAGGTTGTAATTGATACCAGGCCCTAGAGCCTGAGGGGGCCCAAAGGCCGCTCTATAATATAAGAAGACACCAGTATTATAGATAGCACATGGTAAGTGTTACACGCCAATACTCAGCCCATGTAATACATTACTATATTATGTGGCTGCCAGAAGAAAGCAATTATATCGGCCATGTTTGATTTTTTTTTGGGCCAGGTGTCTGGCAGCTGTTCATAGGAATGCCCAAATGTTGTCTCTATGGTAATGGAAGAATTGTGAGGTGGTTTCAGCCTGTCCGGACAACTCGCATCTGGCCGTGACCTCCCATGTAATGTAATTGTTGATGTTGCTGAGGGCCGATCTCTATCTGGCCCCATCTATAAATGGTTGTGTACATGTGTAGATTACAGGACATGTGCTGTGACTAGGCCTCAGGGACCGCAGAGGGAGGAGGAAAGCGCCTGCTAATGTTTTCCCAGGGAACCGTACAACAAGCCACTTCTTGTCAGACTTTGTCTTCAGTCGCCATGGATACTGGGAGTGGTTAAATCCAGGGATCCTCTGCGAGAGGTCTAAATAGAGCGGCCCTCGAACTGCGCCCACCACATTCCTGCAGCTGGCGACATCTGACCACTGACCTTTCCTCAATTACCTGCTAATTTTTACAGGATCGTGTCACGGAGCCATGGGCGGACGTCTAGTAGGAAGACTTGCCAGAATTCAACCCAAAGTTTTTAATAGGTGGAAAACCTCTTTAGGCTGAGGCCACAAGTTGCGGAAAAGCTGCGTATTTTGTTGCAGATTTTGCTGCTTTTTTTTTTTTTTTTATCCAAAGCCATATATTTACTATATATATTTACTATATTATTTATTATTAGTATTTTTTTATTATTTCTATATATATTTCATATATATCTGTGCCAGTGTCCTGTACTATATGGGCATTACTAATCAACCCTTTCCATGCCAGCCTCCTGTGTGTATAGGGCTGCATATCATCCCGTCTTCTGTACCTGTATCGCAACATAGCTCCTTCTGTGCCAGTGCCCAATTCTATAGGGGCATGGCTAATTAACCCCGTTCCATCCCTGCCTCCTGTCTTGTGCCAGCGTCTATATGGACGTTGCTACATAAACATGTCTGTGCCAGTGTCTTATACTGCTTGGGCATGGCTAATTAACCCCTTATATGCTTCTTCCTTTGTGCACATTACTACCTAACCCTTTCTGTACCAGTATCTCATAATGTTTGGGCATTACTAATTAACCCTTTCCATGCATTGATGCATAACCCCCCTCTAATGAACACTATTAATGCCTCCTCCTGTATGAGTGTTGTTACATAACCCCTTCTGTGCTGCTCTCCTATACTGTATAGGAATTGCTAATTAACCCTTTCCATGCATTGCTACGTAAACCCACCTGTGGCCGTGTCTCATACTGTGTGGGCATAACTAATTAACCCCTTCCATGCTTTCTCCACTATGTGATTTGCTCCACACCCCTTTCTGTATCAGGGCCCTATACTGTATGGTCATTATGAATTAACCCATTCTATGCATTGCTGCGTAAAAATTTTTTTGGCATTGGCTTATACTTTAAGGACAGAACTTATTAACCCCTTCCATGCTCACTCCAGTATATGGGCATTGTTACTTAACCCTTTCCATGCATAGTTACAAAAGCCCCTCTGGCGGTGTCCTATACGATATATACGGCATGGCTAATTAACCCCTTCCATGCTTCCTCCTCTAGGTGCATGACTCTTTTGTGTTAACCCTTTCCACACCTGGCCTCTGAATTTGCACTGCTACCTGCTCCCTTCTGTGCCAGTGTCCTATTCTGTAGTACTGTTTAACCCTTTCCACACCTGCCTCCTGAATTTGCACTGCTACCTGCCCCCTTCTGTGCCAGTGTCCTATTCTGTAGTACTGTTTAACCCTTTCCACACCTGCCTCCTGAATTTGCACTGCTACCTGCCCCCTTCTGTGCCAGTGTCCTGTCCTGTATTACTGTTTAACCCTTTCCACACCTGCCTCCTGAATTTGCACTGCTACCTGCCCCCTTCTGTGCCAGTGTCGTGGCGCTGCTGGTTAACCCCTTCCACCCCGGACTCCTCCTATCTGTGCATCCTCCTCCTCCTGTGCTCGCAGCACTCTCTGTAACCCGTTCCTCCCTGCCGCTCTCCAGTAAGGACATCCCAGAGTTTACATTGTCGCAACTTGTTGCTCCTGAGAACTTCCGACAACAAGCGGCGAGCATTCCTGCGCTCAGCCCCGGCCTCTCCTCCCCATACACGGCCGTGTGAGCCGCCTGCACACACCCCTGCCAGCCCCTGGGAGTGCCCCGCCGCCCGCCCAGTGACAGCTCCCCACAGCGCCTGGCCAGCTCCATCCGTGCCCCCGTGTGCCAGCATGTCGGACTCAGGACCCGAGCAGAGTGCCAGCTGCATGACCCTGGCCAAAGCCTATATACGGAGCAGGAAGGGAGCCATCCTAGCAGCAGAGATAGTAAGTGACAGTGCCCAGCTCTCCCCATGGCATGGCACACTCTCTTCTCTCTGCCATTTTCCCTCTCACATTCTTTTCTACTTCTTGCCCCCTCCTCACTTTGTCTATCCTCTCTCGCCCACTTTCTATCCCCCTTACCTCTCTACCTTCAGTTTTGCCTTCCTCCTCTCCCCTCCTCATCCTCATCCTCTTCCCACCCTCACCCTTTGCTTTTTATGACCATGTGTTGTTGCATCACCAGGGGTGGAAGACTTCTGAATGAGACCTGGTAGGGGTGCCAGGGGGTAGACCTGGGCAGGGCTGTGCCATTTAGGAACTGCTAGGTTATGCCATGCAAGTATGTAGTGTGTACAATGGCATCGCCTGAAGCCCATTTACAACTATTATACTGGGCATCCTGGGTATCCTGGGTGTGTGTGGTGGGGGTGCCCCTCTGCCCTGAGCAGGGTATTTATATAGAGGGTGGGACATGCACATTTACAACTATTGTACTGGGTATCCTGGGTGTGTGTGTGTGCCTGGGGGGTGCCCCTCTGCCCTGAGCAGGGTATTTATATAGAGGGTGGCCCATGCACAGTTACAACTATTGTACTGGGCATACTTGGTGCCAGGAGGGCTGCCTCTATACCCCGAGCAGGGTATTTATATACAGGGTGGGACATGCACATTTACAACTATTGTACTGGGTATCCTGGGTGTGTGGGGGGTGCCCCTCTGCCCTAAGCAGGGTATTTATAGGGTGGCCCATGCACAGTTACATCTATTGTACTGGGTGCCTGTCTCTATACCCCGAGCAGGGTATTTATATATAGGGTGGGACATGCACATTTACAACTATTATACTGGGCATCCTGGGTGTGCGTGAGGGGTGCCCCTCTGCCCTGAGCAGGGTATTTATATACAGGGTGGGTCATGCACATTTACAACTATTGTACTGGGCATCCTGGGTGTGCGTGGGGGGTGCCCCTCTGCCCTGAGCAGGGTATTTATATAGAAGGTGGGACATGCACATTTACAACTATTATCCTGGGTGTGTGGGGGGTGCCTCTCTGCCCTGAGCGGGGTGTTTATATACAGGGTTGAGCATGCACAATTACAGTTATTGTAATGGGCACCTGGGTGCTTCTCTGCCCTAAGCAGGGTATTTATCTACAGGGTTAGGGCAACAACCGAAAGCCTAGCTCTGGTGTTCACACTAGAAGGTCTCCCAGTGTGTAGGAAAATAAACGTAATCCTTCCATCTTCTATGAGAAAAATAAAGGATTGTTCACACTGCTCAGGTGTTATTGAGGAGGAGAGGAAAATATTTCTGCAGTTTCCGCCATTACAGCCAAAGTCAACAGTTGGATCTCTCCTGGATGTGACTTGTACATGTATACTGACCCTTACAGGGAATACAGCGGTGATGGGCGCGTCAGGATTTAAGGTGTTATTACTTTCCGTAATTGTGCAGGAATCCTTATTTTCCCTCTAGTTTTGGGGTGTATTCACACACGGCAGATTTGTTGCAGAAAATTGTGCTCATTCCTCTAAAGGGATCTTGCAGAAATCCATGTACAAGCTGTATGGAGGTGCATGCACACGATCAGGATTACATGCAGATTCTCTGCACGGCGCTCAATACGCACCGTAATCCAATAGCATTAAAATCAATGAGAAATTCTAGTTCTTATGCGCAGGTTGCATTTTTTTTTTCCGTGTGGAAATTGACCTCTTGTGTGGATTGTATTTCTTTTTTCCCAGTGCAGATTTTTTAAAAACTAGCTTGAAAACCCACATGTCAAAATCCGCATGTACATGTTTGAAAATACACATAAAATCTGCGCCAGTTGGTGTGAATTTTCCGTATGGATTTCCATTTGCATACATTCGTATTTCAGTGCAGATTTTTTGCATGTCAATCCTGATTGTATGCATGTACCCTATGGCTCCATGCTCATGAACGTGTGCTAGCCGTGTTTTTACCCATTCTTTTCTATGGCCTCATACACAAGCCCTTGTATTATCATGGGTATGTGTAGAGGTCCTGTTCCTGTCCGTTTTGCGGCCCGGGCTCACTACATGTAATGAATGGGTCCATGGAGGCACGGATGGCACAGAAATATCATCCATGTGCCATCCGTGCCGTTTTCTTGCAGTCCCATTGATACACATGTTTGTGTGTAGTTTACCTACGACCAAGGCTACACGTAGAGAAATGCAGCTACAGAATGCTGTGGAAAAACATGGCAGAAAAAAAATCCTTAAAAAATGCTTGTGTTTTTCACTGCTTTTCTGCTGCGTTTTTCATTCTAGCTTCCCCACTTATATGTCTGTGGGGAAAACAAAGCGATCCGCAGGTCAATTTAACATTCTGCATTTGCCGCTTTTCTGCAGTTTTTTTTTCGCAGTGTGTGACTGAATAAGACAAAATCTCATTCACTTTTCTGGGACTATAAAATGCAGCATTTTTTTTTAGGCTGCGTTTCCGCAATGTGTGGCCTCAGGATTTTTCAAAAAACTTCTGCTACAAATCTGTTGTGTGCGAATTCACCATTACATAGCGTAATAGGGCGTCCAGTGCAGATGTAAACAGAGCCTTATGCTGGGCATACACATAAGATGGATGTGCAAGGCTAATTAAGACTTGTGGGGACCAGCTGTGTGGTATAATTACATATATGTATAATATGAGCCTGAGGCAGGAAATAGTCCCTGAATTATGGAAATCTTCTTGTGTGGTACCAGTTCCAAAGAAACCCCACCCTATGGACCTCAACGACTACAGACCTGTAGCACTGACATCCCACCTGATGAAGATCTTGGAGAGATTGGTTCTCACACATCTCCGCCCTCTAGTGAGCCCCGCTATGGACCCACTCCAGTTTGCTTATCGGCCGGGCATTGGGGTAGATGATGCCATCATCCATCTTCTGCACAGGGCTCTGTCTCACCTGGAGAAACCAGGGAACACAGTGAGAATAATGTTCTTTGACTTCTCCAGTGCTTTTAACACCATACAGCCCAGGTTATTGAGGGACAAGCTGGGCCTTGCTGGAGTGGACCACCACCTCTCCAACTGGATCCTAGACTACCTCACAAATCGACCTCAATACGTGAGAGCCCGAGACTGTGTGTCAGGTACAGTGATCTGTAATACGGGGGCACCTCAGGGTACGGTTCTCGCCCCTTTCCTCTTCACACTGTACACTGCAGATTTTAGGTGCAACTCATCCAGCTGCTACCTACAGAAGTATTCTGACGACTCTGCAATAGTGGGTCTCATCACAGACGATGATGATAGGGAGTACAGAGAACTGAACCAGGATTTTGTGGACTGGTGCCACCGGAACCACCTGAAGATTAACGCGGGGAAGACCAAGGAGATGGTGGTGGACTTCCGCAAAGGCAGAAGCCCTCCTAAACCAGTGGACATCCTGGGGACGGGCATCGAGATTGTGAACACCTATAAGTACCTGGGTTTGCTCCTTAATAATAAGCTGGACTGGGCAGATCATATGGAGGCCCTGTACAGGAAGGGCCACAGCAGGCTCTACCTGCTTAGGAAGCTGAGAGCCTTTGGAATCCGGGGGGCACTTCTTTGAACTTTCTTCAACTCGGTAGTGGCATCAGCCATCTTCTTTGGAGTGGCCTGCTGGGGGAGCAGTATATCAACCAGGGACAGAAATAAACTTGACAAGCTGATTAGAAGGGCCAGCTCTGTCCTGGGGAGCCCACTGGACCCAGTGCAGGTGGTGGGTGACAGAAGGATACTGTCCGTGGTGAGCTCCATGCAGAAGAAGAAGTCCCATCCCATGCATGAGACTGTGATCGCGCTGAGCAGTACTGTCAGTGACCGACTGCTCCACCCTAGGTGTGAGAAGGAGCGCTATCGGAAGTCTTTCCTCCCCACCGCGGTTAGGCTGTACAACCAACACCGACCTAAGCGGAGATCATTACACACAGAGAACTGAAAATATCTCTCTGCCTGTTAAATCCCCCCCCCCCCCCCCTACGCCCTATCTGTCTGTCTGCTATCAATGTAATGCCTCTTACCTTGGAATATTCCTGTACATGTTGTATTTGTATTTGTATCTTTTTATCTTTGCTGCTGTAACACACTGAATTTCCCCATTGTGGGACTATTAAAGGACTATTATTATTATTATTATTATTATAAGATAGTTATACGCCGAATTTTTGGTTAACCAACAGCTATCTCACCCAACCCTTCATTCACATGCATGCTCGGCTCAGCAGAGCATTCTTGTGCCCTGAGTGAAGAGCGGGTAGGAAGTTGGCAGATGACATCTGACTGCTTGATTCTTTGAGGTCTGGGGAAAGTTGGAGGCCCACATACATGTTAGATGCTTGCCCAAGATCAGCCGATTCAGCAGTTGGATCAAAATATTAATCTAAGGCCCCAAGCACATGACCGTAGACGTGTACAGGTCCATTGAAAATGGAATGGACAGCACATGGTTGGCATCTGCGTGCAGTCCATGTTTTCCATAGACCATGTCAATATGGATCTGTAAAAAATATGGCTACGTGCAAGAGGCTATAGGAATGAGTCTGTATCTACGGTTTTATAGTGATTGACGGTTTTGGATTTGGGAAGGAATTTTTTCCCATGACATGGGGCAATTGGTATCCGCCTCGTGGGCTTTTTTTTGCCTTCCTGTGGATCAGCACTGTAGGGTTATAGGTCGGACTTGATGGACCGGTGTCTACATCCAACCTCATCTACTAGGTTACTATGTTATGTATGCTACCCATTATTATAGATCCATAATAACGCATTGAACGGAGACCAAAATTATGGTCTTGTGTATGGGCCCTAACTGAAACCATCAGCCAGTTTACATACTGTATTGCAGCCAGCGTGGGCCCTGGCCAGAGAGACAGGGTGGTGAAAACCCAGATATCGGGCAGTCCTTGCTACATATCCCATGAAGGTAGTGACTTACCTGTGCAGATTACTTTACTTAGTCCATGTTAGAAGGAGCCACACATTATACCAGGATACAGGACAGGGGCCCCGTATCAGGATAGCAGAGCTGTGTTTGAGAGCCTAGAAGTCATGTTTTTATTTGCATGTGTTGAAAATGCTGGAATAGATCCATGTTTTATCACTGATATGTCATTGCCGTGATATAATCTCTGCAACGTGTTGCGACTTAATCCTTACACAAACAGAATAGCATCAAAGAAACATGGCGTCCAATAAATATTCCTGGAAATGCAAAATCTCGCACATATATGAATTTCATAGCTTTCCGTACACTAAATTTGCATATCTGGCCTCCATGAGATTTGTTCTTAGGGGCCGAATTACTAGAGGACAGTTCACATACTGTATATATAGCATAGTCAGTCATTTGTACCGGACCGGATGCAATTCTTGACTCATTCATAGTAATTAAAGGGGCATTCCAGTAAGACAGCAGATTGGTAGGGGGTCCGACTGCTGGGACCCCTTCTCTTGTGATGGGTAGGGGTTCCAGATGTTAGACCCCCACTGATTGAGCAGTTATACCCTATCCAATAGATAAGGGATAATTTGTGATTACTGGAATACCCCTTTAAATGACAGTCAATTGAAACAATAGACCAAATGTAGAAAAGCAAACTGGCGGAATGCACTATGTAATCAATTGTTTTGCAGCAGCCATAAATGAGCTGACCATTTGTGAAGTTAAAGGGGTACTATATGTTTTAATATGTTTTGCATGAAGGAAAGAACATTAGGCCTCAAGTATATGGCAGAGCTAGGTCCCTATGACGCCATAGTACAGACTGATGGTTCTGCTGTATGGTTCCTCAATATGGCATCTGACACACCAGAGTATGAAGACGCAGTATGGCCCCACAGATGTCTATGGCTGCTGTTTTATGGCCTTGTACAACTCAGAACCTTAGTATGGCCATGTGTGTATGACATGTTTCACCTGTGGCAGCCGCATGTGCTTTTTTTTTCTGATACTGCACCATCTAAATGCACCACAGAGTAGGTGATATATTGTCTCATCTTGGGGGACCCCTCTTACTGCAAAACAGTTATAATGGAGTTTAAGTGGAGTGGCCGTCAAGCATGTCTATGGGGTTGATGGATACAACTGAGGGTATGGCCAAACATCGTGGCAACCGTATGCGGCCAAATCCCTGCCCGCCCGTAGCAGCCAATCACAGGACAAAGGTATTACCTTCAATCTGTGCTGCCATTGAGGATTCAGCCGCATGCGGTTTCTGGAGCGCACAGCTCTAATTTGAAGCTTCTGGGCCCCAATGCAAAATCTCTAATGGGTCCCCTATTTAAAATGTCCTATCTGTAATACTGGTATCTTCTTATATTGTTGAGAGACCTTTGAACCCCCTATGGCTCCAGGGCCCAGTAGCGATTGCTATCTCTGCATCACCTATATCTAGGCCCTTTTTGGGTTCTGTGGCCGCACCCAGAATGGAGCGACAGGATGCATGGGACCCCTGGTCTAGTGATCAGTGGTCCTGTGATGGGGGGTCCCTGGTGATCAGACTTTTATCACCTGTGGGTAGGTGATAAGTGTTCATTGTGGGGCAACCCCTGTAAGCACTGATCTGGGGGATCGTTGCAGTCGATGTGATGTAATTGCAGGGCCATGTTTATATGGACAGCTGTATGGCTACAGTAGATACCTATATACATACATGTAGTCGTGCAAACGTCCTGTAGCTGTCACCTACACCTGCAGCCCCCGAGATCATCCCTCTGTGACCATACTACATGCATTCTATACTATAATACTCTCTAGACCCCCCTTTATAGCCACTTCTATAGGCGCAGCCTTACGGCATCCTGTCAGACATATTCCCAGCTGCCTGACTCATGCTTGGTGTTTAATATTTTACAATCTTAAGTAACCTCAGCCCCTTAACTTCTGCAGAGATTGCCATCCATAGTGCTCGCTGCCGCTTCTTCTGGGGAAGGAATGAGTAATATACACGTAGGGAAGACGTTTCCTGACACACCCAGGCTTCACGTGCACTAACACACATGTGTAAGCTCGCAGCGCACACCGCTAGGGCTTTCCATTATCTAAGCCCCCGGTCCTTATGGCCAGATTTACTCATTTTATAGTGAACAAACTTTATTTTGGTGCACTTTTTGTATATAGCACGTGGGTTGTATTAGACGCATGTTCTGTCGGCCCAGTGAATATGATATCCATGTAGGATCCATGTTTTTCAGTTACTCGCCTATTTTAAAGGTCTATGCTTTCTGTCAGTGAATGGAAAAATTCTTGCGTAGCCAACTTTCTTCTACCAAAGCTTGTGTCCCACATAGGTTCCCCCCTGTCAGCCACAACTGCCTGGACTGCTGGGCGTACCTGGTTGCCCACACAAGGGGTTGTCCAGGATATACAGTTTTGCACACGGATGCCAGGAAGGTGTAAAAAAAACCCATACTCACCTGTCTCTGGCTGTCCGGTGTCCCCCGCCGCTGTCTAGTCCTGTGGCGCTCTGGTGCTTCTTCCGGCGGAAGTCCTCGCCTCATGTGACTGCTGAGGCCATTCTGTGGCCTAAAGAAAAGAATCGGGACATCACTCACATATGTCCCCCCGTGATGTTCCGTGTCCTTTCCTTAGGTCATGTGCAAGAACTTTTTCCAGAACAAGACCCTCGGAGCAGCAAGACCAGACCGCGGTGGGAGACACCAGAGCACTTGGGGACAGGTGAGTATGGGGTTTTGTTATTTTTCACACCTTCCTCGCTGCTAATTTTTTTCTGCATTGTGTGGATGGGATTAGCCAGGATCCCATTCCACTTTACAAGTACTGTAAAATGCCATGGTTTTTGAGTCGGTGTTTACACTACGTGGGGCCCCGGCCTTAAAGGGTTTTTTCAAGTTTATAATTGATGACCTATCCTTTACATGGCCTATGAAGCGGAAGTGGTACTCAAACAGCTGATCTGCGGGATCCCAGGTGTCAGATCCCCAGGAATAGGATAGGTCATCAAGTAAAAAGTCCTGGAAAACCCCTTTAAGATTGCTGTCATGTTTAAAAGGAAGCCTCTGTCACCGTCTTCCGTTGAAAACAGTGGGAGGCAGATAAGAGCCAGTTTTGGAGAGGATTTGAGGCAGAAGGCTGATTTAAATTTCTCTTCAAATTCCGCCATGTGAACATTCTCTAAAAGTAGGGCTGGGCAATTCATCGAAAAATAACAGAAACCAACTGTCAATCTGAGTAGCCAACGTGATTTTGTGCATGTCGCTTATTTTGGTTCAGTTATTACAGTGTTCATGAGCTTTTCTGCAGTTTTGTTCGGTCCGAAATTATCCAACCCGGAACTGCTATTATTATACTCTGGGGTCTCTTCTCCTTAGCAGAGACCTATGGGAGGTGAGCAGACATTAAAAAAAACAACCGTGTTATTCACCTCTCCTGGGATCCAGCGCTAGTCTACAACCTCTTGTGTTCTCCTGAATGATGTCAGGTGGATGATGTGAGGCAGAGACGCAAGCATCATGACTTATATGACCCACGTCAGTGGTCCCTGACATCATTCCAGAGGCCTGAAGAGGACCAGGACCAGCGCCGGGACCCAGGTGAGGTGAGTAACACTGTTTTTTATGTTTGATCACGTCCCCTGGGTCTTAACTTGTTATACTCTGATGATAGGATTCTGTGGGCTCACCCCTGGGAAATACAGTCATATGAAAAAGTTTGGGCACCCCTATTAATCTTAATCATTTTTAGTTCTAAATATTTGGGTGTTTGCAACAGCCATTTCAATTTGATATATCTAATAACTGATGGACACAGTAATATTTCAGGATTGAAATGAAGTTTATTGTACTAACAGAAAATGTGCAATATGCATTAAACCAAAATTTGACCGGTGCAAAAATTTGGGTACCCTTATCATTTTATTGATTTGAATACTCCTAACTACTTTTTACTGACTTACTGAAGCACAAAATTGGTTTTGTAACCTCACTGAGCTTTGAACGTCATAGCCAGGTGTATCCAATCATGAGAAAAGGTATTTAAGGTGGCCAATTGCAAGTTGTTCTCCTATTTGAATCTCCTCTGAAGAGTGGCATCATGGGCTTCATATGACTGTAGACCATAGTACCCATCAAATTTGGGTGTCTTCTGTTAAACCATTATTAAGTTAAAGCCGGAGCCAATGGAGGACCCTCTTATAGGTCAGTCCATCAACATATTGAAACGTCACAGGTTTGACTCCTGAGAGCTGAATTTTCAAGTGGAATTTACCATTGGTTGCTCATTTTCCCTGTATGGATCACTATAGGTACTGATCTACCATAGCAAGATCAGCTGCTCATAGTGGGGGTGGTGGTCTCGAATAGAGGTCCCCATCTATTATGTCCAAATACTCTTATGGCAGCTTAGCCGAGAGTTTATGTATTCCAAATGCGGTGGAAGCTAATCCCAAACACCTCATCTTCACTGAGAACAAAAGGATCGGGCATGTAAAAATCTAATAGCCCGATCCTACTTTCCCATTACATCTGGGAGAAGGAGTTGGTGCTGATGAGATATGCGACTACCAATTTTACTTTTCCTCTTGCACTCAAAAGGGTTGTAGAAGCTGAGATATGGGAAGCTGTTTGACTAGGTCCTAATACACAAGAGATGCTATATCTGTTCTTATACCTTCCTGAGAAATGAAAGGAACAAAGCAGTCACTCGTGATTCATGTCCCTGTCTAAAAAAAAAAAATAGGAACTCTACTGGGTAAAATATCTATTTTTGACTCCTTTTAGCTATTTAGGGAAAGAAAACAAGCTTGTTTTCTCCATGTCTCTAATAGTTAAGCTACAGCATGAGCATTTCATCAAACAGCTCCCTATAGCTCAGCTTCCACAAAATTTTGAGTGCAGTAGAAAAAATATTGATAGTCACAGCCGATTAAGGATCTAATGTCCGTTTTTGATGGTTGTTTTGCATCTGTTCTGTTCCGTTTTTGCTGGCCGGTTGTCATCAGTTTTGCTTCAATGAAAACGGATGAATTTCATTGGTCTATTTTTTATTTATTTTTTTCGACCCAACCCACTGATCCGTTTTTAACAGACGTGAGACGGATGACAACAAACGGGTCCAATAGACTTGCATTGAGTCTGTTTGGACGGACCATGAAAAAAACGGACATGTGAATGGACACATTGAATTCAATGTGTTGTCAAAACAGATGTGTGACAGGCGCTGCAAAAATGTCCGTCACATGTCCATATTTCACTGTTGTGCGCAAGAGGCGTAATTCAGCTTTTTCTTGGGTATGTAGGATATTATTATGTATATTTATGTTGTGTACATGAACAGTAAAAACCGCAAGCAGGATCATTTGATAATACATATGTTTACTAGAGAGGATTTGTAGTTTTCCAGGCTGAAACCCTAGAGACTGAAAATAAATTTGCTACACAGAAGAGGGCTAAAGACTCTGTAGGCGGCAGCTAAGATTCCACCAAGAATGAAGGATTCTTCATTCTACAGTCAGGCCTTTATTATCACTAGGAGGAGAATGAAGCTAGATCATAGAAACTAGCGGACAAAGCAACGGCTTAAGATTTGGGATCATATGGAGCTGTGCTCGTATCTGCACGTAGATCTACTCAAGATGTCCATGTACTATACGACATGTAGTACTTGTCAAGCCTCTCTTTAGGTCGGTCAATGGACTCCTTTACTATTATGCAGTATAGACAGCTCTCAGGTTCCTTCCATGACATGGAATGTGCAGACAGCTGCCACCTGCCGATCTTCTGGCCACCAACGATGATGGCCCAGTCTGTGGAGGATCATGTTGCCTGTCCCCTGAGAACTAGACGTCAAACCTTAGGCCTTATTCACATGCCAAACGGACTGGTAATGGCAGTGTTGGGCAGGCCCCCCAGAGTACCAGAGGATCCTCCAGTGGGCCCAGGCTCTAACACAATGGTCCAGCAGAAGACACCCAAATTTGAAGGGTACTATGGTCTAGGGGTTGTTGGAGGGTGGGCCCTAGAGTCATTTTATTTGATGGGTTCAAGAATCTTCACCCCAACACTGGGTATTTGTCCCTTTTTGATAAATCTATGGGCGTATTCACATGTCCTTTTTTTAACTGTCACAATGGACACATATAGGATATGTCAAAAAAAAAAAAAAAAGACGTGAATACTCTCATAGACTTTCATAGGTTTTAAATTGGCAGTGGGATGGACGTTTAAAAAAATGGACATCATATGACCGTTCTTCACTGTTGTGTGAATAAGACATTAGACATACATAGGTCAGAGTTCTCTGAATGTAGAGATTTGCAGAGAAAGAGAATCCTACAATTAAAAGGCTTCTTCAGTTTGGACAATTCCTTGTTAGACCAGTCCCTGGACAATAAGCTATAATCTGTGTGATAACCTGGAAGCATTACCAGTGCGTTCCTGTAGTCAGAGGAGGATAGCCTGAAGGGTGTGACCTGTGCTGGGGGCGCTGCAGGTGGCCCGCCAACTGAGTCTTGTACTCACCATAAATCCTAATCAATGTCTAATAGTCATTGTGTAGCAGTATTATTTAGGAGGGCTACTATATACCCTTAAGATGACTGGTCTTACAGGCCATGCTTGCTCTGCTGGGTTTTTCTGGGAAAGGATATCTAAAAAAGTAAAACTGTTCCTTTAGCACTTCCAACAGAGCATGCACAGCCTGTAAGGCCATGCACACCTGAAAAGGTGGCCTGTAAATGCAGTCTCCTTAAGGACCCATGGCTATGACCTCTCATCTGACCAACCAGTATCCTGCTTTATACTAACCCAAAACCCCTGCCTGTGCCTGGGTCTCTCCTCCTTTTGGAGGAGCTATTCTGGTCTCCCAGGTCATGTCACTAGACTTCTTGAAGGCCAGGCACTGATCTTTAAAAGGTGGCACTAGAGGAACAGTTTTCCATCAAGGAAAACATATTTGCACAATATTATTTAGACACAAATATCTATTTTTTGGTTATTTTATATATGGAACAGTCATTTGCTTTTTACGTACTTTGCTTATTTTTGCACTATATGTTGCTATTGTTTGGCATTGCTACATGTAGCACTCTACATTATATTAATTCTGCCCTATTGGTGGCGACACCATATAGCATATATAATATATAGTGTATATTACTTGGACAACCTTCTAGAAGTGGTATTTGCACTTTATACTTGAGCACTGTTGGAGGAATATAGGCCACCATCCAGTATAAGTCCACATGCATGCAAATGTGTGCATGTATGGATCCGTGAGAAAATGGCACATATAGTACATGAATGATATGCGTATATCATCCATGCCCTCCACGGACCAAGTAATTGCAATGGGCCCAGGAAGCAAAATAGATAGGAATAGGACTTGTCCTGAGTTTTTCCCCTGGGCTCACGGCCCCCCCATATGGACCCGTAATAATCCACGGGTGTTTGTACGGAGCCATGAGAATATAAGTGTGCAATCCATTAAAAGCCCTAAGACTGCTTAGACTGGCACCGCTGACATGCCATAATTCTGCCATGTTTTTTCTCCGCAGGCTATTTGCATTATTATCCTGATTTGTTACGCTGCCTCAAACACTCCTGGATACCTTGGGGTTGCGATCACAGAACTCATATTCGCCGTCATCATCTTCTTCATCTTCGCAGCCCGCTTTGACCAACAGGTTTCGTTCATTCACTGGGGCTGGACTGTAAGTATTGATCAATTCTGTAGAAGACAGTTGCCTAAAGATAGATGCCTTATGAAAAAAGGGGGGAATTTCGGCTGCTAGGCAGGCGTGTGGGCACTATTGTACCTACTGTCACTGTAATGCCTCTACATTGGAGCTTCTGTATATATTGTATGTGTATTTGTATTATCTATGCTGCTGTAACAAACTGAATTTCCCCATGGTGGGACTATTAAAGGATTATCTTATTTTATTGGGTTGGCCATTAAATGCTTTCTGTAGAAGTTTATGTGCACTCTTAGAGATATTGGAATCACATGGTATAGATTTTTCTCTCTGATGTCCCTTGCGATAAGAATAATCTGATAAACTTATCTGCTGCATTGCTTGCATGATGTGTGACTTGTAAGATGTTTAGAGCCTTGACCCTTGAGGCCGTTTACACGCAGTAGTTATTGCTACCATTCAGACGCCTCTGACGGTGCCCATATACTCAAGATCAAAGTGTCTGACTATCTTCTGTGTATTCCTTTGCTCTTGCTGATGAATAAGCACGAGCACCCTAAGGCCCCATACACACAACAGTGTTTTTCAAGGGTCGGGAGCAGCAGTAACTCCGGACATGTCCTGTTATGGTCTGTTTTGCAGTCCAGGCTCATTTATCTAAGTGCATGGAAAGCAAGGACGGCACCTGGATGCCATATGTGTTCTGTTTTTCACGGCCCCTACAGTCATGTGCACATAGCCTTAGGCTTCTTAGGTGTTGCTTAATGTGAATGCGTTCGTCAAGTAAATGTACCCTGGTCATACAAATAAGATAACTGTCGGTTAAATGCTTATTTGTCTGATAGTCATCTCTCCCATTCTCCCAATACACATGCACACATGGCTCTGCCAAGCATCCATGTGACCTTAATGGGGAGAGGGAAGTCACTGCCAAACTCTTCTGACGACATATTATCCCCCTGACGATAAAAGGATCAGATAGTTGAATTTTAAGTGTCCTCATCTCCCTGGATATATGCCGACAGGGTAGAGTCAAGAAGCCCCCCGTACACATTACATAGTCAACCAGTAACGCCAGAAGCCTCAGCTTATGCTGACACTACTTGATTTGTCTGGCCATCTTAAGTATATCTCAGACATACAATGGTTTCACCTTTCAGTTTTGGGATAGTTATGCAGGAATTCTTCTGGCATCCTATTCCCTTGCAGTATGTTGAGGTGTCTTGGTGGTCTTTGCTCGCAGTCTGCTGTTTCCTATTATAGTGCTATGGTATTCTATAGCATACAGGGAAGCGGTTTTTATAGGTCACTGGCTAAGCCTAGATTCACACGTACCTGGCCCAAAATGAGGGGTGTCCATTTTCACGGATCTCTCATAAGTTTGACTGTATTGAAGGATTCGTGAAAACTGACAAAAATAGAACAGATCTATATATAATCCGTGAATGTAGGCTGTTACTTCACCCATTCAGGGACTGTCAGTATTAGCTCAGATGTAAAAATCTCTGAAGCTTGGACAAGAGGAGGGGTCTCTCCGTTCTAGCTATCAGTCCTCATTGCTCTCATGCAGGAAAGCTGTGAAGTTTGTTAAATCCCAAGGGCCACTGAAGGGGTTCTCCACTGAAGATGAACTTGTCACAGGGTGTCCTGCTATTGGGCACGTGTTCATTTCCTTGCAGCAAAGTCACAGGGGAAATATTGCATTACACCATTTCTATTGAGATCAATATGCTGGCCATGTAATACAAGGATGCATCGGCCCTCCGGCACAAGAGATGCTCTTTATAATGTTCCAGCGCTCTGACTGATGGACCAGACAAGCCTATAAACATTGCCACCTGGCTGCCATCAATCTTGCAAAATGTACCCTACCAAATTCTACACACCTTATCAGCCCCTATCAGGGCACACCCTACCTCTCCTAAGACTGCCAGTCTTATTCTGGGTGACAGCGCACTATGGGGCTTGTAGTTCTGTGTAATGGTTGCTGTGGGTCATGTTCAGAGGGGTGCAAAAATGTTCTTCAGCAACACTTATAGTGTAAGGAAAGCAAAGATACCTGTGGATGAGCTGCAGGAGGCGGGCAAGGAATCCTGGGTTCGGCTGCAGCAGCCATGGTGTGGGATTGGCACATGCCAAGTAGCATGGGTAGTGTTTACAGTGGGAGAGCACAAAAAAAGCTCCAAACCCACTATTCATGTGAAAGCGTGGCATTGTGGATAGTTAAATAGTCTATATACAGGATTGTTACGCCCTCTAGTGCCAAGTTGTAGGTTACGGCAAGCAGATTATACTGCAAGTCAACCAAGTAAATGGAGATGAACAATATATTTGGTCTCTGAACCATTTAGGACCCCCTAAAAGGTTTACGGGCACGGTTGGCTCAAGCAAACAGTGCCCTATGACCATGCATGGATGTGCATGAGGTAGGGGTTAGAACATGGGGTGTGCTGGGCCTTGAAGCATGGGACATAGGTAACTACTAGAGGTTGGAGGATGACCCTCAGTAGTGGAACTGCCCTTATTTTATTTTGCTTGCTTATATAGCACCTACATCTTCCACAGCACTGTACAGATATTATTATTGCTTAATATGTAAATTCCAGATCAGTATGAATTCATCTATGGGTACAAGGCAATAATGCATTCAGAGATTAGTACTTGTCATTCCTTATATCAGTCTTCTTTCTTTCTAGGACTTTTTACGTGCGGCCATAGGTGGCGGTCTTTTCATAATTCTCTCCCTAGTGTGTCTAATCCGTGGTGGTGATGGCGCCGGTATTGCTGGATCGGTAAGTAACAACATGTACGGGATTTGGTCAGATATTAGCAGCAAAAATGACAGAGCTGTGGTTATATTCTCATCTATATTGGCCCTGAATAACATTAAATCACCTGCCCAATTTTATGTATTATGGATCCATGCTGTACAGATCAGTATATAACTACCCCACTCTGGTATAAACTCTCTCTATCTCTCTCATATATATATATATATATATATATATATATATATATATAGAAGGTTACAGAATCCATAAGAAAAACAGCAAAATCCATCCAGTTTTGTTTATCAGTTTTTCTCATGGAGGTATTGCTCCAAAAAGCGAATTAAGAGGCACTATATGTTCGCACTACCTTTACAAATATGGGTTAGTGTCATCTGTCAGAATGACAGCAACTGACATTAAAGGGGTTATCTCATTATGTAGCCTTATCCACAGGACAGATAATTGTCTGATCGACGGTCCCCAGTGATCAGGACTGAAAGTCACCCTAAGGCCTTCTTGGGAATGGGGGACCTTCCGATCAGGCCTCCAGCAATCGGACACTTATCCCTCAATCTGTGTATAGGGAATAAGTGTCCATAACGGCACAACCCCTTTTAGGGTATGTTCACACGGAGTTTTTTGCAGGCTGATTTTGTGGCAGAATCCTCCTCAAAATGCGCTTCAAAAAACGCCTCTCATTCATTTCAATGGGAGTCAGTAGCAGTTTTTTTTCCTCTAGTTGATTTTTTCAGCTAGAGGGAAAAAAAAAGCGACATGACCTATCTTCAGGTGGATTCCTGATTTTACACTTCCATCTCAAAAAGGTGACATGGCTAGAAGGAGACATAAAATGGGTCAGATTTTTTAATAGTATGCACCATTATTTTGGTGCAAGATATTGGTGAAAGGAAAACGCATTTATCGTGTCCAATAAGATGCGTCAAACATTCTGCACCGCTGTGATAAATCTGGAGCAACTTCTACCTTTTTAGTCTAGATTTGTGCTGTCTATTTAGGACACTATTAATAAACCCGCCCTGATGCGTCTTACCTCTATGCTCCATCCCTCTAAGACGTCCCATAAATGTCTTCTTATTTTGTGCGCAGGTCTTTGGGCTTCTGGCGGGGATCCTGTTCGCTTATGATGCTTTTATCACATTTCCTACACTAAAGAAAACACACACACAAGCCGCAACTGGTAAGTAAAATCCAACCCTAAGGGGATATATGTCTTCCAGTACAGGTGTCTAATCTGCTATTACATGTACAATTTGTAGTATATTCTTAATGTACTCAATAAGGCCCCATGCACTCTGGGAAGTCCAGACTGGAAAATCCAGTCCATTTATCGGTTGGATATCCTGGTCCAAACCTAGTCAGGAGACGGGACTCCTTACATCATAGGGACTCTGATGCCGGGACTCCCTGGATCACTATGATGACGTAAGGAGTGCGGACTCCGGACTAGGTCTGGACCGGGAAATCCCACTGATGTACAGACCTAATTTTTCAGTCTGGATTGCCTCGTGTTCATGGGGTCAAAGGCAGCGAAGCACCAGTTCCCCAAATCTCTGCAGCCCGTTGCCACCACTAGGGGCAAAAGTTCCTGAAGCAGCCATATAGTGCTGGCTTCACATGGGCCACCTAGTGGTGAAAACAGGCTACTATTTTTTTTTTTATTATTAATTTCTTTTTTTTAACCCCTTAACGACCCAGGGCGTAATAGTACATCCTGAGTCGCATGACGATGTATGGAGAGCGCTCAGGAGCTGAGCGCTCTCCATACACGGTGGGTGCCGGCTGTATAATACAGCCAGGACCCACCGCTAACAGCAGCGATCGGTGCCTGCACCGATCGCGGCTGTTAACCCTTTAGATGTCGTGGTCAAACGGAACCGCGGCGTCTAAATTGCGCAGCCGCCACGGGCGCCGCCATTTTTCCCCCGATCGCCACCCTCTAGAACGTCATCAGAGGGCGGCGATTGGTTGCCATGACAGCCGGGAGCCTATTGAAGGCTCCCAGGCCTGTCATTACATTAGACAGAGGCAGCGTCTAATAGCAGTAACGGCATTTTGCTACAGTAGTATCGCAGTGAATAGTATGATCGATCAGACTCCCTAGGTTTCAAGGTCCCTAGAGAGTCTGATCATACAAGTAAAAGTAGAAAAAAAAAATGTTTAAAAGTATGAAAAAATAAAAAAAAAAACACAAGTTCAAATCACCCCCCTTTCCCTAGATCAGATATAAAAGTAAATAAACAAAAGTTAGCATAAACACTTTAGGTATCCCTGCGCTCCAAAATGCCCGAAATATTAAAATATTTATCCCATACGGCGTAGCGGGAAAAAAATCAAAATGGCCAAATAGCCATAGTTTTTTTCAACACTTTGCCTCCTATAAAAAAATTGAATAAAAAGTGATCAAGCCATCAGATCTTTCCCCAAATGGTATCAATAAAAACGTCATGTTGTCCCGCATAAAAAGACGCCTTACCCAGCTCCATACATGTAAATATGAAAGAGTTTCAGGTGACACAATATGGCAACGCAAAATTTTTTTTTCTATGTAGCAAAGTTTGAAATTTTTTAAAAGGTATCAAAACATTACAAATACTATATAAATTTGGTATCGCCGTGTTCATACTGACCCGCAGAATACAGGTACCATGTCATTTTTACCACACAGTGAATGCTGTAACAATTAAACCCATATGAATTTGGCGCAAATGCAGTTTTTCTCCAATTGCACCTCATTCTGAATTTTTTTCCAGCTTCCCAGTACATTGCACAGCATCTTGAATAGTGACCTTACAAAGTACAATTTGCTTCGCAAACAATAAGCCATCATGTGACTCTGTGAACTGAAAAATGAAAAAGTTATGGCTCTTGGAATGTGGGGAAGGAAAAGCGAAAATGCAAAAACAAAAAATGGCCTGTTCATTAAGGGGTTAAGGAAGTAGAGGAACTTAGTCATATTAAGTGAATCAGGAAATTGCTCCACATTATTTGTGCTGCAGATTTCTTAGAAATAAATGACGTGGTGCACATTTAATGCCGTGCAGCTCTGTAGTATGGAGTTACATGGCCTCTGTGCAATGCCGTATAGGTTTAGTAGGTTGTCATATGTACAAAGAGGCTGTAATGAAGAAATCCTTCTAGGGGAGAACACCACTGGACAGAGTCCTATAGAGCTGTGCGAAATCTGAGGCACCCTGGGGAATAGTAAAGACCCCAAGCACCTCTATGCAATAATATTACAGCTCTGTATAAATTGGAGCTGTCCTATGGCCATGTATATGTGCCCCTCCGCTGATTCTGGTGCAGTTGGAAGTTTTTCTCTAGCCCCCACCATTCCTGAGCTATCAGTGCTGTTAGTTTTGTTGCCTGATATGCTAACTAGACTCTCTATTGTCAAGTGGGTGGTATCAGGCAGGAGCAGGCAAGGGGGTGTGACTGAGCTCTGACAATGTCAGTATCTTATTGGAGATCAGAGTCACACCCCCATACCTGCTCCTGCCTGACACCACCCACTTGACAATAGGGAGCCTCATAAGCATACCAGGCACCAAAACTAACTGCAGGGTCAGAGACAATTCCAAGTCAGAAGCCAAAGGAGTAAACTAGGAGAAATAGCCGGCCGTCAGAGCCAGGAGATCAGAAAAGTAACTCAGCAGAGTAAGTGCCCGACTTATGTCTGCCATGTCCTAATCTAACCTGTTTCTCTTCTTTCCTCAGAGTCTCCTGATAACATCTAACATTCGTTTTGTACAAGAGGGAGGGATTGCATTGTCTCACAAAAGCTACAAGTCCACAACATGCCATTGACCACCCACGGCAGCCGCCCCCGCTGAGGAGGAATGTGGCGGCATAACATATATTACACCACAGTGTATAAGGTCTCTGGGCGCACAGATATACATGTGCATTATACCAGTAGATGAGTGGGTGATGGCAGCATATGTGTGCTAGTCTGTTAATTATCATGTGTCCACTAGAGGGGGTTGTTTTACATTAAAAATTAAGCTTTTTTTTTTTTAATACATTTGCCACAGTACATGAATAAATGTATCTATAACCTTGTGCGTCAGAGTGTTAATAGGGTTGGGGGCAAAGGGTGGATGGTGGGAAAGCTGATACATGTTTGGATAGTATTCAAGTGAATGGGCTAAGATGCAGTACTTGGCATAACCCATGGAGTGGCGCTGTTTTTTTGTGGAAAAATAGCCCAGGATTTACCTCTGAATTCAGACAGGAAAATATAGTGCAAAGTGGTCAATGTAAGGGGCTGTTCACACATAGGAATTTGACACAGATTTGGGGATCCGAATCAGCAGCAGATTCCGCCATTATTTTCAATGGGATGCAGAGATCGTAGCAGGATGCTGAAAAATAAGCGTCCTGCTCGATCTTGTCGCAGATGCCGCAGCTGATTCACCCCTTCATCTGGGCCTAATCCGCAGCGGACAGCAGGTAGCTGGCTGACGAAAAATGGTGACGGAGAATGAAGAGGAATTCCATACATGCTTACCATACATATCATATGATTGTTGGTCAAACCTGACAATTGTCAGGACCAGCCGAATAGCTAATGTGTATTGGGGCCTCCTGACTCTCCCACTGGCTGCAAAGCCAGTCCAGCGTGCATGTGTCAGGTGTGGCTGTGTACTTACAAGTACGGCCAGCATAACAGATTTTCACTTTAAATGGTTTATATGAACATTAAACATTGATGACCTATCCGAGCAGCTGATCTGTAGGGGTCCCAGTTGTTGGACCCATCCCAACCAGATATTGATATCCTATCCTAGTATAAGTCAGCAATACTTAATCCTCAAAAAAAGACTCTTTAACCCTTTAAAAATGAATGTTCACCTTCAAATGTCTTTTTTTTATTCTTAATAAATAAATAAAATACAGGCACCTTAATTTCTTAAAAATATATATTTTTTTAGCAGTCTCAGCTGAGTCTGACACAGCTCAAATCCCCTGCATAGACATAAAATATAATACGCTAGCTTACTTCAGCCACCACTAGAGGGAGCTCATTGTATACCCTTGGATATAATATGTGCCCCTGGCTGCAGGTAACCAGCATATTATACCCTTTATCTATACAGGGTGAGAGAATTAAGCCTCATGCACACGAAGACTGAGGGGGTTCCAGTTTAGCGGAAGGCACTTGGATCACAATGAGAACATATTCTGCACTACATTAATTTCAATGGGATGGGGAAGGGGGTTCCATTCTGTTTTTAGAGGACCTGCTCCATAATAATTGGAGTGGAGCGAGACCCTCGGAAGAGCCTCAGTCTGCACACATGGTTGAGTGCATGAGGCCTTAGAAAAACTGGTCACTGTAAAGATATTAAGAAATGATTCAGAATGATCCTAAAAAAATAATATGATCAGAAAGATGTGCATGCTCGACCCCCTGCTCCACTCATATGGGGTGGACGTAGGACCCCTATTCTTTCTTGTGCTCATTGGGGCCCCAGTGGTCAGACCCCTATGATCACGGCCTCTCCTGGGAATACGTTACAAACTTGGTACAACATACCAGGTGATGAAGTTTCCATTATAACAATCGATCACAAAGCGGCCATTTTGTCTGATGCTGGATGGGTCAGTGTATATAGTATATACCATACATCACATATACAGGCAGGTTGCTGTGGTAAACACGTTCCCTAGTTTACACACCCGTGACAATGACAGTTGTCAGTGACAGGATTATGGCTGACAAGACTAAAGTCAAAGCCGAATCTATTATTGTCCTGATAGCCTGAAGGGCTGCTGAATGGCGCAGCGATCCTGCTGCCATGGTAACCCTGAGCTAATCCTATCTTCTTATGTCTCGCCTCAAAGGTGAATGACACAGCAGCCACGCTAGGATATCAGAACATGTCATTCCTCCCACCAGAACGTTACGTAGCACCCCTTTGAAAAATATGAGGAAAAGGTTGTAGGTGGTTGTAAAACTGTAGGCGGACATCTTGTACATTTACTGCCGCTGGTCAAAGGGCGCGTGGAAAATATTCACCTCAGATCTGGTTTGTGATATGACTCGTCTATGGGCTGTAAGGTTTTGGGGAGCTGCAATACCAGACCCGGCCCATGTACAGGAGTGGCACCGTTTCTGAAGTGTGATATATAGGTTGCAATTTACAGCTCCTTCATGTAGGGCTCATTGTACATTGGGGGAGATTTACTAAGCTAAGTTTGCCCAAGTGTGCAATCCGAGTGGCCTCCGTCCCGATATTTTTAGAGCAGGTCCGATTTGGATCCATCAGAACGGACACATGGACCCGGAAGACAGTCAGCTAGACTGGGATAGACCCAAGGCTAAGGCCACATATTGCCCAGTTCTGCAGTTTCAGCAAAGTGAATGAAATTTCATTTAAAGGGGTTGTCCAGGGTTAAGCTTTTTATAGCCTATTGTCAGGATAGGACATAAATATCTGATCGTGGAGGGCTGATAGTCAGCCCCCAGATTGATCCGCTGTATGGAGCCACTTCTGATGCCCGTCCTATACTATATACAGGGCTGGAAGCAGAAAGCTCCAACCCCTGCATAGCGGCCAGGCGCCATCACTGCAACTCAGCTCCCATTGACTGCAATGAGTGAGCTGCAGTGAAGGCGCCAGACAACGGATGGGGCTGCTTCCAGACCCATATTATGTAGTGGACGGGCCAGAAGTGGCTCCGTACAGCTGATCGGTCCAGGGGCTGGTTGAGGTCTTTAGGTCATGACTTTGCATGGACGTGGCTTAAGATGTGACACCATATGCCAAAAATGTGCAAAGTAAGGGTTCATTCACACGGCCATTTTGATAACAATGTGAGTCTATGGGCCTATTCATATACATTCTTTTAACGGTGTCCATAAAATGTCATTTCCTATTTCTTGCCATTTTTCACGGATCCTCATAGACTCCTCAAGTCCACGAGCAATCTGGGAAAACAGATAACACACACATGCATAACAGACGCCCATACAGTGGCGTACGTCAGAGCTTTTTGTCGGAGATATATGCCAGGAAATCTTCCTGACTAAAAAAAGTCTTAGACACAGCCTGCATAGAGTGTTACCAAGCAGATAGCTGCACTACAATCACCCTAAAAACAGCAGTACGAAGCTCAGCTTCTTTATACGGCCTGTATAACATGGTCGCTTTCTTTTGGAAACGGTAAGATTAAATACTTTTCTATACAGGCTGCCCAGACCAGGCACAGCATTAGTGAGCCTGATGGATATCCATTTGCTAATGACATCATGGGAGCGACTGTACGGGCGGGGGCGATCAATAATAATAATAGTAGTTTATGACCTTGATAACATTAGGAGCTGGATAATGTGGACATAATGCGGCTGCGGATCCGATGACAATGGCGCTAATCAAATATTCATGAAATAATGGAAATCTCCGTAAAGTGGAGGTGAATTATGGGAGCAATACAAAGCACAATGTGTATCCACAAGCAGCCGGCGCTAAGCAGAGGCGGCCATTTACCGTTCCGTTGTTCTGAGTAAACGCCCTGTGGTCTGGCAGTGCCTGATGTGGAAACTTGTCAAATTTCACGACTGGATAAAGTGGTGGATCAACTGCAGTGTGTCCATAGTCACAGCATACATCAAAGAACCGCACATAGAGCAACGACTTCCTAGAATTCTATTACTAGACTAGCCCTCCCAGCGATCCGATATGGCGATCTGAACACTGAGTTCAGCTACAGTGGGGGACACTTTGGGGGGCCTGAATTTATTTTATAACTCTTGAAGAGGGCCTCTCACCTCTCCCAGTATACTTTAATTTCCCGTTAAAAAATTTTGGAGCATCTTTTCTTATAACTCATAGTATTGTGACATTCCTCTGTTATTCCTCCTGTAAATTTTGAATACATTTGACAAGTGGGGTAACCAGATGGGGGTGTAGCCAAATACAATGTCACAGTCCAATAAGTGCTCTGTGCAGGGACAAGGAAAATGGTGACATCCAGTTGTGAACTTACTATATATTTACAGGAGGAATAAAAGAGGAACGAAACAATAAAGAGTTATAAGAAAAGATGCTCCAGAATTGTTAGATTATGAGGAATTCAGTATTTATTAAAACAGATATGTCAGGAGAGGTGACAGGTCCCCTTAAAGGTGTTCACACCTCACCGATAGCTGTCAAGTGAATACTCGTGAGGTGCCTGAGGGGGCAGGGTATGACGCAGAGTTCACAGAATAACTAAGAGGATCAGCGTGTCATGTCCAACCCCCCTTCAGGAACTGCAACAAGCAGAAGACAGGATCAGTTTTGCCTAGAGTGTTCCTTTGAAAGCAGGTATTAGGGCAGGTCAATGAAACAGGATGGATATACGTCTTTGTTCAAGCAGAAATGTTAAGATTGGACTCTTAAGGCTGAGGGCCCCACGTTGTGGAAACGTAGCTTTTTTTGTTGCAGATTTTGCTGCTGTTTTTTGAGCCAAAGCCAGAAGTGGATTTAGAAGCAGGTAGAAGTATAAGAGCTTCCTAGATATTTTCCATTCCTTTTGTAGCCATTCTTGGCTTTGGCTCAAAAAACCGCAGGAAAATCTGCAACAAAAAAAAAGCTGCGTTTCCGCAACGTGAGGCCGTAGCCTTAAGGAGCTTTCCAGGACTTACAGTCATATGAAAAAGTTTGGGCACCCCTATTAATCTTAATCATTTTTAGTTCTAAATATCTGGGTGTTTGCAACAGCCATTTCAATTTGATATATCTAATAACTCATGGACACAGTAATATTTCAGGATTGAAATGAGGTTTATTGTACTAACAGAAAATGTGCAATATGCATTAAACCAAAATTTGACCGGTGCAAAAGTATGGGCACCTCAACAGAAAAGTGACATTAATATTTAGTAGATCCTCCTTTTGCAAAAATAATGGTCGCCGAGCATGGACAGCCCGCTTCAAATTATCCCACAGATGTTCAATGATATTCAGGTCTGGGGACTGGGATGGCCATTCCAGAACATTGTAATTGTTCCTCTGCATGAATGCCTGAGTAGATTTGGAGCTGTGTTTTGGATCATTGTCGTGCTGAAATATCCATCCCCGGCGTAACTTCATATTCGTCACTGATTCTTGTACATTATTCTCAAGAATCTGCTGATACTGAGTTGAATCCATGCGACCCTCAACTTTAACAAGATTCCCGGTGCCGGCATTGGCCACACAGCCCCAAAGCATGATGGAACCTCCACCAAATTTTACAGTGGGTAGCAAGTGTTTTTCTTGGAATGCTGTGTTTTTTGGACGCCATGCATAACGCCTTTTTGTATGACCAAACAACTCAATCTTTGTTTCATCAGTCCACAGGACCTTCTTCCAAAATGAAGCTGGCTTGTCCAAATGTGCTTTTGCATACCTCAGGCGACTCTGTTTGTGGCGTGCTTTCAGAAACGGCTTCTTTCGCATCACTCTCCCATACAGCTTCTCCTTGTGCAAAGTGTGCTGTATTGTTGACCGATGCACAGTGACACCATCTGCAGCAAGATGATGCTGCAGCTCTTTGGAGGTGGTCTGTGGATTGTCCTTGACTGTTCTCACCATTCTTCTTCTCTGCCTTTCTGATATTTTTCTTGGCCTGCCACTTCTGGGCTTAACAAGAACTGTCCCTGTGGTCTTCCATTTCCTTACTATGTTCCTCACAGTGGAAACTGACAGGTTAAATCTCTGAGACAACTTTTTGTATCCTTCCCCTGAACAACTATGTTGAACAATCTTTGTTTTCAGATCATTTGAGAGTTGTTTTGAGGAGCCCATGATGCCACTCTTCAGAGGAGATTCAAATAGGAGAACAACTTGCAATTGGCCACCTTAAATACCTTTTCTCATGATTGGATACACCTGGCTATGAAGTTCAAAGCTCAGTGAGGTTACAAAACCAATTTTGTGCTTCAGTAAGTCAGTAAAAAGTAGTTAGGAGTATTCAAATCAATAAAATGATAAGGGTACCCAAATTTTTGCACCGGTCAAATTTTGGTTTAATGCATATTGCACATTTTCTGTTAGTACAATAAACCTCATTTCAATCCTGAAATATTACTGTGTCCATCAGTTATTAGATATATCAAATTGAAATGGCTGTTGCAAACACCCAAATATTTAGAACTAAAAATGATTAAGATTAATAGGGGTGCGCAAACTTTTTCATATGACTGTATATACTGATGGCCCATCTTAAGAATACGTCATCAGTATATGAGGGGGTCCAACATCCAATACCCCCACCAATCAGCTGTGTGAAGAGGCTCCATATGTAGCTGATATCACTTTCATTGGTCACATGGTACAGCAGCAGCTCAGCCCCATTCAAGTGAATGGGGCTGAGCTGCAATACCAAGCACAGCCACTATAAAATGTATGGTGCTGTGCTTCGTATTCTATGAAGAGGCTACAGTGCTCACCCGAACTCTGAAATCTCTTCAATAAGCTGATATGTCATACTGCCACCGATCACATATTGATGACCTATTCTTTGGGTAGATCATCAATACACGTCCTGGCAAACCCCTTTAGAGGACTGTTAGTGCAGGGTCTGACACCTGAATCAACAATCTTTGACCAGTAAGACCTCTGAACAGTCGTTCAGAAAACAACTGAGTGGCTATGTCCTGAATGTTTACTAGGGCAAATGTTAAAGGGGTATTCCACCCATATAATGTAATAGC
Source organism: Leptodactylus fallax (assembly GCA_947044405.1). NCBI lineage: Eukaryota > Metazoa > Chordata > Amphibia > Anura > Leptodactylidae > Leptodactylus > Leptodactylus fallax. Next base: position 2,004,096 of record CAMRHE010000121.1, on the reverse strand, counting down.
ATATCAGTAGATCGCTGGTGCAGTAACGCATCCTCTTAAGCAGGGGGAACCACCAGTGAAGGGGATATGGTGCTAAACCAACGCTTTGGCCCCTACAGATCATAAAGTAATGGCATATCTTAAGTGACATGACTTTATAAGACAGAACACCCCTTTAAGTCCTTCATGCTCCCAGTCTATTAAACTTCCCCTTTAACATGACATTACTGTATTTGTTCTTATAAATTACTTCTACAGTAAACAGAGTCAAGGGTGGACAAACCCCAGGAGGCAGACACCCAGCGTGCCAAGAACACTGCCACCTGCGCCAAGCCTTCCCAGAGGTATAGGTAACTCTTTATTGCTGGGTTATGTCAAGCTGGCTTCAGCCGTGGTCTTACTCATGGTCTATTGGAGGGGGTCAACAATCACTGGCATTCCAGCTGTTGTGAAACTACAACTCCCAGCATGCATACTTGCTCTGCTCTTCTTGGAACTACCATAGAAGTAATTGGAGCATGCTGGGGGTTGTAGTTTCACAACTGGTGTGCCAAAGCTTGCTGACCCCTGGTGTATCGCAGTTCTGTAGCTGGTTCTCAGGACATGCTGGGAGTTGTAATGCTGGTGGTTGCTGACCCCCAGACCACATAGCCCTCTATAGCTTCCCGACTCTGACGCTGGCTACCAACACCACACAGCACATATTCGTAAACCCACACACAAGGCATCAAGGATTTCATTTTTCTTTAATTTTTTTTTTTATACCAGGAAGAAAACAAAAAATTGTCTTAAACCGTACCCTGCATACATTACAAAACATTGTATAAAAAAATAGCCATTTCCCCCCTCAGTGCATGAAGCGGACTGAACACAGAGCTTTGGCTTTTGAGGATAATGATGGAATGGCAACATAAGGTAAAGGGTTAACTAATGCAAGATTATACAGCCGTAGGCACCAGATTTTCAGACCCCAAAAACAAAAAAAAAAAAAACATTAAACCTGTCTGCCGGAGGCCATGAAATATCATTAAGACGTCTTGCTAGCTAAACGGAATGAAGATTTGCACCATCCTGTGTCTTTGCTGGAAATGTAAGAAGATCGCAGGAAGGTGATATGTTAAGAAAAAAAAAAAAAAAAACCTAAGATGATGAACATATAAATAAGAAAAAGTTGCAGCATGTAAACTTGTCGTAGAACCCACCGACAGGACATGGCACCTCAGGTATTGTCTTTCAACTTTTTGTAGGCAAAGTGTAACAGGACCAGTAATAACATTTCGGAGGTGCCACTTAGGGCCACCAAAAAAGGTGCCTGAGAAGAGAGGTCTGCCTCGGCACGGTGAAAGGAGAGCTGAAGAACGGCAAGGGCTAGAAGACTGTTCTGTACCCCGACTTCAATGCTGACCGTCCGACGCTGGGCAATGGGTAAACGCAACAAGTACGCCAGCAGATACCCAGTCAGGAGTCCGACTAGCGGCACACTGACCCCAGCTATGACCAATATTGGGGGCACCTGGCTTAGCAAGGATGAGCCCATCTGGTAGGCCATGAACAGACCACCTACCATCAAGACAACACTGAAAGGCTTGATCACTAGTAGGAGAATCTTGGACACTTGAGGAAATCGCCATTTTATCACCATTCCTGTCGAAATTGGCACAGCTATAAAAAGCAATGTGGCAAAAATCTTTAGAAAAGGAATGTGCAATGTCTGGTGGACTCCCAGGAAACGTCCATAGAGGGAGGAGGAGAGCGGCATCAAGCCCACGGCCGCCACTGTGGACACCAACGTCATGGATATCGCCAACGTAACATCACCACCCAGCAGAAGACTGTACAAGTATCCACCACCACCACCGGGAGAGGAGCAGGTGACCACCAGTCCCAAAGCCAAGGGCTGAGAAAGTCCCAAAATCAAGGACAGGAGGTAGGCATACAGTGGCATCAGAACAAATTGGCCCACAATGCCTAACAGGACTGGGTAGGGGCGTTTGATTAGGCTTTTTAGTATCTCAAGGTCCACTTTACATCCAAAGGCACATTTGTTGATGAAAAGAAGGGGCAGAAGAGCGTAGAGGAGGGGGCTTTCGGAGAAGTGACTGGCTGCAAAGCCTCCATTATCCAAAGCTTCAGGATTGGGAACCACGTGGATGGAAAAGTCATCTCGTTCTTCAAGTACGGACTCAAGAAGCTTCAGTCTTAGGTGGAGGGGGGCAGTGCCAGGCATCCCTGACCAGATATGTGCCAGGAACTTATCTGGCAGTCCCTCAGGGGTACGGCTCACATTAAGGACCTGTAAGACAGAAGTGTCCAGGGAATGTACGCTGAGCTCAGAGGTGTGGGCAGCAGTGCCCGCACTGATCACAATGACTCCTTTACTGTGCTCCGGAAAGTCAAACTGTAGGCAACACCCATCTCCAATCTGAAGATAACCTGGTGAAGATAAGGTGGGCAGAGAAGGCGCAGAGGATCTGGAGGAGGGAGTGACAGGCGTGTTTGAGGTCAAGTGCTTACTGACACTGGAGCCATGCTTATCCGATACTGGTTTAGACTCATTCAGTGGCTTCGATGACGTAACAGCCAAGACATAAACCAACAACAGGGGCAGAGAATACTGCATTGTGCATGGCAGACGGAGATCAGTCCTCAATGTCACGCTCCATAAGTATAGTACCCGCTTTGGGGCATCGCAGCACCTTCTCCAATATGGCACAGTCACGGTGAAGAGTCATTTGCAAGAATAGACGTCCCTTTAAGACTTCCTAGGTCTCTATGGTGCCACCTTCACAAGCTGATGGGGGTCCTCATGCAAGGAGTCTATAGATACCAGTGCAAGGGGTTTTGGAGGTTGGCTGGGGGGGGGTCTACAAGATGATCTTCAGGAATGAAGTCTGCTTCTAGGTAGCTTTTCTTCCACTGCTTGCAGATTTACCTTTCATGGTCTCTGCTGATGTCCCCCAGCTCTTTGGTGTTGTCTCCAGGGCTGGTGCACCCACTCTCAGCTTCTTCTTATAGATGTGGAGCTCCCCTTTAAGAAGAGCGGGTGACTCCTCGTAGTGCCCCGTCTCGTACCCTCCCCAGGACCAGACGTCCCCGGCTCGGCTCCATAGACTTGCACAATCACTGTCCTGACAGTCACTACGTAGCTGGCTAGAAGCTGAGCAGGTTCTCCTTTACTGGTAATCACGTGACCATGAAGCGCCACGCCCACGGCCGTTCCCTCATTCACTTCCGGATTCCTGGCGCGCCTGTGAGCGGTGCGAGGCGGGAAATGTAGTTCAGTCAGTGTGACCTGTGTTAACCGCCAACACTTGTGGAACTACAAGGCGCAGCATCACTTATTACAGTATATGAGAGGCCAGGAGGAACCCCTGACCTACAGTGTACAAACCATAAAGTGCCCTTACCTATACACATTGTATGTAAATAAAGCTAATTGAAACAAGCCCTGTATGCTCTCTGCTAGCCAGACCCTTCAGGTAAGGGGTAAATGGCGACTCCTGTCACGTGGCCAAAGATCATTGCGTTAGCCTGAAACTCCTTCACTAATGATAGTCGATGGAGTCGAATTATGACCCCTAGTGGGCCGAGACCGCAACTTCTAGTCGCAAAAATGGCGAGCAATGTTACACTACGTACTGCGCCCAGGTGTCCGTTGTTCTGGTCCACCTAAAACAGTGGACACCAACAGTACCTGACAGGCCCCACTGACTATAATGGGATCCGCCAGGTGTTCATTGTTTTAGAATGAAACCGCCAGACTTGCAGCACTTTTTCAAGTTTCGATTTTGGGCGGTCGATGTGACGGAGTCTCCAAATGGAGATTCTGGCGTAGATGTGAACCTTGACTTAGATTCATAGTCGCAGCACCCTAGGGGTCTCAACGTGACTCCATTTACTAACATTAGTGAAAGACTTGCAGGACGAAACGGAAATCTTTGGTCGTGCAACCGGAGTCACAGCTAAAGTCGCCATGTAGCCCTAGCCCAACATTAGGATAACTCAGTGAACTTTAGTGACATGACAGTAGTGGTGTCGGCGATGAAAACTACTAAAAACCCAGGGCACTCGCTAACCAATGCGCAGACGGCGCTGAATTGGCAAAGACCAAAGAAATTGCTTCAGAAATCCGAAGCTCAGCCTTAGATTCCTGCCACTGGTACTACAGCCAAAATATGTGTTGAATTATTGCCATGTGAACATGGATTTCTAAAAACCCCATTCAGAGAAATTTCTGTAACAAAATCTGTGGCGTGTGAATTCACTCTATGGCTGAGGCCACACCATGCAGAAAAGCCGCTCTGGTGTGTAACCTCCCCTTAAACAAGAGAAGTCAGTGCGCCTACTACAGATGAGGGATCGCTGATCTATCTCTTAGCTCAGTGTACCTTGCTTCTATGATTACAAAGACATGGGTGCTTTTTTAAAAAAAAAAAAAAAAAAAACAGCGCCACATCTGTCTAAAGTTTGCATGTAGCATTGCAGCTCTGCCCTATTCACTTTAATGGAGTCAAGCTGCAATACCTGACCCAACCTGTGGATATTAAGGGCGCTGTTCTTGAGAGAAAGCGATCATGTTACTCTGATTCTGGATAACTGCTGGCTATGTTTATACGTGGCAGAATTCTGCATTGCAAACCTGCACCAGACATTAGCAAACAAGGGTGTGAAGAATCAGTCTGAGAGTTGTGGAAAGCAGCAGGGGAGCAAACAAGCATAAATACTTCTTGATGTGTGATGGTGTTAAAGGAGTTTTCCAGGATCAGAATATTGAGGGCATGTTAGCATGGGTCATCAATATCAGATCGGAGAGAGTCTCACTCTTGGCGCCCCTGCCCAATAACGTGGTGCGTGGCTGAGCACCATGGCCTCCTCCTTCCTCCAAGGGAACAGGATGAAGATGCAATACTCTGCACCGCCGCTACTAAATCTAGGAAGAGCTGACTGGCGGGTATGCCAAGAGTTGGACCCCTTGGTATGATATTGATAACTGGTGAGGGCCTTTCTGATCCAAGAAAACCCCTTTAGAGGCTAAGGCCCCACGTTGCGGAGCGCAGCTTTTTTTGTTGTTGCAGATTTTGCTGTGTTTTTTTTGTGCCAAACCCAGGAGTGGCTACAAAAGGAATGGAGGATATATAGGAAGCTCTTATACTTCTACCTTCTGCTCAACCCCTTCCACAAAATGGGGGTTTTCATGGGACTTAATATGTGATCAGCAGGGATCTGACACTGGGGACCCCCACCAATCAGCTGTGGTGCTCTTACCTGTGCCAGTGATGTCATGTTCATCAGTGACATGGTACAGCAGCACATCAGTCCCATTCAAGTGAATGAGGCTGCAATACCAAGCACAGCCACTACAGTCATGGCCAAAAGTTTTGAGAATGATACAAATATTAATTTTTACAAAGTCTACTGCTTCAGTTTTTCTAATGGCAATTTGCATATACTCCAGAATGTTATAAAGAGTGATCAGCTTAACAGCAATTACTTGCAAAGTCAATATTTGCCTAGAAAATGAACTTTATCCCCCAAAACACATTTCAACATCATTGCAGCCCTGCCTTAAAAGGACCACCTAACATCGTTTCAGTGATTGCTCCATTAACACAGGTGTGGGTGTTGATGAGGACAGGGCTGGAGATCAATCTGTCATGATTAAGTAAGAATGACACCACTGGACACTTTAAAAGGAGGCTGGTGCTTGCCATCATTGTTTCTCTTCTGTTAACCACGGTTATCTCTAAAGAAACACGTGCAGTCATCATTGCACTGCACAAAAATGGCCTAACTGGGAAGAGTATTGCAGCTAGAAAGATTGCACCTCAGTCAACAATCTATCGCATCATCAAGAACTTCAAGGAGAGAGGTTCCATTGGTGCCAAAAAGGCTCCAGGGCGCCCAAGAAAGACCAGCAAGCGGCAGGACCGTCTCTTAAAAGGGTTTCAGCTGCGGGATCGGGCTACCAGCAGTGCAGAGCTTGCTGAGGAATGGCAGCAGGCAGGTGTGAGTGCATCTGCACGCACTGTGAGGCGGAGACTCTTGGAGCAAGGCCTGGTCTCAAGGAGGGCAGCAAAGAAGCCACTTCTCTCCAGAAAAAACATCAGGGACAGACTGATATTCTGCAAAAGGTACAGGGAGTGGACTGCTGAGGACTGGGGGAAAGTCATTTTCTCTGATGAATCCCCTTTTCGATTGTTTGGAACATCTGGAAAACAGCTTATTCGGAGAAGAAGAGGTGAGCGCTACCACCAGTCTTGTCTCATGCCAACTGTAAAGCATCCTGAAACCATTCATGTGTGGGGTTGCTTCTCAGCCAAGGGAATCGGCTCTCTCACAGTCTTGCCTAAAAACACAGCCATGAATAAAGAATGGTACCAGAATGTCCTCCAAGAGCAACTTCTCCCAACCGTCCAAGAGCAGTTTGGCGCTCAACAATGCCTTTTCCAGCATGATGGAGCACCTTGCCATAAAGCAAAGGTGATAACTAAATGGCTCAGGGAACAAAACATAGAGATTTTGGGTCCATGGCCTGGAAACTCCCCAGATCTTAATCCCATTGAGAACTTGTGGTCAATCATCAAGAGACGGGTGGACAAACAAAAACCAACAAATTCAGACAAAATGAAAGCATTGATTCTGCAAGAATGGACTGCTATCAGTCAGGATTTGGTCCAGAAGTTGATTGAGAGCATGCCAGGGAGAATTGCAGAGGTCCTGAAGAAGAAGGGTCAACACTGCAAATATTGACTTGCTGCATTAACTCATTCTAACTGTCAATATAAGCTTCTGTTACTCATAATATGAATGCAATTCTATTTCTGTATGTGATAAAAACATCTGACAAACACACATAAAAACCAGAGGGCAGCAGATCATGTGAAAATATAATATTTGTGTCATTCTCAAAACTTTTGGCCATGACTGTATACAACATATAGCGCTGTGCTTAGTTTTTACTGAAGAGGCTGTAGCGCTCACTGGAACACTGTGGCCTCTCCATCCAGCTGATCAGTCATGGTTCTAGGTGTTGGACCTCACCAACCACATATTGATGACCTATCCTAAGGATAGGTCATCACTATATATGTCCCAGAAACCCCTTTTAACCAGCACCAGAACAGGGCCCACAGCCCAGATGAGACCCCAATATCCCAGCAGAAACAAACTGGTTACTTCCATTGTGTATGACACAAGATAGGATATCTGAGCTGGCCTATTAAGTCACTGGAGGGCGCTGCAGAGGGCTAAATCAATTAGTCCTGCTACTGTTAGCACTGGCTGGCTGTATCATGGAGAACTGTGGTGAGCACCACTATGGGGTCACTGACGGCAGCTGCTGGAGCTATGGCTATGATATAGGGAACTGGGTGGCACTCCTTTGTCACACTGATGTGCCACGTAGATTCTACCCGAACAACATTGCATATTAGAACAATAGAACAGACAAACTCTACAGCTCAACAGAGGCCTATTGTTCCCGGATTATCTTCAGATTTCCTCCTTACTCAGCTGTAGATTCTTTATAAAACACTTAAAGCGGCATTCCAGTTAGAACAAGTCTCGAGATCTCGAGAACAAGGGTGTTTTGCACCCAAGTTCCAACCAGTGTGCCTGGTTGTATACTATGTACCACTCCATTCATTTGAATGGGGATCATCGGAGATAGCCAAATGCCTGCTCATCTATTTGTGACATTCCCAATTCAAATGAATGGAGCGGCACGTTCTGTACAGCCAGACACCCTGCTCCGAACTGGGGTGCAAAAAACCCTGGTTCTTAAGATCAGTGGGAGCCCCAGCAGTGGAGCACTCACCGATCAGCAAGTTACCCCCTATCCATAGGACTTGTTCTAACCCCTTTCAGTCTATTCATAGATTTGTATCGTGACTCAGTATATGGCAGGTCCGCACATGACACCAGGTACATGTGATTCCAATGGAGTATGATGTAAGTGCTATGTAACTGCAGGTTACAGCAGAGGTGAATGGCCCAGGATACATGGAAGTATTCTGCTAAAGGAAATTGTCCACCTCTGGAAGTTTCATGGTTATATCCATGTCTGGGAAAGCTGGGTGACCCATCTTTCCCTCATTCCTGAATAGAAGTCTGGCTAGAGTAAAGATAATTGCAGCCACTTTTTTGCCACTTTGCTGTGCCAGACAAATGTGGGTAAAAGTGCAAAGAAAATAGGGTTCTGCTGGATAAGAGACGATGACATAACTCACAGAAGGAAGTTGCGTTACAATGCTTTATTAACCCTAAACAGGGATACATGTTAAGATATCAGAAAGGGATCTTCCTCAGACCTATAAATCAATCCAGGGTTGGGGGTAACTAAGTCTCGGTATGTTACGTAGCAATAGAACAAAATTTTGGCATCCTGCAACCACCACTAGAGGTAGCTAATGCATATACAGCCCCCATATAAGTCAATGAGAGCTACATAAATGCATTTAGCTCCCGCTAGTGATGGTTGCTGACTGGGTTTTGCAAAGATTTGCCTGGTCCACAAGGAGATTTGCATAAGGCTGGGGCTACATGACAAGTTTGCCCCAATGCCAAGTAATTAAAGGGGTCTGAAGATTTTTGATGCTGACGACCTATCCACAGCTGAAAGCAGTCCTGCTACTATTCAAACGACTGAGAGCGGGGCTGTAGTTCCAGGCACCACCGCTACACTATAAGGACCAGGAGCTGTATACAATGTATGGAGCCCTGTACACTGTAGTGGTGGCGCCAGGAGAGGCCATAAACATATGATCGGTAGGGGGTCGACACCCGGCCCACGGACCAATCCTCTGTACGGAGCTGTTTCCAGCACCCGTCCAATACACAATACAAGCAGAAAGCTCCGTCCACTGTATAGCGGCCCAGCACCTTCACTGCGGCTCAGCTCCCACTGACAGTGAAGGCGTCAGGCCGCTATACAGCAGACGTAGCTTTCTGCCTCTGGCCCCATGTTGTTTACAGCACAGGCGATGGAAGCGGCTACACATAGATTATCCTTCCAGGGGCGGGTGTCGCCCCCTACCGATCATATATTTATGGCTTATCCTGAGAATAGGCTGTAATTAAAAAAATAAGCCCAGGCAACCCCTTTAAGCTCTTCCTAAGGTTCTAGGGCCCAGAGGTGAGGGCACCTTGTGCACCCCTTAAGTTATGCCCCTTATGAGGGATAAGTTTTATTACATCTGTGATGACAAGTTATTTATGACATGGCCACGTCCTTACTATCACTCCACAGGATCTATATGATATTTCCAGAGTCTTCAGTGTTTTCCTTGTATGGAGTGTTTGCACAGGCCGGGTCACTTCTACAGTCTCATACTTTCCATGCTACATGACCGGAATCTGGCAGCTCCGATAAAGGGTAAACATTGGTCTATCATATATCAGGCCGGCTCGGCTCAGGCACTTGAGTCTTTCTATATTGAGCTTCTGTCTTGCAGGACTCCTTTGCACTTGTGGTTTCCTGCATTATTTCAGTAGTAGATTGCTTAATGGCTAGAACATTAGGTTTATATAGGAAAAAAAAGGAAATACTCCAGTATCCAGCCAAGTAGATAAATGCATAAAACAGGTCTTTCATTCTTGGATCCTTAAAGGGTTGGCTAGGAATTTTTTTTTTATTGTTGACCCTATAATCATTCCAAAACTGGAGCTGAAGGAGTAGGACAACCACTTCAAAGGATGGCATTCCCAACAAACATGCCACAGAAAGAATGGATTTCATTTCTGCACCGCATGTCTGTACATTTACATGCAAAATGTTCTGCAGAGTGTGGATGAGATCTGTATTCTGCTCCAGAAACCCAGATGTAAAATCTTCAGCATTTCTGTCCCATGTGGACATCTCCATAGAGTCCTATAATGTGGTAAGAGGGGGCAAGTTCAACGCTACAATATGACAAGGCGCGCATACCTTTTAATATATGGCAATGCATGGAAAATCTGCTGGGCAGCTTTGTGTGAGATGTTCACCCTGGGATCAATTATTAGCAAATAAGTAGAGGGGGCAATGCCAAAAATGTACCCCCAAAAGAGGTGGGGGTCACAGATATGGACACCAGAAGCCATTAGAGTGCAATGCCTATTTAATGGGAAGCAATTTGCTGGCAGTTCAGACAGCGCAGCATTACTGACATCAGGTAATGGAAAATTGCTGTAGCAATTATGCATCAATTTCTATAAAAGCGATCTGTAATGGATACTGCTGAGGAAGGACATGTCTACTGAAATTGAAAAGCGTTTGGTAACATACATTTCCAGTCAAAACTGAACATTCTGATCTACAGTTAATCCCAAACTCACCCACTTCTGTGGAGCCATTATTTTGCAAGTAAGCAGTGCTGTAGCAACAGGGGGTAAAGACGCACCAGGGCGCAGATGCCTAAGGGCAAGTAAAGGATCCCCTGTTATGGGAAGGGCATATGTTCAATAGCATAAGGCAGTTCAAAGACCCTGGGAAATTCTGGGAGGATTACTATTTGTTTTTTTACTTTAACATTACAACCAAGCACAAGAACATCTAATGTAGTCCTTCACTACAAAATCTCCGCTTCCCCAAATGACTTAGGATAGAGTGGGTTAGAGAGCTTGGCTTCAGTAGACTTCAGCCCAATATGACCTAATGCACATGGGACAACTCAGGCCAGAAAATCAGGTCTATACATTGGCTGGATTTTTCAGTTCGGACCTAGCCAGGGGACAGAACTCCTTGCATCATAAGGCTGGGATTATGTGTCTCCTTGTGGCTATACTGTCCAAGTTCTACATACAGCATGGGACAGTACAGCCACAAGGAGGCAGGGAGTCCCAGTATTGTAGATCACTATAAGGCAAGGAGTCCCAGCAGTATAGATCACTATAAGGCAAAGAATCCCAGCAGTATAGATCACTATTAGGCAAGGAGTCCACAAGGAGGCAGGGAGTCCCAGTATTATAGATCACTATAAGGCAAGGAGTCCCAGCAGTATAGATCACTATAAGGCAAGGAGTCCCAGCAGTATAGATCAGTATAAGGCAAGGAGTCCCAGCAGTATAGATCACTATAAGGCAAGGAGTCCCATCTCCTGACTAGTTTCAGGCTGGAAAATCACGCCAATGCCTGGATTGCCCCATGTGACCAGTCTAAATTTTTATATATATATATATATATATATATATATATATATATATATATATGTGACAGCTTGGGGAATTACACTCAAAATGGCAGCTTGTCCTGGTCCGGACAGCGGTGGTTCATGGTACTGGGCGCCGGAAAGATAGCTTTCAGACGGTCCAAGTGTAAAATAAAACGTGGCTTTATTCAGCTTAACTGCAACATAACAAAACAACAAAAAAACCTATGCCACAGTTAGGGCCTAACTCACTCCTTGAGCCCCTAACTAGCCTGACTGTTGCTCAGCTCCAGCAACCGTGGTCTGTGGACGCCAGCCCTTCTGGGACAGAGCCTCTCTCTCTGTCCTAGCTGGTCCACTTGAGCAGCCGGACTAATGCTCCACTCAGCAAAAGTCCCCTGTGGCCCCAGCCCCTCTGGCACAGACTGTCTATCTGTCCAACTGGTCCACCATTTGCTGCTCTGTGCAGGATACTCCAGTCCTCTGGAGTTACACGCCACCCCCTCAAAGGTGTGGCTGAAGGCCTTTTCAGGGCTGGACCTGGGTCGCTCAACAGCGCCCTCTGGCTCACATACCTACTATATATATATATATATATATATATATATAATATATTTTTTTATAAGTTTAGCAAAAGAAAAACACAGTTGTACATGCATGCTTAGAAATCGCCAAAAGATGTTACAAAGTGAAGTACCCAAGGAAAAACGCCAATTGTCCAAAGTCATTGCCCGGGAGGAATTTAGCTCAACCGTAAAATAATTTCTCTATATTAGGGCATTCTCAAATAGATTTTATGGTTGCATATAACGGAGAGAGGGTATGGTGTTTGGGGTTGGGGCCAAACAAATTATCCATGAGGTTATTTGTCGCCTCTCTGCAGGTTTCCCCGTAGGCGATGCAAGCTGAGGCTTCTAAGTTAGAAGACCTGTAAGAAATGGTCCAGGGAAATATTGTGTTTGTTTTTCAGTTCCTAAAAAGTAAGTTATGTCATGTCTTCTAGATGGAGTAGATAAGCTTAGATCAATATGTATCCTGTCCGGCTCCAGTTGAGAAACCCTTTATCTGAGACACCCTGGGGGAATTCAGGCTGGTGCCATAAGGGCAAATATTTAGAGACAAGATACGACAAGCCATACATTTTTCTAACCTCTTTCCAAGTCGCAATGGTGTCCCAGAGTATCAGGGAAGTCTTATATCTCAGTAAAGAGGAGTATCTAGTGTGGAGTCATTGAGCCAAAGGCCATGAACCTGCTAAGTGTTGTTCCAAGTGTGCGAAAGAATGAAAGGACGACTGCTGTATCAGGTCTATGACAAGTCGGAAGAGGCTTGCTACTGTAGGTTAGAACTCCTAATATCAGGTATGTTCAAATCCGTGACCAATGTCAACGCAGTAATTGACAAGCTGCATGTTCACAACCTGTAGTGTAAGACACTGTGCGGTGCAGGATTTTTCTGCAGTGTGTGAATGGGATTTGTTGACATTCCATCCACGACCCTTTACTGTACTCTACAGCAGGTTACGTGCCAGCAATTCCGCTGTGGCGAACTCGTGGCATGTGGCCTTTGAAGATTTGAATTGAAAGATTTTTATTGTTTCTGTCATTTATGAAGGAGTCAGACTGCGGAAAATAGAGCAGTCTGAACTGGAGGTTTCTCCTACCGATGCCACAGCTCTGGGCAGTCAATCATGTGCACTGCTGCACTATCCAATGTCTATGTGGTTGATGGAAACAACTGGGTACTGTACCTGTTAGCCAAATTTATTAAGACTGCCGTATCGTATGCCAGTCTTCATAAAGGCCCAGACTGGCTCAGGGCACATGAGATTTATGAAGAGGCTGTGGCCAGGTAGAAACATGTGTAGATTTCCATTCTAACTCGCTGCGGAAAACTGGTGCAAGTTCTAATAAATTTGTCGGGCCGGGGCGTCCCTGCTTGTGGCGCACGTTTGGTACAAGAAAACTGGCCAAAAGGGAATGATGAATTCCCCCCATTGAGTGCTTGACTACCATTCTAAAGTTCTCTGCTTCAAAAAACCCCATTTTAGTAGTCATGGGGGTCCCAGAGGTAGGCTAGGTAATAAATTGTGGTTAGGTGAGACATTTCCATTATGGGACAACCCTTTTAAGGAAATAAAATACACCATATAAGCATTTCTGTTAAATAAAGCACAGACGCCGGTATAAGAAAACTTAATTTACTGGAAAGTACATGTGATATTGTCCTCTGTTAAAAAAGTCACCATGGAGGAAGCATCTAGGCCGGGCCCCTTCTGCCCCCTACCCATTACATACGCTCTCACAATCAATGCGCAAGCACCCACTCCTAACGTCTTACGCAAAAGCAGCCATACGCCACTCCCTCTGAATCACACCATGTATGAAGGCTACTGAACCTCGCCCTACATTCTGGGTCATGGACGGGGATGATTTTTAGTGTGTGGTGTAAAATCACCACCATTTATTAACCCTTTACCCCCCATCTGTGTAATATTAAAATAAATTATAAGGATCTAGTAACGTTGTCTAGGTCACATTACATTGCATCCTTTGGTTGCCTTATTAACGTGCCATGTTGCCATTGAGGAGGAAATAGTATTAGGTCAGATCTGGGCCCATTATCATCATTAGGCAACCACTTCAGGTTCTTCCAGGGCAGAGAACCAAATATAGTAAGGAACGTGTGGTTCAGATCACCCGCACCATGATATCATAGCATATATGACCATATATGACCAATACGACGGTCTTGAAATTTAGGACCATTACAGCCCTTACCCATCCCTCCCCCCTCAATTTGCCACATAATGTCTCTAGAGTCTCCTGAGGCAAGTTCCTGATATCTGCCCATGCACATCCAGCAAGAATATCGGTGCTTGCAGAGATTTAGCCCTGATGTTCATCTTCCGCAGCTCATGCAACGAAGACCAATGGTGAGAAGGAGACATGCATGGAATAAATGTACAGTTATTTTTGCAGCTTATTTTTTATCGCTCTTGATCAGCGAGTGGTTGGTAGATTTGGTAGTCATCATTTGGTTTCTTCATGCCATGTATTAAACCCGCTAACAGTCTGCACCTCTCATGGCTGTGTTCATCCAAATGCACTGGGAGGAGAACACAGGACTGACAGTAATATCCACAGATGGTGTAGTTACTGTCAGTAGAGAACGGCCGACAGATCAGAAAATGGAGAAATCATTGTTGTATGTGTTGTATGATGTGTCACCAGTGCACTCGGGTCCTGCTCGGGTTGGTTCTCTTGACCACTCGTTCACTCGACTTCTAGTGTACGCTGAGGCACGCAGCCCTCCAACTCCACAGCTTCGGGCCATCCCTCATACTTGTTGTTGCTTTTACTGTTCTTCATCAGCTGTAGGATACAAGGGGACAATTTTTTTTTTTTTTTTTTTTTTTTAATATACTATGGGGTTATGTAGGGTGAAATATCTGGATTTTGCAAAAGAGAAGGAGCTACATAGTCACAAGGGAAGACGTCATTCACATTGGATAAAGAGTGCCCCCAGGCTGAAGGACTTTACAGAGTGGCTCTTGCTCTTGAGGACCTGCCACGCGCCTAAACTACATCCACATCTGTGGTGAAAGCTGGTCGCTACTTAGTCCATTAGCTGGGATTCCCATGATCAGCTAGTTAGGACCTTATATAACACAAAGGGTGCTGCACACTGGACAATACTTAGCAAAGAGTTATTACCAGACCGATTCTTAAGGCCTCATGCACACGACCCTATTTTTTATCCATTATTGCGTGCAGACCGATTCATTTCTATGGGCCCACACACAAAGCCATAGTTTTTGCAGCTGTGTGTCGGGGCCATAGTGAAAGGCTGCAAAATATGGAGCAGGTCTTATACCTGTCCGTATCTGAGACTCGGTCCATTCATTTCAATGCATGGGTCAGTGAAAATCATGGATGACACATGGATATCAATCCATAGGTCACACGTGCCGTTTTTACTGAGCCGTACACTGCACTCGTGTGCATGAGGCCTAAAAGGGTATGTCCAGGATTAGAAACCCATGCCTGCTCGCTTCCATAACCGTGCCACACAGGTCGTGTTTAGTATTGTGGCGAGTCGCACTCACTTCAACGAGGCTGAGCTGCAATACCAAACAGAACACATGAGCAGGTGTGGCGCCATTTCCTACCCCTTTAAAGATGCAGAATAGTTTGACATGTACCTTTTTTTTTTCTTTTTTATTGTGGCTGTCCAAGAGCCAGTGTCTTATTTTTTGTGTGACAACAGTTTTCATTGGTGCGATTCTGTGGTACATAAATACAGGTATTTTTAGCATATGGAATGGAAGTGGTTACTAAAATGGACATGCCAGGAATGAGGACAGACCCGGTTTATAGTCAACCAACCATCACTGACCGCTGTATATATACAATATAATATATCCCATATATAACGCATATGTACAGTACATATGACTTGTTATATTATTACTATATATTTTTAGTTTTCAGCATTGAAAATAAACACAAGGAAGCAGAAAACCATTACAGACAGAGCCATACCTGTTCAAACGGAGATTTATCCTGAACCCCTTTTGCTCCCACAAAGACCCAGCTGTCCCTGAATGCTACCTCCTTGGCCGAGCTGCTCCCCAGTTCAATGAACATCTTCCTGGCATCCTCATTCATTCTAGGGAGGAACACAAAAGCAAAGAAAGGTTCACACCATGGAAATGTCCGTTTCGGTAAAGTAGAGTAGTTTCTTTTGCAACTCACTTTGTGGCCGGGTCATCATAGGAAGCCAACAGTAACAAAGTTCCTTCATGGATGGGGCGCAGGTAATTCATAAGCTCGGTAACATCTTAAAAAGACAAAAAAAAAAACCCAGACGTGTGGTAAAGATGGCAACAAAGTGAGGAGTATAGGAGGACTTGTCCTTTAGATAGGTCATCATCATGTGACTGGTAGGGGTCCGGCAACTGGGATCCCCACAGGTCAACTGGTGGGAGAGACTGCAGTGTTTGGCTGAGCGCTGCGGCTCTTCACTGAATACCAAACACAGCGCAGTACTTTGCATAGGGTCTGTGCTTGGTATTGCAGCTCTGCCTTATTTATTTGAATGGGACTGAACTGCTGCTGTATCATGTGACCGATGACCGTGAGGTCATCGATCCATAGAAGAGGCCACATCGTTTGTGAGCACCACCTCTTCAAACTGCTGATCTGTGGGGTTCAAAGGATAGGTTATTGATGTGCAAGTCCCAATAAACCCCTTTAAAGGTGATGTTCCACAAACAACACTTAGAGCCTATCCACAGGTTAGGAGATATGTGTCTGATCAATGGACACCCCACTAATCACATGAATGGGAATTTTGTATCCCTTTTATAAAAGGAGCAACTAAAACGACTGCGCTCTGCCACACCATTCAACCTCTATGGGACTGATAAACACAGTAACTGGGGCACTAATGCTCCATTCACAAGGACGCTTTAGGGGTACTTTTGGTTTCCTGTCCTCATGATCACTGGGGGACCCGGAACTGTAATCTCCAGCAGCCCCATAGAAGTGAATGGAGCGCCGGTCACACAAGGACTTTGGGTCCCCTGTCCTCCTGATCACTGTGGGACCCAGGGGTCAAGCCCCCAGGGATTGGACACTTATCCCCTATCCTGTGCCATAATGGCACAACCTCTTTAACCCTGTCATAGCTAGATTTAATTGTACATATGATAACTTACCTCCATCCCACATGTCGAAAGACTTGGCCTCGATGAGTTCTCCATTCACTCCTGGAATATGGAAAGAATCATGTTAGTTTCTTAGCAATGTACGTCCGGGGACATAACAAGACATTAAGGGACCCTATAGCAGAATTCTGAAAGACCCTCACCTAAAGAGTACCATCTACCTCCACATCTGCACTATTCAATAAATTCCAAAAATAAAAATACACCCCAAATTTAGTCTCCCATATATAGGGAAGTGCACCAAAGAAGCTTCGTATTGCCCACTGACTACAGGGATTCTTAGGCTTTAGCATATGAAGTTGTCACATCAATCAAGATCACATCAATGTAATATTGGTAAGTAATGTACACGCCATCTAACTTACCGTTAACCAGCGCAATGTTCAGCCCCCGACCGACATTGTTCTGGACACTGCTCATCAACCTGTGATAAAAAAAACAAGACTATAAAATCCAGAGGAAAATTCATCATTCATTGCGAGGATCCTTAAAGAGTACCTGTTGTTTCCAGCGACTTACCAAGGGAAATAACATGGGGAATAACAACTATTTCTATTACCATGAACTGCTCACAGATTGTCCCACTGATCTGATATTCAGCAATCAGCAGGAAGTAAACATCAAGTGCTCTGCAGTGCCACCGCAGGAGGAATAGAGAATTACACTGTTCCCATTAAAACCCATGGTTTTTTTATGTAATGCACAGATATGCAGAGTCCTCCAGAGTGAAAGTCAGTCTTTACAGATGAGGTCCTCACCAGACTCTGCATAGCTGGTAGAAGAATACGCACCACTATCTTGCACGCAGTTTGGACTTACATTTTATCTTCAAAGCAGATTTTCGGGCCAATGACGTTTGCTGCTCCGCTCACTACTCGGAAGGCAAAGTGCTTTTCAGGACACGGCTGTGGTAAGCCACATTTATATTTCCTGGGCCGTGGGTCTGAGAGGAAAGAAGGCAGATGTCACGGACAGACAGAGGAGGCTGTGACAGAGGTGCGGCTCTGTGCATGTGCAGAACTGGCCACTAAGGGTCATTTACGAAAGTCAGTGACGTCACAATTATAAAAATTGACAGCTGTAGGAGGTTACTGCAGGGGGTTAGGTCAGTCAGCAACCCAAGACAGCAGCTATATATTCAGTGCTTTCAACATGAGCACATAAAATAGGTCCCTTGGGCGCCAAACCCAATATACAGCCTGGAAGAACCGCAGATGGATACACCCCTGTTCATCTCCATAAACCTGTCAATGGTGTACAACCTATAGAAGGAGAAACATGAAGTGGGGGCCCAGCACTGATTTGCCTCTCCTTATTCACAACACACAAGGTATTCCTGCAGCCACCACTAGAGGGAGCTCACTGCACAGAGATGTTTACAGCTTTAAGCAAAGCGTACCTAACCTGTTGAATGTATTATATTGTATGGAGATACTGATTGGAAGCAATGCACTAAAGGCATCATTCCCATTGGATCAAACCTAGTTTTACATTGTAAGACCTGTCACTATAAAATAAACAGATTGCTGTGAAGGCATTTAGAAGACGTAAATGTAATCTGATACTTCAGAAAGCTGACAGTCCGTCTTGGGATATTAAGATGGATTTGTCTCTGATTTTACAGGGAATGTCATTTTCAGGGACTGACAGGTGTAGAAAGTAACTTTTTTATCCAAGTTATAATATAAAGCTTTTTGTAAAGTTAGCGAACACGTAAGATCAATAGCAATTGTATAAATACATATGCAGGGGAGCTCCCCCTAGTGGTGGCTGCAGTCATACAGTTTTAGTATTTATCTTGTGAAGCGAAGAGACTGGAAGCTCCAAGGTAATTTTATACAAACGCCCTATGCATCTTTTTCTGTCCAAGTGGGTGGAGCACAAGAGTAACGTTGGAAAAACATTATGCCAGAATTTCTGAAAATTGGACAACAAAATTCTATGCTTTCAGTGTACTTAGAAGAGACATATGACACAATATGGAAGTGTAAAATAATGCACTCACACTATGACAAGCAAAGCTGCAGTGTAAAGCATGAGGAAAGTGACAGATCACCAGTCATTTCAGACTACTTTGCACCTATGATAGAATCAATGACCAAAGCTGTATCCCAATGGCGCAGAGCTTAAAAAAAAGCACCCAATCAGCGAACATTGGAAAAAACACATAGAAGGTAAGAGTTACCCACAAATACTTCCCGCTTGCCTAAGTGGAGCAGCAATTCATGTCTGTGGTTCGTAAATGAGCCTTAGTTTGCAGGGTCTACATTTGTCACCAGTGGATTTGAGGTATGCTTTATCCATGGTTGACCAAGCAGACACTTCATCCAGAGCTAGGGTGTGTGCCAGCTGTACCCAGATGTATTACGAGACTATCCAGGAGTCAATAAGCTGTCACTGATCTTGTATGTGTTTTGGCGTAAACAGTGCAGGTTCTGGTCACACATCCATATACCAGGGCAGTACACACTGGCACACAGCCTGGTAAGCTGTGCCGCTGTCAGAGACGCTTGCTCTGGTTTAATGGTGTCGTGCATACAGTCGCTTGCACCACATGTGAAATGAATGACAACTTCATGAATAGCAGGTGGACTGAGAATGGTTAGTGAAAGTTATCATCATTCAGGTGTCCAGTTAGTAGAAGTTAGTACAAGTGTGCCCAGGTTTTATGGAGACACTGGCACATATACTCACCAGCTGTACTGACCACATCGGAACCTGCAGACAATGAGCACAATTAAGACAATATGGCAAATCAATACAGTAGGGGGGCAATACATTAGGGGGCTGAGAGTGAAGTGTGGTATTGATCAGAATAGAATAAATAAGATGAGAGGGCACAGCATGACGGGTATCATGGCTTACTTACCACCCATAATCTGCTGTAATCGGGGGGAAGCCATTCTGTGTTCCCAGGATGATTCCAGCTAATATCCATGTCAGGCCCACTGTGAGGAGTACCACGATAATACGCACTGGACCTGCCGTCACATACCGGGAACTAAGTCAATGTATCCAAGCCTGTCACCCACATCCCAGCTGAGACGTTCTACTTAAAGGGATAATACCATCTCATAAAGGGGTAGTATATTGCTAGTATATGCCATCACTTAAAGGAGTGTTCAATAGGTTATCATTAACTGATTGGTGGAGGTTGGATGTCCAATGTCCACACAGATCACCTGCTCGATTGAGCACAGCTTCCACTTTACAGGCTAGTGAGGTCACATTAATTGGTTACATGGCCTGTTTGCAGCTCAGACCCATTCAAGTGAAGGGGGTTGAACTGCAATACCAAACACAGCCCCTATGCAATGCATTTGGTACTGCTGATCTGTGGAGGTCCACACGGATCAGATATTGATGATCTATCCTAAGAATAGGTCATTAATACGTAACATGTGGACAACATCTTAGAATCAGTGGGGTATCCTTGAGGTCAGGTCCCCACCGATCATCAGAGAATGGAGGGACCGCAGCTCTAATTCAGGACTATGTCCCTGCACTTCAGTGCCTTGGTCACCTGTCGGGCAGGAAACTGCAGCAGAGCTCCATTCAAATAAATGGGGTTGGCTGCAGTTCCCTGCACAGCTAGGGGGCCAGGAGTGCCCTGTGCATTGATAACAGCTAAATCAGAGCTGTGACCCCTTAAAGGGCTTTTCCCAACCATAAATGGATTTTTCATACTGATGACCTATCCACAGCTGTTCCGGCAGCCTCCATGTGCTGGAAGCTGCTGCAGTGGATGTGAAGTGTGTGCAGTCTGATCCTATACAAGTAATAAGAGCAGAATTACAGCCCTGTCCCTTGAATAGAAGAAGCCTGTACATGCTCCCCCTCCATGGCTGCAGCTTCCATCACCTGAAGACTTATGTAACAGCTTTATCTGTGCAGGGTCCGGGTGTCGTAACCCCAGGTATCAGATACAATATGAAAAAAAAATCAATTTGGTTCAGAACACCACTTTAATTCTAAGAATAGTTGCGGTCCCAGAGGCTGGACCCCCACTGATCATTAAGTGATGGCATATATCCTAGGGACATGAGAAAGGTATACCCCTTACAGGGTTGGTAAACTTACCCGCTAACCGCATAATTTAGTACAGACGCACAAGTCCCGCCCTAGAGCACTGGGCTTTTCTCTGGTTCTAGCCGTATCTGCAAAATAGAAAAAGAATATAGAAATGATATTACTACATGTATCACAGTGTGTGGAACAATATCACATACAGCGTGACTTTTCCTAAACCATGTCCCTGTTGTGTGGGATTTATGAAGTCATGACATGCAGGCGTTACTGAAATGGTTTGGTAATCTCACAGTCTCCCACTAGATGGCACTGTGCTACTAGCTTTTAGGGACACACCTGGTATAATACATGTCTACAGTGACATGATTATGTCAAGTGGTGGGATAAGCGGCAACATTTTAACATATCCCTCCCATTTATATACCTTATATTCCAAAATACTCCTAACCTGACGCTTCTGATTCATAAGTGTTGTATCTCAAGACTGCAAAATGAACTCCAGACCAGATCCTAAAAAAGTCAAACCCCAGTCACTAAGTTTACTGTATACACTGGGAAATACCAAGCAATGCCACTATACAATATACGGCGCTGTGCTTGTCTGAATACTGGGGTCCCTTCAAAGAGCTGATCATTGGGGTCCCGGGTGTCAGACCCCACAGGTCTGATATTAATAACCTATCCTCCTGTACATCCCATCCATATTAGCAGTGGACTCCAACTTGTGACCCTCCAGCTGCTACAAAACTACAACACCTACCATATTATACATGAATTACTACTCTGTCTATTAACACTATATTTGCCTGTAAACATTGTAGTGCAATCCTATCTCCGTTTCCTTACAGGATGTTCGTTATATAATAAAAGAGTAAACACAGGGAAGAATTTAGAAAGGTGAGCAGGTATCAAGGACGTCCTAGCCGGCTCCAGTTTTAATTATGTGGTTATATTACTACATTGTATAATATACTTTAACCTTCAATCCATAAGGACATGCTGGTTGTTCAGGGTCATAAATTCTTATAACACATTCACTTTATGGTGGAGATAAGGAAAGTAAGTGTATGTTCACAGTATTATAACAACTGCAGACTAACACATATGGACGGACATGTGCTGTATACTTGTCAGCAGTCCTGAATTTACCAGGATTGTCCCAAAGCTTTAGAGACAGTCCTGGCAAATGTGTCATGCCCAGGCAAAGAGGGGTATTCTCAGCAATAACACACTGACCAGTCTCCCGGATATATTCCATATAACACACTGACCAGTCTCCCGGATATATTCCATATAACACACTGACCAGTCTCCCCGATATATTCTGTATAACACACTGACCAGTCTCCCCGATATATCCCGTATAACACACTGACCAGTCTCCCCGATATATTCTGTATAACACACTGACCAGTCTCCCCGATATATCCCGTATAACACACTGACCAGTCTCCCCGATATATTCTGTATAACACACTGACCAGTCTCCCCGATATATTCTGTATAACACACTGACCAGTCTCCCCGATATATCCCGTATAACACACTGACCAGTCTCCCCGATATATTCTGTATAACACACTGACCAGTCTCCCCGATATATTCTGTATAACACACTGACCAGTCTCCCCGATAAATTCTGTACCGCACTCTGACCAGTCTCCCGGATATATTCCGTATAACACACTGACCAGTCTCCCGGATATATTCCGTATAACACACTGACCAGTCTCCCCGATATATCCCGTATAACACACTGACCAGTCTCCCCGATATATTCTGTATAACACACTGACCAGTCTCCCCGATATATTCCGTATAACACACTGACCAGTCTCCTGGATATATTCCGTATAACACACTGACCAGTCTCCTGGATATATTCCGTATAACACACTGACCAGTCTCCCCGATATATTCCGTATAACCTCCAACCAGTCTCCCCGATATATTCCGTATAACCCTCCAACCAGTCTCCCAGATATATTCCATATAACACACTGACCTGTCCCCTGGATATACCCCGTATAACACACTGACCAGTCTCCCCGATATATTCCATATAACCTCTAACCAGTCCCCTGGATATATTCTGTATAATCCTCCAACCAGTCTCCCCGATATATCCCGTATAACACACTGACCAGTCTCCTGGATATATTCTGTATAACACACTGACCAGTCTCCCCGATATATTCTGTACCGCACTCTGACCAGTCTCCTGGATATATTCCGTATAACACACTGACCAGTCTCCCGGATATATTCCGTATAACACACTGACCAGTCTCCCCGATATATTCTGTACCGCACTCTGACCAGTCTCCTGGATATATTCCGTATAACACACTGACCAGTCTCCCGGATATATTCCGTATAACACACTGACCAGTCTCCCCGATATATTCCGTATAACACACTGACCAGTCTCCCCGATATATCCCGTATAACACACTGACCAGTCTCCCCGATATATCCCGTATAACACACTGACCAGTCTCCCCAATATATCCCGTATAACACTCTGACCAGTCTCCCCGATATATCCCGTATAACACACTGACCAGTCTCCTGGATATATTCTGTATAATCCTCCAACCAGTCTCCCCGATATATTCTGTATAACACACTGACCAGTCTCCCCAATATATCCTGTATAACACACTGACCAGTCTCCCGGATATATTCTGTATAATCCTCCAACCAGTCTCCCCGATATATTCTGTATAACACACTGACCAGTCTCCCCGATATATCCCGTATAACACACTGACCAGTCTCCCCGATATATCCCGTATAACACACTGACCAGTCTCCCCAATATATCCCGTATAACACTCTGACCAGTCTCCCCAATATATCCCGTATAACACACTGACCAGTCTCCCCGATATATCCCGTATAACACACTGACCAGTCTCCCCGATATATCCCGTATAACACACTGACCAGTCTCCCCGATATATCCCGTATAACACACTGACCAGTCTCCCCAATATATCCCGTATAACACACTGACCAGTCTCCTGGATATATTCTGTATAATCCTCCAACCAGTCTCCCCGATATATTCTGTATAACACACTGACCAGTCTCCCCAATATATCCTGTATAACACACTGACCAGTCTCCCGGATATATTCTGTATAATCCTCCAACCAGTCTCCCCGATATATTCTGTATAACACACTGACCAGTCTCCCCGATATATCCCGTATAACACACTGACCAGTCTCCCCAATATATCCCGTATAACACACTGACCAGTCTCCCCAATATATCCCGTATAACACACTGACCAGTCTCCCCAATATATCCCGTATAACACACTGACCAGTCTCCCGCCATGGCTTTTACTCACTGATTAGATGAATGGGCCGAGTCAGCCGTAATCTCTCATGGCGGGTTCTGCGCCTGAAGCTGCTGCAAGATTGAGCAGGGATCTTATTTTTCCAGCGTCCTGCTTCAGTTTCTGTTTTCCATTGAATACAGTGTGAGGCAGATTAAGGAAGGCATTTGTCACCGATTTTGAGGTGGAATCCGTCTCAAAATCAGCACTGACTTCCTCCATGTGAACTTACCTTTAGACTCCAACCAGTCTGCTAGGTATTTTCTGTATAACGCTCCTACCAGTCTGACAGGGTTATTCCATATAACACGCTGACCAGTTTCACAGGTATATTGGATATAACACTCCAACCTGTCTGTCAGGTATATACACCATATAGCAGTCTCGATATTTATCCAGTGAGTCCAGCTTTATGAACTGCCTGCAGGGATACACTATACTGTCATGTAAGGGGTTAAAGAAAAGCATTGATACATTGGTTCATCCATGGTTGTATATATGGCATGTTGTCCACTTGCCACAAATATATACAGATCATGAAGTATATTATGGAATTGCATTATAAGCAATTTTCTATCGTCATCACTAAAGAAACTTCCTTTACCCATTGGATTAGAACTATGGTCTTATACCTTGTAGGGCTTCAGGGAGTTCACAGCCGGCTCTGACGTCCGAGTGGGGGCACAGTACCCAACGTCTCAGTCCGTGCTTGGAATAATGAAGATAATAAATTATTTAATCCTGTTACATCATCTATGGCGACTGTATTGTACATGTAGCCAGATGTACTTACAGTGCCAGGGTAGGCGGACACATGTCCTGGCATAGGATGTTCTCACTGCATGCAATGTTTACTAAGGACAGGTTGGAGTGACCTAAAGCTTTGGATCAAGTGTTCTCTGAGTCACTACATTCTGCCAAGCCATTGCCATTATCTGTGACTTTATATTACACTGTGCCAAACATATGGCATATGCACCTACAAAACTAATTACATATGCAGGTAATGTAGTGTAAGTAATGTACAGGTAGCAGAAATTAACAGACAGGACTGGACGAAACAAAGTCACCACAGCAAATACAAGATCAGCCCTGGTGCAAGGTTCTGTCCATGCCCTCCAAGTACTCTGTGGACGGGCACTTCATCCTGGTGGCAAATGCAGCCAGCTGGACGCTGTTCTCAATGATAGTGCCGTGTAGAGGTCTTTAATAGGAGCAGAAACATATCCCATGAAGCAATGCAGAGAATGATCCTTGTATGGCAAATCAGCCTGGATGTGCACTGGAGGCGGAGCCTGATTTGCCTACAGATGACAGAGAGTTTCTCTGATATCGCCACCCCCTGTGAAAGAGATTTCAGCCTCTCCCTGCCATGAGAGCTGTCATTAGGGCAGTTTGTCATGAGGGCCATTAGGAGTCAGACTAGGAGTTGGGAATGTGTGCCAGAGTACAATATAACTAGAGACAGCCCCGGGCAGGGATTAGACAGTGACTGATGGCCCTCACGTAGAGTAAAAACCTGTTTTGCAGCCAGTCCATCCAGCATGGAGCGACACTGGGGTTATTGTGACTCACATTAACCCTGATGTTCCCATTATGAAAGAAATGATGGGTCACTTATGTCGTGTTCCAACATAATGGCAGCCGAATGCGTAAACCCCGGAATATTCGTGCGATCATTTACCCCAAGGTAGTATGGAACATCACATACTAGTAATACATAGGCTATGACATGCACACGGACGTAGTAAGGCACCCAGAAGACACTCCTCATCAATTTCAGTAGGAAAACGTGGCTGTGAAAGGGCTACGAGAAGTATCGAGAATCGCCATATTACATACACTACATACTGGTATCAAAGTCCAAACTCTGGTATTGTGACAACTCTTCAGTATCCTTTACCTTGGAGAATTGCTGGTTGTGCAAATCCTTAAAATGTTATCTAAAGAAAGGCAGAAGTGACAGACGACAAGTGACATGAGGGGCCCCTAAACCAGCAACATGTCCTTATTGCAGGGATTTAGGGCCCCAAACCTGTTACGCGCAGTCCCGTCCATCATTCAGTTACTGAGCTTTTTTTTTAAATAAGGGAATAGGATAAAAGATGGTGATGGTCGTGGGATCAACATACATCATATACCTGCATTCACCACCTCCATCTTTTATCCTATCAAGCTATCAATGGTTATCTGTGCTACATGCAACTTAAAGGGGTTGTCCCATTAAAGACACTGGTCCTCATCCACAGGATACATTGCCAGGATAAAAGTCCTGCTGTATCCTCCATGACAAGGAGCTTATATGGGGCTGCCGGAGATAAGTGTTTTTAAAGGGATTCTCCACAACACCAAAAAATTGACTATGAGTTGGTTGGGAAAGCTGATTCTTACCTTCTCAGCAGTGCTATGTCTGACAGATTGGTTGCTAGGGACATAGTGCTTATGAACAACACCTCATAGGCGATAAGTCCCTAGCAACCATCTTAGCCCCAGATCCTAGTCTTACATCATTCTCCACATATTTCAGATGGACCTTTAAGTACATGGTATAGCTATGTACATACAGTTTATGTGCATGCCAACATATGGTTGCTATGGTAACCGGACATGCCAAGTTTCTGCAACCATTTCCCCCATTACCAAGCTCGGTACATCAAAGTTTTCCAACCATATACATAGTGTCTGCCAAGGCATCAATACTACGAATATGGTGGCCACGTACATCGGCATGCTGGGACTTGTAGTGCCACGACTTCTGCAGACCCGGCACGACGATACAGTAGGCTCATACACGACAGGACACTTACCTCCACTCGCTATAAACTCCTGCTCTATCACGATATAACCCAGCAACAGCTCCCAACTCCTGACATATCCGGAAGTATTAACTGCCCCTACAGGTATCGCCTAGGACTATTGTCAAAAGATGATTGGTGGAGAAGAGAGTGCGTCGTCATTGATTGGCTGCTTACCCAACCAATAGGAAGGCGCGACGCTCTCAGTACAGCGCGCGCCTCGGGTCAAGCCGGGATTACGCTGAGGTCGGCCATGTTGGTACACCCGAGAAGCGGAGGCGTCCTGGTGTTATGGCGGAGGGCTCGTCTTGTTACACTTTGGAAATTGGGACAGCAGCGTGTTGCTAAATCCTTAGAATATCAACCTATAATATAATTTCCTCTGTCTGAAAGATGCATAAAATATATAACACATACTGTCACAGCCAAAATAATAACCCATACAGTGCTCTATACTGTCATACAAAGCCAAAATACTACCCCATACAGTGCCATAATACTGCCAAACAAAGCCAAAATAATACCTCCATACAGTGCTCTATACTGTCATACAAAGCCAAAATACTACCCCATACAGTGCTCTATACTGTCATACAAAGCCAAAATACTGCCCCATACAGTGCCATAATACTGCCAAACAAAGCCAAAATAATACCCCCATACAGTGCTCTATACTGTCATACAAAGCCAAAATAATACCCCCATACAGTGCTCTATACTAGTATAATGTTGTACCGTGTTAGCCATTGAAAGTAGTGGAAGAGTGAAGAAATCAGGCGATACCTTTTAGAGGCTAACTGAGTATATTTATAAGTAAGCTTTCAGGAGTACTAGCTAGCTCCCTTCATCAGACATGGTGTGATACAAGAACTGAAAATTCACAGATTTTTATACACATGGTTTTCAAAGCATTTTAGAGTCCTTAAAAAAGTGCAGTCTAAGTAGAGAAGTTATTTACAACAGGTCAAAAAAACAGTCTGGAAACTTGTGGTGTGTGACGGAGGGATCAGTAATTCTTGCTGTTATCTGTTTGCTATCAGGAGGTGATTTGTGTCCCTCACAGTTCATACATAGTGTGACTTGAAGCTGGCATGAATATTAAGTCCAAATTGCAGAGTTTGAAATTTTTGCATAAATTTGTACTCCGATTCTTTCCTTTTCTCCTGCGTCTTAAAATGTCCCATTAAAACCACAACCCGCAAATCTTCAATAGAGTGGTTTTCGCCAGAGAAATGTGCGGCCACTGGGAGATCGGTTCTGGCTAGATAATCCTGTGTATGATGATGAGTGGCGGTATAGTATCTTTACTATTATTATTATGATCTCTATCTGCTAATATCTTTCTGTTTAGTTACACGTGTGGCATCTGGTTTTATAATCCTGTATCTCATGTATATCTCATGTGTATCTCATGTATATAGTGCTAGAGCTCCTAAATCTTGCAGCATAGTACAAAACCTTTACCAGGGTGCACCATTTGGCAGATTTATATTCTAATACAATTACACATTGCAAAGGAAAACTACTCTGAATCACTGCCCTGTCCCTTCTCTGCTCTTTTATGGCATAATCCTAGACCAGGGGTAGGCAACCTTCGGCACTCCAGCTGCTGTAAAACTACAACTCCCAGTATGCATACTTGCTCTGCTGGTCTTGGAACTCCCATGGAAGTAAATGGAGCATGTTGGGAGTTGTAGTTTCACTGCAGCTGGAGTGCTGAAGGTTGCTGATCCCTGTCCTAGACTATCCTATCACTTGTGAGCACTCCCAATCCCGGATGGGTCAGTGAGACTGATGAGGTCAGTTGTGATCAGTCATGTGTGTCAGTGACCCATCTTCCCCCAGTAATCATATCAGTGACCCATCTTTCCCCCATTAGTCATATTAGTGCCCCCTTTCTTGTGCGGGATGACTGGACTTTGCTAGCTCTGCTACTTCTGTTCTAGTTGATGTTTCCATGTCTGCAGCAGTGTCATCTGGCAATGACAATCTAGGCAGGTGTAAACATTCAGCACTTCTGGATCTTTTGTGTCAGTGATGCATTAAAGGGGCTTTCTGGGTTAAACATATTGTTGCCTTATCCTAAAGCAAGCTCACTAATATCAGATCTGGGGTCTGACAGCCAACACCCCCACTGATTAGCTGTTCTCAGCAGCTGGTGCACAGAGAACAGAGCAGGAAGCAAACAGCACTGTTCTCAGTGTAGTGGCCACACCTGGCATTGCAGATGTGCTCCCATTCATTTGAATGGCACCTAAGCTGCTGTGACTCAGTTCTGCCACTACACAGAGAGCAGCGCTGTCTGCTTCCTTCTCCATTTTCTGTGTATTATCTGCTGAGAACAGCTGATCAGTGGGGGAGTTGGGTGTCAGACCCCAGATCTAATTAGTAACCTTAATAACTAGGATAGGGCATCAATATTTTTAGCCTGGAAAGCCCATTTAAATTTGATATTTTCTATCACTCCATTGACTTCTCTGAGCTGTGATGTTGTTGTTCACTTTCACATTGGCCCCCAATGTGAAGGGTTGTATGCTTTGGGCAACTCAGTATTAGATTGCAGCCCCCTTCATTGTGACAGCTTATGACCTGTTGCCACTGGCGAACCATCTGCTTGTTTTCCCCCATCTGTGTCATCCCCCCGAGGTACCGTATAAGCTGAACTCCCTGACACTCCCTAGTCTCACACTTCACACCAAAAAACTTGGCTATGAAAAGACAGAGGAATATAAATAGGACCTTTGTCGCCCTCTGCCTTCTTGTTATGAAAAGCACAGCAGTGCCCCTCTCTCCTCCAGTAGTTACAACAGTGCCCCCTCTCTCCTCCAGTAGTTACAACAGTGCCCCCTCTCTCCTTCAGTAGTCACAGCAGTGCCCCTCTCTCCTCCAGTAGTTACAACAGTGCCCCCTCTCTCCTCCAGTAGTTACAACAGTGCCCCCTCTCTCCTTCAGTAGTCACAGCAGTGCCCCTCTCTCCTTCAGTAGTCACAACAGTGCCCCCTCTCTCTTCCAGTAGTCACAACAGTGCCCCCTCTCTCTTCCAGTAGTCACAGCAGTGCCTCCACTCTCCTCCAGTATTCACAGCAGTGCCCCTCTCTCCTCCATTAGTCACAACTGTGCCCTCATCCCCCCAGTTGTCACAACAGTGCCCCCTCTCCCTTACTAGCTACAACAGTGCCCCCTCTCTCCTCCAGTAGCCACAACAGTGCCCCCTATCTCCTCCCGTAGCCACAGAAGTGCCCCTTCTCCGTTACTAGCTACTACAGTGACCCCTCTTACCTCCATCAGTGTCTCCTTCTTTCCTGTGATAAGATTAATGCCTCCGTAACCATAGCACATACTTAGTGTTTGTCTGTATCTGTTGTATTGGCACCCATTAGGTGTTGTCCCTCAGCTACTACCTATGTATGAGTCCAAAATAACTCAAAAGCAGTTTGGAAGAATATTAAAAGACTTGTACACGACATCTTCTCTGAAACTGATATTTCAAGGTAATTTTGTTTCTAGGAATGAATTGCTCTTTACAGAAGGATTCGCAAAATGTTGTACACCCAGTAAAAAAATGTCACCGCTCTTGGTATGTAACTTCATTTTTGAAGTTAATCTTAAGAATTTCTGTGAAGCTACAAGGCTGTATCTAAGGGATTTTTTTTAGAACTTACTTCCTCTGGGGCTCTACTGTATTTTAGCTGAAACTCAGATTTCTGGGCTGCTTCCGATTCTGGGTCAAATGACTGGAACCAGCACTTGCCGATCCACTTCCTCGCTCCTCAACTGGGTTTACAGGTAAGTTACTTGTAGTATGGAGGACTAGATCTTTGTAATAGTAAAGCCAGCAATACAGGTGCCTGTGAACACGGGAGAGGAGGGAGATAGACCCAGAAACCCAAGATTCGGCTGAAATAGAACCTGGGTGGAGAAAGTTTACCTAGATAGTTCCTTTAAGGGAAAGGGAAGTGTCTTAAGCAAATGAGAATTTCCTGGTCATGTTCTTAACAAGCCACAATTTTTAGATGTGAAGCAGAATAGTTTTCTTAAGATGAATTTACTTATGGTCACTAAAATAACAGTAAAAAACCCTACTAAGGCCTCATGTACGCTGAGATTCAATGGGACTGTATTGTACATGCCTCACAGATGGTAAATGCGTACAGAACCAACTATAATTCCTAATGTCATACATGGATGAGCTGGGTCCTCCAGAGTTAGAACATCCTCCAGTTTTGTTAATAGATGGGTATCCCAAACTAGGGGCCCTCTCTATCAGCTCACCATGCCCTAGGCCAGATCAGTCTATCGATATTATACGTCTAGCACAATATTCTTGTAAGATATCTTCATATCTAGCGATAAAACAACCAGTCGAAAGGGCGTAATTTGAGGGGGCACAGAGGGTTCCTATAAGGTGTCTTTCCCAATATTGGGAGGCCAGCACTATATACAGTGCATTATAGTAAAAATTGTACAGTGCTGAGGAATATGTTGGCGCTATATAAATAAAATGTATTATTATTATTATTATTATTATTATTATTATAGTTGGCGGGCCTGGTACAGATTTTGCATTGGGGTCCAGGAGTTTCATGTCATGGTGGTCATACACAATGGATAAATGTTGGCTGAACTTATTTATTTTGGAGTGACTGACCAGAAATCTACGGTGATGGAGGGGAGGATGTCCCAACTCTCCTCCAATAGCACATGTCAGGATTAAAAAAGGGATTGGTCATGTTGGATTTTAGCATGCCCGATCCTTTGTTTTAAAGGCAGATAAGAAGCAGCTACCAATAAGTGAAGCGGTGGATGGAACAATAGCTGCACATGCACACCAGTGCTCCATTCATATGGGGCACTCGGACCCCCATTCTTGTGATCACTCAGCGCCCCAGCAGTCAGACACATACAGTGCCTTGTGAAAGTATTCGGACCCCTTGAACT
Source organism: Leptodactylus fallax (assembly GCA_947044405.1). Lineage (NCBI taxonomy): Eukaryota > Metazoa > Chordata > Amphibia > Anura > Leptodactylidae > Leptodactylus > Leptodactylus fallax. The sequence continues at coordinate 1,972,149 of CAMRHE010000121.1, read as the reverse complement.
TTTCAACCTTTTGCCACATTTCAGGCTTCAAACATAAGGATATCAAATTAAAATTTTTTGGTGAAGAATCAACAACAAGTGGGACACAATCGTGAAGTGGAATGAAATTTATTGGATATTTTAAACTTTTGTAAAAAATAAAAAACTGAAAAGTGGGGCGTGCCAAATTATTCGGCCCCCTTAAATTAATACTTTGTAGCGCCACCTTTTGCTGCGATTACAGCTGCAAGTCGCTTGGGGTATGTCTCTATCAGTTTTGCACATGGAGAGACTGAAATTCTTGCCCATTCTTCCTTGGAAAACAGCTGGAGCTCAGTGAGGTTGGATGGAGAGCGTTTGTGAACAGCAGTTTTCAGCTCTTTCCACAGATTCTCGATTGGATTCAGGTCTGGACTTTGACTTAGCCATTCTAACACCTGGATACGTTTATTTGGGAACCATTCCATTGTAGATTTTGCTTTATGTTTGGGATCATTGTCTTGTTGGAAGATAAATCTCCATCCCAGTCTCAGGTCTTTTGCAGACTCCAACAGGTTTTCTATCAGAATGTTCCTGTATTTGGCTCCATCCATCTTCCCATCAATTTTAACCATCTTCCCTGTCCTTGCTGAAGAAAAGCAGGCCCAAACCATGATGCTGCCACCACCATGTGTGACAGTGGGGATGGTGTGTTCAGGGGGATGAGCTGTGTTGCTTTTACGCCAAATATATCGTTTTGCATTGTGGCCAAAAAGTTGGATTTTGGTTTCATCTGAGCAGAGCACCTTCTTCCACATGTTTGGTGTGTCTCCCAGGTGGCTTGTGGCAAACTTTAAATGAGACTTTTTATGGATATCTTTGAGAAATGGCTTTTTTCTTGCCACTCTTCCATAAAGGGCAGATTTGTGCAGTGTACGACTGATTGTTGTCCTATGGACAGACTCTCCCACCTCAGCTGTAGATCTCTGCAGTTCATCCAGAGTGATCATGGGCCTCTTGGCTGCATCTCTGATCAGTCTTCTCCTTGTTTGAGATAAAAGTTTAGAGGGACAGCCGGGTCTTGGTAGATTTGCAGTGGTCTGATACTCTTTCTATTTCAATATGATCGCTTGCACAGTGCTCCTTGGGATGTTTAAAGTTTGGGAAATCTTTTTGCATCCAAATCCGGCTTTAAACTTCTCCACAACAGTATCACGGACCTGCCTGGTGTGTTCCTTGGTCTTCATGATGCTCTCTGCGCTTTAAACAAAACCCTGAGACTATCACAGAGCAGGTGCATTTATACGGAGACTTGATTACACACAGGTGGATTATATTTATCATTATCTGTCATTTAGGACAACATTGGATCATTCAGAGATCCTCACTGAACTTCTGGACTGAGTTTGCTGCACTGAAAGTAAAGGGGGCCGAATAATATTGCACTCCCCACTTTTCAGTTTTTTATTTTTTATAAAAGTTTAAAATATCCAATAAATTTCGTTCCACTTCACAATTGTGTCCCACTTGTTGATTCTTCACCAAAAAATTTTAATTTTATATCCTTATGGAAGCGAATGTGCAAAAGGTTGAAAAGTTCAAGGGGGCCGAATACTTTCGCAAGGCACTGTAAGTGTTATAAGGGGGAAGACTCCTTTAAATCAGCCTTTCTTCTGCCTAGGTCTATGAGACAGGATTTTACAGATTACATTGGCCTACCACCCCACGGACCTGTATGATAGAACTATGTGACGAGTGATTCGCTATATACCGGGTACACCAGATTCTTAAATTACATCTGCAAAGTCATGTGGGTGGCTGAATATGCAAAATCTGCTCGCTCATAGCAAGGGCTAGAACATGTCACCATTACTATGTGGTTTTATTGCTAACACCTTGTCCCTTATGTATATACAGACCCACATTTATCGCCTTTACCAGCTTTTTTTTTGCCATGTTTTACTCCAAAATTGTGCCATATCCGATATGGGAAACATTAACTATTTGTGCTGTTTGCACCTTTCATGTCAGTTTGAGAAATGTGGTTAGCAGCTTGGCCAGGATTCAGAATTGCGATTTATGTATTTTTTTATATTGCTACAATGTTTTGCACATTCTCATTGTTCCTGTACATATTCACTTGATCATAGATAAGATGGGGGTATTTACTATCCGTCTGTGCCAGTTTTCTGGGTGTAAAGGAGCCGTATCTTTGGCAAACAGCTCTTTTATGCACCAAAGATGCGCCACATTGTTCTTTCTGCACCCCGCTCACCATTTTTTACAGTGGACAGTGCCAGTCAGAGACCAAGATGGACGTCTCGGCACGACACATTTACCATAGCTCACACCATAAAGCTGGCCTGAGTTATACCTGAAATCTATGCCAGCTCCTGACTGGCACAGATATCACTCCTGGCACATGGAAGTGCTGCAGAATTATTAAGAGGCCGGAGTTTCTTAATAATTCAGGCACGGTTATTGCAAGCGGGGAAAGGAAGGGTTGGGCAGATTTCATCATACCTGATCCTTTGGTTTTTAGGAAGTTAAGTTGCTGCCAGGAGTGTTTGACAGTGGCTTACTTCCCTCTCCCTATTGTGTGTTCATGCATAGCTGTAGCTAGACTTTCCATTACCTGGGGCAAAGGTTCAGCTCACTGCCCTTGGGCCTTATTTACACAATGGTGCCATTTTTGACGGCGTTGAATTTCATTGGTATTTCTTTTTTGACCCAACCCACAGATCCAGTAATGGACGTAACTCGGACATCAATCCGTTTTACATCTGTTCAATACAGATCCATAGATTTTTGTTGGTTCTGTGTGTCTGTCAATACGTATAAGGATCAAGCGCGTCTGTTTTTATAACTGACAATTTATATTCATATGACTGTGGTGCAAGACGGCTGTGAAAAATGGACATTTGGGCAGCGAGGTGGCTTAATAGTTAGCACTGTTGCCTTGGAGTGCTGGGATTCAATCCATCCAAAGCCGAAATGAATAGAGTTTGCATATTCTCCCTGTGTTTGCTTGGGTTTTCTCCAAATACTCCAGTTTCCTCCCACATTCCAAAAATATACTGATTATACTGGAAAATTGGCTCCCTGAACAACTGACCCTTGTGGGTGTTGGGGATGAGCGCCTGTACAGCAGCCACTAACTCCCCTACTCCACAATGTTCCTGCACTTTGAGTTTCCACTTTACAAAGTGTCATTGTCATATTGCGGTATCCATAAAAATAGGACATGACCTATTGTTCAACATCAAAAAAATTGGTCATGTGAATAGCGCCCCATTCATATACACTGTAAATAAATAGACACATGCCCCTGTACTCATACATGCCACATAAAACTAGGGCTTGCTTATACCCAGGATTTCCCATGTTCACAGACAGAAGATACAAGTCCTTTACCTGTGCAGGAAATCTAAGGTTACAGTAACCAGATCATTGGAGTCGTGTGTGCAGGCAGAAAAGGGGACCTAAAAATAGCTGCTTGTTTGGATGGGTGCAGGTGGTTGTATGGCAGGAGTGGGTTGGCGTGCTCTTTTACATCGTTGTTGGACCATAAAGCAAACAATAAAGTGACTGCAACTACAGTAAAATACAGCTGTATAAGGATATATTCATATGCAGAAATATGGCTTGCAACCAAACTAATTCCAAATTGTCAGGCGTAGTATTTTTTGCAGCTTAGGCTGAGGTTACCCCTTGCAGAAAAGCTGTGTTTTTTGATGCAGATTTTGCTGCGGTTTTTTGAGCCAAAGTCAGAAGTGGCTTCAAAAGGAATGGAAAATATATAGGAAGCTCTTATACATCTAAATTCTGTCAAATCCACTCGTGGCTTTGGCTCAAAAACGGTACCAAAATCTGTAACAAAAAAAAAACACACCTTCTCTGCTGTGTGTGACCTCAGCCTTAGGGGGTGTCCCTACAGTCCCTACACAGTCTAATATGGGCAGCGCTGATTGGACAGTGTTAGACTGTGTACACACAACTGGTAAAACCCTTCTAAGGCCCAGTTCACATCTGCGTTCCGGTTTCCATTCAGGGAGTCCGCTTGAGGACCCCCTGAAGGAAACCTATTAGCATAAAAAGCGGTTTACCTGGGAAAACACACGGACCCCATAGACTATAATGGGGTCCGTGTGGTTTCCGCTTAGTTTCCGCACGAAAAATGCTGAAACATGACAAGAGCAGCACTTTCCTCTCCGCTTGCTTTGTGCAGAAACCACACGGACCCCATTATAGGCTATGGGGTCCGTGTGGTTTCCCAAGTAAAATGCTTTTTATGCATATAGGTTTTCCGTTCGGGGGGTCCCCAAGCAGACTCCCCGAATGGAAACCCGAACGCAGATGTGAACTGGGCCTAAGTTCTAAGAAGAGATGCTCCAGAATTATTGTATTATGGCAAATACACCCCTTTATTAAAGCAGGCATATCAGGAGAGGTGACAGATCCTCCTAAGGGGCCATTCACATGGCAGAAAATGAAGAGGAATTCCAGATGAATGAGCCTAAGCAGCGTGGATTCTGGAGCCATGCACCCCATGGCTACAGTGCCCTGCGAAAGTATTCAACCTTTTGCCACATTTCAGGCTTCAAACATAAAGATATAAAATTAAAAATTTTTGGTGAAGAATCAACAACAAGTGGGACACAATTGTGAAGTGGAACAAAATTTATTGGATATTTTAAACTTTTGTAAAAAATAAAAAACTGAAAAGTGGGGCGTGCAATATTATTTGGCCCCTTTACTTTCAGTGCAGCAAACTCACTCCAGAAGTTCAGTGAGGATCTCTGAATGTTCCAATGTTGTCCTAAATGACTGATGATGATAAATATAATCCACCTGTGTGTAATCAAGTCTCCGTATAAATCCACCTGCTCTGTGATAGTCTCAGGGTTCTGTTTAAAGCGCAGAGAGCATCATGAAGACCAAGGAACACACCAGGCAGGTCTGTGATACTGTTGTGGAGAAGTTTAAAGCCAGATTTGGATACAAAAAGATTTCCCAAACTTTAAACATCCCAAGGAGCAATGTGCAAGCGATCATATTGAAATGGAAGGAGTATCAGACCACTGCAAATCTACCAAGACCCGGCCGTCCCTCTAAACTTTCATCTCAAACAAGGAGAAGACTGATCAGAGATGCAGCCAAGAGGCCCATGATCACTCTGGATGAACTGCAGAGATCTACAGCTGAGGTGGGAGAGTCTGTCCATAGGACAACAATCAGTCGTACACTGCACAAATCTGGCCTTTATGGAAGAGTGGCAAGAAGAAAGCCATTTCTCAAAGATATCCATAAAAAGTCGCGTTTAAAGTTTGCCACAAGCCACCTGGGAGACACCAAACATGTGGAAGAAGGTGCTCTGGTCAGATGAAACCAAAATCCAACTTTTTGGCCACAATGCAAAACGATATGTTTGGCGTAAAATCAACACAGCTCATCCCCCTGAACACACCATCCCCACTGTCACACATGGTGGTGGCAGCATCATGGTTTGGGCCTGCTTTTCTTCAGCAGGGACAGGGAAGATGGTTAAAATTGATGGGAAGATGGATGGAGCCAAATACAGGACCATTCTGGAAGAAAACCTGTTGGAGTCTGCAAAAGACCTGAGACTAGGACGGAGATTTATCTTCCAACAAGACAATGATCCCAAACATAAAGCAAAATCTACAATGGAATGGTTCCCAAATAAACGTATCCAGGTGTTAGAATGGCCAAGTCAAAGTCCAGACCTGAATCCAATCGAGAATCTGTGGAAAGAGCTGAAAACTGCTGTTCACAAACGCTCTCCATCCAACCTCACTGAGCTCCAGCTGTTTTCCAAGGAAGAATGGGCAAGAACTTCAGTCTCTCCATGTGCAAAACTGATAGAGACATACCCCAAGCGACTTGCAGCTGTAATCGCAGCAAAAGGTGGCGCTACAAAGTACTAACTTAAGGGGGCCGAATAATTTGGCACGCCCCACTTTTCAGTTTTTTATTTTTTACAAAAGTTTAAAATATCCAATAAATTTCATTCCACTTCACGATTGTGTCCCACTTGTTGTTGATTCTTCACCAAAAAATTTTAATTTTATATCCTTATGTTTGAAGCCTGAAATGTGGCAAAAGGTTGAAAAGTTCAAGGGGGCCCGAATACTTTCGCAAGGCACTGTAAATTAGCTGTGACAGGATGCTTATCTTTTCAGCGTCTTGCTGAGATCTCTGCTTCCCATTGCAAACAATGGGAGGCAGAATTTAGGTGGACACTTCCTCCAGATCAGCATCAAATTCCTACGTGTGAACACCCCCTAAACAGAGAAAATCCTAGCACGTTCCATTGCATTGTCTGTAGGAGAGAATAAGACTCTGTTCACACTTCCATCAGGTACCATGATATTTGACATGAAGAATTGCTCTGCTTGCAGCACTTATTATCCTTACTGTAAAAATGACGGAAACCATGACGAGATCTGACAGACTTCATTACGCTATGTGTAAAGAAGAGAGCTAGTACTCTTGGAAGCTTACCATCAAATATACTCAGTTAGCCTCTAAAAGGTATCGCCTGGTTTCTTCACTCTTCCAATACTCCGTTACAAGTCAGTAAGATGTATTGGGCATCATTGGTGTCTGTTCTTTTTTGTCTTTCTGCTCCTATGACGGTACAGAGAGACAAACAATTAGACCAAAGTGTGAACAGAGCCTTACCAAGTAATACTGCGCAGAACTGACCACCATATTATAGCACACATGGGGCAGACTTATTATTTTTAATGTGTACGAGGCATAAAAAGTTATTTTTGTTGCAAATCTGTGTTTTGTACAAAAAAAAAATGTGTATATATGCGCAAGTCACGCAGATGTGTTTCCAGCAATCATACAGATACCATCTCAAGTAAAGGTTACGGACTAATAGGTGACATCTATGGATGCGGGTCACCCGACTAGCAGCATATATCCAGTTTTTAGTGAGCGCTGCCTGCATTAAGCAGCTTTTACAACATTAGAAGCTGCCAGGAACTGGTGCAAGGCTCACAAAAATGTCAAAGAGCAGGTATTGACTCCAGGAGACAACCTGACTCAGCGGTTACTTTTTTAGAGCAGGAAATAATGTATATCTGCTATGTGCTGCGCCTCCAGCTTCCTCATAGAGCGACATATCATATATGCGTGTACTGAGTCTTACCATTGTTACACACAAATCCTTTTGTGATTTATATATAGCACCCATGTAACTGATCGGCCATAGACGTGGTAATTATTAACCCCGACAGTAAACTATATGGCTATAGTGTAAAATCCACTGGTTCCATAGGTCAAAAAAAAGCATAAAGGCCGCTTATCCGTGGTCACGGCTGAGGATGACGTGGCTATTTCCAAAAAAATGATTCTCGCCATGAAACATGAAAATGTTGCTGTGAGCAAAGTCTGTCTATGAGCTTCGTGACGTTTTGTGCGACAAAAAATCTCACAGAAGTCGCATGACTAGAACAGTTTTAATTTGCACCTTTTTTTTAGAGCACAGTCATGTTGCGTGCAACTTCCATTTAAATCTATAGTAAAAAAGTTGCCTCCAACCTACAACCAAAATCCAACAGATTTGGATTTTATGCGACTATCACGTCACAGTCACGTGATGTTGCGCGTCACAATGCAAAACCATAGGAATACATTCAAAAATATTTGTCCTGGGACTTTTTCTTCACACCATGTAGTCCTAGCCTTATTCACATTGGCTAAATATAATAGTGGCGATGCATGGTAGACTTAAGTCAGCCAAACCCTGTGATTTTGGTGGCCGACTGTCTAATGAAGTGCTTGGCCAATATTTATTCGGCATATATTGGGGAAAGAAAAGATCAGGCATGATGACCTTCAGTATGCCCAATCCTTTGTTCTCAAGGGGAACAATCCAGGTGTGGGATATCAGCTTATTCTCCTTTTCCCAAAATCAGGCATGCGTGTATTTGGGAAATTCATTAGGAATTGTTAGTGGTCGTTTCCTATGTGTTGTGGGGGACCAGGAAGTATAGACTGGCAGGGTTCTGGGCAGCCTTGTAACTGCAGTGGCTGGGGATTGTAGTGGTGAATATTGCTTCTCTTATGTTTTTTTTAACCCATTCTGAACCCGGTCTTAAAAAATTCTGCACTGAACAATCCCTCTAAGGCTTACTTCAGTTTATTTAGGCTTGTAAAAAAATGCCATGTGCCATCCGCTCCCTCCCTTCCTGATCTCACAGGTACCTGTGCTGTGGGAACTGGCTTTACTATAGTCAGCCAGCCCCAATATCACAGGTACCTGTGAGGCCATGGCGGGAGGGAGGGGATGGAGCGATGGGGGTCGGAGCTCTAAATCCAATCACAAGATCCAAGGATTGGAACCAATCCTTGTCATCAAGAATCAGTCGGATCAAGTAAGCTAATCATAACCCCCTAGAAAATTCCTTTAAATAACTGCATTTTACATGGAAAATTTTTAAAAAACTGCACCATAAAAACTTTTTTTTCCAGTTTTGATGCAGTTTCAACTGCACCCAACCTGACTGACTGAATACACCTTTGTAAGGTTGCAAATGGGCTGACGGAAAACAAAAACATGACTTACTTTTCATGCTTTAAAGTTTTATTATGTTATTTATTATTATTTGTGTTTCTTTTTTTTTTTTTACTATTGTGTTGGTGGGCGATTGACATTTTTGTAATATACTTAATTAACCTATCTAACTTCCTTTTAATAGAAAACAGGCTCTAAAATTCTTTGTACCAAAGCTATATCTGAGCTGTTACTAGGGAAATCCATACACATTTGTATTGCCAGGATGTAGAGCTGTAGCATTTGGCAAAGGGGGAAGGTGGTCACTTCAAATGGCTGTATCTCTGGTTTTATGCAACCTAGAATAATGGTTTAGGTATCATAAGGAAGCAGTAAAAGCTATAAAATAACCTGAGATATCACTAGTTAAAAACACAGTCGAGAATTTGAGCTTTATATACGGCAGTTCATGCTGCATATAAAAATCATATTCTATATAATTCCCCACAGGCACAAGGACATCTAAATGGCACTCTCTCCCCCCCACTCACCATCCGTAATGGCACCCGACAGGGTTGTCCTCTCTCCCCTATGCTATACGCCCTTGTCATGGAGCACCTCCTCGTAGCTATTCGTGGCAACCCAAATGTTCAGGGGCTCTGTGTCCGTAACCTCCATTTCAAAATCTCAGCATTCACTGACAATGTCTTGCTCTTTGTCACCCAGCCACTGATCTCTATCCCATCTCTCCTTTGCGAGCTAACTGTCTATAGTTACTATAGCAACTACAAAGTTAATTTGTCCAAAAGTACGGCCCTCAATGTTTCCCTCCCGGCATCTCTAGCCCGGGACCTCCGAGCTTCCTTTCCCTTCTCTTGGTCTCCAAAAGTGATTAAGTATCTGGGCATGATTCTGCCTGGTGACTTAGCAACCACCTACTCGCAGAATTTCCTGCCTCTTCGGCGTACTATCCAAGCAGATCTTGGTCTCTGGGACACCAGGGGATTTTCCTGGCTAGGCCGCATCAACTTGCTGAGAATGAACATACTCCCCAGGCTTTTATACCTTTTTCAGACTATCCCCATTGCTATGCCCAAAGCCTTCTTTACCACACTTCAGAAGACATTCACTAAATTTACCTGGGCTTTGAAGCACCCACGAGTCGCGAAGCACACTCTTCTTAAACCCAAACCCGGGGGGCCTTGGCCCTCCCGGATTGCCTTGGTTACTACCTGGCTGCGACCATGGCTCGTGTTCTTGACTGGCACCATGCTGCCCATTCAAAGCTCTGAATTGCCCTGGCTCCTCTAGTCGGATAGCGCTACTCAATCTCTTCCGTATGTCGCTCGTCACGTGCTTAGGGCCTGTCGACTCTATAGCACTGTTAGACGTCTGTTCAGGAATGATGGCCTCATGACTCCTATCTCGGGCAATCCAGACTTCCCCGCAGCCCTACGTTCAGCCTTTCTCTCTCACACCCCAGGTTTGCCGCTACTCTGCTTTCACCAGGTGCTCTCGACTTCTTCTCTCCTACCTCTCTCAGACCTGCTTTCTTTCAATGCCATTACCTCCGCCTCCCATTAGCAGTACACTCAATTGACCCACGTTTACACCTCCATTAAGAATTCACACGATCTACATAGGGCACTGTTACCATTCGAGCATCTCTGCCTCTCCGCAGCGGCTCCGTCACGCGCTATATCACTAGTCTATAGCATGTTCCTGGAGGAGTCTGCCGACCAACTACTGGCCTACACGGGAAGTTGGGAGCGGGAGTTGGGGGTTTCGTTCCCACCAGGTGGATGGTCCTCTGCCTTTCGGGTGTGCCAAAAGTTTTCCATTTCTTGCAAGACACAAGAAACTAATTTTAAGATCCTCTCGCGCTGGTATAGAGTACCCTCTGTCCTCCATGAAATCTATCCCTACACTTCGGATAGATGCTGGAGATGCAACACTGACCGGGGTACGATGGTGCCCATCTGGTGGGAGTGTTCTCTCTTGCGCCCGTTCTGGACGGAGGTTAGATGCATAATTCGAATGGGAACCGGTATTGCAATGGAAGATAACCCTGCCCCTCTTCTCCTTTCTATATTTCCCAGGAAGTTTAAGAGACATACCTGTAGGCTACTTGGATTTATGCTAGTTGCTGCTCGAACGGTCATTCCCCGATTGTGGAAATCATCGTCCGCGCCCTCTCTGGCATCTTGGCTGCAGGAGCTCCTCCGCATTCACAGCATGGAGAACCTGCTTGCTGAGCTAAAAAATTATGATAGAACCCACCGACAGACGTGGCTCCTTTGGAACACTTTCTACTATTCCTCTGAATTCCAGTCCGCCTTTGTCGTCCCCCCCCATAATACCCTCAGCAGTTTTTCCTTTCCACCCTCCATATTTTCCCTATACCTTCCACTTCTTACTCCTACTGAATCTATCCTACGCCCTCTTTTTCCAATACCCCCCTGATTCTAGGGCGGGTGATTATGCCTCCTTTTTCCCTTACCTCTAGGTGGGATACCCTCTACTGTTTATTCTTTGTTTTGTTGTTTGACATAATGTTTTACTCTGCTACGTCAGAGTATCTGCTTGTCCCCTCTCCCCCTCGCCTTCCCTCCCAGTGACTATACCCCCTGATGTCCCTTGGCTCCCCCTTTTCCCTCTCCCCCTTACATTCAGTTGTGTTTTATGTTGGTTTTTTCCTATTGTGCAAAAACTTAATAAAAACTTTATTCTATGTTTTTAACTAGTGATATCTCTGTTTTTTATTTAGCTAGTATTGCAAACTTGGCATCATAGGTAAGCTGAGAATCTTAGATTTCATGTGATACCTTTCTAGTTAGTATAGAACCGGACATACATCCATTTGAAGTGACTATCCCCCCCTTTGGGAAATGTTCCAGCTATATATTCTGCAGGTGTACAGGACTGACTCTCCCTAGCAATTCTTAGAACATTAGTAGTGGGAACTTTACAGCCTGTTTTCTATTAAAAGGAAGTTAGATAGGTTAATAAAGAACATTATATCACAAAAATGTTCGCTAAACAATCCCCTGCGCAATAACAAAAAAAAGGGAGTTACACTTTTTTAATGTAAAGATCATCTTTCAATATGTGTAACACACGTGAGCGTCTGAGATTAATATAAGAAAGCCTCTCATGTGTCACTGACATTTCTGTGTATTTACTGCTGACAGGTTGACGTCATGAAGCCTGAGGTGTGAAGAATCACAGACTGCTGAACAATGCGTGTCCAGTTCTCAGCTCCCCGACACAATGGAGAATATCCTGCAAACTCCATCTCCCCTGATGTAAGCAAATCTCTCCTTAGTGTTAACAGGATGTGAGAAGTGTCAGCACCTGGAGACAAAGAAACTTAGGAAACACGGAGGGCAGTTGCACAAGGTTACTAAATTGTCATAAAGTAAAACCCTACCTGTGGCGACCCTTGTATTAATACAACGGGGAAGTGCCAAAATAGCAATCTCCTATCATAATGTGTCTACAAGTCTGTTGGCAGAATACAGGCTGCTGTAAACAACTGTCTGCTGACAGGGGGAATTGCAGATTAGTGTCAAAAGGCTCCCAGAAAGCTTGGGTTCTTTTATCGACTTATATCTGTTTATTGTAAGGTCACGTATATGGTGTGTCTGGAGAGATACAACTTCTAAGCAGGTGTCTTACAGCATGTGTATGGCAAGCCTAAGTATTATACTTTAAAGAGGTGATGAGCAATAGTCTGTATTAAGACGTGCTTAGCTATTAGAGGGGGCACTCTAAATATAATAGCAGTATACAGTGCTGGGGTAGCATGGGTCAATACTATACACAAACACAACATGTCATTGAATGCATAGAGCGCTTACATTTATCTATAAATTTAGTTTAATATACCATAGAAAAATACTTCTTTCTCCACTTATCAGGCTCTTTTCTTCTCCCTCCTAAATGGACTTTGACTCTGAAATCACTTCTAAATTTGTTCCCAAGATGGCAACGGTGTTGCTAGGGTGTTGAAAGATCTGTGGGCCAAGCCCCAATGTAGATGTACGTAATGCCCCCAATAGTAATAGGGCATCTGTAGTGCCCCCAGTAATAATATTGCTCTCCCAGAGTGTCCCATTAGTAACAGTGTTCCCCATAGTGTCCCAATATCATAATGCCCCTTTAGTGTACCCCTTTATTAATAGTGCCACCAATAGTAATAATGTTCTCGCAGTGCACTGCAATAGTTAAAGTGCCTCTAGAGGGCACCCTAATGTAATAATGCTCCCTAGTGTGCCCCATTTGTAATAATATCCCCAATAGTAATAATGATCCCTAGTGTGTTCCCATTATAGTGCCCTAATAACAATACTACTCCTTTAGTGTTCTTCTTTAGTAATAATACCCACTATAGTGCCCCCAGTAGTAATAATGCTCCCCTAAGGATGCCTCCATTAGTATTAGTACCCCCAATAGTAATATGCTCCCCAGTGTGCCCCATTATAAGCATCCTAAATAGTAATAATGCTCCTCCCAGGGTGTCCCCAGTAGTAACAACATCCTCAGTAGTGCCCCCATTAGTTATAATGCTCCTTAGATTGCCCTGTTTGTAACAGTGTCCCCCATAGTGACCCAGTAGTAATAACACTTCCCCAAAGTGCCCCAAATAGTAATTTGTCTTTCCCAAAGTGCCCCATTAGTAATAATGCACCAATAGTGCCCCCAGTAGTAATAATGCTTCCCCATTTTGCTCCAAGTTTGGCTCACAATCTAATGTGTATGGCCAACTTTAGACCTCCATTGCTGTGTGCATGGAGCTAGTATGGCTCCGTACGATATAGCGGTAAAAGCTCTATGTGTCACTGTATGTTGACTTTGTACCATGGAGGTATTATCCGGTGGAACATGGCACATCTTTTTTTTTGTGTCTGATTCTGAATTACAGAAATGCTGCATATCTTATGGGGAGGTATGGTACTACCCCATGGGTGCTGTAAATGTTCCCCTAAGTGGTCTCCCCAACCATTAGGGCCAGTAGCAGATATATAATGCAATACACACTAATACAAAGCATCATATAAAGTGCCATTAATCTGACATTAGGCGAGTCCTCATTAATAATGGAACATCATCACATTAACCTCAAATCTTTATCTGTTCCTAATCTCAGCACAATGGCCTGTCTATTGTTACTGTAGAACAAAGCCTCCCTGTACACTTTCAATGTTTATTCCAGCCCCCTCCTCACAGTATGCTCTGTTTTGGGGTAAACAATAGAGGACAGTGTGTACCCTGTAAGTACCATGTACACCATGTCTACTGTAATGAAGGAAGCCTATGCTGTAGGTGGAGTCTCCTTGAAGCAGAACCTGTTGAGCAGCCATAGGAAGTCATTATCCTCGGTGCTGACACTTTATTACTTGCCAATGAGAGGAAGGAGAGAGTCAGAGCTGGACTCTGAGAGTGAAGTATAGACACTGGAGTATATAGATATATAGAGTCTGTATACACCGGCATCAAGGAAGCATAGCATGTCCTAGCTCCAAATCCTGGCAGGGAAGATTAGATTGTCCTATATAATATCATGGAGAAGGAAAATCTCATGTGTTTGCTGAAAATAAAGGGCACAGAAGTGGCGCTGACACTGGAGCCGTTTACCCTGAGCTGGACCTATAACAAGAGGCGGGCATACTGGAAGAAAGGTAAGTGGCATGGCTGGGTCTTGTATGGAGTCTTGTTTTACATGTTTGGGTCTTGTATGAAGTCTTGTTATACATGTTTGGGTCTTGTATGAAGTCTTGTTATATGTGTTTGGGCCTTGTTATACATGTTTGGGTCTTCTATAAAGTCTTGTTATATGTGTTTGGGTCATGTTACACATGTTTAGGTCTTGTATGAAGTCTTGTTATGTGTTTACGTCTTGAATGAAGTATTGTACATTTTTGGGTCTTGTATGAAGTCTTGTACATGTTTGGGTCTTCTATAAAGTCTTGTACATGTTTGGGTCTTGTATGAAGTCTTGTTATACATGTTTGGGTCTTGTATGAAGTATTGTACATTTTTGGGTCTTGTATGAAGTCTTGTTGTACATGCCTGGGTCTTGTATGAAGTCTTGTAATACATGTCATACATGTTTGGGTCTTGGGTTATTGCTATATCATGAATCTGTTATTAACAATGGCACCAATGGCAATGAGATCCCGCTACTCTCCATAGAAATAAGGGACAGACATGTGTAATGTTTAGCAAAATCCTGGTCATTGTGGCCCACGAGCACTTTACACTAGTCATACATGTTATAGTTTTACAACATTGATGTTACATCTTTTATAACAGAACGATCATACGTTTGGGGTATTGCCGTATTGTTAGTATTATAAGTGTAAAGTTGCCAGAGGGTGTAATATTACGTGGCGTCCCTTCAAATCAATGGGTGTCCATATAACACATGGTCACATAGCTGGCCTACTCATCAGCTAAAAACCTTCTGGGTTTCAGAAGTTTCTCCTGCAGTGGCTACATGGTCAACCATGTAATACATTGACAAGCAGGGTCCACTCAGTCACTCTTGGCTGGTGGCTATCTACTTTGACTTATCCTTAAGACCCCCATGGTGATGGCTTAATAGGGCATATTGAAATAGATTGTCTTAGTGAGACAACCACAGCACATAGAGGTTATCCTTGTTTGTGTGATGGCAGTATCTTTAGATTTGGTTGGATAAATCAAACATGGTCACGGTTGGGATCATCGGTGGTCAAAGTCAATTACCACGATACTCCTGAATCACAAGATGCGGTTACTAAGGTTCTGAAGCCCTTCTGGGTATCAGAAGTTGCAGCTGATCATATATTTCGTCAACCAACCACGAAGTACACCGATGAGCAGGGTCCACTAGAGCGAGAGTCACTCTTTGGCGGTGGCTCTCTACTCTAGCTAATCCTGAAGACCTTCATGGTGATGGTTTAATAGATCATATAGAATAGGATTGTCTTTGTGAGGCAACCACAGTAGATAGAGATCCTTGTTTGATGGCTTTATCTTGAGATGTATGGCCATATTTAGTTGGATAAGTTGCACATTGACATGGTTAGGACCATCAGTGGTCAAATTCAATTGCTACTAACTATACTTGTCAATCACAAGATGTCATCAATCTTTCTAAGGTTCTGAGACCATTCTAGGTATCAGAAGTTGCAGCTGTCCATATATTTCTCCTGCAGCGGCCACTTAGTCAGCCATGTCATACATTGATGAGCAGGATCCAGTGAAACGTTCTTTGTTGGTGGCATTCTTCCTGAAGACGCCACACTGTGATGATTTAATAGGGCATATAGAAAGGAATTGTCCTTGTGAGACAAGGATTGTCTTTGCTTGTGTGGTTTTATGTATGACCAAATTTAGTTAGATAAGTCAAACATGGCCATAGTTGGGACCATGGGTGGTCAAACTCAATTACCACTATACTTACCAATCACAAAATGTTATCTATGTTACTAAGGTCAGCATGGTGGACAGGAAAGAATTCCTATCCCCATTATCTATCCCTGTCCACCTATTATCTGGGTAGGGTGTTGCTTTTCCTTTGTTTGTGACTAATTCATTTCTGGTCAATTATTAACAAATCTCGTCAGATTTAATTAGTATATACAATATATTCACAAGTACAATGTTCTACAAGTACAAAGGGCAATTTCACCACCCACTAAAGCAAATATCACATAAAACAGTCAAACTGCAAGATCCTTCAACAAATACACTTAGGTATTCTACCATTCCCTGCCACTGCCAAAAAAGTACAATACAGAACACTATAACCACAAAAACATTGGCAGTATATAAGATAGCCAATGCCGTTACAGTGTTAGGTTGATGGGCCTCGGGTTAGAGTGGAGGTATGGTGTATGTGGGACATCCACCATTCATTATGAATGTGTTCCACCATAGGAGTAGAGTTGATGACATCAGTGTATAGGGACTATATATACAATGAGAATAAAGCATTCATTTGTATGGATCAATGCTGGTGGAGGCCCTTGAGTAAGACACTGGGTGGAGGACCCTCCACCTCCAGTAAGTCCTATTTATGACTTTGTATTATTACATCTCGCTTGCCGGGCCGTATACAGTGGTATATGGTATCAATGACATGTGCCAAGGTGGTATCCTGCCATCCTGTACCCAATAAAAGATAAATTCTCAGTATTTCTGCTTTTGGAGGATTACATCACCAGTCAAACGTCTAAAGTGACCACTGAGAGGATCATAGGTAGGACAGAATGACTTATTGTCACCCGACTATATTACTTAGCACACCGTTAAGCAATGCCAGAGCTGTAGGACAACTAACTATTTCCTCTGCTCCACCTATCCATTTTTTTGTTTAGGGGATTGTGTTTTTTTACTGTTCTTAGCATTGATATGTGATCACTGGTACTGTGGCCTGACACCAGGAACCCACACAGATCAGCTGTTTGAGGAGACCACTGTGGCATCTTCACGGAATATCAGGCACAGGGCTGTACATTGTCTAGTGGCTGTGCTCGGTATTGCAGCTCATTCCCATTCACTTGAATGGGACGGAGCTACAAATAGGACACCTTGTGAATGAAGGTGATATCACTGGCCTGTGAACCTATTGATGGCCTGTCCTAAGGATACTGAGAAGGCTGTGCCATATAAATTATAGCAGCAATTCTCTTGGCATGGAATACTTGCTGAAATTTATGCGGAACTCTTTTTGTAATCTCTTTATGGCTAGAGTAAGCATCTTTAGCTATTATCTAGTGTCAACATATCCATCATAAATGTCTGATAAGACTTCATGACCTATCCGGTATTTTAGTGCCTAGCATGTTTATTGATATCCTTAGATAAAGGTTTGGGTGTTATAAGATTTATTATATTCTCAAAGCTGACCTCTGTCCAGCCCTGAGATTGGCTTAAGGTCTGAATACATGTCAGGATTTTAATTTTTTTTAAGACGTGCTATATATAACCATGCCTATTGTAATGTGCCCACACCAGTGATACCAACCAGTACTTCCAGCCATTGTATCAGGTGGTGTAACTGGGCATTCATCTGTCCAGAATGGTCAACCATGCCATTCATTGACAGGCCATGAGGACATCCCATGAGACAAACCCCATCTATGACATCCATATATCCTAATATATCCTATGGGAATGATCAAGGCTCTACATCACACTTATGGTGTCCAGTAAACATTTACGCCATACATTCTTTTACTCTCTGTCTTATTATTGAAATCCTATGGATTCATTTAGCGTATAGGTTGGGACCTTTCCCAGCGAACACGCTAAACCTATGCCACATATGTAATATGAACCCAGTCTAACACATACTCAATGTTGTTACTACTTAGGCAGCCATTATGTTGGTGTGGACCAATATACATTGTAAAGTGTATGAGCGAGTGGGTCACTGGAAAGCATTGACAGCATATTAACACGTCGCATTGCAAGTGATAATGGGAGCAGTTGCCCGTGGCAACCAAGCAGATTGGTGCTTTTACTGTCTAGAGGGCCCCTGACAAATACGAGAATTTAATTGGTTGCTATCGGCAATTTCTCCAGATTAAGGAGGACTTGGTGACGGAGGGCTAGTTTTGAGGTGGAGTATATCCTTAAGTCATACGCATGAAGAAGTGTTTGAATCTATGGCGGTAGCTTGTAGCCAGAAATGTGATCCAGCTACTTTTCTTTTCAGTCTCTGAAACAAAGGCACAAACCCGCTGACCTTTACAGTTACTGTAACACACACCTATACGAGCGTGACAAATATCAGGATTTTTTGGCATTGACCATACAATGCTATTGTTCTATGGTTATTCACATTGCGGCCCTATTGTCTTACATTAGGCAATGTGGCTTCCCTTTCTATGTAACCGATGGGTCTAATGCACATATTACATATGTGTCTTTCTGCGGCCTTCACTTCAATCCTCATGTATTATAGAATATTTTGTTGTTTGGGTAAATAACCTGCATTGGAAATCTGCATGACATCTACCTCATCTGAACATGGCCTAGAATTTATAACCTGCTGTAGACACAGGATGTAAAGTATTGTTCCTACCGACCAATCAGATTCCTCGTGTGATATGAGATAATACAGGCAGATATAGGTTTGGTTGCCATAGGCAACGCCTCCATTCTTCTTGTTTACCTGCACTCGTTTTAGGATTTGAGGCCTACTTGGCTTCCCAGAGATCTAGGACTTGTGAATGTGATATCTATGTGCGTCTAATCTTCGGTCAGGCCTAAAATAATTTCACTGTGTCTTGTTGTTCACAGATATTACCGTCTCCATTCCACTTAATGAAATTGTCGCCGTTCTTCTGGGCGACAACAAGAAGCAGACAAAGAGCGTCAGCGCCCCCAGTAACCAGTTCACAGGTAATGTCCAGAGGTGGTTAGAAATGGAGATTCTGTATTCCCTGCATTTCCTTCTAAGTCAATACCTGTAGTTATCCGAGCCTTGGAGGATGAAGGAGGTGAATCACTATCTTAAGTGCTTAAGTGTGGGAACGTGATAACAAGATGCAGCTCCGGCTTATATGATGGTTGTTGTATGTGCGGCTCATTATATCCGGTTTATCATACTGTTAAAGACCTGTTTGTCAGCCTGTCGCGTGACGTAATGTGGTTTTACCAGTGTGCTCCTTTTTGGTATGTGCTTCTTGCTATGGTTAATCCTTTTATTGTCAAAACTTGGGTATTTCCATTAAAGCAAAATTACGCTATTGGCGTTTGTAGGATGGTCTGTTAGAGAACAGAAGGCCGTTATGTCTGCTTGCTGAATGGCCCCCGGCCTACCACTACAATGCCACGGGGGCTACATAGTAAAGACATGGAACCTGAAAGGAACGACGTGGACGCTTAATAGTTAAACCAAGAGGGCTTCTCCTTTAGCATAACGTGCAGGGCTACCAGGTGGTTCATCTTAAAGGGAGTCTGTCACCAGGAAACTTGAGATTAAAGGGGTTATGCCGCAAAAAGTATTTATTCTCTATCCATAAAGGATAAATACCTTATCATGGGGGGATGACTGCTGAGACCCCCACCAGAATGGGGGGATTTTTTTCCCTGCTGCGCATTCAGCCTGAGCGCCATAGACTTGTCGGTGGACAGATGAACCCACGCTCCCATTCACATCAATAAGAGCACCAGAGATAGCCAAGTGCTTTGAAGTAAATGGGAGCGCAGTCCACCAATGGACACACATTCAGCTGGGCTGCGGTCAGGCTAATGTGCAGTGGGAGGAAATTAACCCCTTTTCTAGAGATCATTGGGGTCTTAGCGCATATATCCTGTATCCTATGCATAGAGGATAAATACATTTCATGGCATCACAGCTTTATACAGCCACAGTGCATAGTAGGGGACATTATGCTGAGCACCACCATACCTTTGGATAGTCCAATGGGTGAACCGTTTCCTTAAAAAAAGTCATTTTTATAAATATGCAAATGAAGCTCAAGTGCAGTGGGGGTGTGTCAGAGTCTTTGTATGTCAAACCACTATCCAGTGCACTTGAAGTCTCTGATACCCCCCCCCCCCCCCCCCTTCTTTAGCACTTGAACCTCATTTGGAAATGCTATCTAAAGTGTATGCTCAGACTCTGGTCACAATGTAATGGCAATAGGAACCCTATGTCTTATATATCATGATCTGCTACTAATATATGTATGTCTCCTTGGCTGTATGTACAACTAGTGGTTACAGTGTGTCTGGAAATTTAGAAGGGTGATTCATTGTGACCATCCGAATGCCTAATCTGTACAAATGACATGTCCATTTACTAAAGGACGTCTTGTCATAGGGACCATGTAGTACAATGAGGACAGGTTATTTAAAGAGAGTCTGTCACCAGAACCCAGTATACCAACCCTCTCTATAGCAGCATATATATTGTTCACTTGGTGTCATGACACGTATTGTCTTTTATGTACTGGAAAATAATTCCTCGAAATGTGATATTCTCTATCTATAATCTACTATAGGTATGTGTCATATTAGACCGTGGTAATTACCCAGCCCCATAGCCGAAGGCTCTCCAACATCAGGTCTTCTAACCAGCCTTCTCCTCAGCCTGTGGCTGCTTATGAACTTTATGGGTGTTGAGTGGACACCCGATCGATGACATCAGTCGCCCTTCAGTTGTGACTCAAATGAGCTTCATTTACACACATGGGGTATAAGTCTGCATTTCAAAGGGAATAGCTGCAAGGCACAAGGCTAATCTTGTCCGCAGGGGGCAGCTTTAGTCACTTTTACAGCTTTTGAAAACTTTACATCTTTTACTCCATTTCTGTTGCTTATGGCGGATTGATGACATTATTTTTTGTGTTTTTTTTTTTTTTAGCCATGTATTAAGTCTGCGTTGAAATATAAAGCATGATACATACAATGCATTTTGGTTTGTGGCGTTTTTGTTATGTTTTTAGGATCCACATTTGTCTATGGGTTATTTTCAGCTCAGTTCCATTAAACTGAATGTGGTTGAGCTGCAATACCACACACAACCTATGGACAGATGTGGCGCTGTTGGTGCTTATTAGTGTTATTAGGTGACGATCTGTGAGGGTCCGACGCCTGAGACCCCATGAATCAGCTGCCTGAAGTGTGACAGCACTCCCCTGTGATCAAGTGTTGTAATTCAACATGTCCGATCCTTCTTCCCCTCACATCAGTTATTTGCACGAGTCAGTCCCCATAGACTTAAAGGGAACTTGTCAGGTGTATTTGGGACACTAGACCACCACAGGTCTGGGGATTTAGTGTAAACCAGGTCTGCTTTTTTGAGAAACAGTGCTATAGATTGTGCTGGTACTTTCAAGTCGCCTCAGACTCAGCTGTGATACCAGGCACAGCCTATAGACATGGGTGGCGCTGTTTCTAGGAAAAAAATAAAGCCTTTGTTAAACATTTTTAGAAAATCTCTTTTAGCCTAATATCTATGTCTGTACAGTGACAGCCTCTGTTTTATTGTGTGCCGTGTTGTAATAACTGAAGACACATGTGAATAAGGATTAGGATGTGCCTGTTCTTGTATTCATGTGAGTCACACCGTACAATTATGGAATAAGCCTCGTAATGTGTAGTCATTAGAACAGAATGTCTGGTAGCTTTCCTCAGATGTTTATAGGTGAAGATGATCATCTTATTGTTGGAAGAATCTTCTAACAAAATGGACTGTCCAAAGTGGATGACCCCTTTAAAGGGAGTGTCATCAGCACCCATCGCTGTCTCCATTGCCGAAGTATCACTGTTTTTGTCAATATACAAATAAGCTTTTTGGAGGAATGGCAATACCCTTGTTGTTCCAAAGTACTCATCTTCACATTGACAAAAATAGCGATACTTCGGCAACGGAGACAGAGATTCACAAGGGGAGACCACTGTATGATACAGGTTACCCTAAAATATCTATCTGCAGAGCTGGGTTGATATGCTGGGTTTTGGTGACACTCCCTTTAAGCTGTCCCTTAAGGTGGACATGCACTTTATCTCCCCTAAGAACTAAAAGAATTGGGCGAGTGCCTTCGGGGTAAAATCAGGACAACCTAATACACATTAGATAGTCTTCTGATCCCACCAAAATGGATGGGTTTGACTGAAATTAATCCGATGTGAATGGCCACTTTTACGCCATGTAGAATCCTTTTGCTCGCTTTTGTGGGTTTTCCGCTGGAAATTTTCTTTCCCACAAGGTAGCCATTATCTATGATACTTCCTGCTGAGTAATTCCAAGCCACCTAAGGGTTGAGTACAATAAAGTGTGAGGATTGTCTTCTATAGAGTCCACAAAGCATATATATATATATATACATGAATATAACCAGAGGGGTAGCCTGAAGCCCTTGGGCCTCTACCTACCCAGAACTGTCTTTACATTCCGCCATATATGAATATATCACACTACATAGGTTATACTATACACAATATAGAAATCAAGCGATCATTTGCTTGGTCAGTATCAGTCTATTGAATGATCTACTGATGGACAAGAAGGGGGTCTTTGTTCCTCCTATGATAAGACGTGACTGTCTTCATCTTGTGTGACTTCAGAAATACGTGGACTGCTTGCTTTCTCTGACACAGGTTTTCTTTATCTTTCAGTGTATCACGTGTCTCGTAAGTCGTCTCAGCGATGGTCTCTGGAAGGGGTGACGTTCACAGCTCCGGATGCCCAGGTGGCTCATAGTTGGATGCAGGCCATCCAGAAAAAAATGTGCGAGACGGGTAAGGGACATCAGTCCTGTATAATGCTGTAAGAAATCCACCATATCTAATTCAGTGGGGTGAGATTTAGGAGAAAATCAGAGCCCCAAAGTCAGAGCCCTAAATCCTTATACTGTAACTACAATACAAGTGATGGCAGCACTTTGCTTCTGATATGTTGCACAGAGATAAGGCTGCCGCCCATTGAGCAATGGGACTGACATCTTGGCATTTCCTTAGTTTACACACGGCTGCCGGGATTTCTTTCCTGTTGCCAATGCAAATAAGTTTAAGATGCAAATAAGCCACATTATTTTATTAGATGTCACACTTAAGAGTCTCTTAAAAGTCTTTAGCATAATTTGGATTAGGTGGATTAATTTTTATCTCTTCTTTAGACTCGATTCACATGACCATATTAAAAATCTGTGTAGTGGCCCATATGTCACAAGACAGACTTGGAGACTGTTGGAGACAATTTTCTCCAAGTCTGTGTCCTGTACAAAACAGAGACTGAAATGGTGCATGTAAACAGTCATGGACCGAGAGTGCATGTGCTGTCTGTGTGCAGTCCATTGTAAATATGGTCATGTGAATTAACCCTTACATTATGCTCAGTATTAGCACTCGCCCACCCCAAACCATTCACAAGGGAAAACACCATTTGATTCAGCAGACCCTAACCTATCTATCTGCAGAGCTGGGCTGATAGGTGACGGACTCCCTATCTATAGGTCTAGTACTCTGGCACTGCACCTATATATTCCTCAGTATAGCTATACATGATACATGTATGATACATATAATAGCCTGCTATAATGTATTTCCAACACTCCACACTAACCTTGCAATAACTCTCTCTTTTGGTAACAGGGCAAACCAGGCCAAGAAAACTTCTTGTGTTTATTAACCCCTATGGAGGTCGTGGTAAAGCTAAAAGAATTTACTACAATGAAATAAGCGACCTCTTCCAGATGGCAGGAGTTAAAACGGATGTGATTGGTAAGGATTTATATTATAAAGTCACATGGTCCTCAAGGGGCATCTTCCAGGGTTGAATACTGATGGCCTATTCCAAGGGAAAACCATCCATATTTGATCTTCCAGCACAGCGCTGCATATATGGCTGTGGCTGAGCCTGGTACTGCAACTCACTCTCCTTCATTTGAAGGTACAGCTGCAATACCAGGCACAGCCACAAATGTATGTATGGCGCTATGATTGGGTAAACAATGAAGGGGAGGTAGCATTTACTAGAGTCATCTGCTTCATCCAGATGATCAACAGCAATATCAATATATTTCATGTCAAATAATTGTATGATTTTCATTCTTTTTTTTCTTTTTAATGTCAGAAACAACTCGAGCGAACCATGCAAGAGATTATATTTTGGAAGCAGATCTACAGACGTACGATGGGTAAGTCTATTTTTTAGCAAAGTAACCTTTTTAATACATAATTAGTCACCATGCCTATAGCAAAGACCATATATACATGTGCACGTAGACTAAGTGAGAGCAGACATTTGGTACTGGAATTACCTCTTATGACCAAGTACAAGCCCAATATTTCTGCCATGTTTGCTACTGATGGTCTCGATGGTCAATGTGAGCTAATACATCCTAAAAAGCATAAGCTAGTATACCCTTCATATATCAGACGTAGCTTTTCATGATGTACAGGTGACAATACATTGTGTGTTGTGTTCTGACTGGTGTTAACATGGACGTCCCCAGGGTGGTGTGTGTTGGAGGTGACGGCATGTTCAGTGAATTGCTCCATGGGCTGGTGAGGCGTACACAGACCGACAACGGAGTATGTGAAGAAATGGAGGATGCAAAACTAACTCCATGCAACCTGCGGATCGGAATTATCCCAGCTGGTAAGAGTCACATCAGTGTACCTTCTATAGGTATAGAAGTAAATACTGGTAATTCCCTTGAAGCCTTGCTCATATTTTCTAAAATAATAAGAAAACCTTATGCCGTTTTATGTACACAGCTCCTATACAGACCTATGTTTTGCTATGGTGACTATAAAGAAACCTGTATAGTCTGGTCTTGCAGTCATGCATTAGTCCCATCCATCTTCTCCTTTCTTCTTGCTAATCTATAAATAGTAGAAGAAGTGGCGAAGGGAAACTGCACAATCAGACTACACACATGGTTTGCTTGTAGTCTGTTACCATGGAGACACACAGGTTTTTTATATGCACCAAATGGTAGGAGAGTTTTCAAGACTTGCAAAGTTGCTTCATGTTTTTACATAGTAGATCCATTTATAAGCGCACATAGGGGCCAAGTCAAGGATTGCGCCATCTTGGCACTGACTGGTTTTTCTGTACTTACTTGTAAGAATAATGTATGATAAGAAATCTTTGTTTCTTTGTCTCCAGGCTCTACTGATTGTG
This sequence comes from Leptodactylus fallax, assembly GCA_947044405.1. NCBI lineage: Eukaryota > Metazoa > Chordata > Amphibia > Anura > Leptodactylidae > Leptodactylus > Leptodactylus fallax. Next base: position 1,947,025 of record CAMRHE010000121.1, on the reverse strand, counting down.
TTTGCTTTGCAACTGTGGGAATCAATGATCCGGTGACGTCAGCTCTGCACATTATTATCGGTAAGTCAGATACATTTACTGACTCATGCTGAAATCTTTACCCTGAAGATGACGGCTATACATTAGATATATATTGTGTGACAATTGGGGGTAATTTAGCCTCAAAGGTGGCAGCTTCCTGGACTTCACAGAGGTGTTGGTGGTACTGGGTGCCAAATAAGCAGCATATCAGGTAGTGGTAATCCAAAATAAATGGCTTTATTCAGCTTGTGAGTGATAACAGGAACAAAACAAAAAAACAGCCTAACCCACACACAGGGCAATACCTCACTACATGAGCCCTGACTAACCTCTGGGGGCAAGAATCTTTACTGAGGCTTCTCCTCAGCAGTCTGGCTCACACTTAGCTCAACCAGTCCTTTCTGGAATCCAGTCCTCTTGGGACAGACCGCCTTGTCTGTCTCCAACTGGTTCCACCATCTACCTGCTCCCTGCAGGTCTCCAGCAGCACTCTCCTGCTGTGTGCACTCCCTCTGGAGTTGGGCCCCACCTATGGCTGTGGTTGAGGACCTTTTTAACCCTGGTTTTGGGTCGCTCACCAGCGCCCTCTAGGTTCACACTCTCACAATTGTGATAGAAACTACTGTAAATGTATAGTTGTGACATGAGTGCCTGTCAGACATGCGCTACTGTTCTTAAAGGGGTTGGCCAGGATTTTTTTTTTTTATGGCCTAGCCTAAGGACATGGAGCCCCGCAGGGATCAGCAGATCATTTACTTCAGTAGAAGTTGAGCTGCAGTATCAGTGCCTGGCCACTATATAAGGCACCATGCTGTGTATAGTATGTTGGAAGCGGCCTTGCACAGCTGATCTGTGTGGGGGACAGCTGTCAGCCCCCACCAATGAGATATTTATGGCCTCTCCTAAAGATAGATCATCTTGGCCAACCCCTTTAATCCTGGGAAAAGAGTGACTTTAAACCTAGATATATATATATATATATATATATATATATACAGTACAGACCAAAAGTTTGGACACACCTTCTCATTCCAAGAGTTTTCTGTATTTTCATGACTATAAAAATTGTAGATTCACACTGAAGGCATCAAAACTATGAATTAACACATGTGGAATTATATACTTAACAAAAAAGTGTGAAACAACTGAAAATATGTCTTATATTCTAGGTTCTTCAAAGTAGCCACCTTTTGCTTTGATTACTGCTTTGCACACTCTTGGCATTCTCTTGATAAGCTTCAAGAGGTAGTCACCTGAAATGGTTTTCACTTCACAGGTTTGCCCTGTCAGGTTTAATAAGTGGGATTTCTTGCCTTATAAATGGGGTTGGGACCATCAGTTGTGTTGTTCAGGTGGATACACAGCTGATAGCCCTACTGAATGGAGTGTTAGAATTTGTATTATGGCAAGAAAAAAGCAGCTAAGTAAAGAAAAACGAGTGGCCATCATTACTTTAAGAAATGAAGGTCAGTCAGTCCGAAAAATTGGGAAAACTTTGAAAGTGTCCCCAAGTGCAGTGGCCAAAACCATCAAGCGCTACAAAGAAACTGGCTCACGTGAGGACCGCCCAAGGAAAGGAAGACCAAGAGTCACCTCTGCTGCGGAGGATAAGTTCATCCGAGTCACCAGCCTCAGAAATCGCAGGTTAACAGCAGCTCAGATTAGAGACCAGGTCAATGCCACACAGAGTTCTAGCAGCAGACACATCTCTACAACAACTGTTAAGAGGAGACTGTGTGCAGCAGGCCTTCATGGTAAAATAGCTGCTAGGAAACCACTGCTAAGGACAGGCAACAAGCAAAAGAGACTTGTTTGGGCTAAAGAACACAAGGAATGGACATTAGACCTGTGGAAATCTGTGCTTTGGTCTGATGAGTCCAAATTTGAGATCTTTGGTTCCAACCACCGTGTCTTTGTGTGACGCAGAAAAGGTGAAGGAATGGACTCTACATGCCTGGTTCCCACCGTGAAGCATGGAGGAGGAGGTGTGATGGTGTGGGGGGCTTTGCTGGTGACACTGTTGGGGATTTATTCAAAATTGAAGGAATACTGAACCAGCATGGTTACCACAGCATCTTGCAGCGGCATACTATTCCATCCGGTTTGCGTTTAGTTGGACCATCATTTATTTTTCAACAGGACAATGACCCCAAACACACCTCCAGACTGTGTAAGGGCTATTTGACCAAGAAGGAGAGTGATGGGGTGCTACGCCAGATGACCTGGCCTCCACAGTCACCAGACCTGAACCCAATCGAGATGGTTTGGGGTGAGCTGGACCGCAGAGTGAAGGCAAAAGGGCCAACAAGTGCTAAGCATCTCTGGGAACTCCTTCAAGACTGTTGGAAGACCATTTCAGGTGACTACCTCTTGAAGCTCATCAAGAGAATGCCAAGAGTGTGCAAAGCAGTAATCAAAGCAAAAGGTGGCTACTTTGAAGAACCTAGAATATAAGACATATTTTCAGTTGTTTCACACTTTTTTGTTAAGTATATAATTCCACATGTGTTAATTCATAGCTTTGATGCCTTCAGTGTGAATCTACAATTTTTATAGTCATGAAAATACAGAAAACTCTTGGAATGAGAAGGTGTGTCCAAACTTTTGGTCTGTACTGTATATATATATATATATATACAGTCATATGAAAAGTTTGGGCACCCCTATTAATCTTAATCATTTTTAGTTCTAAATATTTGGGTGTTTGCAACAGCCATTTCAATTTGATATATCTAATAACTGATGGACACAGTAATATTTCAGGTTGAAATGGGTTTATTGTCGAACAGAAATGTGCAATTGCATTAAACCAATTTGCCGGTGCAAAGTATGGGCACCTCAACAGAAAAGTGACATTAATATTTAGTAGATCCTCCTTTTGCAAAAATAACAGCCTCTAGTCGCTTCCTGTAGCTTTTAATCAGTTCCTGGATCCTGGATGAGGTATTTTTGACCATTCCTCTTTACAAAACAATTCCAGTTCAGTTAAGTTTGATGGTCGCCGAGCATGGACAGCCCGCTTCAAATTATCCCACAGATGTTCAATGATATTCAGGTCTGGGGCTGGGATGGCCATTCCAGAACATTGTAATTGTTCCTCTGCATGAATGCCTGAGTAGATTTGGAGCTGTGTTTTGGATCATTGTCTTGCTGAAATATCCATCCCCGGCGTAACTTCAAATTCGTCACTGATTCTTGTACATTATTCTCAAGAATCTGCTGATACTGAGTTGAATCCATGGCGACCCTCAACTTTAACAAGATTCCCAGTGCCGGGATTGGCCACACAGCCCCAAAGCATGATGGAACCTCCACCAAATTTTACGGTGGGTAGCAAGTGTTTTTCTTGGAATGCTGTGTTTTTTGCGCCATGCATAACGCCTTTTGTATGACCAAACAACTCAATCTTTGTTTCATCAGTCCACAGGACCTTCTTCCAAATGAAGCTGGCTTGTCCAAATGTGCTTTTGCATACCTCAGGCGACTCTGTTTGTGGCGTGCTTTCAGAAATGGCTTCTTTCTCATCACTCTCCCATACAGCTTCTCCTTGTGCAAAGTGTGCTGTATTGTTGCCGATGCACAGTGACACCATCTGCAGCAAGATGATTCTGCAGCTCTTTGGAGGTGGTCTGTGGATTGTCCTTGACTGTTCTCGCCATTCTTCTTCTCTGCCTTTCTGATATTTTTCTTGGCCTGCCACTTCTGGGCTTAACAAGAACTGTCCCTGTGGTCTTCCATTTCCTTACTATGTTCCTCACAATGGAAACTGCAGGTTAAATCTCTGAGACAACTTTTTGTTTTCCTTCCCTGAACACTTGTTGAACAATCTTTGTTTTCAGATCATTTGAGAGTTGTTTTGAGGGGCCCATGATGCCACTCTTCAGAGGAGATTCAAATAGGAGAACAACTTGCAATTGGCCACCTTAAATACCTTTTCTCATGATTGGATACACCTGGCTATGAAGTTCAAGCTCAGTGAGGTTACAAAACCATTTTTGTGCTTCAGTAAGTCAGTAAAAAGTAGTTAGGAGTATTCAAATCAATAAAATGATAAGGGTACCCAAATTTTTGCACCGGTCAAATTTTGGTTTAATGCATATTGCACATTTTCTGTTAGTACAATAAACCTCATTTCAATCCTGAAATATTACTGTGTCCATCAGTTATTAGATATGTCAAATTGAAATGGCTGTTGCAAACACCCAAATATTTAGAACTAAAAATGATTAAGATTATAGGGGTGCCCAAACTTTTTCATTGACTGTATATATATATATATATATATGTTGCCACCTGAGAGATGGCTCTAAATGTCTTTGTCTTTTTGCAGGTGACACCCAACCAATGGATGTTTGTGCTTCATATCACAATGGACAACTGATGAGATATTCCGTGTCGCTTGTTGGCTATGGTTTCTTTGGGGATGTCCTAAAGGAGAGTGAAAACATGCGTTCTATGGGACCTATGAGATATGATCTAGCAGGTAGGATCTACTGCACCAACCAAGATGTCCGACTCATCATAGGCTGGATATGCTTGTGAGCTCTATTCAGTGCCGACCTCTACATCTTCTTCTAGGCATAAAGATGGTGCTCAGTAACCGGTCATACAGAGGAACAGTAGAATTCCAGGAGGCCGGTGACAACAACTCCAGCCCAAGAGATAATACTCGCTGCAGGACAGGGTAATCCTCCTCATCCTCCTCCCTCTTATATGTATATGTGTCTGTACATACATATGTTACATTGCTGCCACACTGACAACGTCTCAATGTAAAATGGGTACTGGGCACCATCTGGTTACATGTACATCATTTCTTTTGGCACAAAGAGGATCTTTTCACAAACATCTTCTCATTTTTTAGGTGTCTTGTCTGTTCTGAGTCATCAGACAGATTACGAAAGATGGCAGAAGATTCTCCAGGTAAGACATAATGTCATACTTATGACTACTTCCTGTTTGATGCTTCAGTATGTCTCTTTCATCTAGTTATGTACAGAAAATGTCAATGTATAACTTTGTCGGTCAATTGTAATTGGTTGTTGTCCAATTTAAAGGGATTTTGTCATTAGAAACTTATCCTCTATCCACAGGAGAAGGGTTAAGTGTCAGATCACTAGGGCTCCCCCAGCGATCAGGAGAACGGGGTCCCAAAAGTCCTCCTGCATCCTCACTAGGGCTTCCAGAGATCAATAGGGGTCCCACTGCTCAGACCCCCAGCGATTTGACACGAATTCCCTGTCCGTCAATGGAGGGCAATGGTGCACACATGTATTATATAGAAACAGATGACTATGATGTAGCATTTTGGGTGAATAGTCAGCAGGGAAACCACTTTACTAGTCACTCAAGTCCATACTGTTTGGCCCCAGAGATCTTAACCCAAAAGCCACATTAACATGTACAGTGGTTCTGTGGAAGGTATCCTGGTATTTAGTTCTGGACAACCCTTTTAAGGCATCAGACAACATTAGAAACTTCATAAACATCATCTATATTACGTATGAGCACGGCCTAATGGCTCTTCTCTCTCCTAGATGAGTCGGACACTTGGAAGAAGGTGACTGGTTCCTTCATGGCTATCAACATTACTGGAATGTCCAGTGCTTGTCCCAAGAGTCAAGATGGTCTCTCCCCATCCGCACACTTAGCAGATGGGACCGCTGACCTTATCCTGGTGCAAGAAAGCAACACAGTACAGTTCCTTAGACATCTCAGCCGGCACACTAACCGCAAAGACCAGGTAAGATAGGGACAGAGATGATCTACTTTATCCTGGTGGCGCCATCACTAGTTCTTCTGGATACACAATCTTATTATATACTAATTCATATTCTATGCGGACAGTTCGCCTTGCCTAATGTGGAGGTGCACCGGATTCACGCTATGCATTTCACCCCCGAAGCAGTTGATGAGGAAGAGTCAATCCGTCGTCAGAAGAACTTTTTTGTATGTCCATGTGGGGAAATGTCAGAGACCAGCACATGGAACTGTGATGGAGAGATCTTGGACTGTGCGCAGCTCAGCGTGAGGTAAGTGGGGGCAATTTTATATGCACTGAAACAGAAATTTATGACAGTCCTCCAATGGAATGAGCTGAGAATGGGGCAAAATTATATTTATGTGACCCAAGACTGCTGTGGGATGAATGGTTATTCATCTGACAGCTATATCAGCTGCTCCCCACATGCACCTGCATGCTCAGCTTGGCTTGGTCAACCTATATATCCTAAATAAGAAGAGAGGAAACCCCTGCCAGACAGCTGACAGTGACTTATCTCCCAGGAACAACAGGTTCAGGCAGTTCAATTCCATATCTATCTCCCCCAACATCTACTGAAGCAGAGTCAGTAGGACCCCATACACATTAGACGGTTGGATGGTCCTGTCAAAATTAGCCTAGCTTTAGGCTAGGGCAATACAGCAACATGTGTTTCACGGCGAAAAGTCATGAGACTAAAACAGTTGTGCGGCTTATTTGTTGCGTGACTTGTAGAGCTGTGATTTGTAGACGTTGCATGTGGCTGTGACTCACATCCGACTTCTATTGAAGTGTATGGTAAAAAAGTCGCATGCCCCTTGTGACCAAAATCTAACAGGTTTGGATTTTCTGTGACTGTTGCTCAAAGCGACACCATAGAGATGCATTGAAATTGTTAACCTGCCACTTTATTTTGTATGACACATGTTGCTGTGTAGCCCTTGGGACAGGAGAGGGCGCTATGTAGCTATGGATATTATGTGTATAGTGTTGGACAATGTGTAATGGGATAAGTCACAGAATGATCCTCACCTTCCTTCTCTCTCCTCGCAGGGTACATCACCAGCTCATCCAGTTGTTTGCTCGGGGTATTGAAGACGCCTCGTGCAGCTGAAGACAATTCCCTTGTGCCAGATTACACACTTTCACATTTATTTGTGCCCAGAAAGACTGATATTTATTATATGCTGCTGGCACGGCAAACCCTGCTTTGACACTGGCTGCCTGCTGGCCAGGCACTGCCCGACACCAGGAGTCTAAAACTCACAAGCACTTTAAGTCACTGCCAGAAAACTTTGCATCTCCAGCAGATTCCTGGCAGCTAATGGGTTAACGTGCCTTCGAATATTGCAGTAGTGCCAATATTTAACCCTTTACCCCATAATGGGGTTCTCGATGGAGAGAAATGTTGGTAATTTGTATGGATTGAGAATCCACGACAAAGCCTGGAGCTTGAAGAAAGTATTTATGTCTGCAAGGAAACAACACTGGGTTAAAGCAGTACTCCGCTTCCAAGTGTGTCAGTGTAGGACAGTTAAAGGGACTGTCCTGTGAGGAGTGCAATAGTGATATATAAGTCAGTACCTACAGGGGTTGATTAACCGCTATTTATTTTCCTTACATTTTGCAGCTGGGTTGCTTTTAATCTCAGCTTCATTATGGCAGAGTTGTGGTCTGTGACTACCCTTTGGCTACAGTGCCTACTGGGGGTTTGAGGTGGTTTGAGACACACCCCCTGTCTCATCATTGGTTCAGGCTCCTGCATTGTTCCTCCTCCTGCAGCTCTGCCTCCTCTGATTGGCTGCTCTGTATAACACAAGCCTATCACAGGCTCAGCAGGAAGTCAGTGCATGGAGAGGAGACTTCTACAGTACAGACACTAAACCAGCAGTGGTCACATATACTGAGTATGTCCCTTAGTATTGGGGACATTGCGGGGGCCTCATTATTTGGCATCCTCAGCAGTATCCTAGCACACACTTGGCCCCTCAATGTGCATCTTGGCACACAGAAATGTATCTAGGAATGTGAATAACCCTAGAGGGAATATAAAGGATTTGTCCTGGATCAGGATAGTTCAAGGCGCTTTGGTTCTAATGGACGGTCTACGATGGATACCTGTGATGGCGGCCGCTCACCTCCAGATCTATTACCAACTATTGTGTGATCTGTGACTCTGGAGATTATGTCTAGAGATTGTTATGTCCGTTTTAATAAATTTTCCTATTTACAACCTCATTTTCGGATTTTGTTTCATACTTTGATGTTTTCCTGGAGGTGTAGTTATATGATGGCTAGAGAGCCGAAGGATGGAGATCAAAACCTACAGGATGAAAATGAAACAGGCTCGAAGTAGTTGTGCTATGAAATAAACAGAAGCGGCAGAAAGGAGAGAGCAATAGCACACCTAAGGCAAAGGAGAAGAAAATACATAGATCCAAAACCTAATGCATATAATGGCAGTAAAGGAAAGGAAACACAAGACAAGGAACAGAAGGAGAGGAAAGGGAGGGAATAGGTGGAATAATAGATAGGCCGAACTATCAGCAAGAGGATCAGGAGGAATCATATCAACAGCTGTTAGAGGTCACAAAGTACCCAAAAGATGTCCCAGTTTCCCCAATGGCCCGGCTTCGGTCTGCCTCATCATTCAGAAGGGCAGTCAGGTGTTCCAGGGTCCTAAATTCTCTTATTCTGGTATACAACTCCTCTAGAGACGGGGAGGTATGGGTCTGTCTCTAAGGTTTAGCTATGAGACAACGTGCAGAAGTGACTATGTATAAAAGAAGGTACGTACTGGGGAGTAGCGGGCGGCGAAGGGCCCAGTACCTGCTCAATCAGAATCTGGACCTGGCTCAGAGGGCACAACCAGAAAAGATGATAGATGTTAACCCCACGAGCACCACACCTGAAGCAGAGCCAGGGAGTAGTACCAATGGAGCAACATCTTGTGAAGATTCTGCTTGTAGGTAATACAATGAGAAGTCTTGGCCGCTCGTCTACAAATGGTGGCCCAGGACAGATGTGAGAGTCTCGCCTAGATAACCTTCCCATTTTAGCCTATACTGTATGGGCGCTTGGTATAATTCTGGATCCGAAAGAATACAATAAATATCTGAAATAAGGCTTGCCGTAGAGGAGTCAGATTTACACAGTTGGGCGTGGGAGCCTGGGGACCCTGTAAAATCTGAATATATGGGAACTCGCTAGAGAGGGGGAGATTAAATTCAGTCCGCAGATCCGCAAAGGGAAGGAGAGAGCGCGTCTTATAATATATAAGATTTTGTAAACACCAGAACATGTGGACAGCAAAAGCACCCCCAGTTGTCCTGTCAGGAGGTTTGGGGCCACAAAACTTCCGTCATGCCTTTATGAAGCCAGGTTTAGGGCCCCAAATTTATGTAAATGCGCTGAGGGGCAGAAGCTGGCGCCCATGAGTGGTAACTTCATTTTCTACACATTTCAGGTGCTTATACACAGTTGGGATCCTAACCCTCAGCTACATAATGGCATGATGGCGGCTTAGTGGCCCCAAACCACCTGACAGAATCCCTTTAATATCTGACAACTGGGGGACCTATTGCAGTCTGTGGAAAACTTGCCTGCTGAAAATGACATCAGGAACATCATAGAATGATCTGGAAAGTAATTGTGTCATTCCCCTTTATATAACTTTCCACTTTTTTTTAAATTGGACAATCTTTATTATACACGATATCTGTATACACAAGTTGATGACATCACAATACCAGTTGACATCACAATACCAGTTGACATCACAGTGCCCTGTCCAGCTCTATATCAGGTGTGGAATGTTCTGGAAACAGTTGAGGGTTTTGAAGAAGTTGATGGAGATGTGCGTCGCCCCAGCCTGGCCTTGGCGAGTTCACGGTGCGAATAGGCCCGGTACTGGGGTCGACAGCGCCTTGAAAGGGAATAAAATAAATGTTTATCGTGACGCCAGTTGGGGTTTTAGCTTGCGATGGAGGCAAGCCCGGCACTGCTGGTTGGGCCTCTGGGAATAGGTAGTGATAGAGTGCCAGATATTGTACCCTCCCCAACTAGAGCAGATCCCAGGGACAACTGATATATGAGGAAGAGCTGGTGTGCAGGAAGAGGAGCAGTGAAGAGGCGATTAATAAGAAATACAGTCCAGTCAGGGGTTAACCAAACACTTACGGTTTACTTCTGTAGTTAGCAAGGGATAACAGATCTTACAGGAGAATTCACCTTGCTCTGGTATAGTGAGATGCCAGTTAAACCACATGGGTAATTCAGCCTTCCAATGCTGCTGTACCTCTAATCGATTTCCCCTGATTCTGGATTCCAGAAGCTCAGAGGTCAGATATAGCCAGATCTGTGGCTCTTCCAGACGGCAGGTAACGCGAGTTCTGTCGTGTGCTGGGTACGCACACTCACCCTAACTCTATCTGTTACTGAGCCTCCAGGAAATATGCACTACTGGACCTTGATCCAGTAATTCTCTCGATGTTCTAAGTGTGGCAGACTCTTAGCTAGGAATCGATGGTCCTTACTCTGCAGCTCCTCGTTTGATAGATACTTGTTCTCATCAAAACGCTGGACTCCTGTGCTGTCTCATTACCCTCTCTGCAGACTGTTGAATCACCATCCCCGTGCAGCCCTGCCTCATGGGTCTGCTTCTCCTTGCTCCCAAAACGAAACTAAAACTTTCTAGGCAGTAGCTCCACCCCTTTTTAAAGAGGCAGTCACTGGGGATTTGTCTAATGCTAACAGGTTAACTGGTTCTCACTATACCTTCACAGTACACAGTAGAGATCACGTGAGGTGACATCTATAGCGACCCACTCTGTGGGGCGCTACAGATGGACGTGAGAATTTTGCTCGTGACTTTGCTGATCTTTACCGCTTGTGACGTGGACGCGAGGGTCACCACCGTGACACCACTAGGTAAGGGACATTTATAAATATAATAGAGGGTTATACAGAGATCACTATTGCTCCTGTACCCGCCATTGATTGACACATAAGGCTCCCACTCCCATAAAGGGGTTCTTCAGCAGCTGCAGTGTCTACTGTATTATACAGACTTGTGCCACTGCTGCTGCAGACCTTCTTTATTTAACCTGCACTGATACACGGTACCAAAGTGTCAGGGCAGGAAAGTGATCTTTTCTTCTGCTACGTTTAGTTGACCGGGGTTGTCCACACTAAACACAACTGTAGCAAACCCTCAGCAGTGAAAAGTACTAGATCAATTAGGCAAAACTGCTCCCATTCACTGGCTGCAAGCAGAGAGCTTACAAATTTAATCAGGAGGTTGCCCATTTCTCATGAGTCACAGGATCCCTGTGTATACCACCCATAACTCAGTCCCCGCTCAGATTACATCAGACTTTAGAACTGTTGGTGACATCACAATGCCCTGCTCTGCCCTGTTTAAGGTGAGGGATGTGCTGGGGAGCTCTAAGGGTTTTGAGGAAGAGGATGGATATGAGGATATTGCTTGTATTTTTGCTGATGGTCGCTCCACGTGATGCGGAGGGGAGGGTCACCAGGAGACCAGCAGGTAAAGGACATTTATAACTGGGGGACTTTGTTACTAAACATAAGGTGATGCTCTACAGAAGTGCTCTCCAACCGGTGCTGAACTACAACTCCCAGCATGCAATGGCTGAAGAGCCACTGGTTTGGAGTCAATGATCTACATGGGAGATCTATACACTGACAGGATCGGAGTAATGGGGGGGGATTTGTGATCTGTCAGGGTAGGGTCATCTGTATCACCTCCATGTTGGGTATAAGATGCCTGCGTTCTGTATAATGTCTGTTCTCACCATTGTTTATTCTTCATCTCTGGACAGTGACCTCCTCCACTATCACCCCGCGCTGGGCCACCGAGGAGACAAGTAAGTAGTGGAATCCTCCTATATAAGTATGTAGCGTGTACTGGTTGTATGAATGATGTGGTGGTGATGACCTATAGTATGGTGGACATATACCACCCTGGGGTCACATTTATTATCCTGTTTAGTCCAGTGAGTTCTGATGACATCATCAGGCTCTGAAATATATCTTATCACTTGTGATGGGCAAACCTTGTGTCTGCACTTCCCTTCGGCCTTCTCTCATTAGAAGAGACCTTGGAGTATAATAACAATTCATGGGTGATAAACCCCAAAAATTTCGAGTTCAGTCGAAGCCGAAAGTTTTAGAAAATTTGTAACAAACCACACTCATCTGTACTTATCTGCATAACAACCATAGAGTCCATAGTGTTATGAGTTTTCAGGTGACGTCTTATCAACCATCTTGTCTCTTTATTAACAGTCCTCGCATATACCACCCTGGCAGTAGTTGCCGCCATGTTGCTGGCCATAGTTGGCGCCTTTATTTTTTATTGGTAAGTTTCCAGCATCTTCCATATAATATCTTGTCAATAGTGCACAAGTGGAGGCGGATGGTAATCCAGGGTCTCCTAAAGGTCATCATTTAGGGCTAGGCCCTGATCTGCCTATGCTATGGCATGTGATGTACTATACTTTGCTCCATAGCATATTTGGGATATCTGGCGTCCCCATAGTCATACATGAGATTGGGAAGGATCGTCCTCCTATATTGCTTTACCTTATGACTTTTCTTAAAATTTCAGCTACAAAGATCGCCAGTCCACGCGCCTGGACTGCGTGCAGGAAAACGACCTCCAAGAAGTGGTCGTGGAAAAGCCAGGTAATTACTCATCATGAAGACCCCTGACCCTGGATGTATATAGTCTGTGTACCTGTAGTCCTATGTAAAATCCACACCATGTAATATGATGAGCTCGAGATGACCCATCCAGTTTTGCTATATTATACTCCTCTACAACTGGACACACACGTCTATTGTTTTCTGATGGTTTCTATTTTACCTTTTAGCTGCTTTGGAGAGCTAAAAGAATCCCTCATATCCAGTAAGATTGAAGAGGCCACTACCAGGCCAAGCAAACATGGTGCCATCTTAGGGCATCACCAGAAGGTTGTGTTTGGCCAGACTTGTCTCCTTCCCTTTATGTTTGACTCTTATGAGTACTGGGCATCCAGTCTGTCTACCTGTGTAGTATCCTAATTAGTGGTTCCAGATGACCTCATCAGCACTGCTACATCTGGACTCTTCTACATTGGGCCATACACATCTTATGTCTTCTGATGGTTCCTATTTTATCTTGTAGATCTTGTTGAGATTTTGTCAACGTTAGAGAATGAGCTAAGATCATACTTTGACACTATCAATAAGGATCTGGAGGACATATCTAGTAAGATTTGCTGAAATGTCCATCATAATCAATCTATGTTGAGGTCCAGAAAAATCTTCTATGATTGACAATGAGTATGTGAGAATTTCCTCCTTATGGGTTTCCTTATCTATTTTAAGATGTCAAAAGAGAAGTATAGGGAGAAGTACCGGGACCTATGGTAATGGACAACTAAGGGACAGAAAACAGGAACTTCTTGAGCCTAAGGTAAACTGAATATGGAAACCATCATACGGTGAAGGCCTCCAGTTAGGCTTCTAACATACACAACAGTGGTCAGTTTTCCAAAATGTTTTTGGTCTTCCAAGCTTGTATTCCTCACCTTCAACCGCCAAGTTCCATAATATGGGCCTCTTATGATGTCGTACAGAAGAACAACTGCTGAGGATGAGCTGAAGAAACCTTCTGTGTGACAGGTTTATGATGGGGCTTACAGGCTGCGGATGGCACCCTGTTGTATAGAGGATCGGAGGCTGGAGGGACTTGAGGCACCATTTCCACCTTGCATTGACGTAAGCTGGATTTAGTGCAGATGGATCTAATATGGACTGGACTAGAGTTGGACATAGATAATAGGGTCCATTTAATCAAGAATTGAGAGCTAAAAAACATCTTATGTTTTGTTTTAGATGCCTGTAACGCACAGAGGATTAGGAGAAATCTTGGACATCTTGGCTTCTTCTTGAGAAAAGAGAACAAGATCCCCTAGTGTGGCCCAAGAACAATCACAGTAAGGAGTATAGCTGGAACTACTGGAAATTGACAACCATGGGAGTGACAGCAAGAACATTTTAGGCATAAAGTAAGCTGTGCATGGAAACCATCATACGGTGAAGGCCTCCTTTTTGGAGTCTAATATGGTCGATTCTTAAACATGTTTTTGTTCTTCCAAGCTTGAACTCCTCACCTTCATCTATCGAGTTCCTTAATATGGCCACCTTATGATGTTATACAGAAGAACCACCACTCAGGAGGAGCTGAAGATACCTTCTATATGACAGGTTTATGATGTGGCTTCCAAGCTGCTGATGGTATCCTGTTGTATAGAGGATTGGATGCTGGAGGGACTGGAGACCCCACATATTGAGGTAAGTCAGTGATAGTGAAGATGGAAGGGTATGGCTTATGTAGGGGAAACTAAGTGGTCAGCATCTAAAATGGATTGAATGAAAGCTGGGCATAGATAATAGGGTCCATTTAATCAACAACCTAAACCACAACAAACTCCATTGAAGTCCTTTGCAGTCTGGCAGAAATATACACATGCCTCCAGCCACCGGCACTTCTCTTTCTCAGCAGTGAGGGGGCATAACGTTCTCTTAGAATTGAGACAGAACTTGTTGGCCAAAATATAAGGGTTTCAGATATACGAAGCTGCTAAAAAAGATGTTATGTTTTGTCTTAGGTGCCTGTAACAGAGGATGAGGAGACTTCTTAGACATCTTGGCTTTGCCTGGACAATACCTCCACCGTATTGGCCATATTTTGTGAAAAGTTGTAGACTATGTCTGACCATAGAAATGGGACCAGTTACTACCACATGGAATAGGACTCCAGAAGACCATTGTCATCAGATCGAGGGCAACACCAATGACCTGGCAGCTGATTATTGACTGGACAAACGTCAATCCAGACCTCGTGGTTGGATGTCTTCGTGAGTGGAATTGTGTCATCAGATTTTGGACACCACCATGGAACTGGCTGCTTGTCTACACAATCTGCTCACTGTAATTAATGTCTTAAATAAAATTGGTTCTTGGTTTTAAGGTAGTAGAAATCCTTCATGTTCTTCAAGTTGGCTTTTGTCTGCATTTGGTATGGCCATATTACGTGTCTGGTGAACCCCAGACACATATGAGAAGTTTCCTGGCAGATATTACCAGTAATGGACTGACACATCAGAGTACCATAGAATGCTCTGGTGAGCTCAGGATCTAACACAATAATGGTCCACCAGATGACACCCATATTTGAATGGTACTATGGCCTATTTTCTAGGGCAAAAGTGGCACGCGAGCCATAACTTTGTGGAATGGCAGCTGCCATCCCCGGTCCACCAACATCCTGTCAGCCTCCGACACCCGAACATAGCGATCCTGTCCATAGCTATACACGTCACTCAGCATCCTCCATTGCTCCTGCTTTAGTTTGCAGAGCGCAGTGGGATACTATAGAGGAGGCTCAGTGATGTGTACAGTCCTCTGTCAGAGGGAAAATAATAGGAAACATGAGAAGGGATATTTCCATCTTAGGCTTTATGACTCCCATAGACTTTCAGTTGGCCTCCTCTCTATTGTATATGGAAGATGAGGTGTCCAGGAGTCAGCGACCAGAGGTGGGACCCGCACTTATAGGGGCATTTAAGGAATATTCTAATGGGAGTATCTCTTTTACATTTACACATTGTTCACACTGTAGTTAATGTTCGCTTCATATTTGTTTCCACTTTTAAGTTATATTATATACACACATCCTGCATTTCTCTTCTATCTCTATATAACATGTCATCTTTACTCTGCACAAGGAAGTTCTGCAGCAGCTGAAGTGTGACGTGTTTACCATGTGCAGACCACACAGCTGCTGTAGGGCCCCTGAGGAGAACTTCTACACCTGCTTCCTGACAGTGAACTGCTGTTATTTCCTTCAGCTGCCACTAGGGGGATTACACTGAGATCTTTTACAGCTTCCATTGAGTTCAATGGCTGTTGTTTTAAAGGGGTTTTCTGGGACTTATTAATGAATAGGTCAACATTTGTAGATCAGATACCTGGGACCCCCGCAGATCAGCTGTTTGAAATGTCAGAGTAACTCCTTGATTGCCATTTCTGCTTCACAGGCCATGTGACGTCATGTTTATTGGTAACATGGCCTTGTTTGCAGCTCATTCCCTTTCAAGTGAATGGGCTAAGCTGAGATATCAAGCACAGGCACTAAACAATGTACAGTGCTGTGCTTGGTAAGTAGTTAAGTGGCCACAGTGCTCACCTGAACGCTGCGGTCTCTTAAAACATCTGTTCGGCGGGGGTCCACCTATGCATGAGCTGGATGTTGCTGTTTCTCTTTTCTTGGGAAATATTCTTCATGGCTGATCCTCGATTTGAACCAGTGACCTTTCGCTTGGGACATTATACTGTGGTGGCTACAATGAGGGGGGCATTATACTGTGGTGGCCACAATGAGGGAAGCATTATACTATGGGGTCACAATGAGAGGGGCATTATACTATGGGGTCACAATGAGAGGGGCATTATACTTTGGGGTCACAATGAGAGGGGCATTATACTATGGGGTCACAATGAGAGGGGCATTATACTATGGGGTCACAATGAGAGGGGCATTATACTATGGGAGCCACAATGAGATGGGCCAGAGGCATAACTTAGGACAGAT
Organism: Leptodactylus fallax; assembly: GCA_947044405.1. NCBI lineage: Eukaryota > Metazoa > Chordata > Amphibia > Anura > Leptodactylidae > Leptodactylus > Leptodactylus fallax. Next base: position 1,930,580 of record CAMRHE010000121.1, on the reverse strand, counting down.
CCTATACTGAGAGAAGTGAATGGAGCCATGGAGCCACAGGTGGCACATTGACATTATCCATGTGCTATCCGTGTGGGGACCGCAATGAGGGGACATTATACAGTGTGGAGACCACAATAAGGGGGCATTATACTGTGTGTGGACCACAATGAGGGGCATTTTACTGCTCTGGGACAACAATGTGGGGGCATTATACTGTGTTGGGACCACAATGAGGGGGCATTATACTGTGTGGGGACCACAATGAGGGGCATTATACTGTGTTGGGACCACAAAGAGACCCTAATTCTCTGTTGGGGTTATTAAAGGGGTATTGTACTGTGTAGGGCACGTAGGCACATGGTTGGGAAATGGCGGTGCCAAACTAGGCATGGATGGGCTGGAGGTGTGATTTATGATGCCTAAATTCGGCATCCCTCTTTCAGTCCTTTGAAAGTTGGGAGGATCACGACCCCTTTAAGACAGGCAATCAATTTTGTTAAAATGGAGAACCCCTTTAATGTCTCATACACGAACATGAGGACATTGCTTATTATATTAACCCATTTCATAAACCTTCCACCACCAATATGGCTCCTAGAGACCGATGTCATTTTTCAACAATCTTTATTTAATAGTACAAGTCACTGAACTCTGACGCTGACAGTGGGAGGTGCTTCTAGGCTAATGGCGTCGCGAAGGCCTAAGTCCCCTCCGCCACCTATGGCGCGGTTTCCGCGGTGTCAGTCTGCACTGTACCCTACTGAGCTCGTCCTCTGACCGGCTGTCACTCTCCCGACCCTCCGGCCGCCTCTCTCCACCTCTCACCGGTCTGACCTCCGCTGGAGTAGAGGCGCCGCGCCAGGCCTCGGCCTCAGGTAAAACGCGCGGCCGGAGCAGTCATAGCGTAGAGCGGCCTCACATAGTGGATGAGCCCGCGGCCTTTTGTGGTGCCCGTGCCCGGGGAAGGAAGCGAATGTGGGCAGTGGTGGGAGATGTATCATCCCTCCCATCATCCTCATTGTCAGCTCCAGCAATCTGACATATGAGGATGACAGCTATACTGGCCGCAGCGTCTGCACAGTGTCCTAGAATTATGTCACATTGGCCGTGTGGTGCCAGTCATTCAGCCCTGTAAGAGTATATATAATGTACATGTGTATGATCTAGTGCCCAGGTGATGCCAACCACTGGGCCTGGCATAATGATTGTGAACTGACAATCACAAAGCCCCTATAGTAGCCATAATACCCATATGGTAGCAGTGCAGTGTCAGATCCCTCATAGTGACTACTGTATGTGATGACAACCATACAGTCCCTGTAGTAATGCTTATTGTATGTGATTCTAACCATAGTGCCCTGTAATAATGCCTACTGTATGTGATGTCAGCCATAGTGCCCCCATAATAATGCCTACTGTATGTGATGTCAGCCATAGTGCCCCTGTAATAATGCCTACTGTATGTGATGTCAGCCATAGTGCCCTGTAATAATGCCTACTGTATGTGATGTCAGCCATAGTGCCCTGTAATAATACCTACTGTATGTGATGTCAGCCATAGTGCCCTGTAATAATGCCTACTGTATGTGATGTCAGCCATAGTGCCCCCATAATAATGCCTACTATATGTGATGTCAGCCATAGTGCCCCCATAATAATGCCTACTATATGTGATGTCAGCCATAGTGCCCTGTAATAATGCCTACTGTATGTGATGTCAGCCATAGTGCCCCCATAATAATGCCTACTATATGTGATGTCAGCCATAGTGCCCTGTAATAATGCCTATTATATGTGATGTCAGCCATAGTGCCCTGTAATAATGCCTACTATATGTGATGTCAGCCATAGTGCCCTGTAATAATACCTACTGTATGTGATGTCAGCCATAGTGCCCCCGTAATAATGCCTACTGTATGTGATGTCAGCCATAGTGCCCTGTAATAATGCCTACTGTATGTGATGTCAGCCATAGTGCCCCCATAATAATGCCTACTATATGTGATGTCAGCCATAGTGCCCTGTAATAATGCCTACTGTATGTGATGTCAGCCATAGTGCCCCCATAATAATGCCTACTATATGTGATGTCAGCCATAGTGCCCTGTAATAATGCCTATTATATGTGATGTCAGCCATAGTGCCCTGTAATAATACCTACTATATGTGATGTCAGCCATAGTGCCCCCGTAATAATGCCTACTGTATGTGATGTCAGCCATAGTGCCCTGTAATAATGCCTACTGTATGTGATGTCAGCCATAGTGCCCCCATAATAATGCCTACTATATGTGATGTCAGCCATAGTGCCCTGTAATAATGCCTACTGTATGTGATGTCAGCCATAGTGCCCCCATAATAATGCCTACTATATGTGATGTCAGCCATAGTGCCCTGTAATAATGCCTATTATATGTGATGTCAGCCATAGTGCCCTGTAATAATGCCTACTATATGTGATGTCAGCCATAGTGCCCTGTAATAATACCTACTGTATGTGATGTCAGCCATAGTGCCCCCGTAATAATGCCTACTGTATGTGATGTCAGCCATAGTGCCCTGTAATAATGCCTATTATATGTGATGTCAGCCATAGTGCCCTGTAATAATGCCTATTATATGTGATGTCAGCCATAGTGCCCTGTAATAATACCTACTGTATGTGATGTCAGCCATAGTGCCCTGTAATAATGCCTATTATATGTGATGTCAGCCATAGTGCCCCGATAATAATGCCTATTATATGTGATGTCAGCCATAGTGCCCTGTAATAATGCCTACTGTATGTGATGTCAGCCATAGTGCCCTGTAATAATACCTACTGTATGTGATGTCAGCCATAGTGCCCCCGTAATAATGCCTACTATATGTGATGTCAGCCATAGTGCCCTGTAATAATGCCTACTGTATGAGCTACCAACCACAGTCCCCTTGTATTACTGCCTACTGTATGCGATGCCAACTATAGCGCCCATATAATAGCTTTCCCAATAGTGCCAACTTTTTCCGCAGCGCTGACAACCACAGTACCTGTATAATAGTGCCCATAGGGTGCCAGGGTAGTACTCATGTCCTCCATAGCACCCCTGTAACAGTGCGTGCTGTCTTTGATGCAACCATAGTGCCCGCAATAGTTTCCCCCATCGTTCTCATATAGTAATATTTATATAGCACCAACAAATACTGCAGCGCTGACAGCCACAGTAACTGTATAATAATGCCCATATGGTGCCAGTGTAATGCTTATATCCCTCATAGTGCCCCTATAATAGTGCCTACTATCCGAGATGCTAACTATAGTACTCTTGCCAGTTTAATAATCTTATGGGGCACCAGCATTTTTCCTGACCACCACAGTGTCCCTATAATAGTGCCCAGTTTAGAGTTGATATTTTCCATAGCACCATTACAAGGTCGCTGCAGGGTATATATGACTGATAGTCCTCCCCAGTCTTAGGGCTCCTATAATAATGCCTATATGGTGCCATTACATTTTATCACTCACAGTGCCTACTCATACATGGATACTGGCACTCTGTTCTTGGGATTGCTGGGGCCCCCAGTGGCCCTGTGTGTAGGTGATTATTAACTTGGTCCAATCCAAACATTTGATAGGTAACTACATCCGGGACCCTGATCTATTACCCACAGTACAGCCATGGCCAAAAGTTTTGAAAATGACACAAATATTATATTTTCACATGATCTGCTGCCCTCTGGTTTTTATGTGTGTTTGTCAGATGTTTTTATCACATACAGAAATAGAATTGCATTCATATTATGAGTAACAGAAGCTTATATTGACAGTTAGAATGAGTTAATGCAGCAAGTCAATATTTGCAGTGTTGACCCTTCTTCTTCAGGACCTCTGCAATTCTCCCTGGCATGCTCTCAATCAACTTCTGGACCAAATCCTGACTGATAGCAGTCCATTCTTGCAGAATCAATGCTTTAATTTTGTCTGAATTTGTTGGTTTTTGTTTGTCCACCCGTCTCTTGATCATTGACCACAAGTTCTCAATGGGATTAAGATCTGGGGAGTTTCCAGGCCATGGACCCAAAATCTCTATGTTTTGTTCCCTGAGCCATTTAGTTATCACCTTTGCTTTATGGCAAGGTGCTCCATCATGCTGGAAAAGGCATTGTTGAGCGCCAAACTGCTCTTGGACGGTTGGGAGAAGTTGCTCTTGGAGGACATTCTGGTACCATTCTTTATTCATGGCTGTGTTTTTAGGCAAGACTGTGAGAGAGCCGATTCCCTTGGCTGAGAAGCAACCCCACACATGAATGGTTTCAGGATGCTTTACAGTTGGCATGAGACAAGACTGGTGGTAGCGCTCACCTCTTCTTCTCCGAATAAGCTGTTTTCCAGATGTTCCAAACAATCGAAAAGGGGATTCATCAGAGAAAATGACTTTACCCCAGTCCTCAGCAGTCCACTCCCTGTACCTTTTGCAGAATATCAGTCTGTCCCTGATGTTTTTTCTGGAGAGAAGTGGCTTCTTTGCTGCCCTCCTTGAGACCAGGCCTTGCTCCAAGAGTCTCCGCCTCACAGTGCGTGCAGATGCACTCACACCTGCCTGCTGCCATTCCTCAGCAAGCTCTGCACTGCTGGTAGCCCGATCCCGCAGCTGAAACACTTTTAAGAGACGGTCCTGCCGCTTGCTGGTCTTTCTTGGGCGCCCTGGAGCCTTTTTGGCACCAATGGAACCTCTCTCCTTGAAGTTCTTGATGATGCGATAGATTGTTGACTGAGGTGCAATCTTTCTAGCTGCAATACTCTTCCCAGTTAGGCCATTTTTGTGCAGTGCAATGATGACTGCACGTGTTTCTTTAGAGATAACCATGGTTAACAGAAGAGAAACAATGATGGCAAGCACCAGCCTCCTTTTAAAGTGTCCAGTGGTGTCATTCTTACTTAATCATGACAGATTGATCTCCAGCCCTGTCCTCATCAACACCCACACCTGTGTTAATGGAGCAATCACTGAAACGATGTTAGGTGGTCCTTTTAAGGCAGGGCTGCAATGATGTTGAAATGTGTTTTGGGGGATAAAGTTCATTTTCTAGGCAAATATTGACTTTGCAAGTAATTGCTGTTAAGCTGATCACTCTTTATAACATTCTGGAGTATATGCAAATTGCCATTAGAAAAACTGAAGCAGTAGACTTTGTAAAAATTAATATTTGTATCATTCTCAAAACTTTTGGCCATGACTGTAGAGAGTGCCCCCTGAAGACCTTCTTCATCATCATTTACATAGAGCTACAGTGTCTTCTCTTCATTGTCTTCTCCCTTCCTTCTATGCAGGGTTCCTCCACAATCTTCCTTTCCACTACAACCCCGATTGTCGATGCGCCTGTCACCTACTGAGCCGAGATAAAGAGGAAGCTCTTAACCCTGCCTGTAGTGACCAAGCATGGCGTCTGTGCCAGTCTACTGCTTGTGCCGTCTACCCTATGACGTGACCCGCTTTATGATTGAATGTGATGTCTGCCAAGACTGGTTTCATGGGAGGTAAGATATGTAATCTTTATTTATTTATTTATATTTTTTTTTTTTTTAGGGTTTTTCTGAAACTTTAATATTGATGGCCTGTCCTTAGGTTAGGTCATGAATATTAGATTAGTGGGAGTCTATGGGGTACCTCCACTGATCAGCTGATTGAGGGGCTCCGGTGCTTGGTTGAGTGCTGCAGCCTCTTCATCATATACCAGGTGCAGTGCCGTACATATATAGTGGTTGTGCCTGGTACTGCAGCTCAGACCAGTTCACTTGAGCTGCAGAATGGACATGACATGACATCTGCTCATATGCAGAAAAGCCATGATTCACAGTTTTCGCTAACTCTTCCCTCCCTTAATGACAGTTGTGTTGGCGTGGAGGAGGAAAATGCATCTGAAATAGACCTGTATCATTGTCCGAACTGCCAGATCACTCATGGTCCATCAGTCAGTAAGTATTTGTATTTTTCATGCATGGTACAGCCACCCCCTTCTTTTAGCATGTTGCAGGGGAGATTTTCCAATAATACATAGTAGACAGCCTATGCAAAGTATAACCCTAACCCGCTCCCATACTAATTCTCTGATCTTCTATAAATTCAGTGAAGAAAAGACGAGGGACAGCAAAGCAGGATCTTGCTGTGAGCAAAGAAGTGGGGAAACCTGTACAGACCGGGAGCGCAAGCTTCATCAAAGAACTGAGGAGCAGGAACTTTCCAAGGTAAAGCCGACTGAATGAGGAATGCTCGGCATATAAATAGTTACTACCTAGAATTTCAGCCAGCACTCTCTGTAGGTGCGCTGGGATTTAGTTACATCCTCCGTGGAGTCATTTTTATTGCTGCTTTTGGTTCTCACCAAGTGTCCTGTACATCCAGTGCAGATGATGTGATCCTGAAGCCGCAGGGCGCTCAGCTTACCGTGGAGTATTTGGAGGAGAACAGTTTCAGCGTCCCAATCCTGGTTCTGAAAAAAGATGGACTTGGCATGACCCTTCCCCCTCCTTCCTTCACAGTGAATGATGTGGAGTATTATGTGGGTAAGTTTGATACTGAAATGTTTTCTGGAGACTCTCCAGTCTTCTCTACTGCCCAAGCTTCCAGTGTGTGCAGTCGGGGACACAGGATGTCTTCTCAGGGTGATGACATTTATGCCAGATTCTATATTAAAGGGGTTTTCTGAGATTTACATACTACAATAGGTCATCAATGTGCGATGACCTATTGTCACCATGGCATCTTCTCTGTGTTGATGACATCATGGTCATCAATCACATGGTACAGCTCAGTCCCATTCAAGTGCTGTACTTGGTATGTAGTGAAGAGGCCGCAGAAATCACTGGAACGATTTTCCTAAGGATAGGCCATCAATGTTAGAAACTCAATAACCCCTTTAATGGTCAGAATACCCTTTTAATGTCCGCTTAAACCTCTGTATTTCCAGGGGCAGAGAAGGAGATTGATGTGATTGATGTGACAAGACAAGCCGACATGAAGATGAAGCTGAAGGACTTTGTGAAATATTACAATAGCCCCAAGAGGGAAAAAGTGCTGAATGTTATCAGCTTGGAGTTCTCTGAGACAAGGTGTGCGACTACTCACAAGATTTGCAGTTCTATTCTTTCTCTATGGGATCCTGAATGTAATAAACGGATCCATTCTGTTATGCCTAGTGCAGGGCCTGAGAATGAAAAGCTTGACAAAGGGATTCTCTCTGGTGCTTTTTGTATCCCTGTGTCATACTCTGCGCCCTCAGGCCCTGCACTAGGCATAACACAATGGAGGATATTCATCAAGACCAGTGTACAATACACACCAGCTAGGGAGCGCTTCATGATGAGGCTGCATACTAGGCCCAAATCTATGGCACACCACGGGGAGCCATAGATTTTGCCATCACTTATACCATTGTGGCGTTAATCATTATAAATATGACGCTAATGCTGGCCTCATTGACACCTAGGCCCCATCCACTTTTCCAAAAGTGGTGAGCCTGACGTAAAAAAACGCCACTTGCAAATGACCGATTAGCCATTTCTAATCTCCATCTGCTATAATTCTTGATCATATCATTTGTCTCTTTTCATAGGTTATCTAACCTTGTGGAAACTCCAAAAATTGTCCGCAAGCTTTCTTGGGTTGAAAACTTATGGCCCGAGCAGAGTGTGTTTGAGAGACCGAATGTCCAGAAATACTGCTTGATGGGTGTTAAAGACAGCTACACGGATTTCCACATAGACTTCGGGGGCACGTCTGTCTGGTACCATGTGTTAAAGGTAACCATGTATGTGGTTTTGCATTAAAAGAGTTTTTTCCACGTTTTGACTTATCCCCTATCCTATCAATAAGGGATAACTTCTTTAATCGAACACCCACCGATCCTAAGAAAGAGGGTCCGGGTTCTCCTGTCCTGATGGAATGGCAGGCCGAGCGTGTGTCCTGCATTTTCTATGGGAGCACCAGAAATAGCCTAATACAATGCAGATTGTTGGGGGTCATGAGTGTTTGAAGAGACTGCGACATTAGGGTGAACTCTTTTGGCCTCTTCAAGGAATACCGAGCACAACCAGAGTGCAATATATAGTGGCTTTGTTTGGTATTGCAACTCTTGAAAGGGACTGAACTGAAAACAGGCCATGTGACGAATAAATGTGACATCACTGGCCCTGTAGCAGCATCTTCAAGCTGCTGATCTGTGGGGGTCCCAGGTATCGGGCTCCCACTTATCAGATATTGATAGCCTCTAAGGATAGCTCATCAATATTTAACTCCTAGTCAACTCCTTTAAAGGGGTTCTCGGCCTAAAGTAGTGTCCTAAAGGCAACACAAGCAGTAGGATGAATATGACCAGCGTGCTGCCTGCCTGTTGAAATCAATGGGCTATCCATGGAACGTATGGATGTGGCTTCATAGCATCTGTGACTCTCAGGATATGCTAGAAGTTGTAGATCTATTTAGCTTCCGCTGTGGTGTCTTGTTAGTGGAGCGTTTCCCATATGTTATAATTCCAGTCTCTCCCAGTCATGGCCTTTATATTTGTGTTTTGCCTCTACAGGGAGAAAAGATCTTCTACCTGATCCAACCTACCAAGACTAACCTGGCCTTGTTTGAATGTTGGAGCAGCTCCTCAAACCAGAATGAAATGTTCTTTGGCGATCAGGTAGACAAGTGTTTCCGATGTCCAGTGAAGCAGGGCCAGACGCTCTTCATCCCCACAGGTGACCATCATACTACTGCAGTGCTCACAGATAATGTGTGAGGGTGTTATGTGCTTAGGCTTACATGTATTCTCTCCACAGGGTGGATCCATGCCGTACTCACTCCTGTGGATTGTCTAGCGTTTGGAGGAAATTTTCTGCATAGTCTGAACATTGCCATGCAGCTCAGGTAGGAGAACAGGCACATAATGTAGTGTGCAAATCTACTAATATATCACTAATATATGAGAACCCCTATGGAGCGGTAGTGTTTGCTGTCCCAATTCTGTTCCCTATCATATTAAGGGGGATTTCTGGTTCTTTGGGGAGAGGGGCTGTTTGATACTAATTCCCTCAGGTTAGGACATCAATATTCGCTCACTGCACCAATCAGCTTTTCCGAAGTCCCTTTTTTTTTTTTTTTTTTTTGCAATTTGTGGATGAGATTAATGAAATTTCATTCATGGTACTGTAAAATACAGCATTGGGGCCTTAGCATTAAGCTGCCGCTGCTTCATAGAGTGCAAACCACATTGTCGCCTGTTTCCAGAGTGATGCCCCCTCTCCCCATTTTCAATAGACCTGAGTCATCCTAAATTCAGACTGGATGACGTAGATATCATTTTATCGTTTTTTTTGTTTATTTAGTCTCTAAAATGTTTTCTTTCATCCTACAGAGCGTATGAAATTGAGAAGAGGTTGAGTACAGCCGACCTCTTTAAGTTTCCAAATTTTGAGTCTATTTGTTGGTACGTGGGAAAGCATTTACTGGATACATTTAGAGGTAAGTATTTAACCCCCTGTCATCCCTCATGTGCTGCGAGAGGTCTTTATTGCAGAGTTAAAGTGGTATTCCCTATGATATGACCTCCAGTGATCCTGAAAATGAAGGGCTGGCTCAGCATTATGGATCATTTACAGTCTTGGCATGCACTTTTGGGTGACACCTATGCAGACATCTGTAGTGTAGCCCACTATACTGGATGGGGTTGGCTGCAACAACTGCTACAACTGATGTGAGGCTGCAGTGCTCCCAATCGCCATGGCATCTTGTCTGTGACAATGACATCATTGTCATCAGTAACATGGAACAGCTATTCCCATTCAAGTGACCCTGTGCAGGGAAAAGCATTAAAAAGACAGCAGGTCTAAATCACTGCTGCGCCCCCTTCAGTCTTAGGATTTGTAGCAGTCCCACAAGTCAGACATGGGGTCCTATGGATATGCTATCACTTTGGAATGGGTAAGAATGAATTGTTTATGGAGCATCAGGGTTGGTCAGCAGAATCGTCTAACCCCAGAAAATGGTGCATGCACTGGCTCTACATTATTACTCCTAATAAGAATGTTATGTGTTTCCTAATTTCCTGCCTATGTTTGTCTCGCCATATCTTTGTGTATTCAGGTCTAAGAGAAAACAGAAGACATCCAGCATCTTATTTACTCCATGGAGCCAAGGCACTGAACACTGCATTCAAAGCTTGGACCAAGAAGGAGGTGCACTTTATTTGTATGTTAAGGGGTTGTCCATGATTAGAAAAAGGGTCCGAGTTCCCATCATCTGTCCTTGTGTCTCATGTACTTTTCGATGGGTTTTTCATCTCATCAACTTACCCTCTATTTACAGAAGATGCAAATTTCCGTGATCAGACCCCAAACCGTCATGACAACGGGGGGGGGGGTTCTGCTCCCCATTTTGAATGGAGTGGTGGTCCAGTTGGCATGTCCCTCCTCCATTCATTACAGTGGGATCATAGGAGATGGTTGAAATGCAGCGCTGAGCTATCTCTGGTGGTCCCAATGGATGCTGCCATACCTCCTGGGCTTTTCATCTCATTTGGATGTGCTTTGATTTGCAGGCAATTATGGATCATGAGGATGAGATCCCGGAGACTATCAGTACCGTTCAGCTCATAAAGGATCTGGATCGGGAAGTCAAACTAATGGAGGTGAGGTTTTCTATAGTTCATCTCCACACTACACCCTTCATGCCATGCATGTGTCATGTAATGTCCGTCCTTGCCCTTTAGGATATCTTCCATCAAAACATTGAGAAAACTGGCAATCTGTTGGGTATGACTCGTAGTCCCATCACTGGCACTTCGTCTCCTGTCATGTCACTGCTGGCCAAGAATTCTAAAAAGAAAGCTTTCAAAGCCAAGGAACTGTTAAAGAAAGGTGGAAGAAGCCGTCAGGAGGATGACATGAGCCCAGAGCTTTCTGACATGCAAGGGAAGGCCTTGATCCCCAAGAAGGAAATGGTAGGTAAAGCGAGGAATGGCGGCTTACTCTGATCCCTCTGTAGGGATAGAACAAGCACAAGATCATTCATGTATGGTGTGAAAGAGCCTCAGTGCGCCAACACCGCTTTGGCCCACACCTGAGACTTCTTTAATAAAAACCACCGCCAGTGAGTGTTGGGTTCACAAGATAATACAAGACAAGCTTTCTAAATTTTGTATATTTATTAACCCCTAGATGGGTCAGTATTAACATCTAACACATGCAGTTCAGAACAGATATGCAGATATATGCAAGCATTAACAGTTACTAGTTACAATATACAGCACATAAAATAAAAAGGGAATAAAAGTGAAATAATTACTTTACCACACATATCCTTGATGTGGCTCTATAATCCAACACTCACACATGCCCTGGCATGTGGGGATAACCAGTGGAGGCTCCTAGCAGCAGCATCAACACAGCATTCCAGCCACTCATCACAGTAGCATCTCCCCCACTGATCCCTACCTCATCTTATATACCCTTTATGCCACCACCCAGAATGAGGTCACCGGCAACAGCAAGTCTGATTGACTAACGCACTCAAGTCAAGATTCTTTGTAAGAAGATGGGATTAAGTGGAATGACACAATGCCGTCTATATGTTATTAACCATGTCTGATCCAATAGCCTAGGCTAAACAATACATGTATATTTGATCGCCAAGGGGCTATGTAGGAATTCAATGGAGCCATTCTGGGATGAGTACAAAGCCCTTATTGTTACATTGTTGCCACTACTGACAACATACACCTAGGATTAGAGCTACGCACAGTTAGATTAAATGGAATTAAGAGAGAGATACGCTACCCAGAGATCAAAATACATCTTTGAGTTATAGCCATATTTAAGTGGAATCATCACATATGGTCTCTATGGCACCCATCCAGTGACACTCTCCACTTCAGGGACTTAAAGGGAGCATTCTTACACCCCTCCATCTGTCTCCTACTTCTTACAGACATGCATTTGGTAGGCTGCTCACAAGAAATAGAGCACATATAGAAGCGTGAGTGACTACAAGATCAGACTACACCTAGGTCGTCTTGTAGTCTCTGAACATAGGTCTGCATCGTAGCTGTATGCACTAAACAGGCTTTGGTTTTCTATTTTGGAAGGATGGTAACAAAAATTTATAGGCAAGATCTAGAGCTACACAACATTTTCTTGTGGGACCTTTCAATATTAAAGCGTTTATAAAGTGATGGCTTGTGTCTAGGATATGCTGTCACTTTATGATAACTGGTGAGGGGACGACCTCTGAGAATGAAGGGCCACAGTACAGATTTATGCCTTTTTCCATGCACAGCAGTGCATCAGCTGTCAGATGTGAAGGGAACTGCATTATGGCCCCATTCGCTTAAATGGATCTATACAATTGATTGGCCGAGCAGCCATTACTTGTGTGTGCAGATAATGTTTAATAGTCAGTGATGTCATTGTAGTTTGGGGGAGGGGTCTTTTTGCCCCCTCCCATTTCTGTAACTTGATGGCTTTCTTAATCCTGTTTTAATCTCCTCTTTAGGGGGAAGATGATCTCATGGATGACCTTGATGAAAAGCCTGAAGGCTGCTTACTGGATTCAGACTTGACTGAGAGCAAACTGCGACTGGTCTTGGCCAATGGCACAAATATGGGGTAGGTGACTTTCTTATCATGGTAATGCTATGACTCCTCAATGTGAAGGACTGGTGAAATATACAGTGCATTGCGAAAGTATTCGGCCCCCTTGAACTTTTCAACCTTTTGCCACATTTCAGGCTTCAAACATAAGGATATAAAATTTAAATTTTTTGGTGAAGAATCAACAACAAGAGGGACACAATCGTGAAGTGGAACAAAATTTATTGGATATTTTAAACTTTTGTAAAAAAATAAAAAACTGAAAAGTGGGGCGTGCAATATTATTCGGCCCCCTTAAGTTAATACTTTGTAGCGCCACCTTTTGCTGCGATTACAGCTACAAGTCGCTTAGGGTATGTCTCTATCAGTTTTGCACATCGAGAGACTGAAATTCTTGCCCATTCTTCCTTGGTAAACAGCTGGAGCTCAGTGAGGTTGGATGGAGAGCGTTTGTGAACAGCAGTTTTCAGCTCTTTCCACAGATTCTTGATTGGATTCAGGTCTGGACTTTGACTTGGCCATTCTAACACCTGGATACGTTTATTTGTGAACCATTCCATTGTAGATTTTGCTTTATGTTTGGGATCATTGTCTTGTTGGAAGATAAATCTCCGTCCCAGTCTCAGGTCTTTTGCAGACTCCAACAGGTTTTCTTCCAGAATCGTCCTGTATTTGGCTCCATCCATCTTCCCATCAATTTTAACCATCTTCCCTGTTCCTGCTGAAGAAAAGCAGGCCCAAACCATGATGCTGCCACCACCATGTGTGACAGTGGGGATGGTGTGTTCAGGGGGATGAGCTGTGTTGCTTTTACGCCAAACATATCATTTTGCATTGTGGCCAAAAAGTTCTATTTTGGTTTCATCTGACCAGAGCACCTTCTTCCACATGTTTGTTGTCTCCCAGGTGGTTTGTGGCAAACTTTAAACAAGACTTTTTATGGATATCTTTGAGAAATGGCTTTCTTCTTGCCACTCTTCCATAAAGGCCAGATTTGTGCAGTGTACGACTGATTGTTGTCCTATGGACAGACTCTCCCACCTCAGCTGTAGATCTCTGCAGTTCATCCAGAGTGATCATGGGCCTCTTGGCTGCATCTCTGATCAGTCTTCTCCGTGTTTGAGATGAAAGTTTAGAGGGACGGCCGGGTCTTGGTAGATTTGCAGTGGTCTGATACTCCTTCCATTTCAATATGATCGCTTGCACAGTGCTCCTTGGAATGTTTAAAGTTTGGGAAATCTTTTTGTATCCAAATCCGGCTTTAAACTTCTCCACAACAGTATCACGGACCTGCCTGGTGTGTTCCTTGGTCTTCATGATGCTCTCTGCGCTTTAAACAGAACCCTGAGACTATCACAGAGCAGGTGCATTTATACGGAGACTTGATTACACACAGGTGGATTATATTTATCATCATCAGTCATTTAGGACAACATTGGATCATTCAGAGATCCTCACTGAACTTGTGGAGTGAGTTTCCTGCACTGAAAGTAAAGGGGCCGAATAATATTGCACGCCCCACTTTTCAGTTTTTTATTTTTTACAAAAGTTTAAAATAACCAATAAATTTCGTTCCACTTCACAATTGTGTCCCACTTGTTGTTGATTCTTCACCAAAAAAGTAAAATTTTATATCCTTATGTTTGAAGCCTGAAATGTGGCAAAAGGTTGAAAAGTTCAAGGGGGCCGAATACTTTCGCAAGGCACTGTAGAAGTCTCTCACAGCTACCTCTTTCTAAACCAGTGGTACTCCAGATGTCCTAAACTTACAACTCCTTTAGCTGCAAAGGCAGGTTTGGAGTTGTTGCCCCCTGATCTAGACCAGTGGTGATATATATTATATACTGGTCGCCAGTGGTAGATTTAGATACACACTTATGTATATTTTATGTATCTGTGTGCCTGCTCAGAAATCAGTGGCTTCAGCAATAACCTGTCTCAGCTAGCGATTCACTGAGCTGGCATTTTTTTTTTTTTTTTTTTATGCACTCCAAGAACTTTGCCAAAAAAATTTTCTTTGCTGGATAATCTCTTTAAAAGTGTGTTTCCCATGAAAGATATTTATGGCATATCCAAAGGGTATGCCATAGATGTCTGATAGGTGCAGGTCCTAGAGGTGGGACCCACATATATCTTTTAAATGAACCCCAGGTACCATTCTCAGTTCTACCTCATTTAGGGCTCCAGATGGCGACCAAAATGGTTACCAATTTGACTAAGAATCTGCAAATCCCAGCATGCTCTGCTATAGCCTATGGTTAATTGTCCTTACATATAGAAAATTAATGTAATGACAGTAACTATAAGTGCAACCTATAGACCAGGTGTAACACTGTACCATATATTTATAACGCCATGTCTCCTTGCACTGGCTGTTTAACAGCTGTCTAATGGTATATACCGTGTCCTGTGCTCCAGGACATGAAAGATCCTCCTTAAGTCATTCATGTCCGTCCCTGCACTAAGCGTAACATTTTACATTTTCTTTCTATTTTCATTCTAGCGGCAAAAAGATCCGCGTCGGAGCAGGAAGTCGGCGTCAGGGAGCTGGCACAAAAATCCCTAAAAGTGAAGCTCTGGATGCAGAACTTTCTTCCAGTGATCCTTTCTTTATGGACTCTGAAGATGATCTTCAAATTGATGAGACTCCACGTAAAGAGAGAAAGCTGGCCCCTCCGAAAAGAAAGCTGCATAGTATGTACCCAATTCCAGGCTTGGCATGTATTTGCTCTTTATTGGAGATTGGCATCAGTGAGTTTGCTTCTCTATAGGGATTAAACAGGACTGTACAGAATTGTATCCCAGGAACAGCTCCCCTCTAGTCCATGGGCAGCCACTGGTATTGCAGCTCAGCCTCATTCAAGTATCAGCAGCAGATTTACCACTTTTAAAGAGCCTTGAAACATGACTATAGGTATTGGCCAAACCAGACACCGATCCCTCTCCCTTCTGGAGAGATCTAATTTCCATATTTTTCCCAAGGAGCATTGTCGGAAGGATTTTACACTCCTGTTGGATCCCCCAACAAATCTTATCCTGTACTGATCTTTTTGTGTGTCTCATTTTTATCTTGCAGAGTTCCCCCGGAAACTCCCAAGAGCAAAGCCATGCTCAGACCCCAATCGGGTGAGGGAGCCTGGGGAACTGGAGTTTGATGTGGAGGTAAGTGATATACTGATTTGTGTTAAAGGGATTGTCCTGGAATTAGAGCAACCCCTGTGGAGGCCGGGGAAGGTGAAAAATTAAAAAAAAAAAAAAAAGTATGTCTGTCCCGACACTCCGTTGTGTTGGAGCCTTGTCACCAGAAGTTCTGCCATGTGACTGCTGTGCAGTTGCTGGTAAGGAGCTGGTGACGCATGTGAGTGACATCTCGGATCCCTCTCCAGTGACCACTGAGGTTTCAGCAGTCACATGGGGCTAAGGACTTCCAGCAGCAAAGTGCCAGCATGAGTCCGGTGGCGGACGACAGTATGCTTTTTTTTATTTGTCACCTACCTGGCCTCCATAGGGGTTGCTCCAATTCCTGGACAACTCCTTTAAGCAGTTGTCTGTGAAATTCTCAATCTGAAAACCTGTTTTGCTCACATAACAGGAAGATTATACCACAGATGAGGAAATGGGAGAAGCTGATGGGGACCAACTTGGCGCTAGCAGTGGAGGAATATTGGACCTTCTGAAGGCTAGTCGACAGGTCGGAGGCCCAGACTACTCTGAAATTGAGTAAGGAGAAGATGTATAGCTGCTCTAACATTGTCTATTCGTATTGAAGGAGCGACAAAGCTCTTTATAGTGGTGACTTTGCCCCTATTTTCTCACTCCTCATACACTAAAGGGGTATTCCACTTTATGATTGGTAGGAATGACCTTTGAAACCCCACCAATACTAAGAATTAAAGGGGTTGCAGCTGGTGTAGTGACCACCAGCTTTGCAGGGTTAAATTTAAAGGGGTTGTCCTGGAATTTTCATTACGGATAGGCCATAAATATTTGGTGGGGGTCCGAGAGGCGATCTTCACACAAATCAGCTTGGACGGAGCCACTTCCAATGCCTGTACTGTACACTACCCCGAGCCAGAAGCAGATGACACTTTACCCTGTGGTCGGGTCCCGTAACTGCAATTCAAGTCCCCTTGAAGTCAATGGGAGCTGTGGCATGCCATAGATTAAAAAAAAAATTCCTGAGCAACCCTTTAAAGGGATGCAACTCTATAATAGTGTTACAGCCCCTTCATTCTCGGGATGGTTGGTGACCCCAGACTTTGGACCCCCACCTATCATAAAGTGATGGCATAGACTAGCAGTATAACATAAGAATACCGCTTTGACAGACTCCTGAATGGGAATGCCATGACTTTGCTCTAACCAATAGAGGGGGCTGTCTAAGCTACTCCTCTGATTTCCATAGGTCATATGAAAAACATTTTCAGCTGATTATGATAAGCTCTTGTTAAATGAAAAAATAATTTGACTTTTTTTTTTTTTTTTTTTTTTTTTAGATAATTGAGTTATTTCTGATCTTTTCTACTTCTGTTTTTCTACAGTGAAGCTCCGGCCTCTCCAAGCACCCAAGAAGCTATCCAGGGCATGCTTTGCATGGCAAACCTGCAAGCTGCCTCCTCCTCCTGTACACCCGCCAATCTGCAGGCTTGGTGGGCAGCAGGACAAGAGGGTGGTGCTTCGGGAAATCTACCACAAGGTGGTAAAGCTGCAGGGAGCAACAAGGCAGGCAGCAATGGTACCAGCGGAGGCACGGGAAACAGTAAAGTGATCCTAAGGCCAGGAAAAAGGCCCGTAAGGCGACCAGCGCATCGCAGCATGGACAGCGAGGACGATGACGACAGTGCAGATGAGCAAGAGACCTTGGGGGCCTGTTTTAAAGACTCTGAATACAGTGAGTGCAAACTTTTTAGACTTACAGACTTAGGTTACGATGGAAACAGGAAATGCATAATGAATTATACCTGAACCAAAGATGTCTCTTCCTAACAACCGTACATTCTAATGTCATGTATTATGATGGCAAATACTATATGTGAGTTGCATTTATTACACGACTTCTGGTATCTCATCACATGCTTGGAGATTTGCAGTATCCGTCGAAAATCGTGGACAAGTCATGCAAGTCTGGCAAGGTGTCAGCTAAAAGGTCTAACACCCAACGGACCCCATTTTAGTCAATGAGGTCCGTCCGGCTCCAATTGTGTCTGCAATTTTAGCGGTCAGTTTGTCTGTTGTTCCAGTCGTCTGACGGACCACAACAGACACCCCGACACTAGTGTGAACCTAGGCTAATGATGCAGAGTTCATTGTCACATTTATAGTGATGGCGTTATACTCCTCTGGTTTCTACAGTTTATCCGTCTCTGGAGTCAGATGATGATGACCCAGCCCTGAGGTCACGTCCCAAGAAAAAGAAACAGACAGACGATGCTCCATGGAACCCAAAAGGTATGTGTGGCTGGGGCAAGTCTGGTTGCGCCTGCTTACATGCTGCTATCTTCTTGTTTGGACTCGATTCACATTCCCATCAGACAGTATTGTAGACTAAAACATAATGAACATCTATTGCAATGTTCTCCAAGATTTATATAAGGAACCAAGGGAAAAGGAGTTGTACCTGGTAGACCAGCAGTTATGCTGAAAAAAAAAAAAAATGGCCGACTTTGTAAGATTTGTGATCAGCAGATTGAATGGGCCATGTCTCCTGGGTGAGTGCTGTGGCCTCTTCATCACATCCGCCAGTCACACGAGTCATTTGCAGCTCAGTCCCATTCATGTGACTAGGATTGAGCTGCAATACCAGGCACAGCCACTAGACAACGACTGACAGTGTGCCTGTTATATAGTACACTAAGAGCAATATGGACGCTCAAAACGCATAGGCTGTCATCTACCGATAAGCTTCTAAATATGTGAAATAAAGATATTGGATTTTATCCTGAATAATCCTGGACGGATGAAATCTTACTATTAAGACCTACTATTTTTTTTAGTGGTTTACAGATGTAGGAAATGTGGCTAAAAGGCATTTTCAGTACTTACGTATTGATTCCTATCCTTAGTTCATTGGTCAAATAGTATATCAGCAGCTCAGTCCCATTCAAGTGAGTGTGGCGGAGCTATAATACCAAGCACAGTCACTATGCAAAGTACAGCACTGTGCTTGGCGTTCAGTGAAGAGGCCACAACGCTTACCCAAATACTGCAGCCTCTTCAACCAGCTGATCTGTGTGGTCCACGGTGTCAGACCTAAGTCCCAGCCAACATTTTAACCATTTCTTCTATTTTTTTCAGCCCGTGTTACTCCGACGCTTCCTAAGCAGGCTCGTCCGGTTCGTGAGGGGACACGTGTGGCCTCGGTGGAGACGGGGCTAGCTGTGGCCGCAGCAAGGCTCTCTCAACAGGTAGATTAACAATATAGAAAACTGATGGTCTGTAAACTGGTCAGTGCTGAAGTCCAATATTGTATAATGTAATTATCTTTCCTCTTCTGTAGGAGCAACAAAAATCTCAGAAGAAAAAAGTCGCCAGTAAGAAGAAGCCGCCAAGTGAACCAGAGCCTCCCGTTCTCCCATCTGAACCCGAGCCTCCTCCACCTGAACCACAGGTCGAGGTATTCTCTGGAAGTCTGGTGGATCATGAATACACAGCAGGACCCAATATATTTGGCATGGCTCAGGTCAACCGAGGCACTACCCCTATGGCACCAGGTGTCTTCCTATCCCACCGGCGGCTTTCTGCTACCTCTCCGTCAAGTCAAGTAGTTCAGGGTAAGGAGTTTGGAACCGTCCTGAATATTCATGTTCTTATTTCTATCATTGTACATTATGATAATTCAAGTTGTATTTTCAGGGAAGAGACCCAAGAAAGGCTTGGCAACCGCAAAGCAGCGGCTGGGCAAGATCTTGAAAATCCACAGGAATGGAAAGCTCCTTCTGCTGTGACCTTCCTTTCCTACGCTCTTGCTTGACCCTCTGGGTGAATGGACTTGTGTAGGGCCATGGGACAAAGCCCTCAGAGAAAGCAGAGCTGTCTCCCCCCCCAGCAGTGCTCAACACTTATTTTTTTAAGAACTGCATATAAACATTACACATTTTACAGAGAAACAAACCAAAAAGGCAGGCTGGACAAAAGACCCCGAGCGCAGGATCCCCGCAAGACGAAAGCGATGGATGTAACCGCCATGCGTCACGCCCTGTCCTCGTGTGGGCTTTCTTCTTCCATGAAGGTCCCTGGCTCCATGTCACAGCATGGAGTAGGGATCACTTGGAAGGCGCTGACACTTCCGTGGCCTTTGGGTTGCGTTTTTAGTTTTTCTGAATTTCTTTAAGATGGACAGAAGTCTAACGACATGGAAACAGGTAGTAGAGCGAGAACAAAAGTCTATATGTCTCTCTACCACCATGTCCCTCCCCTCCCTTCTCACCTGACATCACTAAAATCATGGTTTTAAGATGTTTTTTTTTTTTTAACATAGTTTTTCTTTAGCACTTGTACTGACCTGGGTGATGTGAAAATGAAGACTGGAGAAGAGCTTGGCCATTTTCATGGACGTCCAGGAGGACTTTAGGTCTGGGCTTCTCCAAGGTTTCAGCACGTGTGGTCTGTCCTTGTCCATCCTGCCTTCCAGATCCATAGAAGATCTTTTCCCCTTATGTAGAAGCTGTAATGATGTGACCTCCAGATGGGACTGGTTAAAGGGAACTCTTACAGCAGAAGCAGAGTAGTTTTCTTAGCACACTCCGGACCTTCTTAATGCTCTTCATACAGATCTCTGCTCCTTCATCCCTTCCATATTACCTCTCCAGAATGGGAGGAGGATATAGATGGGAGCCTGGGCCTCATCCATGGAATCGACATTATTATTATTTTTTTTTTTAATAATCTGTGTCATGAATTTTCCTCTGCTTCTGGTGACGTGTGCAGTGCAGTAATATGAATTAGGTTGGCTAGTGCAGCAGGGTCTAGTTTTTTGCCATGTTACTTGTCTGCACCAGCCCTGAACGGCCGCTAGTAGTTTTGCAGAGTGTGAAGGTGGCAGGACTCAGTACAGCAGCTCCGCTTGTTCCATACATTGTATGAAGCTGCATTATATTATCGGGTCATCCTTCCATACATCAGAAGTTGTGCATTATTCCCAATGCAGTTTCGACTGTATATGAGGTGACCAATGCTGTGATGAAGCCACAGGCCCATAGCGTCCTTCAAATTCTTTGAAATTGGAAAAACCTCAAAATTGTGATCCATACTCTCCAACTCATACCATGTGTACCATATAAAGCTCCATAGCATAGAGCTGTATAGCCATGTGTAATAAGCCTTAAAGGGGTTCTCCAGAAGCTGAATATTGATGACCTAGGTTGGGGGTCTGACACCCAAGACTCCCACCGAACAGCTGTACTGTTTGGGGGAGCGCTGCAGCCTCTTCACTGAATACCAATTACACCGGGCTGTGAACTGGTGCTCACCCAGGCAGCTGATCTTTTTATTATTATTTATCTGTGGGTATCCTAGATATTCCCCCCCCGATCAGATTTATGTGAAGGATTGTTACTACTTGGTAAACCCCTTTAGATATTACATTTTTCTGATCACACAAGAAGGTAGAAACTTTCAATTGGAATCATTAAAAAAACAAAACTATTATGTCTAGATACATAGTTATAGCGCCCCCTGCTGTACTTATGATTCTTTTTCAGAACTAGGCCAGAGATGTGGTCACACATGCTCAGTTGCTCATTTTCGCCACCTGAAACTTTTTGCGCATGGAGTGATTCCTGCTATTGTCTACTCCAGCCAAAAAGAATCAGCGCCCACCAGCTCTGGACATTGGTAACATTAGGTGGATGTTCTAAGTGGGAATCAGAAGGGAGCAGCAGAGCGCACCATAAGGGACTGTTCACATGGAGGAATTTGCAGCAGATTTTGAGGCAGATTCTGCTTTAAATTGTTCTCAGTGGTGGATGCTGAAAAGATAAGCGTCCTGCTCGATCCAGCTCTTAAAACCTGGTGTGATTACCCCCCTATATGTCTGCAGCCTTAGCGAGGGGTCCCACAAAGCGACCATAATACAGCCAACAGGGTGCACCACCGTGCCTGCGCTGTATTAGTGAGTCGCATTATAAGACATCACTTGGGTAAAACTCCCTACTTAGTCCAGAAACAGCGCCACTCTTGTACATTGGCTGTTCCCGGTAGTGCAGTTTATTCCCATCCAATGCAATGTTCACACTGACATTTCTGCTGTACTGATGTGACCGCACTCTTCATACCTGCAACATAGATTTTTGCTACTAGAGACTCCATATTTTTTACCGTTTTAACCACATGAACGGCTCAGGAAGAATACACAATAATATCAGACTAAAACAAGGACTTTACCAGCCAAGGGAATGAGGTTTTAGCAGTTTGTACAATTTGTTTTATTATTTTTTTTTTAACAGAACATAATGGGGAAAAGAAAAAAAAAAAATGCAGAACCCCCCACAAGCCACAGCACCATTGCAGATGTGTGAATAAACCTCTCACCGTGTTTGCGCATCGGCTTCATACTGTCCGGCAGCTGTCAGGAGCTTTTCCTACCTTCAGGTTTCTGTTTATTACTTGTAATTTATATATTTTTTTAGAACGTCTGGTTTTCCCCCTTACGTAGCTATAAAGAATACGGCTGCCAGAATATCCCGTCTCCTTACTGATGATTTCTGTGTCTTGTCTTTAATTCTTCACAAGGTTACCTTTAATTTATGCAAGACCCTATTCTAATAGTCCTAAATACAGTCATCTCAATAAGGTCTTAAAGGAAAGGGGTTTTGCAGAGTTTTGATGCACACAGTGACCCTGATTTAATATTAGGGTACAGAGGAATCTGCCACAAATTTGGGATTGGATTGCGCCCCTGAATCTGTCTTCTATTATTTTCAATGGGAGGCAGAGATCATAGCAGGACATTGAAGAAAATCAGCAAAGGAAAGCTGCAATGGTATACCCTCCGCAGCGGAAAATGAAGAGGAATTTCTCTTCATTTTCCGCTGTGTGAACCTAGCCTTAGTCAGACAGTCAGTCTGAAAATACACCAGATTTGTCACAGTGACTGATGCCGGATGACATATCTTCAGCCTGTCTAGTCTGCATTTATACCACCTTTTAGTTGGTTTACTTTGTGCCAGAATTTTCCATACTATTTTGACGCAATGTAGCACGTTTAAGCCTTTTTGAGATTCCACACCCACATGTTAACAGATTCTAGCCAAACCTAGATGTGCCACAGTGCACCAGATTTACGCCAGTGTCTTGTCATATCCACAATAGTAAATCAGGACCAGACACACACAGCTCCATATACCGTGTAGTGGCTGAGCTAGGTTACCACAGCTCCCATTCACTGAGCTGCAGTAACCTGCTGGAACTACACAGTGTACAGAGCTGCAAACTTCCTGCTCAGTACACTTTGCATGCGCCGTAGCTTTTGATAGCCGCTGATTGTGGGCATGGCACAGGTTGACCCCCATCGATCTGATATTGGTGACTTTAAAGGATAGGTCATCAGTATCAAAATACTGAAAAACCCCTGTTGTCTATCTACACAAATAGGTTTGGTCCAATGCACCTAAATTGAAGAAATTGTGACTTTTCATTTGTGGGCCCCATATCACTTACTTCAGAAATTTGGCGTAGAGGATATAGGGAATGTAGATTTCCCTCCAGGGCCCAGCGGAGGGTGCATTTTATAAATGAAGACTGGCATTAACTTTCAAAAAGTGGAGAGTAATGCAAAAATTAAAAAAAAAAATAAATAAAAAATTCTGCCAATGTATGTTCACCGGATACCGTACCATCATAGTGGGAGCTTTACTCGTAGTTATACAGAGAGCACCCCCTAATGGTGACAGCAAGCATTACTTCCTTTGTCGTATAAGAGATTAGAAGCTCCAAACTTACAGGGGTAGTCTAGCCCCAAATCAAGTTTTTATACCAGGATATGATCTCTTTAGGTCCACCGTGACCCTGCATAGATCAGCTGTTGTAGCAGCCTCTGGACAGATGGCTCCTATACAAGTAATAGAAGCAGCGCAGCAGCCCCATCCACCACTTAGTGGTGCTTAAGGTGAACTGCAGCGCTGCTGCTATTACTTGAATAGAGCAGTGGTGCGTATGCCGCCCGTCCACTAGCAGCTTCCAGCACCCAGAGGCTGCTGGAGCAGCTGATCTGTCGGGGTCTGACACCCGGACCCTGCACAGATAATATACTGGTGACCTATCCGATGTCTCATACTAGAGGATGTCGGAGGAATAGTCACGGACAACCTTCTTACATCAATACATTTATTTACAGGTGAGTTGAAGTCAGTAGCGGATGTCTATGTACAAT
The DNA here is from genome assembly GCA_947044405.1 of Leptodactylus fallax. Taxonomy (NCBI): domain Eukaryota; kingdom Metazoa; phylum Chordata; class Amphibia; order Anura; family Leptodactylidae; genus Leptodactylus; species Leptodactylus fallax. The sequence goes on along the minus strand of CAMRHE010000121.1, from coordinate 1,906,620 downwards.
GAGATGAGGTGACGGATCTGTACAGCACAGACGGCGAGCAGATATTTACAGATCGGGATTATTTACATGGCAAATTCATCTTTCTATACACGAGGGTCAACATTCATCATTCTGTATGTGACGTTCCACTCTAGAGGTCCCTTATAGTCCATATACTGTCTATACGTCCATGTGTTGGGGGGGGCAGTCGCACCTTTCTGAACCCGAATGTACTTTCTACGCTGAACATATACCAAAATGACACATTGTGACGTATGTACAGTTGTGCAAAGACATTATCCATCCCTTATTCCCCCATTTCAGAGAACTTATGAACACGGCAATGTGAAACACAACCAATCAGATTCTTCCTTTCGTTTGTATAGTGAAGATAATACTATGAAACCACTCTGTGACTGGTTAGGACAGCCTGGAGCCATTATAATGGCGGTACTGGTCTCCTTCCCTCCATTTACCTTGTTGCCGAGAGCAGCGGCATGACCCTAGGTGGTGAACATGGGAAACCCTGTACAGGGCAAAACCAACCATAGGGAAAGGAAATTAGGCCAATTTCAGTTTCACAGGACTCATTTGTACATACACCCAGGATTGGTGGCCGACTGACTACAACATTCTCCACCCCTAGGAGGTGCCACCACTTTAGTGCCCCAGTTTCCTGTTAGTTTTATAAGACAAAGGGTTACTTTGACCCTCTGAACCATTCCCTTGTCTTTTATTAAAGTTGCAGGGTGGTGGATGGGAGGAGCCTGGGACAATATTATTACGTCAAAGTCGTCAGAGAATCAGCTCAAAGTCAGGCTTCATGCACACGACCATAGGCAGAGTTTGCGTCCGTAAAAACAGAACGGATAGCACATGGATTGGCGGACCCGTAGACCAGAATGAATGGACTGAGCAGCAAAAACGGACAGATATAGGACCTGCTCTATAATTTGCGGCTTATTTCTACAGTCTGGACAGTGATCTGTGAAAGCTACGGCCACGTGTAAAGGGCCATACAATTAATGGGTCCATATACAATCCATTCTCACTGATCCAAAAATAAATAAATAAAAAACAAAAACGGATAGCATACAGACCACGACTACGACTACAGCCGTTTGTATGCTGCCTTAGTCTAACTACCCTGCCCCCACTATAGCGCCTCCCTTTATGGTTCATACTCCCTTTCCTTCAGATTAGGGGCAGAAATTTCAGTGTTAGGATTTCTATAAAAATATACCATCTGCCCTGCCAGCTGAATACATTAAAACCCAATGTGTCATGTAGGGGGCAGTAATGGGACCCGATTATTAATAACCTTTTATAGCTTTTCCTATAGGATGAAAATATACAGTAAAATGTTTCCAGTTATATAAAATTATAGTCTCTTATGTTTTATTCCGCGAAGATTGTTCAATGATTTCTAGGCGCCGATTTATTGCCGTAAGTGAGAAAGCGCGTTGGGTTTTCTTGTCTCAATGTGCTTTAGGGTATATTTCAGTTTCATGAATTTTGGATGACAATACGGCATGAAGATGACCGAAATTACAACCACTAGGTGGCGATCTAGTTCTCCCTTACAACCAGTCGCTACAGACTGGCATGGCCGCAGTTCTTTATGCCCAGGTGTCGGTGCATATATTGTGTGCCTGCAGATTTGGCGTGGCCGTGGTCAGCGTTTCCATCATGTGGGCATAGGCTTTATATGTAAAAGTCGTCCATGGGATCAGATTGTTCCTTGTGAATTGATAAGCACATGTGATGCGGTCATCTTCCCTGGAATTTTAACCCATTCCTTCTCACAAGAACCAGCATGCACTGCGGTGCGATATGTCGAAGCCCCTCCCTCCCCAGTAAAAGTCATAAAAGTGCTAGATTTCCTCCATAAGCAGTCCCGGATTCATTGCTTTGGACACGTCCCTTTGTTCCCCAGGCAACATCGCTGGGCTCTTTGTTATAATTCACTGAAGCGAACTGATGGTTCCAGTTTGTGCGAGAGAGCGGTGAGAATTTTGTCAAACTTGTCGTATCTCTCGGCTTGACTTCCGGCTGCTCCCCGGCTACCCCATAGCATCCGCATCTGGAATTCAGTGCTGGACACTTCTAAGAGGTCTGATCTAGGGTTGAAACCTGTGTAGTCAAGGCAAAAACCATCATCAGACAGGCGACAAAAAAAAAAAAAAGTCATCGTTAGGGCAAGTTCACACAGTGCAGAAATCCGTAAACCTACACGTACAGTAGATCCGCAGCACACTAGTGGAAGAAATCTGAGATAATGGTTGTACTGGGGATCTGAGTGTCCGATCCACATAAAATCTGCAGGGTGTAGATGGGAATTGTAAAACGTGCATTGTATGGTACATTGCTGCAGATCTGCAGTGTGGAATTAGTACCGTAAATCTACGCCAAATCCGCAATGTGCGATAACATAAAAGGAATGTATTGCTAAATTATTTATTAAAACCAGATAATAAAATATCACTTTTTCAAAAAAAAACAAAAAAGGATTTTAAAATCTGTGTCTTAATGACACTTTCCCTTTCTGAAATATTGATGACCTATTCTTAGGATGGGTCATCAATATTAGATCAGTGGCTGTCTGGCATCCCCAACTGCTTGACATGGCAGCGGCGCGTCGGCGAGCACTACTTCCGCTTCACAAACCATGCCACATCTTGTTCATGATCTGTTTGCACCTCATATGACTAGGAGTGAGCTGCAATACCAAGCACAGCCACTATACAATGTACGGCACTGTGGTTAGTAAGCAGTGAAGAGGTCGCAGCATTCACCCAAACGCTGCGGTTCTTCAAACAGCTGATCGGTGGAGGTGCCTGGTGTTGAACCCCCACCAATCTAAGATTGATAACCTATTCTTAAAATCTTAGTCCAAAAAAAAAAAAAACCCTTTAAAATCTAATCTGTTCATACCATGCTGCCTTTTTCTAGACACAACCATATCCCCTAGAGAATAGAATCTGGTTCTCACCTTGTAGCCTCATCTCTGCATTGGTGCGGTAGAGGCCTCCATGATGTGCCACCATCCTGGCAGCTTCTAGATGAGACATAACCACTTCTACCCCATTGTCAATACTGTCCCATGGCTCTCCACCATCCAGGAGAGGGGAGTCTCTCTCCAGTAGCGTGATGAGGGGGATGATATGGGGGAAGGTGGTGTTGCTCAGTGGAAGGCTCTCTGTAGGGAAGACAATAAAACGGACTATAGCATAATCATAGATGAATAGATGAGTGTCTTATACCGTCACCTTCTCTTAGTATTAACCATAATGAACTCTTATGAAGTTTCTTCTCTGCTTGTCAGAGGGGAAGCAGAACATGGGCAGCTGCAGACGCATCCTCTGACAAGTAGAGAAGTATCATCAGACCTGAGTAATGTGGACCCCTGAAAAACTGCTCGTGTGTGACCACCACAATGTTAGATGGATGCAGCTGTAAGCAGTGAAGACCAAAGAAGTGAAGACCAGGTCTGACATACATCGTGTGAGCGGCGCTGTCACCCTGAGCATTCTGATGTTTTGTTTATCCAAATCTGTTCAGCCATTCCAAAGATATAAGCCCTGTTCGTGTTGATACAGATTTGGATCTACTAGCCAAATGAGCGGTAACACTGTGGTTTCTCTGGGGTGGGCGGGATATCTATGTGGTGGTGCATGCAGAATTACTGCCCACTTGGATAGTAGACCCCTAATGTGCATCAACAGTAACAGGGCTTATATCTTTGGAATGACTGAACGGATTTAGATAAACAAAATACCAACATGCTCAGGGTGTCAGCGCCGACCTCATGATGTCTATCATAGGACTTTTCACATGTGGAGATTGTACCTAGTTATAATTTAAAGAGGACCTTACACATTTTTTATAGAGTTTGATGAGCACTGTATTAATCTTTACACAGAGAGCTCCCCCCTAGAGGTGGCGGATTAAATGAAAGCAGGGGATTTGGAGCTTTGTATCAGAAAACATAGCTATGGCTCTTCTAACATAGGTTTTAGTTAGATTACTAGTAATAGGTTGCTTTTCCTGTCTTGCACCGCCATCCCAATCCAGCAGGCTTACCTTTGCCTTCATTCATACTTTTCAGGAACGGCTTCAGTTTCTTCTCATACAATATGGCTCCCTCCGTGTGTCTCTGTCTCAAGGCAATCCATGTCTGCTCTAGTCTTGAGATCTGGAAAGGAGATGGAGGGTCAGTCAGGTCTTTGTGACTGTGTGTGCTGGGTATGGCAGGCAGGAGGGCTCATTGACCTGATTATGTATGACCCATCCAGCCCTGGAGACATCTACATTATCTCATGGCCGTGACTAAGGAGGGAGCTTTAATGTGCAGTGAACTTTATACTCCCTAAATAAAAATAGAATATCTAACATTTGTAGGAAGAATAACAGGGGAATAGTACAATGCAGATTAAATATTTTATGGGGAATACAATTACTATTAATTGGGATAGGTCATCAATATGTGGTTGGTGGGGTTCAACACCCAGGACAACAAAGATCAGCCGTTCGAAAGAGACCGCAATGTTCCGATAAGGGCTGCGGCCTCTTCACTGCTTACCAAGCACAGCGCCGTACATTGTATCGTGGCTGTGTTTGGTATTGCAGCTCAGCCTCATTCACTTGAATAGGACAGAGCTGCACAAAGGACACGTGACTAATGAACTGACATCAGAGGACTTGGGCACTCATCCAAACACCACTGTCACTTCAACTAGCTGATCTATGGGGGTCCTGGTCATCGGAACCTCACCGATCTAGTATTGACAGGCTAGGTCAGTAATATTTAACTTTCGGAAGACCCCTTTAAAGGGACTTGTCTATGTGTATACTCAGACATTAGATAACAGTCTATGAAATAGGAAGCTAATGGAGTTGTATTAGTTAGAAAGTAGGAAAAATTGCATATTCCCAAAATTCCTAGGGGGACATTCATGGCTTTTATTATATAATATAATATATAATAATATTATTATTATTATTATTAATAATAATATTTTTAGGCATGGCTTCTCAGTCTCCCGATGCTGATACGGCAGTTGCTGAGAGAGTACTCCTCCTGACCCATAGCTATAAAATATTAAGTAGCATTGTTGAAGCTTGAGCAATCCTGCTTACAGCAGCTAGTCACTGACTAATGTCACTAATGTCTATGGCCAAAGACGTCTGCAGCAGAAAGCGATGTTAATGCAGACTCTATACATAATAGAGTATACAATGGCAGAAAGTCACTAGCGGGAAGATAAAACCTGCGTGTTTGACGTACCTGAGCCAGTTCTAAGGCGTTCATCACAGCTGCGAAGCTGTACAGGTTGCCCAGTGTGCCCTTCAGCTCGGCCGCCAGCTGAATGGTCTTGTGGAGCAATGCTGCCCTCTCCTCTGTACTGCCAGTGCAGCCCAAGATGTCAACAGCGATCATGATAGACATGGTGTGAAATCTGGGGAGAAGGAAAAGTTATAGATTTCTTATGTGACCTACAAAATATAGAAGTGTTCAAAGGCAAATGTACGATAGGGTCAGTAGCTCCTATAGGGCTCTAGCAGAAGACACCTGAATGGCCCATATTAGCACTGTGAACGTACAAGGACATCTTTACGTAAAAGGGTCCCTTACCTACAGCATCCTCTAGGAGTGCCTACGGGCTAAGATCCCTTTTGCTGTCTTAAGGCTCGGTGAGTCAAAAGCAAATTGAGGATCTGTTACATCCAATAGAGGGCGCATGAGCTCCCCCAGCTCCTTTCCCATAATGCCTTGTGATATACTCACAGTGTATTCAGCTTGGCGATGGGTTTAGTGCACATTGGCACTGTGGTTTCTTCACTGCTTACCAAGCACATCGCCATATATTGTATAGTGGCTGCACTTGATATTGCAGCTCAGCCCCATTCACTTGAATGGGACTGAGCTGCAAACAGGCCATGTGAACAATGAACATCCTATAAAGGGAAAGCGGTGCTCAAGGATTTCCATTGCACCAGACATGTTTTTGCAGTTCAGCGTGACGCTGATCCCGCGCCATTAATTAAGTCTGTTCTCCACGCACCTTTCCAGAAGGTCAAGCCGCAGCTGGCGGCCATGCGGCAGCGTCAGGAGCTCCATGCCTGAGCTGACTCCCATGGTTCTCTGCATCTCCTTGGTAACACCGAGTATCCTGGCAACCTGTGAGCAACATGAAGATGGAGATTAATCTCTCCTAATTGCAAATAGATTGTCGCCTCATCTTGCGGAAAGGATTCCCGGAGGGGATAATAATAAACATGATCACAGCAATCATTTTACTAGCAAGAGGATAGGATGACATCATGGTGACATCATTGCCATAACTAAATATAATCCTCATCTGAGTCAGCCTTAATCCTTTTTCCATGCAGCGTGTCTAGACCCGTGTCATTTGTGTGACTTTAAATTAATAAAATAAATGAGAAACTGGATTATGTAATAGAGTAATAACATTAGCTGTATGGCTTCTGAACCTGACAATTTTGTTGGACCGACGGACAGACTCATAAGGTGTTGGGTATGTTGGATTTCAACGTGCCAATACTTTTGTTCTCAGTGAGATGTACCACTAGAGGGGGCAGGGGCATACACAAGGGGGCAGTTTCACAGCTAAAATCAACCCCCTTTTGATCCTGGCCAGCCACCACTCTCCTTAATGAAGATGGACAGCATCATCATTAGGAAACCAGCTGCTCCCCCTCCCCTTCCCAATCTCTGACAACACTCTCCTGAAGTCATGGTGCAGGAGGGCAGTGAGGAAGGGAGTTGGCATTGCCGGGGGTGAGGCAGTCAGCTAATGGTATTCAGTAGCTGCACGTGGCTGGGGGAGGTTTAGGTGCAGATGTTGACCCCTCCCTGGAAAATCTTGGGTAAAATCCTGGTAAGAAAGGGTTCCTTGATGATTATGCTGATCAGAGGGAGTCATTCTGCTGGGGCCCCCACAAATCAGTAATGTATTGGAAGAATCAGACAATTTAATTCCCCTACAGCGCCTCTACTGGAAAAATCAAGCATTACAGAGTCCCAAATGAATTCAATGTACTGCAATGCATGGACATACAAGATCCAGGTAGCTGCTCTCTGCTCTGACGAATAAGATAACCAGTCCTAAATGGAAGTTTTCACCCTTCTAAGAACTAGCAATAGATGACAAAGTCAAGTTGACTCTTAAGACACTTTGACGATATCCTTATTCCTTACCTCACAGTCTGTTTTAGTGATATGCTTGGCAATGGTTTTTGCATCAACCTCAGAAAACAACTCTTTGACCTTCTTCAGGATAGACATCTCCAGGGGCTTGTTGTCTGCAGGAATCAGCATGGACTTGAATGTTGATGGGCTGAAAGACGACTTAACTTCTATGCTTGGGATGGTAAAAGAGACTCTGTCCTTGTCAGTGTCTTCCACCACACGGTTGACACCTGCCCTGACACCTTCATCAACTTTTAACCTTTCCACGTAGCTCTTGGCTGGAAGAGGTTTGCTGTGAGTGTCAAGAGTCGGGGAGGCTGGGCGAAGCTGGCAGTAATGTCCATTATCAGGGTCGCTGTAACTGTTTATAGAGGGTGAGGGAGAGATTTGTGGGTACCCCTGACTGGGCGTTGAATGGGAGCTTTCAGCCATGTTTAGTGTGGCCTTGTTATTTGCTGGATTTACATAAGGTTCGCTGGATCGTCTGAGCACTGGGGAACCTGGAGTCACGCTTCCTGCTGGAGGTCCCTGAGGCTTCACCCTGACAACTGAATAAAGACAAATGGTTAATATACTTCCCCATTAGGATTACTGTCCATCACTAGAATATTATAATTATACTCACTTCCTAAAATGTACTTACCTGTACTATAGGCTGGGGATCCCGGGGTCTCAGAAATGGGGGACATTGGGGAATGTAGGTCTTGGATTTGGTCCACACTCACTGCACAGGTCCTGATGATATCTCTATGATGAGGGGATGAAGTGCTAAAAGAAGAAAAAAGTGATGAATGCCATTATATAGTATCGTAGTTCACCTGCCCTAGATGGACCAAAGGAGAAGAGATTGTAAAGACACTATGGATGGTTAGAATTGTCCTCTAATTGGCCATGTGCCGATGCCCATCCCTCATTCAAGACATCTACATTTTATTCCTCAGGTTCTCAGGCTTCTGAAGAACCATGAAGTTTTAGGCTTGTCCGGAGATTTAGTCCTAACCATACATAAGGAGATGGATATTCTAAATAGTGTTGTGTTCTCCAGTGACTTAATGGGCAGTTTCCATACCTGTTTGGGCATTATATAGTATATTAATTCACCTGCTCTACGGACCATCAAAGAGACAGTGGAGACACTTTGGATGGTTAGAACAGGTGGCAATAAGTGGCCATGTTCCAAAATCCATCCCTCATTCAAAAACATCTACATCTTGTTCCTCAGGTTTCTAAAGAACAATGAAGTCCTAGGCTTTGTCCACAGAGGTTTAGTCCTAACCATATATAAGGAATGGTATATTCTAGGTGTTGTGTTTTCCAGAGACTTCATAGGCAATGTCCATACCTGTTTGGGCATCCATTGCTCTTGGTGATCTTGTCCGCTGTCAGACCATCAGTCATGGTGATACTTCTCCTCTTCATATGTCCTTTCTGTGGACTCTGAGAGCCCTGCCTTCCAGGTGAGAGCCCATAGCTGGCCTCCAGATATCGCAGGGGAAATGTACGATTGATAGGACAGTAGATGAGTGCACCACTCTGGTCGGAAACCACCCTTCGACTACCAACATAAAAGCGCACTAAGGCTGGGATATTGTCGAAGCTCTCCTGCTCGAACAGATACTGTATACGGGTGTAGCTGTCGCTGGTTTTAACCATCACCTTGTTGATCTTGAAATGTAGAGGTTCATTTTTCCATCGACACGTTAGTACATAGTCACCCAGGCTGGTCAATGAGTCTCTGATAAGAAAGTCTCCATTTCTCTGTACCAAGCTCTCCGACACCTGTTTTAATGGAAGAACATGCACAAGTTACTCACTCATCACAGTGTTTGATATGGAAAGTGGAGATGGCAACAGCGGGTTAAGCACCACATTACCTCTCGTGGTATGCGTCCGTGGTACCAGGCGTGGCTGCGAAGGTCTGAGCTGTTAAGTTTTAGCTCTTCCTCTAACTCCTTGTGAAGTTTCTCTGGTGGAGTATCCAAGATGTACTTCTCCTTGGAGAACTGTGGGGACATGAAGCGAATTATAGAACGTGTACCACTTCATTCATCACATATTCAGCAAAATGAGCCCTTACACAACTTCAAAGAGTGCCATCTGTAATATTTATAGGAAACATGGCCAATTACTCTTCCTTCTATCTAAACTGTAACCTCACATCTTATTGATCCAAAGCCTTCTGGATCAAAGTCGGCGATTTCTTCTCTATAGACCATGACTATATGAAGACGGCAGCTTCTGTATTAATGTGGACATGTGTCGTCAGGGCTAATGTGGGCAGATGGAAAGACGACTGGTGCGGTTCTGGTTTTTGGCACCAGTGTGAGGACATATTGCTCCATCAGTGGACTGTATTCACCATCTGACGAGAACTGGAAGGACAGACTGCTGGGCATAAAACCTGGAAATATCTATCAATTGTTAGCATTGTGTAAGGCATCTATAAACAGGTTTTTTTGACCAACTTTCCTAGACTACTGCATGGCCAATCTTCCCAGTTAAGAGATGATCTGCTCCCATATAACTAGTCAGATTCATTGTTTGAGACTTCGGCAGTGATACTCATTGGCACAGAGTTTTCTCAATAGCGAATCTGCTCTGTTCTACAGCTATACTGTATACCATTGTGGAGTCTAGGAAAGCTGGGTGATTAAAACAAAAGAACTGAGAAATAGGGGAAATATGATATCCACTGTGGAAGTTGTCGTGCTGATTCTGTTGGTAGTCACTTGTTCCAAAAACAGACAACTAGGAGACAGCTGAACGTAAAGTTCAGGGGCCCAATATTGGAATGGCCCACCAGAGGATTTCCTAGTGGGCCTAGGTTTTAATGGTTCGGGAAAAGACCCCCAAAACTGGACTATTATCTGGTGGCCCCAAGGAACCTCGGTCCAACACTGCCAGGGCCCTCACCTACCATGTGTTATCTATAATACTGGTGTCTTTATGTGGCAGAGAGGGTTTGGGGACCCTACGGCAGGGCCTCAGTGCGACTACTACCTCTGCATCCCCTATAACTATGCCCATATCCTTGTGCCGAATACACAGATTGGCAACTAGGGTGAAGGGGCACATGGGTCTCTGTTCTGCCCCACATAGTCCATGAAGCAGGTTAAGGATCCATTTAGAACATCCATAAAACGGGAGCAAACTGACGGTCATCCGTTTACGTAGTCATTAATGTTCTAAATGGATGTAAAAAAACATGATCTGAACAGAGCCCAAGTCTGCTACAGCATTAGGTGACATAATTTCCGACAGGCGATGACCTCACCTAACAGTTAACCCCTGAATTGTACTATGGCAGTAGTGACAGAGAAAACCATAGAGATGTGTAATTCCATACCTAGGATTCTTTACTTACAGAAGAGCTACGTGACCCCAGTTTAACAGGATCAGCATAAACCATTTAATTCTGCCTGGTAATTCCCTTTCACATATGGAGGCGACAGATCTGACTATTAGCGTGTATTGCAGGGAATAGCTTTATAGCAGAACACGAATGAATTAAGGCATTTATTCTTTATCAGTCCAGGTGGCAGCTCCTAGTCCCTGCCGTAGCCCACGCCAGCATGAGATAATCCCCCTCCGCAGAAAATCGTATCAAAGCTGGTCTGGCTCCTTGAATAATACAGACGGTTTAGAGGCATCGTCTGCATTGTAATGAGCTTTTGTGGCCACGGGAACACCTGAGCCGATCACCCATGCACGGCCCCCTCTGGAAAGCCAATGATGTAATGCCCTTAGTCAGCTGGATGACTACAGTAAAGCATCGCCTTGATAGGCTCTACTATTAGATTGTAAGCTCTTTGGGATCAATGAGCCTCCTTTGTACCAAAGATAGCAGGATCGACATAGTATATACTATAGATTTATACCGTTTTATAGTAAATACCGCTATGGTACCATCGCCAACCATAGACCTGGGCGCCATTATTTTAACACTTGACTCCGGTGCATACTGTCAGCACATTTTATCTGGATTTACAATGCCATTATGGGGAGTCTTGGGAGATTTGTATAAAATGTGGCTGTTTAATACAGACTGGAGATCACTTAAATGGAACGTATTTGCAGCTAGTGAGTCCACTGGGAAATTAAGGAGACCGTAACAAGTCTTTCCCGCCCATCGCCGGATTAATTAAAGTAAATCCGAGGGTCTGTACCCGGCAGCTGCTCACGTCATGTGATTCGCCACAGCGTTTCCCCCATATTAATTGCATGCATATAAAATTTCTAGCCTGACCCATAAGATGATCTCCAAGGGTTCAGGAGGGGGGTGTAAATACTACATGCCACGCAAGAATTACGGTGGGGGGGCCCCCATTAGCGTAAATCTTATGAGAGTTATGGCAGCATTTGCCATGTGCATGGTACTGGTGTGTAATTTGTAGGGTAATACTGAAACTACTATATACAAGATAGGGATGTGGGGGGCATCGTCATAAATCTTATGAAAGGTTGCACATGTCATAGGATTTATGGCAGCATTGGTGTGGCTGCAAATACTATATGCAAAATAAGGATTGGGGTGCAAGACAATGGGGAAAATCCCGCCACAGTGTCGGACTGGCCTGACAGAGTACTAGAGGATCCTCCAGTGGGCCCAGTTTCTAACACAATAACAGTCCAGTGGAAGACACCCAAATATGAAGGGTACTATGGTATGTTTTCTAGGGGTTGTTGGAGGGTGGGCCCCAGAATCATTTGGTGGGACCAAGGAAACTCAGCCCGACACCGTACTGCCATAACTCTTTCAATGTATGCAATCCATCTCACAAGATTTAGGCTGATATTTTACAGCTGCCTTCAAACCCTTCCTATAAGTCTGGGTACATAGAGGTTACAAATATTACACGCAATGCCAAGACGATGGGAGGTGCTGCTGTAAATCTTTTGACGCAAGCAAATGACCCACAAGATTTAGGCCAATGTCTCCCCATCTTTGCAGCCGCCTTCTGACCCCAAGAGGTCAGGTTTTTAGTTTTGCATGCAATGCCAGGGGCACCTGGGAAACGTTGGCATGATAAAAAAACAAAAAAAAACAAAACACACAACTAATTATTTCTGCCTATGAGGCAATACTGTAGGAGAAGATACTGGCATAAATCATTGAGACAAGTTGTTAGATGAGCCCCCCATAGCCGCGGCATTAACCATAATATTTCCCAGGACCCCTGTCTCTTCTGTCTCCATGAGACAACCTCTGCACAGCACAGCACCATTATCCTGCGGTTCTTGTGTCCATGCTGTGAGTAGGGGGGCACAGAGAGAAGGCCGCCCTAATTACTGGTGGGGACATTCAGCCTAAATATTCCCTGGAGAGGCCAAGGCTTAAGTAGATACCGTTGCCATGACAACCCACTCCTGTCAAGGCTGTGGCTTCTCTGTGCGGTCTGACAACTTCCTTCTTACCAGATCTGTCTACTGCCACAAACCTTCAGCAGTCAGCCATTGATTTTACTACTACACGGAAAGGGAGGGGCGCCGCCGAAAAATTAAGGATTTTATGTGTTACATGATTATAATACTGGGCCATGTATCCGTATAGTATATAACGTCACTATATGATGCATTCTATAAAGGCGGAATTATATATCATTTATTATGTCTCTATAGGATGACGTTAAATATTATTTTCCGATCATAAGTCTCCCTCCCCACCCCAGCCATAAACCTAAATGGTCAATAGTCACGCAGAATATTGCCGATGCCCTGTGGTCACCCGGCTTGTAAGTGCTCCATGTTTCTGGTTCATTTCATTTTGCACATCTGACTGTGTCCTGAGGGGACGTGGTGTCTGATCTCTCCCCCGAGGACGCACAACACATGGCATCACTCATTTAACCCCTTCCTGCATCCTATATTAATCCTATAGAAAGATACGAGTCATTGCATGTAATTCAATACCACTCCTTACAAATCCTGACTGCTATCGGATATCGACATGTATTGTTATATTGCACTTGCTGCAGGAACAATAGCGCCCCCCAGGATACACCTGTAGTGATTTTCCTCCCAGTCTATTTCATTTGGGGGTCCTGAGCTCACCCCCAGTCTGTGGGTACTGCATATGCTGTCTGGTCTGTCATTGGTTAGAAATGATGTCATTGCTCCAAGATCATGGTAATAAGCTATTGGCGGAGGTGCAGAGATGGTGATGTCACCGGTGTAACACCCAGTCATTCATACATTGCTCCATCACCCATCCTCAGTAACCCTCTCCATGCCAGAAGCAAAAGATTTACTTCTGGGTTTATTTGCGCTCATCCATAACTTTCACCTATAGGACGTGGCACCTTCTGCCGCAGGGTGACCGCGGCGCTCAACTCTGCCATATTATAAAGATCCATCCCTTTACATCTTCTGACATGCCCATCTGTCCCAAATACTTTATAGACCCCTTTTTTTTTTTTCTACCTACGCCATCCAATAAAATTGAGCAAAACCTCAGAATTCATAGAAATCATTGTTTTTTGAAAAAACGAATAGCCAATAGCCGTGGAAAATTATTTAACCATGTCCTGACCATATGCAATGATATAACGTGGTTGGTGAATAACGGTTATGTCAGGATGAACGGGTTTGCAGCGGTCACGTACGATCGGGACGGACACATATGCACACGTGTTTAACCCTGACTGCTGTCTATACCATAAACACTGACGTCACCTTAGACCGGCTCAGACCCAGAAACTTCACTCCATTGGCAAGCAGGTAGCATCGCCTTCATTTACTGTGCCAAGGCGATGTGCTCAGAGAACATGAGCTGTTTCTTCCCTATCCCTATAGATTATTACTCAATATATACATCCTGGGTCTATATTCACTTCTTTACATGCAGAAACGTGTCGAGACGGGCAGATGGACCTATGTAAGAACTCAGCTGGCGACATGTCATGCCCTCTACCTGTGAACGGTTCATCTAATGTAAGGATGGATAGATGGATGAAGGACGGTGGAAAAATTGATGGAAGACGGATATATAGCCGATTTGTTTCTTGTAGGTCCTTACCTGCACCTGCATGAAAGACCCCCGGTAGAAGCAGCATGCTGCCGCTGACAGGGCGCTCCATAAACTGCACCGTTCAGTCATGGTGAAGTCAAATCCTCCATCCAAATATAGAAAAAACAAGGAAAAACCCCAAATCGGATGCTGAGTTGTGACAAATCCCCTTGGTTGGTGGGTGCAGAGTGTGCCGGTGGTGGAGCAGCTTGTACGAGTGATGTTGGCTGCTGGTGCTGATGCTGCTGTTGGATTGCAGGCTGATGCTTCAAGCATTACCTCATCCCTTGTCAAAAGAGCATCATGGGAGGAGCCCGGGCGCTCATAGAAATCCAGCAATGGCCAAAGCCTCTCCTCCCCATCTCCCCTCCTCCCTCTCTTATCTCCCACTTCTCCAGGCTTACACCTCCCCCTTTCTAGGGATTTTAGGCTGGGAAGGAGGGCTATTTTGTGTGGGAATGAATGAAGTTTCTGCTGGTGGGGGGCAGGGCAGGAATGTGAGGTCACCGGGAGCATCTTAAGATTGCGGTACAGGTCACTTGAAGAAAAGAGTTGCCTAAAATGCATTTGCATGTAGCGACCCGGCCAAAAATGTGCAGCAATAATGGAGAAGATTACTAGAATATATATAGAATTAGGTGATGAATCTGACCGGCTTGTAATGTATCCCTGATACCAGGGGCATAACTATTAAGGGTGCAGGGGTAGCAATCACTACCGGGCCCTGGAGCCTCAGGGGCCCAAAGGGCTCTCCACAATAGAAGAACAAATAATATTATAGATGGTATGTGGGGGCCACTTTCCAGATTTTGCACTGGAGCTAGTTACGCCTCTGCCCGATACGCATACTTATCACTGTATAGGTAGTGTATAAGGCCATAGAGGACCCCTTTATATTATTAGAGACAAGATGTCAACCCTCCACTTACAGAGGGTGTCCCTGCCCCCTCAGGAATAGTATAGGGGTCCTTTTCTGTCCAATAAGAAGCAGTCTGAAAAATTGTTAGCTGAAAAAAAAAAGAATATATCAGATAGTGGGGAAAAAAAGCGCTCTCATTGAATTGAATGGGAGTAGGAAGATTTCTGTAGCGGGATTTTGCAAGATGGGCCATGCTGCAAAAGTCACAGTGAGAACCTACGCCAAGGTGGAAATGGGTCCTCTTACCACCTGTGCCTAGGTGCAGCTTCTGACCCATGGTACGGTATGTTTTTTTCTGGGCGGGGGAGCAGGGCTTCCTCCTACATAGCACCAAGATCTGCAATGCAATCCCAATATAGCCCACATGGTGTTGATCCTGACAAGGGGAAACCAGTGATGGGCATGTTCACAAGGGAAGACATTTTTTTTTTAATAAAAAATTAGGTTTAATATTTTAGGCAGTTCTTGCAACATCAGCCAACACAATAGCGACATGTTGTCATATAGTTCCAAGATAATACTGCCATATACAGCACACAATCTATATCACCATATAGTGCCCAAACAATGCTTTACACCGTAAAATAGCTGTCAGTTGAATGCCTGTTTGGCCACCAGCTATTCCTTTCAACCCCATATACACATGCACACTCAGATCCTCTGCCAAGCATGCATGTGTCTGTTTGAGACTCCGTTGCATAGTGTGCTGAGAATCGGCAAAGGAAAAAAAAGTCCTGCACAGAGGACTTTTCCTCCACCAGTTTCAGTCTATAAAAACGATGGACACCTGACAGACCCCATTATTGACAATGGTGTCCGCCGATCTCCATGTGTAACTGCTTTTTTAGTGGCCCACCTCTCGGGTCCCCCGACTGACCAAACAACAGAGACGCAATGTCCGTGTAGAACTAGTGTTAGGTGTAGGGCCGACTTAATACCGCCATATAATTCCAACATTATATACGTCATCATATGTAAGTGAGGTTTTGTTACAAGTTTATTACAAGGGTTCAGTGGTACTTCTATTAATAGCAGCCATCCTTCTATACGTGTCCCTGCAGTCTTAGCTTGTAGGAAGCGGCATGTCTGCCGTGTGCCAAGTTTTGTAAATTCACAGGGCTGAGTACTTGGCAAGGTTAAGTCTACAGACAAGTGTCTGTCCTTGTTGGCCCAGATTCACTTGACAGATGCTCTATTTTGTGAAGCTGCGACAAAGGCAAGCAGACATGTGGCAGCGCGGAGACTCACAAGAGCCACGCTCTCATCTTCAATGTAACCGAGTGGATGAGCGGGGCAGAACTCATTAGATTGTATAATGTAGTACACAAATGGCTCCCCCCGAGGAGGACGGCTATCATCTTAGGACAAAATTTCTATCTTTAGACAGATAGTTCCCGAAGTCTTAAAGGAACACTCTAGGAAATAATAGTACCCTATAAACTGGGTGAGCTCCAACTCCACTTCACAGGCCAGTGATGTTTTGTTCACATGGCCAGTTTGGAGTGCAGTCTCATTCAAGTGAATGGGGTTGACCTGCAATACCAGGCACAGCCACTATACAATGTACGGCGCTGTGCTTGATATTCAGCGAAGAGGCCGCAGTGCTCGCCTGAACACTGTGGTCTCCTCTAAAAGCTGATCTGTGGAGGTCCTGGATGTTGGACCCCAACTGATCACATATGAATGACCTGTCCTAAGGATGAACAAGTCCTGAAAAAACAAAAATGGCAAGGCCATGCATAATCCCTTTGGCCCTGGATTTTGACTGTGAACCTGCTTCTGAGACTGGAACAAACGGAGCTGATCAACTTTATAGGAAGTCACTGGCACTGTCTATCTTCCATGTACAAGCCACCATCTTCATACTTTTACACAAGTTGATTCCAAGAAAATATAAGTTATGTCCACGTAAAAGATACAATAAGCCCACAACAAGCCAATTTGCCTGCTGAATGCTGGGCCAGTTTATACAGGGCAATGGTCAGGAAGGTACAGTCATGGCCAAAAGTTTTGAGAATGATACAAATATTAATTTTTACAAAGTCTACTGCTTCAGTTTTTCTAATGGCAATTTGCATATACTCCAGAATGTTATAAAGAGTGATCAGCTTAACAGCAATTACTTGCAAAGTCAATATTTGCCTAGAAAATGAACTTTATCCCCCAAAACACATTTCAACATCATTGCAGCAGTGCCTTAAAAGGACCACCTAACATCGTTTCAGTGATTGCTCCATTAACACAGGTGTGGGTGTTGATGAGGACAGGGCTGGAGATCAATCTGTCATGATTAAGTAAGAATGACACCACTGGACACTTTAAAAGGAGGCTGGTGCTTGCCATCATTGTTTCTCTTCTGTTAACCATGGTTATCTCTAAAGAAACACGTGCAGTCATCATTGCACTGCACAAAAATGGCCTAACTGGGAAGAGTATTGCGGCTAGAAAGATTGCACCTCAGTCAACAATCTATCGCATCATCAAGAACTTCAAGGAGAGAGGTTCCATTGGTGCCAAAAAGGCTCCAGGGCGCCCAAGAAAGACCAGCAAGTGGCAGGACCGTCTCTTAAAAGGGTTTCAGCTGTGGGATCGGGCTACCAGCAGTGCAGAGCTTGCTGAGGAATGGCAGCAGGCAGGTGTTAGCGCATCTGCACGCACTGTGAGGCGGAGACTCTTGGAGCAAGGCCTGGTCTCAAGGAGGGCAGCAAAGAAGCCACTTCTCTCCAGAAAAAACATCAGGGACAGACTGATATTCTGCAAAAGGTACAGGGAGTGGACTGCTGAGGACTGGGGTAAAGTCATTTTCTCTGATGAATCCCCTTTTTGATTGTTTGGAACATCTGGAAACAGCTTATTCGGAGAAGAAGAGGTGAGCGCTACCACCAGTCTTGTCTCATGCCAACTGTAAAGCATCCTGAAACCATTCATGTGTGGGGTTGCTTCTCAGCCAAGGGAATCGGCTCTCTCACAGTCTTGCCTAAAAACACAGCCATGAATAAAGAATGGTACCAGAATGTCCTCCAAGAGCAACTTCTCCCAACCGTCCAAGAGCAGTTTGGCGCTCAACAATGCCTTTTCCAGCATGATGGAGCACCTTGCCATAAAGCAAAGGTGATAACTAAATGGCTCAGGGAACAAAACATAGAGATTTTGGGTCCATGGCCTGGAAACTCCCCAGATCTTAATCCCATTGAGAACTTGTGGTCAATCATCAAGAGACGGGTGGACAAACAAAAACCAACAAATTCAGACAAAATTAAAGCATTGATTCTGCAAGAATGGACTTCTATCAGTCAGGATTTGGTCCAGAAGTTGATTGAGAGCATGCCAGGGAGAATTGCAGAGGTCCTGAAGAAGAAGGGTCAACACTGCAAATATTGACTTGCTGCATTAACTCATTCTAACTGTCAATATAAGCTTCTGTTACTCATAATATGAATGCAATTCTATTTCTGTATGTGATAAAAACATCTGACAAACACACATAAAAACCAGAGGGCAGCAGATCATGTGAAAATATAATATTTGTGTCATTCTCAAAACTTTTGGCCATGACTGTACAGTCATTCAGACCATGACAGGACCTTATGTCTTTTTTTTTTTTTTTTTTTTTTTTTTTTTAAAAAAAAAAAAAAAAAAAAAGCACCATATGCTGCAATTTTCAATCTGGCCACTAAGCCTAATAATAGACTGATACTTGCCATTTCTGTAGGGGTTTTCTTTGCAGCAGGAAACTCATTTACATCACAAACATGACAATGACAGACAGTATTACCATAGAAGATAACACCTCTGTAGATAACACTACTGACCCGTCATTACACCTACATCTACTCCTCTTACTTGCACTCTCCCACAGACCTCTATCAATTGGCTTCAGTCTATTGTTTCCTATGGCCATGACTGTGCTGTAAAGCAGATCACTAAATGCTCTTAACAGAGCAGAAGAAAAGCTCAGACAAGATGGTCCCTCTCTTAAAGGGGTATTCCAGTTAGAATAAGTTACCCGCTATCCAAAGGAGAGAGGATAACTTGCTGATCGGTGGGTTTCTGACCGCCGGGACACCTACCAATCTCAAGAACCGGGTGTTTTGCTTCCCAATCCCAACCAGAGTACCGGGTCATATAGCCCACGCTGCTCCATTCATTGGTATGGAGACCCCCGGAAATAGGGGATAATGTTCTCTAACTGGAATAACCTTTTAATCGTGTACAGAAAATAGAATAAATAAATAAAAAGTCTACAGTCTGAAAATAAAAACATTAGAAAAAAAGTGATAGATTTAACAAAGAAATAAAAAAAAAAAAAAAAAAAATATATATATATATATATATATATATATATATATATATATATATATATATATATATTACATTGTTGGTCGCGATTAAAACATGGCTGCTTTCTTCCAAAAACAGCGCCACTCCTGTCCATGGGTTATGTCTGGTATGGCAGCTCAACCCCACTGAAGGGAATGGGACTGGGCTGCCATACTGTACACAACCTGTGTACAAGTGTGGTGCCGTTTTGCATTTTTCTAATCCAAACCCCGTTAAATATAGATAAGGTGCACCCTTGACACATGTATGTGCAGTATAAAACACGTGTGCTCCTGTCTGCAGCATCTCCCTGTGGGGTTTGCCTGATGTCATCGCTTGTGTATTGGGTCCAGCTAATCCTCAGTGCGAGGCGGCAGGTGGCAGATACAGGATAAACACACAGTGATACGAGACAGACTGATCCTTACCTTGACGTAGTCGCTGCCACCATCCAGACTATTACAGGTGCTGCAAGAGGGAGAGAGAGGGGACATTAGGATCATTTCAAGAAGAAGAAAAGGTTGATTTTTTTTTTTTTTGATTTTTTTTTTTTTTTAGTGAAAAAGGGCTTCGAATTTTTTTTTTTTTTTACTTGAGAAACAGCGCCACTCTTGTCCAAGGGCTGTGCCTGGTATTGCAGCCTGACAGTTCACAATAAATAATACTGTTTATAGTCAGTTTTGATGAATGAGATCTACCACAATGGACGGTTTATTGTCGATCACATCCTCGGCCTGTATGGAATAAGCTTCAGATACAGGAAACCTGCCATGTTACTGTTGTCACTATGTTCTCTCTGCCATTTCTGGATCTCCCTATGGACCGATTCGGCTATGAGGGCAGCGGACATGGTGTTCTCTGTCAGGTTTCCGGGCTGGGGTGAATCAGAGAAGGGTCAAGAGACAGGGTGTGACTCCTCCTGGATGAAGGCGCAACGCAGGAAACAGCATGCTACATCCATGAATGTGGACAATGGAAAGCTTCCTCTCCGCTCTCCCTGCATCCTCTTGTGTCAAGAAGGGGAACATAATAAGTTTACAACACACGCACGCAGGCAGGTCGGTCACCTGAGTCATAGTCTACATGTACTGTATAGTATATATACAGTATATACCTATCCCACCTATGGCTCTTATTATGAACACGCATAAGGCGTTATATTTTTGTGGCTAAGCCTAGGAAAATTCTGGCCAGTAACTAGATCAGGTCTATGCCCAAACTGAAAGTGTTCTACATCAGTTCTAAGAGGTCACTTCTCAGAATGCAAGCCATATGCAACAATGCTGCAAAGATTTCTGCTCTGAAGACTGCTGAATTATGAATGCAGCTCTGGAGCTTCATTTTGGCTTTGCAAAAAAAAAAAAAAAAAAAAAAAAAACTAAAATTTTAAAATACATTTTGACAAAATGTTAAAATGGATGGGGGCACACAGTTTTGGGGAGGCAAAAATCTTTCATAAGGCTAGGGCTACATGGCAGGGAGCTAGGGCTGAGAATTCTAGTTGTAAAAAGATCGAGCCCTAGTAGATTTTTTTGCAACTAGAAGCCACAGTCGCAGCACCCACAGGGTTACAATGTGACACCCTTCACTTATATTGGTGAAGGAGTGGCAGGGTGCCGCCGCTATCTTTGGTGGCACATAATAGCTGAAGTCGCCATGTAGGCCTAGCCTTAGAGAGTGGATACCAAGTATGTCTAGCTCTGGAGGTCTTAGCGTGTCTATACATTACACAGACAGCCCATTGATTCCAATAAGAACTGTGTGATGCAGCATGGTGGCGCTGCAAGGATATTGGGCACTTGCTACCACAGATTATAGATAATCTACTGGACAACTCTTTAAAGTCGGGGTCACATGTAGAATATTCACAAACGTTCAGTCACTGGTGAAGTCTCTGGCGGCTAACCCACTGTATACAATATACAAGTACTAATGTAGTGGATGGGATTCAAGAAACTCCAACTACGCTGCGGCAGGGCAATTTCTTGCTGTGCGTTAGGCGCAGTTTACAATATTTGCAATGCCAAGGGGGGCTTTTTTTTTTTTTTTGCAGTAGGCAGGTGTGCGCTGCGGGATGTGCATGGCAGACATCTCACAGGAGACCCAACATGTGTGGCCTTAGTCTAAAGGGGTATTATGGTAACTGGAAGTGTGTGTGTGTGTGTGGGGGGGGGGGGTTGGGTTTGACCTATCTAGTGGATAGGGGATATGATATTACCGGAGTACCCCTTTAAAAAGTCACATCGCTGCCACCTATGGTTACAGTGAGACATTCCCAGGTCACAGCCACATTAATATCCATATTATCTCATATATATGGGGGCCTTCCGACTATCCACCAGTGGCTGATGTCAGTTTGGGGGAACAAGTGTCTAGCATGCTGGATTGTAACATGTTCAGTGCTAGGTTTGCTGGTAATCCATTACCAGACGGGAATTGCAGTGGAAATACATGTTTATCGGCAAGTTGGGGGTAACAAAACCAACTGCTATCCTCTTCATATGGTTATTGGAACTATTTAGGTACCATACAGAGACCCCATACAGCACCCTATGGATTGTCTACAGCTTCGGAATTGTAATGCTGCGTATGTTAAGAAGAATACTTACACATTCCCGGAGAACCCCTTTAAACTCCCAGATTCCCAAGACTCTTGTACTGTGAATAGTACTGTGCTGACACAGTAAATCCCATTACATAGGCGGCCCACAGTACAGACAACAGGCCAGGGGGTAGGATGAGATCACTGCTCTGTCAGGGGGTCTGTGACCTCCCTAAAAATAACTAGAATTTTAAATCATAACCAGATGATCCCAGCGAGATAAGTATATTCGTGGGAAAGAGGGAATCCCAGAGAGCAGAGGTGCAAGATGTGAGAGCGGCTTTGTGGGATGTAAGGGTTAAATGTAAGAGGCGTTGTGAAAATGACTAGGACATGTCCACTCTATATAGAGATCAGTATAGCTGCCATGTGTGCCAACGTGCCATCCTCCATAGCAAAAAAAAAATAAATATAATAATAATAATAATAATTAGGTTAAGGGTGTCATACACATGGGATTACTGCACCCAACATCTCTGCGGCCTCCATCGTACATCGTCACACTGAGGTTCCTTGGGCCCACCCTACAACAACCCCTAGGAAATAGACCATAGTACCCTACAAATCGGGGTGTCCACTGGATCATTAATGTATTCGAGCTTGGGGCACAACGGTGGGCCAGTGCGATACTAGAACAGTGGTTGTCTTTGGTCTGCCGGATCATACACAATACGTAGGGAGACACTGCCCAACTTCTTGATGCCCAAAAACATGTTGGGCATCAACCATAAGCGACTAGTTATCCACGGCAGACTAAACCCTTATCGACGGCCAACATAAGTTGACCCATAATAAAAGTGTCTCACTCCCCTCTATGTAAAGGAGAGACATATCCTAGTGACATCATAGCCCAAACTTTCGCTTCTGGACACTGTTCTGTATCCTGAGATGAGATCAACATGTTCCAGGGTAAGCAGATAACTGAAGGAGTACATGAAGTCTAAGATGTAGCAGAGCTGAGTCTGTCATATGACACAACTTAAAGTGATATCACAATCTATGTCGCGTATCGGAGCGTTACACAACAAAGTCAGCTCTGCTACATCTGAATGTCCATCACAAGCATAACGTCCACTGCTGTGGTGTAAGGCTACACTTTCTATACCAGATCTACTGCGGTATATCATATTTGTGGCTAGTATAGGTTGCTTACCAGTAGCCCATGGGGTAACATCTTCTCCCCACATCCGTCATGGCTCTGAAATCTAAATTCATCTCAAAGTGATAAGTTCTCCACTCCTGAACAGCGACCGTTTGTGAACTTGGGAAAGTGAGTCCTGGACCTCTCCAGCCTCCCTCCTCCTCCCAGGCCTGCTCGTCCCTCCCTCCACTGCCCTGTATGGAATGTACAGGGGAAGGCTCCTCTGTATTCTGGCAACTGAAGGAATTCCAGGTCATTAACATGCTCAGGGCATCACCAGGGCCTCCTCCCCAAATCCACAGGATCCCCAGAGATCAGATTCAAACTGTAAAAGAAGACGATTCAAATCCAAAAGGTGGAGGCTCCAGCCCCGATAAACCTCGCACCTCTGCAAGGAAACATCTCCAAGGGCCTGGCACACAGCTCTGAAGGCTGGAGGCTGCTCAATGCACAGCCATGAATCCTACACTTCTCAATTGCATTTGTCTGGCAGCGTGACAAGATTATTTTGAGTGGGAAAATAAGTGAAAGTCGCTCTGAATATTGGGAAATTGCATGAATACCAGCTCAATAACACAGCATTGTTAACTCTTTATAAGCGGGAGCCATCTGAAAACAACCTTCTAATGTGAGATTTTTAACACCGCTGGTACTGTCAGCAGAACACAGGCATCAAGAATAACTCCACCGGCATTGTCAGCAGAAAATAGGTACCATGAACAACACCATCAGCAGAACAGAGGCACCATGAACCACACTGCCTACACAGTCACCAGATTATAGGCACCATGAACCACATTGCCGACACAGTCACCAGATTATGGGCACCATGAACAATGCTGCCAGTACTGTCAGCAGAACACAGGCACCATGAACAACGCCACCAACACCATCAGCAGAACACAGGCATCATGAACCATGCTGCTGTCACTGTCACCAGATTATAGGCGCCATGAACAATGCTGCCGGCACGGTCAACAGAACATGGCTGGCACTGTCAGCACAATGAACAAATCCACTGGCACGGGCAACAGAACACAGGCACCACAAACCACGCTGCCGACACGGTCACTAGATTACAGGCACAATGAACAATACTGTCAGCAGAACGCAGGCACCATGAGCAACGCCACCAGAGTCAACAAAACAAAGGCACCATGAACCACGCTGCTGTTACCGTCACCAGATTATAGGCGCCACGAACAATGCCGTTAGAAGAATAAAGGCATCATCAATGTTGCAGTCAGCACTGTCAGCAGAATAGACTAAAGGGGGGCAATATTAGTGGAGCCCCAGAAATGCCAAATCCAGGTGAGTCAGTACACCCCCAAACACATGAGCTGACTGCAGTTGGCGGCTTTGAGACTACTGTGTTACCTGCATATTCACAGTCACAATTATGGATACCTCGGACAGTGCGCTTGGATAGTGATGTACATGGCAGAGCACAATTGTGGGATATAACAATAACTTATCCAAGTCCCAGGAACCCCCTTACCATCTGTAACCTTCCATTCCACATTACTGAGACGCTGATGCAGCAGGTTGCGGTGTAACCTTCCAAGATGTCATGGAGACCATTGTGTTACGTGGAGGTCAAGGCTACCGCTTGGCATTGAAGAGGCCCTTTTATAAAGCACTTGACGATAGAAGTATATTACACCACAATCCACAGGAGAGGGTCCATACACCATAGAAACATATAGGATGTAAGACATTCTTCACATTCTGTGGAGCGGGTCCAGTGCTAACATGGGATTTCACTAGATTTAATGTATTGCAGATGACGGGTGTATTATAAGGTGATGGGGCGAGGACAGCGCCACACAGTGTATAGAGGGCACATCACATATGATGTACTTACTAGGATTGTGACATCAGTCCTAGCGATCACTCACATTACTACAACTATCTGCATTGCTTCCATGTAGTTGCTGCTTTTCTTGCTGGCGTAACTACACAAGGTACATAGGGGCATTCTCTACTGGGCCCAGGTGCTGCAGCACCCAAAGGAGACTCTGCCATATAAAACACTAGTATGTAGTGGTACATGATTGGTGCAGGGCTTAGTTACAGATTTTGCATAAGGGCCCAGGGGCGTTAAAGGATTAGAAAACATGACCCTTCCAGAAACAGCTCCACACCTATCTTTGGGTTATGTTTGGTATTGCAGATCAGATCCTTTCACTAGACTGCAATATCAGGCACATGCGGGGGACAGGTGTTGTGCTGCTTTAATAGTATACAATCCTTTATATGGGTTTCAAGAGTTAATATTGATGGCCTCTCCTTGCTATAGGTCCAACAATATTAAATCAGTAGGGTCCGACACCTGGTACAGTACAGTATACAGAGACAGAAGCAGACAGCTCTGGACACTGTCCATTGGCCATGCCACTGTATTACAACTCAGCTTCCATTCACACAGTGTATGGAGCCTAAAGCAGCTGACTGGTGGGGGTGCCAGGCATCAGTCCTCAACAGATCTGATATCAATCACCTATCTTAAGGATAGGTCATCAATATCAACCCTTGGATAACTCCTTTGAGCCTCTGAATGGTCAAAAGGCGGCAAATTTTAGCCGGACCAGTTGACCATGTAATATGTAGGGTGGTGCTCTGACAGGCGATGACATAGGAAAGAAGTTTAGGCCATGCTGAACTTTAGCAGGTCTGATCCTTCTGTACTCAATGAAGATATGCCACTACCAGATGTCTGCCAGCGGTTTACGCCCCTCGCCTATTTAGAACACATGCACATCAAGTGTGCATGTGTATAGAGAAATCAGAAGGAATCTCTCTCTCAAGTGTATGGCCAGCTTAGCTTTTGCTGCTGTGTATTATAATGCAGTCTAACATTCCTGGTTATCAGTAATTTCAGTAATGTGCTGCCACCCAGAACAGCATGTCTGCACCCAAAATCTGCCACTTATGTATAGTTATATTGCTGCATAGCTAAGCAGATTTGCCATACAAAAGTCTGGGAATACTACATTCCAACCTCTGTGAGAGCTATACTGGCCGTCACAGAAGTATATACAGCTGTAGTGAAATCCCTTGTATTTCCCATACACTATCATTGATGTAGAGCTGTGACCTTTGTATTCTTATGGTTACTGCTCTTGCTGCAAAACAGCGGCGTACTCTCAGGATGTGGTCAAAATTGGGTGTAGATGAGCAGATCTTTAGGTTTTTATCATTGTGTAGTAGAAAACAACTTCAAATAGCAGCTCTGTGGTTATGTCTTGCTAGTGTACTCCACCCCAAGACTGGATGAAACACTGCAGAACATAGTACTGTGGCCTGCAGCTAGATAATCTAGAATATAGCTGATGTGACATAGCTAGAAAGCTTTCCTCCAACTGTAGCTAAGATTCAGTTTACTACCATAGCCTTATGTCTACAATAAATACCCTGACCACAGCACTATAGCTAATTGCCACCACAGCCCCATTTTACCTACTCCCTGGACTTTAGGTTCCCCAAAAATCTGGGGCATGAATTTTAGTAGAAGACAGCCTCACAACCCTGCCATGTTGGTGTTCTTCCTGTGTATCATGGACCAAATATTACGACACATGAACTGTGAAGCAGGCCGTACACATAAGACTGAAACCCCCACCCACCTTCATACACAAACATGTTCAGATAATGGGAAAAGAGGAACAAGTCTCAAAACTCCTCTGCTGGGGTCATATCCCCAGATAACAAAAAGACTGGGCAGTTAAAAGCCAAGTGTCCGATCTTTATCAGGAGTTGGTAGGCCCATATATATATATATATATATATATATATATATATATATATATATATATTACACACACACACACAGTCATATGAAAAAGTTTGGGCACCCCTATTAATCTTAATCATTTTTAGTTCTAAATATTTGGGTGTTTGCAACAGCCATTTCAATTTGATATATCTAATAACTGATGGACACAGTAATATTTCAGGATTGAAATGAGGTTTATTGTACTAACAGAAAATGTCCAATATGCATTAAACCAAAATTTGACCGGTGCAAAAGTATGGGCACCTCAACAGAAAAGTGACATTAATATTTAGTAGATCCTCCTTTTGCAAAAATAACAGCCTCTAGTCGCTTCCTGTAGCTTTTAATCAGTTCCTGGATCCTGGATGAAGGTATTTTTGACCATTCCTCTTTACAAAACAATTCCAGTTCAGTTAAGTTTGATGGTCGCCGAGCATGGACAGCCCGCTTCACATTATCCCACAGATGTTCAATGATATTCAGGTCTGGGGACTGGGATGGCCATTCCAGAACATTGTAATTGTTCCTCTGCATGAATGCCTGAGTAGATTTGGAGCTGTGTTTTGGATCATTGTCTTGCTGAAATATCCATCCCCGGCGTAACTTCAAATTCGTCACTGATTCTTGTACATTATTAATACTGAGTTGAATCCATGCGACCCTCAACTTTAACAAGATTCCCGGTGCCGGCATTGGCCACACAGCCCCAAAGCATGATGGAAGCTCCACCAAATTTTACAGTGGGTAGCAAGTGTTTTTCTTGGAATGCTGTGTTTTTTGGACGCCATGCATAACGCCTTTTTGTATGACCAAACAACTCAATCTTTGTTTCATCAGTCCACAGGACCTTCTTCCAAAATGAAGCTGGCTTGTCCAAATGTGCTTTTGCATACCTCAGGCGACTCTGTTTGTGGCGTGCTTTCAGAAACGGCTTCTTTCGCATCACTCTCCCATACAGCTTCTCCTTGTGCAAAGTGTGCTGTATTGTTGACCGATGCACAGTGACACCATCTGCAGCAAGATGATGCTGCAGCTCTTTGGAGGTGGTCTGTGGATTGTCCTTGACTGTTCTCACCATTCTTCTTCTCTGCCTTTCTGATATTTTTCTTGGCCTGCCACTTCTGGGCTTAACAAGAACTGTCCCTGTGGTCTTCCATTTCCTTACTATGTTCCTCACAGTGGAAACTGACAGGTTAAATCTCTGAGACAACTTTTTGTATCCTTCTCCTGAACAACTATGTTGAACAATCTTTGTTTTCAGATCATTTGAGAGTTGTTTTGAGGAGCCCATGATGCCACTCTTCAGAGGAGATTCAAATAGGAGAACAACTTGCAATTGGCCACCTTAAATACCTTTTCTCATGATTGGATACACCTGGATATGAAGTTCAAAGCTCAGTGAGGTTACAAAACCAATTTTGTGCTTCAGTAAGTCAGTAAAAAGTAGTTAGGAGTATTCAAATCAATAAAATGATAAGCGTATCCAAATTTTTACACCGGTCAAATTTTGGTTTAATGCATATTGCACATTTTCTGTTAGTACAATAAACCTCATTTCAATCCTGAAATATTACTGTGTCCATCAGTTATTAGATATATCAAATTGAAATGGCTGTTGCAAACACCCAAATATTTAGAACTAAAAATGATTAAGATTAATAGGGGTGCCCAAACTTTTTCATATGACTGTATATCTCTCTCGCTATCTCACGGTTGGCCAATTACCACCCCAATACAGCAGGTTCACTCATCAAACATATAAAGTATATGGCCTGCTCGAGTCAAAATCCCCACGGATTGTAAGTAACAATTTGATCAATCCTAAAATTTTTGTATCTCCGAGATGCCAATGGACAGCCATTTAAGCCAAAAGGGCCGTCAGGTACTTGTAATATATTGGATATGTCAAATCAAGAAATATAGGAGTGTTTAATGCGTCTACTTTTACACTTGACCATGGAGACATCTCCTCTTACCTCTCATCACTGCCATCTTTGCTCTGAACTAACTCATTCTCTTCAGCTATTTGTTGATTTTCTACTTTCTCAAGGACATCTGGTGTCATCTCCAAGTTCCCTGGACTGGAATCACTTGGATGTCTGGCAGAGTCATCTTTTATGGTGTCTTTGTTCAAGTCTTCCATACAATCTTGTACCGGAGATACTCCAGTCTTTATTTGTGTCTTTAGGGAGGGAACCACTATAATATCATTGGCATCTTCATCCAGCAGGTCATTTGTAGAGTGTGATGCCATGGTGGCGGCTCGCCCCTTACTTTTCTCTTTCTTGGATTTTGAGAGTTTTTTACTGATTCTAGGCATGGTTCCCATGTGACTGTACATGTCACTAGACCTGGCATAGGAAGGGCTCTTGGGTATGGTGGTGAGGTCATCTTGGGTCTTCTCAAATACATTGTCTAAGCTGACGTTGTTACCCGCCTCGGCATTTTGGGAATCTCTTCGTCGGAAAGCCCTGGGCAGGCTGCTCAGACTACCGAACACATTAAATAACAACTCTGCAAAAAAAAATAAAAAATAAAACCATTAAAAAATATTCACGATACAGCAAATGTAATAGAAAATCTGTTGATGTGAACAGCGTGTACAAAGAGAACTGGGACAATAAAGGAGAAGTGTCACTTCATTTTACGCACTGCGAAATACGTTTCTAAATATATTACAAAACTTTCACAAACTAAATCTAAAAATAGAAGATTTCAACAATGGGAGGAACAAAACCAGTAATGTATGTGCCCAATAGGATGCCTGAGGGATGGCGTAATAGACTCAGCCCTACACATCCATCCCAGAATAGAAATTCAATTGCCAAAGTTACAGTTACCAAAATTTTCATTGTCAAATTCTGGACATTTACGTGCCAGGTAGAAATGCAAACCTTTTTTGGGTTGATTTGCAGAAACCCTGTCTATTTTTGGATAGTGTTTACCCACAGACAAGCTGGATTTACCAGTATTGTTTCTGAAATGTTGAGGCTATCCTGGAAAATTTAGGCAAATATGGTACTGAACTGACCAAGAAATTGCTACACTCCATGATGCCACCCAATAGTTTCACTCAAGTTGATCCCCATATGGCAAATGGGCTGTTACCTTTTATACACATTACATAAAAGTTGTCGTATCCACCATTTCCCCCCCCCCATTATCTTCTGGTGATACCTTCTGTAGACAGATGCATTGGCCATCCCAATATCCATTATGTCTAGTTCCAGAAATCTGACCACACACTTTAGTGATCTGTTGGTCCAACTTGCGTTCAGGAGACAGCTATTCACCCAACTCTCTCATATACATGAATGCTTGGCTTATAAATTGGATTTCAGCTACCCGATCCTTATATTCCATTAGAATCAGAGGTCCCATACGCAAAACCACCAAAATTTGTAGGTTCGGCCGACACAAATCTAATCTAAAGAAGCTGTAGAAATAACATCAGTAGGAAAGCGAAGGTGAAATATTAGTCTTTTTATACCTCATAGCATTCTCTAGCAGGTCATATGACTATGTGACCTCTAAGATGCTCTGTTTCATAGTCAGGATTTTATGACCCTATTGCTGTGCTTTATGTTGCATGTTTAGGTATATGGCTATCCATAGGATTGATTAACGGAGGAATTGATGGATTGATTGACTGATAGAGGGCGCTTTAGAACCACTTAGCTGAGTATTTCCTGTGTACTCAGTCCTGGGTGTGGAGCCTGTGCCGAGACTAGGAAACCTAAAGGCGCGCCATGCCATAAGAGGATGCTTACTTGATAGATCCGGACATAGCTCGGATATATAAAATCTTATGATTTTTATGAGACGGTGTGTACTGCTGCTGAGACACTACTGTATCTATACAGGAGGAGACACAACCATTACTAATGCTATACAAAGTCTATAGATAGTAGCTCCAGCACAATGATTGACATCACAAGTCATGACAGTGACCACATGGCACCTTTCAATAAGGGTATAGTATAGGCGCCCCACTGTAATAAGCATCACGGTAATGCTAATATAAGGATGATCATAGTCCATATACTCTTTTCTTGCCACCAAGGTTCTTACCTTTTTGGCCCCATAGAGGCTAATATGCTTTCTCATTAGACCCCAGAATATAATAGGGGGAGGCGGTAAAATATTTATACTCACCTTCCCCCATTCTTTTGAGCTTTCTTGCAGTGTCTGGTGCTCTCTTGGCCTCCTCCTTGATGTCATGGGCCTGCACAATTTGGAATATTCGGGTCAAACCCAACTTGGTACGAGTCAGTTTGCCCATCTCTAGTCTCTTCCAATAAGAGGAGTACTCCTTGGTTTGGTTGGGGTTGGAGGGCTTGGTACAGATCTTGCACTGGGGCCCAGATATTTCATGGTACAACGCAGTAGCCCAATATGAGATAACTATATTATGCGTGCACATGACATTAAGGCATGCCGGAAAATCATGTCAACAGATGGTCAAGTGAGATAACTGATATCAATCTGATGATTTTCCATTGCGAGTTGAATAGTGAACAACAGGAAGACGACTATCTAGATCATAAATGTCCCATTGTAACTGCAAGTTTGGCATGGCTGAATGTTTATGTCATAGTCCTTCTATATATGCAAGTCAAGTGTCAAACAAACCCGATTGATGCCGCTTATCTTTGTGAACACAACAGAAATGGAACAATCCAATCTGTACAATCTATTTTACCCCGACACCTCTATGACAACTAACATTTAGGCCCCATACACACGACCATAGATCTGGTCCATGTGCTGTATGTTATTACGGATCCATACTAGCAGATAGCATATGGACACATTCATTTCTATGGTCTTGTAAAGATATATATAGTTTTATGGATCTGTGTGGAGGCCGCAGCACTAAGCCACAAAATATGGAATAAGTCCTATTCCTGTCTATACTTTTGATAGGGTCTGTGGAAAACAAGGACTGCACACGGATGCCATCCATGTGTGGTCCATGTGGTTTCCCACTATGGTCGTGTGCATGAAGCCCTACAATGGAAATGTAATGGGTGATGCTTGTGTCCTTTAAACAGCCCTTTAATCCTCTGCAGGCCCATATCATAGCACACCACATACCAATAGGTCAGGAGTATATAAACAACCTTATATGTGAGCAATACCAAGGACACACTCATGGGCCAGGGAAAGCAGTTTTTACTATTTCAGCTAATAGTGTAAATTTTTATGAAAATGTTTTGTAATAACCAACCTAGGCCTGCTTAAAATTCTATATTCTAATGCAAGGTCATCTTAAAGCTTCTGTGAGTAACCTATAGCTATTAGGACAACTCGGGAAGACTGAATTTATGGTGATGGCCCTGAGACCAACAAAATATCCAAAGTAACACATTAGAGCCTGATTATTTGTATATCCAGAGTCACTGAGCATGAAGCCAAATCAATATCACCGTAACCTGCACGACCTGGTCAACCCCAACCTGACCTTAGAAAGTCCAAATAAAATGTCACTGCCTGAAGGCACTAAAAGCGGAGTCTAGGTGGGGTAGACAGAGGAGATATGGCTAACTAGTGATTGATTTTATCTAGTGATTTACTATCAGCGGATTTCTACTGATACACCGACTGATTCAGACCAGGCGTAGCTATAGCAGATGAAGCGGTAGCAGTCACACCCAAGCCTGGGGCCCTTTGAGGGCCCAAAGTCTTTCCTGCCACATAAGACGACACCAGTATTGGGGACATCTACATGTATATAGATTTTCTGACTGGATTTTTTAGGTAAGAAGTCTTCAGCGAAAACCTGCGTTTGAGGCTTTTGCTACCAGTTTGCAGCAGAATCCACCTTATGAATTGCAAGGGGTGAAATCCACTGTGAATTTTTTTTTTTTTCTAACAGCATGTGTGTGAGTTTGTTTAAAGCCTCCTGCACGTGGCCATAAAGTGTCCAAATCTGGCCCATATGTGGGTTAAATAACCCAAACGTACAACATCATAGGTATCTATTATGTTGTAATTTTGGGTCATCAGACCGGTGGCTGGAATGTGCTTGCGGCCATAATAATGCATCTCATTCACTTTGCTGCTACTATAAAACTGCATATCCACCTTGTGTGAACATACATGGGGTCTCTACTACATAAATCTCATAAATGGGGTCTCTACTACATACAGATTTTGAATTAAGGCCCGGTGCGCCTATGCTCCAGAAACTCGTTCCCAAGAAAAACATTTTCTTTCCAAAAACAGCACCACACCTGTCCATAGGTTACATCTGGTATTGCAGCTCAGCTCCAGGATGCATAAGGCATCGTACATACAGCCATATAGAGATCCATCACATAGCCATGTACATGGGGCCTAAAACGCACAACCCGTGGAGAGGTATGACACCATTTTTAGAAGAGTCATACACCTGGCGATAAAGGAACAATGTATCCTTGGCCAATCATTAGTGATCACCCAGCTTTCATAGTAGCAGATGGAAATAAATGGAGCAAAATAAAAAAAAATAAAAAATACCAGTGAATATAAATTTTAGAAGAAAATATTTTTTTATATATATTCTGCCAAAATTGTAAGTAACTGGATAAACAATAGGGACAGATTGAGTGTATTCTTTGTCATCATGTCCTAAGCTTCACGATTGCCAGACAAAAGAGAGGCGAACAATGGCTGGCAGGAAGTCCTAGGGAAAAGCATTGCACATTGGAAGATCTTAGGTACTTTTTCTGCAAAATGTTTATTCCTAGTAGGTGAAAGGAAAAAAATTGGACAGTACAATAAGGACAAGAGTGGACGCCATGTTTAGTAAATGATGGATATGAATGAGCCCCTTGTGTAGTGTTATCAGAATATGGTAATAAGGGATACAGTTTACAGACACCCAAGGATTAGCATTTGCATATCCTCAGGATAAGGGTATTGTGTCATTTACATATGTTTACAGTCAGGCAGAAGACAAATTGGTGCTGGGAATTTAGATGACACCACACCCAAAACAAAAGGCCCCTCCAAGAAAGAAGAGGCCATTGATAGCTCATCAGTGTTATACAGAGGGTAATGTGATTACAGGGGGCGAGATGGGCAGCAGAGACAATTAGGCGATTAACCCCTGGGAAGATAACATGCTTCAGACCATGTCCTCAAGACGGCTGGCAGCTGAGTGAAGAAAACAGCAATTACACACAATGGGCCAGCTTTAGAAAGTCCAGACGCTTGGCCGGCAAAAATGGAAGATCACTTCTAAAAATGCCTCTTAAAAATGTAAAGACCTTTATTATCTAATATTTTGGCAAGTTTGTTTACCTACTGTTTAGGTAGATACTTACGGTGGGTTAGAGCTCAGGCCAAAGCTACTGCCTCCAAGGCGGTCCCGAAAATTCACATTCCTTCAAGGAAATCGTCAAAAACTCTCAATAATAAACTTATATAGCGCCAACATATTCCGCAGCACTTTACAAATTGTAGGTTTTAAGTACAGACAAAATGAGACATAATAGAGTAAGAAGTCAATTCACACAATGGGATTGAGGGCCCTGCTCGCAAGAGTTTACAATCTCAATATTACCTTCCTATGTAACCTTGCGGAGAATTGCTAGGCTTTCCCTTACCTGGGGCAAAACTTCAGGTATTGGTCCTTTAATGTATCTAAATACTTTAGTCAAGACAGAGTGTCTTCTTTATGCCATCATTTGGCACCCAGTACCAAGGTACATTCTTAATGCATTTGTACAAAAAAAAAAAAAAAAAAAATTAAATTTGCGTTTTTTGGCACAAAAAAAACATGCGCTTTACAGTCCCAGCAAAGTGTATGAGATTTTATTTAGTCTCATCTGGGGAAGGGGGCAATGCGAAAAATGCAGCATTTGCAAAAACATGTGTGTTTTCCAATAGCATTATACGGGGGCAGGTAAAAGTGCAAACTGTAGTGGAAAAAAACAAACAAAAAAAAAAACTTTTTTTTTTTTTGGGGGGGGGGGGGGGTTTACATTCTCTGCAGCATGTTTGCAGATTTAGGAGTTAAACACCAGTGAAAATACCACTTAAAATGTAGTAAAACAGGGCGTGTAAATGCAGCGCAAGGCCGGGGTCACACAGGTAACAGCAGCACATCTGTACAGTGCCAGAGTGGATGAGATGTTGCCAAACCTCACAAAAAAATAAAAATCCCCAGTGTTCCACAAAGTGACCTGCGCTGAGGTTTACAGCCCCCACCCATCATGTCAGTGGGTTTTACCAGAGTCTCTCAGCCATTGCAGTTCAAAGGTTGAAAGCCATAGGAGACCCGCAGTAATTCCTTCAGTGGTGCAGCTGCAAAATTTTTTCCCAATTTCAGGTTTTTGTTTTTTTTTGCAACAGCAGCTTTCACAGAAACTCTCTGCTGAATTTCCCTGACAGAAATTCAGCAGCGTGTCCACCATGATTGACCACAGTCTGAGTCATATTTTTGTGGTTGCCATGGTAACAAATCAGGTAAAGCTGGAAGAACTTATTAAAAAAAAAAAATAAAAAATTCTCACATGTGCATGAAATGTCACCATGTGAATGCTTGGTTCAGTCCAACACAATATATATTTATCATTGTGATATCTGCCTGACCAGGGCCACACAGGATAACACAACCTTACAGATGGGTAAAAAAACAAAACAAAAACAGGGGACTCAAGGGGGAGTTTAACGCCAGTCTTGATATCTCCTGCGATGGCGAAGGGTGTACCTCATATATGATATGATGCACGCCTCCTATATAGAAGGTACACCCTCTGTCAGGTCATGAGTCTGACCATAAATCTGATGGCCTCACCCACACCACATCCCCTTTCAGCAAAGTGATGAGGGCAGCATAAAAAGAAAAAAAAAAAAAAAAAGTTGCAAATTCACAACGTTTCACGGCTTTTACGCAAGGCATAATAAATTTACCCCAAAGGCTTTATACGTGGGTAATGGTTAACTAGGCCTCATTTGCCCTGCCAGCCTTGTTGCCCATAGCAACCAATACAAAGACTTGTATGGTCATGGCAAATATATATGATGTATAAAATGACTTGTCCGACTCTACAGATGACAAACTGGTTATAATACAGAAACCCAAATAATAAGTGCGACTCAGTTTCAGTGGTAGAAATGGGGAAGCCAGACATTGGTCACTGGATGGGTGTGTGAACGGGGAACCCGTGTATGTTCTCACATAACAAGCAGCAAGAATCTAGATCAACACCCAAAACCACAAGTTTAGATTCTTAGTTTCAAAAGGGCAAATACGGTTCTCCTAAAAGACCTTCTAAGCGGACCGAAGATTGGCCGAACAACAAATGCTCATTCATGACTACTGACCCGTGTGAACATGTGTGCAAATAATCCCAATGACCCACAATACCATTGCCAGAGACATGTGACATATATACAGATTGTAGAACCATCACAGTGGCAATACTACCATAAGATCTATACACCATCAGTAGTGGTCTCATGGAAAGATAACCTAATCCTCCCACTATTTTCCCACTCCGTACATTGTAGATCAGAGATCTATCCAATGGCATAATCAAACAAGTGACCTTAGAAGCCAGCAATCTGCTCTAAAGTCATTGCTACAGGTCTGCATAGACAATGTAGTGGGGCCCTACCCTGTGTTGACCATGGAGGCTTTAATGGGGTGTCTTGGAGTATATTGTCGGGGGTCCTAATACCAAGACCACCACAAATCAGCTATTTGAAGCCGTCAGTGTGCCAAAACTAGCACAGATCTGTACATTGTATAGCATCAGGAAAGGTACTGCAAGCTCTGTGCATAGGGGTGGCAGCTGGGAATGCTCCGTACACCAGTGTAGAGCCCGGGAAAGGCACAGCAAGCTCCGAAAACCAGTGTAGTGCCCAGGAAAGGCACGGCAAGCTCCGAAAACCAGTGTAGTGCCCATGAAAGGCACAGCAAGCTCCGAAAACCAGTGTAGTGCCCAGGAAAGGCACGGCTAGCTCCGTACACCAGTGTAGTGCCCGGGAAAACAAGCTCAGTCCCATTGACTCCCAGCACCCACACTGATTGAGGACTTCTGCTTGGGACAGGTCATCAATATTATATTCTTGGACAACCCCTATAAAGTGCCTACTGCCCTTCAAAACACAGTAAAGGGCTTTTCAGGTAAATCAATGCTGCTTGCGATGTTGCCATGCATGTAAAGATAGATTTATGGAACACACTCAAATGGATCAATGTTTTCAGTGATAGATTTAGGTTTTTGTCATATGGATAAGGCTCTGCATATAACTGGCATGAGTGACGAATTTCACATTTACAGCTAGCTTATCACCCAATGCCCTGACGTAGAAGCTGTACCTGGGGTCCACCCAACCACCAATGAGGTTGCCCATCACTGTATGTAATGAAGACCTGCTATACAGAATATACTATATAACTATATGTAATATACTTTCTGTTCATTAGTTCAGTGTAAATATGTCAGTCTACAATAATCTTGCTTTCTTTGGTGGACAATTGGCCACCATGGTGTAGAGGTGGGGCAGCTAGCCCTGCAACTGATACCATGCACCTAGATGCACCAATGAACAACCTGCTCAGACATGGCTACCCCCAGAGATCTCCATATTCCCACAATAAAAGCAAACAATACACAACAGAGGACGTTATAGATAACCACAAGGACTTCACGGATGCAAGGATTTTGCTGATGGTTTCTTGAAGGAATTGATTAGACAATCCCAGACATCCTGCCCCTTGCTTACACTTCACTAACACTTTGCACAACGCTGCAAAAAAATACAGGTTTACATATTGGTCAGAAAAAGGAAATCAATGCACTTATAGCTCCATCAGGATGGGAAGTGTATGAAAGCATTTATGAATTCCTTGAAAATATGATAAATCCAAGCATTGGGCCTATATTCTGCTAAAAAAAATAGAATTATATAACCTGCCTGTAACATTCTTACATTTTTCAGATTTATGAATCTGGCTAGTGATTAAAAGAATAGACCCTACTATATAATAAATAGGGCTATGAGGGGTCATGGGCCATGAAATGGGGCACAATGTCATTACATGGCCCCATTGCATCCCATTACGGCCCATACACGAAGCACTGTTAGGACTAGTTCACATGGCCGGGTGTGGTCCAGGTAACAGAGTCCACATGATGGCCACATTTCCTGGACTGACTGTGGCTTGGCTAAACTAAGCTCACTGCATTACAGTGATCTAGGATGCCACCACTTTCAGCCCGATCAGAGGTCGGATGTCCCATGCTTTGAGTACAGGACAGTAGACCCATGGTAAGAACTCAAAGCATAACTAGAGAACTATGATGCAGCGAGATCAGTTCAGCCGAGCCACAGTTGGTCCAGGAAACATGGCCGTCACACGGACTGTGTTATCCAGCAGTGTGAATTGGTACCTTTAACAGTAAATACAAAGAAGTCATAATCTTAGGCTTTGTTCACACACCATTTGATGTACAATTACCCCTGATGTAAGCAAAAGACTCATGGGCCTTTTGAGTGAGCTGTCACACTTTAAAGACGAATTCACACTGTACAGTAAAGCTGTATCATCGTAAAAAAACAGCAGGAGAAACACTTTAAATACAGTGAGGTGGAAATGCAGTTTTTTTTGTTGCACATTTTGCTGCATTTTTTTGAGCCAAAGCCAAGAATGGCTACAAAAGGAATAGGAAATATAAAGTAAGTTCTTATACTTTTACCTGCTGCTCAATCCACTCCTGGCTTTGGCTTAAAAAAAACGCAGCAAAATCTGAAAAAAAAAAAAAAGAAAAAAAAAAAGCTGTGTTCCCGCAACGTGGCGCCTCAGCCTAAATGTGTTTCATCTGTAAAATTAAGGTAAACTGCACCAAAACATCATGTAGTTTTTTTTCTCTGGGGCAGATTTATTCTCACCATGTGAATGTACCCTTAGGCCTCATGCATACAACCATATTTTTCACAGCTAGCACACTGACCCATTGATTTCTATGGCCCCTTACACACGATCATGTATTTTCACGGTCCAGTTTATGGTTCTATTCCTGTCCATTTGCGGACCGTGCTCACTGGCCCCAATGAATCACCATTAAATCACGTCGTCTTACAGACCATTTACCATAAAGTCAGACTTGACCTGAATCCTTCATAAAGACCTCTGCCCTGAAACCTCGCTGAGCAGTTTCCAGACTGTGTCAGAGTAAAAAAAAATATAAAAGGGGGTTTCCATGACCAAAAACGTGACCACATACCACACCAGGTGATAGATTGACGTTATATGTGAGTTAATCCTAAAAAGTAGTGACTGACCTCCTCCCCCCACTTTTGCAGAACTACTGCACCAAATCACAGCCGAAAATGACTACAAAAGTGGCGTGTGATAAATACAGCCTGATATATTAGATAAGTGCGGTCACTGCAGTTCCCTAAATGTTTGCACCATACCCCTAGCCTGGAGCTACATATCCAGGTCCTCACATGGATTCCTAGATCTCAGCTGACATTCTAGGCTCACTGATGATGAAGATGGAAATTCTGCATGGTGTTTATTTCGCTTCTGTTCCCTACAGAATTGTCACAAAATGATATTTGCTATGCGGATTTTACTAAGAGGTTACCACACAGTAAGAACACTACTAGCAGACGTACAGGGGGAAAGATATATATGAACAAAAAATGGGCCAATAACCAATTAACAAAAAATGTGCAGGACAAGCAATAAATCAAAAAACAAAATCATGCCCACACAAAAGTAAAAATAATTAGCAAAGTTTATTAACAAATAAATAAAATACAAATGAACATACACGAGGGACTACAGGAAAAAAAAACAATAAATAATGTGTACAAAGGCATGAAGTTCAGGGTATCAGATAAATAAATGATCATGGCAAAGCACCTTCACAAATGCACTTGAGATAATCTGAAATAGCATATTCAAATACAACCAAAGCTCCTCTAAAGTAATGTCATAAATTTAAATATAGAAAAGTGCTAAAAGACCATATGTTGCAAAATGAAAGAATCCTGAAACAACATACCTAAGACAACCTACAAAGGCATGAAGCTCAGGGTATCAAATAAATAAATGGTCATGGCAAAGCACCTGCACAAATGCACTTTGAGATAATCAGAAATAGCATATTCAAATGCAACCAAAGCTGCTCTAAAGTCATACCATAGATTTAAATGTAGAGAGGTGCTAAAAAAAACAAATATTATAAGATGAAAAAAATCCTGAAAAAACATAAATATCATTTATTTATCTGATACCCTGAACTTCATGCCTTTGTACACATTATTTATTGGTTTTTTCCTGTATTCCCTCATGTGTGTGTTCATTTGTATTTTATTTATTTGTACAGGGGGAAGGGCCGACACCAGAGTTACAACTAGAATATTCTTGACAGCAGAGACATGGGGGGGGATAATAGGCTGCCAGACAGCTCCTGTGCCGCTTATCTCAAGAGACCAAAATGTTCTTAAATCCCAACCCATGTAATCCTTGCAATGGCCAACTATTTGACTAGATATACTTAAAGGATTGCCCCATATGGACAAACATATGAAGAGAGGACATCATAAGCATGGGAGCCAAACGAGAGATCTACTGCAGTTGTTTCAGGGGTGACACCCAGGAAAACCCTCTAAAGCAGGCCATACACATTAGATGTATATGGCTAATCCCCCCCCCCAATTCTGACAATGTAATATGGGGGCTTCCCGAATCTTCTTTGATGAGATTAGGATATGTTGATCCTTTTGTTCTTGAGGAGATAAATTAGAATTGCATGGCAGTGACTTTCTTGCCTCTTCCCATTCAGGACACACTCAGTATGCATGTGTAAAGGGGAGGAGGGTGAGAGATCTAGTTAATCTTATGTGCATAGGCTGCATTAGGTGCAGACATTCTGGAAGCCTTACTATACATCTGAATGAGCTTTACAAACCATATACAATACATGGTACAGGTAAAGAAATTTCTACAAAAAAAAAAAAAATCTGCCATATGTGAACTTATCTTAAAAGGTGTTGTCCATTTCTCTAATCCAGTCACCCCACTGATCTTTAAAGGGGTGCATACGGTTGGCATTCAGGACTTTGGCAACACATATCTATGTCTGATATTAGATGCAAATGCTCTTAAGGCTAAAGCCCCATATTGCGGAAACTCAGCTTTTTTGTTGCAGGATTGAGCAGAAGGTAGAAGTATAAGAACTTCTTATATATTTCCTATTGCTTTTGTAGCCAGTCTTGGCTTTAGCTCAAAAAAACAACAACAAAAAAAAAAGTCACGTTTCCATAACATGGGGCCTCATACAAGGGGGTTTTCTTATATTTCATATGGTTGATGTCAAACAACATGATACAGTTTATCATCAATGCAGAGCCCAATAGATAAAGACATATTATAATGCACTTACTGAATTTTTTGGAGTTTGGTTTCTTTGCATTGTCCCCCATTTCACCCACTTTGCAAAGGCGAAGGTGCTGAAGCTTCTTACATCCGTTCCACTAGTTGCACACGGCTTTAACCCTGCAGAGTCCCATCTGCCTCTGTAGTAGATTACTAGACATCTATCAGGCCTGGTGTACTGAGGAGCTTTTTAACCACATGATGGGTTGTCGTGGAGGGAGGAGAACAATTCTGAGAAAGATGGTTATCTGGAAGATGTGAAGACTCCTTTCATGGTGCAAGTAACCACCTCCTCCTCCTTGTTGGTGCTCTTGCACACAGTCTCAATAGACCATGCTAGTGATCTGTATACTATACTACCTATAGTTTTATACTGTCATCTGGTGTAAATCTTCACTTCCGCTTTTTGTCGGTTTCCTGTGGTCTTGAACATTAGAGAAGTGAGGTGACAGGCCGACTGAAGACTACATATATATAGCAAATAGCAAGTGCTAAGTCTGTCAAGGCTCCTGTCAAGGTAAAAAGTGTAATTTTTTTTGTAAGATGCTAAATTGAGTTTAATACCGCCATTATATAAAACAGCACCACATTGTATTTAAAGCAGATATAAATTGATATATAGCCTTCGGATAGGTCATCAATATGTCATCAGAGAGGGTCCGACACTTTGGATCCCCACAAATCAGCTGGTTGAAGAGGCCACAGCGTTCAGGTGAGTATTGAGGCCTCTTCTCTGATTATCAAGCACAGCGCCATTAACTCAAATGGGACTGAACTGCTGTTCTACCATTAGTGAGCCAGTGACAGGGAAAGTGGTTGAGTATCACTACGTTTCCCTGAGTTTCCTCTACTATGTGTCCTAGATCTTATCCAGGAAAAGCTGGGTGAGACATTGGTAGCCTTAGCAAAGTTGTGCTGAGGATACTTGGTGATTTCAGTTTCCCGATATAGATTTCAGTAGAATGACAGACAGGTTGGTACTGGAGCCCATTACTCTCTGGCTATCCAGTGCCTCAGTGCAGGTGATGGAGCTCTGGTCATTAGCTGTGCAGGGTGTGCACTACAGGCTTTTTGGCTGTGGCTCGCTACGTGGAGCCTTAGTTTCAATCTGTGGGATTCCCGGGTGTCAGACCTTCACCAATCCCTAAGGATAGGCCATCATTATATAGGTCCCAGAAATCCCTTTAAATAATATCACCATACAGTGCTTATATAATACTGTCATATAGTACTATACTATTCCTAAATATCACACTATAGTTCCTATATGATACTGTCATACTGTACCTACATCATCATGTCATACTATATCAAAATTATACCACCATAAAGTGCCTAGATAACATTGTCATACTATGACTGCATACAACCATACAATGACCATATATTTATACTGCCATAGGGCATCTGTATGATAGTGCCATAATAATACCACTATGTCCACACATTACTACTATATAAGATGTCTAAGTAATTGTGCTATACTGTGTATAAAATATTGCTATAAAATACCTTCATGAAGTGACTACGTAATATTGCCCTACAGTTACTAAATAGTGCCATGACCAAGGCTGTCTGCTAGGAAAATGTATAAAGCTCTTGTTGGTGAAAATACTTAAATGGTGGAGCCTTTCTGAGGACAGCAAAGGGCGGTCAATAAATAATTGCAGTGACTGACATGCAGATCCTTATTCATTTCCTACAAGAAGCTCTGCAGCAGCTGAGGCATTGCATCAGCCTTTGTAGCACACATCATATCTATAGCAGGACTTCGCAGCAGACACATTAGGAAGATTACAGACTGTAGGGACTGCCTAGCATCAGGATAGTGACCTCTAGTGACCAGAAGAGATATGACATGTAGAGGTAAAATTATAAAATGTATCAAAAGGAAACCATGTTGTATCTTGCTACAAGTTGTTCTTGCATTTGGGAATAAAGGAGAGTCCTCTGGTCGTGACTTCCCTCTTTTAGACATAGTGCAGAGCTAATGAAAAGAGCAGCTGTAACTGGGTGCAGTGTATTAGCCCCCATACACATTAGAGCAAAGTCGTCCAAACCCACCGCTCATGGTG
Source organism: Leptodactylus fallax (assembly GCA_947044405.1). Lineage (NCBI taxonomy): Eukaryota > Metazoa > Chordata > Amphibia > Anura > Leptodactylidae > Leptodactylus > Leptodactylus fallax. The sequence continues at coordinate 1,863,201 of CAMRHE010000121.1, read as the reverse complement.
TGACCAGTCCATTATCTTACGTTTACAGCCGCCTTCCCTTTATTCCTCCAACAGATGAAAAGATTGGACGTGTTGAAGTTTAACAACCAATCCGTTTATCAGAGCAGATAATCCACCAGAGGTGTCTGGCAGTGGTAATTCTCCTCTCCGCATTCACGACACATGCATACACAGGTTAACCAAACCTGCATGTGTATGGGAGAGATTGACAGGTAGGGGTTAACTTCTTTCGAGGCAAGAGAGTGACTGGAAACTCTGTGGCTAGTACTGAGGGTACGGTGGCGGGCACAAATAGTACTCTACGTGTCCTACGTGAGGTTCGTGGTCACCACAGTTTGGCCATAGAATATAACATATATACATCTATACTCACACATCTGAAGAAGGAGGGACAGACGAAAACGGTAAACTCATGTTGTATAACCAGTAAGATCTTTATTCAACATAACATAATGGAATTGCACCCAAGTTTTTGGGGCACCTTGACACTAGTTCCCAAGGGTGTTACCCCTGATGGTCAGTCAGAGGAAACTCCCAGTGTGCAGCAAACTGTGTTGTGACACCATCTGCAACCCTGCTGCTAGAGAGAGAGCAAAGGGTTAAGCTATATTCACACGACAGTGACTAGTGGCCGTATGATGTTCAGATTTTTTAAATGGACATCACACAGCAGCATTAAATTCAATGTCAGTAAATGGGGGCTATGCACATGATCATCCATTGTAAAGGACAGTCAAAATATAGGTTATGTCATATTTTTGTCAGTTTTCACATATCCCTCCATATTCTACAGTATTTACAGGGGATCCGTGAAAATGGCTGCTCCTCGGGTACAAGATGGGCATGAAAAATGGACGTTTTTCACAGTCGTTTTTCACCTGGTCATCTGAATGTAACTTTACGCTGAGAGACTGTGCCGCTACTGCTGTGAGCACCTGTCCTATAGATATATATATTATAAATATCACAGTAGTATACAGTGGATATATACTGTGTCGCTGCTGCTGTGAGCACCTGCCCTGCAGATTATAAATATCACTGGAGTATACATTGGCTATAGACTATGTCGCTACTGTGACCACCTGCCCTGTATAACTATATAGTATACATTGGCTATAGATTGTCCCGCTGCTGCGAGCACCTGCCCCATAGATATATAATTATAACTATCAATACATTATACATTGGCTATAGACTGTGTTGCTGCTGCTGTGAGTACCTGCCCTGTAGAGATATATATATGTATAATAAATATCACTGGAGTATACATTGGCTACAGACTGTGGCGCTGCTGTTGTGAGCACCTGCCCTGTAGATATATATTATAAATATCATGGGGTTTCCTTTGGCCACCGGCCGGGGGCCCTGTTGTTGGGGGCCCCTGTCCTGTAGACATATATTATAATCATATAACATTGGCTACAGACTGTGGCGCTGCTGCTGTGAGCACCTGTCCTGTAGATATATATTATAAATATCACTACATTATATATTGGAAATAGACTGTGCCGCTGCTGTTGTGAGTACCTGCCCTGTAGATATATATTATAAATATCACTACATTATATATTGGAAATAGACTGCATTCTCTTCCTTTGCATGGTATGCCTCTATTGGTATGTGAGTGAAGTCTGTTCAAAGTCTATTGTTATGTCCTTGCCATTACTTGCTCCAGCGATACTACTTACAGGGCCCACCCCCTATACTGTCCCTATCATATGCAGCGCCCCGCCCCCAGCCATGGTCTTTGTGTGACGTCACAATGCCTGGCCCCTTCCTGTGACGCTTCCGCCCTTCCTTTGTTGCCCGACTTCGCCTTGGCTTAGTCTATCTTGTGGCTGCTTCTATCGCAGACGTTTTGTACGTTCTCTGGCCCGCTAACACCCGGTAGACAGTGCTCGCCACCTAGGCTCGTCCATCCGAATCCTCTGCTAAGCTTCTAGAAGCCTCCAGCCTGAACTCCTCCGCTCAGCACCGGGAGAGGCCGGGAGTCGGCGGCCTGTGCCCGGAATCGGATAGCCGCGCTCCGTCCGGGTCTGACCCTCCTCCCTCGTCCTCCTCAGGCCCGGCCATGGCGAAGAACTACGACTCCCTGGAGTTCCCTTACTGCGATGAGGTCTCCAAGTACGAGCGGCTGGCCAAGATCGGACAGGGGACATTCGGGTAAGACACGGGGTCGGGGCTCGTAGATATCACTGCGGGCCTAGGCTGAGAGTAGTGAGGCGGTGTGAGATCAGCCAATCGAGTGTGAGCTCTTATGTGTAGCGGTGGTGGAAAAAACTGTAAGCGGGGCTGTGATTGGCTTCCACGAGCAACTAGTCTGGTCTGTTAGCTGACTCTTAAAGTGGTAGGCCGCATGGCCAAGTAGTGTATGGAGATACCCTTAAAAAACCTTTGTTGTGTTGTTATAAATATAAGGGAAACTTCGCTCATGCTGTGTGAACACAGCCTTACACGGTCATACCATGTACTTGAATAGCTGCCATTTAAAGGGATTTTCCTAGAGTAAACTCCTTAAGATAGGTCATCATTATCAGACTTGGTATATAACTTTTACCTAATCTATCTTTTATTTTCTGATTGTAGATTTCTTAAAATTCTATTTTATTGTGCATGATTAGGGGGGCCGCCATTTTGTCTGAGCTCATCTGTTTTACAGCATTCTGTATAAGAGAGCTGTTTTACATCATAATCATGACAACAATAGTCTCGAGCCAGCGCATTGATGTCTATGGGAAAGTTGTCTAGATGTTTGTTCTGGGAGGGGGTCACAATGGGTGGTAACTGTACAGGTGTGAAGTCCTATTGTGATCCTAGCTGTCATGTTTGTAATGTAAATGAGGTCACTGCTGAAATGAAATTTACTATTGTATTAGCAAGTGTAAAGTGACTAGGCTTTAGTGGCCTCAGTGTAATCCAATTTAGTGCAGCTTTAGTGGCCAGTGTGAAAATAGCAGGAAAGTGTACTTTTGTAGGTGTGTGCATATATATATATGTGTGTAATAAATAAAAAAATATATATATACATACACACACACACTATACCAACAAGCAGCCCATAGTGTAGTACTGAGGTAACTACATTCTTATCACCAGCTCTTAGGTGACACTAAATCCCAATTTCCTCACTATTCTAAAATATAACCTTTATTATATAGTGCATTAACATCAATAACCTCTGATAACAGTAGAAAGGATCTAATATATAGTATATAAGTAACTTCTGATAACACACTATACACACACACACACACACACACACACACAGAGACACACTACATGAAATTAATGGTGCTCTATAAATAAATAAAAAATAAGAGTATAGTATTCAATACACGTCGTATTGCATACTATTAGTGATAGACTACTACTATAGTTCGGCTCTGGGTGTTGGGCCCCCAGTGATCTCATATTGATGACCTATCCTTAGAATCTTACAGTCTAAGTGTATATATGTATAGTCACTGTATCACCTCATGTAAGTGTGAGCCCCCCCTGACCTGCTGTGTCTTCTCTCTTTAGGGAAGTTTTCAAGGCAAAACATCGACAGACGGGGAAGAAAGTGGCTCTGAAGAAAGTTCTGATGGAAAATGAGAAAGAAGGGGTAAGTGGCGATTCAGAATGTGAAGGATCTTCACCTTCCATTAAAGGGGGTGTCTGAGAAAGGTGGACATGGTGGCAAAGGCAGGCGATGGTGTAAAGTAACATAAGGGGGTGTATATATATGTATATATACATATACACACATATATTTGTCCAGTGTGTTTTTATTTTTAGAGTTTTCTTACTGGGTGAGGATGGCAGGCTTATTAATCACCACCCAGCTTTTCCAGAAACAGATATAACTTTTTTTTTTCTCTTTTCCACAGTTCCCGATCACCGCCCTTCGTGAAATTAAGATCCTTCAGCTCCTGAAACATGAAAACGTAGTGAACCTCATTGAGATCTGCAGGACCAAAGGTACAGAATATTCCGTATATATTCAGTATACTAGCATGTATTTAGTGCTTGGCAACAGTGACAGTGGTGAGCATGGTCACTAGCTGAATACTACAAAGACCCGATTCAGTGCCAGCAGTTAAAGGGTTTCTTTGGGACTGCCATTTTTTTTTTTTCCTAGAAAATATCTGAAAATATAGTTCAGGGCAACTATCTGTAATACTTCCTACTAAGGACATGTAATGTACAGACTCTTATTTCATCTGCTGCTGCCTGCAACACTTTTACTAAAGGGCCCCATACACATTGGATTAATGTTAGCTGAACCCACCTACTATCTGTATATGCGAGTGTCCTGACCCTTCCCTGACTATCCTTGAGAACAAAGGGATGGGGCATGTCAAAATCTTTGCACGAGAATAAACTAACACCAGTAGTGTTTGGCAGCCGCCTACTCCCTCTCAACATGGGTAGCCAAGCTAAGCATATGTATATGAGGCTCAGGAGGAATAGTCCTAGACCAGGACAAGGAAATGTCTGCCTATATTCTAGAAACAGCGCCACATATGTCCATGGGTTGTATCTGGTATTACAGCTCAGCTCCATTCATTCAATGAAACTGAGCTGCGGTACCAGACACAACCCACGGACATGTATCAGAATAAAGAAAACCTGACTCGCAGAAATGTCACCATACAACCCCATTAACAGCTTGTGGCTTTATGTAAACAATATGGCAATGGATGGTGGTGACGTCCCTGGATCACATCATGTGACTTCCTCGTCCCTGCACTTTCTTAATAAACTTGCATATGCTTTTGCATGTTCAGAGCAGGAAATGGAGCACAATTTCAGTGCTCTATATTATTAGGGTTCATTAAAAAAAAAAAAAAAAAAAAGCAGTCCTGGAAAATCCTTTTAACTGTATTTTTGCTGCTTGCAATCTCCTACAATGCCACTAGATGGTGTGCCGCTGGGTATGGAGAAGTCTGCAGGCTTGACCTCATTCATTTTATGAGGCATGTTCACATGTGGATGATTTGTTGAAGATTTTTGGCGTACTTTCTGCGTTATGCAGCAAGTACAATACTGTGCAAGTAAAAAAGCTTTAGAGAAAGTGAGGATTGTAAAATATAAGGCTATGTCTACATGCTCTGGCTGCCACACATGGCTAAAATTCCTCCCATGGTGGCCATCAGCCATACAGTTTTGATGGTAATCCTTTATTGGTTGCTGTGGGTGGGTGGTCAGCTGGAGTGTGTGGACTTACCCTAAATCTGCTGAATGTTGTGTGTCTGCCTCTTGTAGATTTAACTCTTTGTATTGTTAATGGTAAAATCTGCATGCTGAATTATCCCTTTGACAGTAAGGCTGGGTTTCCCACAAGATACACTCGCAGCACATTTGCTGCCTTGGACTTTGTAGCGCCTTACCTGCTGCAATGTACACTAGCAAAACAGTGGATAAGTCTTTCAGGGGTTTTCCAGGCATACTGGAAAACCCAGGGGTGGGGTAAAAAATCAGTACTCTCCTACCCCTGGTCCTCCATTGCGGTGTCTGGTCCCCTGTCCCATTTCATGTTGGCACTGGCTGGGCCAGTAAAGTGACTGCTGTGGCTTCAGTGATCATGTGTTGGATTTCGGTGACATCAGCAGTGATCACAAAGGTCGGTGATTGGGCCATTATGGTCACATGAGCTGCTTTATTCTAGTCCAGCCAGTGCTAGCACGGAACAAAGCGGAGGAGTGAGGGTGTAGGCCAGTAATGCTGCTTTTTTCCAGTTTGCCTGAAAAAACCCCTTTAAGACTCATCCAGCTGTGAAGTAATACACATGGCTTCACGTCAATTTATATTGCGGCTCTTTGCACATTGCAGTGGGAAACCCACAGTCATTACTAAAGTTATGCTGCAAAAACAACTAATTTATAGTGGTTTTTGCTACAGCAAAATTCAGAAAACCCCTATCTGATTTTCCCTGACACCCTTACAGGGGTCTTCTTGGCTACAATCATTGCTGACCTATCCTGAGGATAGGTTGTCTTTATCAGATTGGTCAGACAGCAGAAATTTACCCCCCCCCCCCCCCCCCTCCTATCGGCTGTTCTTAGCAGCTGATACATAGAGAATGGAGCAGGAAGCGGACAGCGCTGTTCTGTGTAGTGGCTGAAGTGAGTTACTGCAGCTCAGTTCCTATTCTAGTGTACGGGAACTTCTCTGTAATACCCTGGTCTGACCACTACACGGAGAACAGCGCTGTCTGTTTCCTGCTCCTACTCTATGTATCGGCTGCTAAGAACAGCTGATCAGTGGAGGTGCTGGGTGTCAGACTCCTACCAATCTGATATTCCTATCCTTAGGATACAACAGCAATATTTTTATCTCAGAAAACCCCTTTAAGGTGCAGACTTGTATATTAATGTAATGTGGAGGTCTATACCTTCTTTTTCTCTGCACCCTGGCACTGAGGGTTTACATCAGTAACAAACCTAAGCAAGACCAAAGTCAATTGTGAATAATCCTGTAACCAGTTGGCTCTGCTCAGATTGGGAACTATTAGTAAAATGGTAGTGAAGCTGGTATTGGAGCAGAGCTGTGCAGAGACCTGCCCATTAGATTGGTGTGACCCATATGATGTATATTGGCACAATGCCTTGGCTATATTGAAGGAATTTACCTGCACAAAAATGGATAGAAAATCTACTTCATCTTTGTTCCCCTTAAGAAGTACATATTGGTCTTGGTTGGTTTTGTCATGTATTAAAGTGAACCTGTCGCCTGCCGCAGCCTTCTGCCGGTATTGCTAAGAACGATGCTGGCATGTACGCTGTGTGCCAGGAGACAGGTACACTTTATATAATGCTTCATGTATATGCTTCTGCTGTGAGTGTCAGAACCTTTCCGAGACTCTCTTGCCCACCTAGTTTCTCCCGCAGCAAACCAGTATAATAGATACAAAGGAAGCATCTTCTTGGTGTTTGATTTCTGTGAGCACGACCTAGCGGGGCTGCTGAGCAATACGCACGTCAAGTTCACCCTCTCCGAGATCAAGAAAGTCATGCAAATGCTTCTCAACGGGCTGTACTATATCCACAGAAACAAGGTGAGTCACACCATCTGCACTTATAGTACCCGCTTCCTCTGTAGTGTGTAAGGCTGTGTTCACATCTGTGCCAGGTGTCTGTCTGGTGCAGATCAGTCTTAATCCCCAAATGAAAATTGCTGCGAGACCTGGGGTCCCCCAGGCTATGTTCATGTCCCCTATTTTTGTGGACTGTTTTTTCCGTGACCAGAAGAACAGAACCCTGGCGTAGATATGAACTAAGGCTTTCCTAGAACATTCACTGCAGACTCAGTGTGAACAGAGCCTGAATGCTGTTTTATTTTTATATACAGATCCTTCACAGAGACATGAAAGCTGCAAATGTACTCATCACAAGAGATGGCGTCCTCAAGCTTGCTGACTTCGGATTAGCTCGAGCTTTCAGCCTTGCCAAGAACAGCCAGCCAAACAGATACACCAATCGAGTGGTGACACTTTGGTACCGACCTCCTGAGCTGCTTCTAGGTAAGTCTGCCAGAGAGACTTTGTGATGCCATGTCCATGTGTTGTCAGTGTGAAGAAATCTTGTACTGCATATTGATCTGTCCTATTGTGGTCTGGAAAATCGGACAGTGTCAACAGTCTGAATTAGCCCTACCTTATTGTATTCAGGGGTCAGGAGGGCTTGGAGAAAATTTTCCAAATCCCAACACCTTGTCCGCTGCTCCCGCATACTATACATATAGACTTGAGCATATGCTAAAACTTCTGCACTACTTGACCATAAAGGTTCATTCTTATGGGACCGTTAAAACCGTGTCTAAAATCTCTGCATGCAGTTTTGGTACAGCTTTTTTATTTTACAAGTGTAATATGTTGAATAAATGTTTTACCTGTAAAATTGTGGAAAGTGCATCAAAAACCAGATCAACGCTGCGCTAAGCATTTTGGTCTTCTGTTCAGAATTTCATCATCTATAACACCTATTTCTTGCAAATGTGAATTTTTATGTTTTTATCTTCAGTAAATGTTTCTTTATGTTGTCCTAGGTGAGCGGATTTATGGGCCACCCATTGATTTGTGGGGTGCTGGATGCATCATGGCAGAAATGTGGACCAGGAGCCCTATCATGCAGGGAAATACAGAGCAGCATCAGCTGACCCTCATCAGCCAATTGTGTGGCTCTATTACACCCGAGGTAAGTCGTACCTGCAAATCTGGACTTTCCCTTGTAGAATCGCAGAGATGTTACATTTATAGCTGAACATATACTCTAAGTAGCTTGGACTGGCGTTCATTCACAAGGAAGCCTTAGAGGGACTTTTGGTCGTCTGTCCTCCCGATACCTGCTATCAGGAGAGTCTTGCATATTACATGGTCCATGTCCCACAGAAATTGGCAGGTTCTGCAGACCTTCAATTACATGTATGGCCACCCTGAGTTTGTAATCTGCTGGGCCCTGTCATCAGCCGTTATAGATTATTGGGGCAGTGCTGTATGTTTCATACCAGGTATATATACCATCCACAAAGCCTTGGACTTGTGCTTCCAGAGTTGAAATTGTAAGGGGAGAGTACAGGGTTAGTCTCCGATCCTTCAATAATCTCCTTTTTCTCATATTTGCAGGTATGGCCAAATGTGGACAAGTATGAACTCTACCAAAAGCTGGAACTGCCAAAAGGTCAAAAGAGGAAAGTAAAAGAAAGGTTAAAGGCTTATGTAAAAGACGCTTACGCTCTAGACCTTATAGACAAGCTGCTTGTCTTGGACCCGGCACAGAGAATCGATAGTGACGACGCGCTCAACCACGACTTCTTCTGGTCGGACCCCATGCCTTCTGACTTGAAGAACATGCTTTCCACTCATAACCAGTCCATGTTCGAATATTTGGCCCCTCCTCGGAGAAGAGGTGGTCACGTGCCCCAACAGCCAGCCAATCAGGGAAGGAACCCTGCCACAAACCAGTCTGAATTTGAGCGGGTATTTTGAGGTCATTCGATGAGAGAGGCGTCACTCATCACAAGCGGCTTGCGTTATCCACGAACCTCATTCACACGTCTCTAGAACTGATATGTTGCCTGGATCTAGACAGAAATAATAATCTTCTAGTACAATAAACTTTGCCCGTCCGTGGCATCCTGTAATGACACTTTCTGTATCATGGAAGTCTATCTTAGCACCTTGGCACTGTGTGCTAGCCAGAGCTGATCTGCCCACTGTATATGGACTCTTGTACATCTGCTGCGACATATGCTATCTGTATCTGTATGTGATGTAATGCTTAACATCTTCTCTAGGGGATTGCAGACACATACTGTCTGCACCGATGAGAAGCTCTTTACTGTATAATATGTGATAATATAGTATGTGATAATAGTCATTTAATCTTTCCTTTTTTTTTAATGTATGATGTGCTTGTGTAGAGGAAATATTAAATGGTTTTGTATTATACCTGTTTTTTTTATTTTATACCTAAGAGATGTCTGACCTCAAGGGGGCGCCAGACTTTCCAGGCATGGTCTTTCAATAGTTGGGCAATGTGAGGCTGTGTTCACACTGAGTTTTTTGGCGCGAAATCCGTCTGGAAAAAACTCCTCCCATTCATTCCAATGGGAGTCAGTAGCGTTTTTTTCTCTAGCGAAAAAAAAAGCGACATGACCTATCTTGCCACGGATTCCGCCCACGGTGTCTGTGGCTCGAGACGCGCTCCTGATTAGGCCCATTCATCCGGGCCTAATCAGGAGCGGGATGCCGCAACGGAACGCTGATGCACTGCATCAGCATCCCGTGGCAGGAGACCACTGTGAAAATTCCGGCCGTGTGAACACACCCTTACATAACCCTATGGTTCTGCTAGTAGGGGGATGAAAAGCTTTGTCCAAGACCTGATGCAAGCTAGATAGGGCATCAATATCTGATCCACTGAGGTTTGACCCTCATCACCTCCCAACACTTCGCACCCCTGGGACCTACACCTATTCTAAAGATTGGATGTCCCTGAACTTCATCTCATGACTGCAATGAAAGCGTATGAAGCACATGTACAGCTTTCTCCGTTAGTCTATGGGACATGAGAATAGCTGAGCAGGGAGGCCACAAATGCAAACCCCCCCCCCCCCCCCCATCCCCTTAAATTTTAACGGGGTTTTCTGGAACCTAAAGCTTTTTAATACTGATGACAGGATAGGTCATCAGTATCTGATCTGTGAGGGTGCAACACCCAGACCCCATACAAATCAGATGTGCTATTGCTGTGGACAGAGCTGAAAACAGCTCCTATTCAAGTAATAGACACAAAACTGCAGCCATGTCAACTCTAGCGGTGGTGCTGCAGCTCTGCATCTTTGTTACTGAAATAGGAGCAGAGCTGCTTTTGGACCATCTTGTATCTTTTGGGTACAAATTAGATTGGGGGGGGGGAGCAAATCCTCGTAACCTGACATCTGCGTTTTCACATACACCTACAGTCAGTCGGTAACACTGAATTCTGTGGTTTTGCCCAGTCTTGCTTATCTCAGACTGGAGAAATCGGGCGATACTTTTTAGAGGCTAACTGAGTATATTTAGTATAGTATATAGTAAGCTTTAGGAAGTACTAGCTCCCTTCATCAGACATGGTGTTAACATGGTGTTTAACATGGTGATGAAGTGAGCTAGTACTTTCGAAAGCTTACTATAGTATATTCACTATATACTATACTAAATATACTCAGGTAGCCTCTAAAAGGTATCGCCTGATTTCTTCACTCTTCCACTACTTTCAATGGCTAACAGAGTACAACATTATACTATTATCTCAGACTGGACACTGTCAGTATACCAGAGCTTGACACTAGATGGCAGTAAAAAAAAAATAGAAATGAAGATTTCAATGTGGAAAGTTTGGCACACAAACTCATGCCAGCCTCTACAGGGTCCATGTCTAGGCATTCTGCCAGTGTCTGCGTGTGATATCAGAGTTCATTTAGAGTCATTTTAAAGTAAGGAGGGTTTGTATACATTTAGATTTTAGATCAGAAGCTATACATTGTGATATATATATATACATTTGTGTGTGGTTTTTTTTATTTCCCCTGCTTGTGACCAGGATAATGCACCTGTTGATGTAAATTATTCTGGCAGAATATCATGGAGCACATTTCTATAGACAGTGATGTAAGTGACTACATTGTGACATAGGGTTAACAGTCTGCGGGATGAGGGTCCTTGAAAACGTGCTGCAATCCCCCTACCCTTTTCTTGATCTTGTCATTACTTGCCAAAATAATATCCATACAATATCCATGTTGTACCACCATACAGTCCACAAACAATGCCGCACGGTAGTGTCCAAATCAGTGCCCAGAGCAAAGTCCTCCATCGCTCGTCATATAAAATGGCTTGTGCTAAACCTGTCCAGTCACCACCCGATAACCTCATACTGCACTCCTCTACATCTGAGTGCCCCTTACACTGACGATGCTTTGTCAATTTAGGGTTTTGTAAGCCCCTAGATGGCAGAGTTTCTCCTATAATCCAGGCTGCAGACCATTAGGAAGCAGGGTTATATCTCGTAGCCTTAGGCTAAATTCACACAGCTGTGTTCTGTCCCTATATAAACCATGGTGGGAAAATATAGTTAAGCTGTTTGTAGAGGATGAGCAGATAACTGGAGGAAAAATTTCATTTATGGCGGACATAACAGAACAATTAAATCTGCTCATGTGAATAAGGCCTTATGTGTATGGAAGGTAGCGGCAGTTAGTTGGTGCATAAGCAAAACCTATCCCCACAACACAGCATAGATGATAACTCTGATGTATGACCATCGGGGAGGTCTGACCACTGGGATCCCCCACCTGTAGGGTCCTCCCATTTGAATAGTGGTGGTTGCACATGCACCCTGCTGCTTTGTTCATCTTTATAGGACTGTCAGAGATGGCCCGACTATCTCCAGCGGTCCCATAGAGTAGAAAGGAGTGGTGGGGCGAATGTGTGACCACTGCTGGATTCAGGCAGGGGTATTTGGGACTACCGTTCTTGTTATCTGTGGACCCCTACTGATCAGACAGCTAGCACCTATCCTTTGGATAGAGGATAAACCTTGTTCACTCTTTAAGGGCTTCACAGAGAATGGAATTACGGGGGATTTGCAAAAATATGGGGCCTAACACAATACAAGCACATTGCAATGTCTGGGTGTGTATTCTGAATCTTGACTAGCAGGTCTGCGCCGCACATTCTTATAAAGTCCCTGGAAATGTTCCAGTTTAGTCTGCTCTTCTGCTTTGATGGTTCAGGTTATAGACCTTTGGCTTAGTTCATATATCAAGACTAGGGCTATAAACCGACACTATACTGCGGAGGATTGCTGTTTGTTGTCACATTCACATCATGTCAGCTGGAATGGTGGAGACTTCCTTTAAGGTATGACCTGCTAGTTATCTCTAGTTATTTATGTTATTTATTATTGTCATTTACTTCTATAGCACCTGTCCGTGTCTGCTGAGTACAGTCTCCTGCCAGTGGCAGCCTGTATTCTGCTGACAGATGTGTATGCACTGTTGTTATTGTATTACTACTGCTTGTCAGCCAGCTCAGCGGTCGGCCACTGCAGGGGAAATGTAGTCTTACTTGCTGGCTGTTCAAAAGACATGGAAAGATTGGGTCTACTAGAGTTACACAAATACAACTTATCCCCTGTCCTGTGGATCAGAGGGGGCTCAAGCTATGGGATCTTCACTAATCATGAGAATGGGGTCCTTTATACCTCCTACAAGATCCCTTCTCTTCACCAACTGGACATCTTGCCATACCATAGAGAGCAGGCTGAGTTCACATGTTGCAGAAAAGCTAGAAGTACATTTGCAGAAGGGATAAGTATAAGGTTTTCCTTTATATTTCTTATTCTTTTTGATTTGGGCTCAAAAATACGCAGCAAAATCTGCAAGAAAAAATGCAGTTTTTTCACAACATATGGCCTCAGTCTAATAAAGGATGAGGGGTCCTGAGTCAGGGGTCATTTGTGACAGTCTTAAAGGGATTATCCGAGACCTATGGCTAATGGATAAGCCATCAATATCAGATCGGTGGAGGTTGACACCCAGACCCTGCACCGATCAGCTGATCCGGCTGCTAAAAGCTTTACACAAAGTATATGGCTGGAAGTAGCTCTGCTCCTATTGAGGTGAATGGGTGCAATTCCCTGGCACCACCTCTACAGTATACAGAGTCTGTATTCAGTGTATAGAGATGTACACTGTAGCTGCACCCATCAATAAGATCAGAACAGCGTCTGGCCACATACCTTGTATACAGCTACCAGCAACCGCATCAGCAGATCGTTGCAGGGTCTGGATGTTGGACCCCCACCGATCCTATACTGATGACCTATCCTGTGGATAAGTCATCAGTATCCATTACCCATGGATCTTGGACAACCCCTTTAAATACCACTTTCATTCTTAGGGCTGGGTTTACATGTTGTGATAACTTCACACTTTTAGTGACATTTTCTGCAAAAACATTGCAGATTTTCCAAAATCTTGGCAAAAACAACGCATTATTACCTCTAAGTATGAACGCAGTGCAAATGATCCACACGGGTTTGTTCATATGTAGTGTTTTATCTACGGTTTCCCTTGAGTTTGTGGGTTGAGGAAATAGTGTTATAGTCATATGGATATATTCTTATGGAATTCCCTTACAGCTTGCTGTCAGCTGATACCCGAGGCGTTTACCAGTGAACATCACATGCTAGTAATAACCAGGAGCCATGCCTGGGAGAATACACTATCCTGCACTGATCCTCTCAGCTCCTCCTCTGTGTGTGCACACCTCCCAAAAATATTGTCGGGATTGGATGAGGATCTGCTTTATTGTCAACTTTCCACAGCGCAGAGTACATGATCCTGCTCTTACACACCACTAGGTACTATAACCTTTGGCCGATCATTACCAGTGGCTCAAGTTTACATGTGAAGAGGCTCACAATGATCAAGTGTCAGAACCAGGTAAAACCAAAAATGCCCCTCGGAGTAATGTATACTGAACTTGAATGGCCCTTGTATAGATGTGTTAGGGGGTGGTACATATGAAGGCTCACCATGATCAAGTGTCAGCACCAAGTAAAACACAAAATGCCCCTCAGGGTAATGTATAGTGACTCTGAATGATCCTTGTGTGGGGGTGGTATATATCGCTCAAGGGACAAGGGAGTATGTCATGTTACTTAGCTGTGGTACTGGTTGCCCATCTCTAGTCTTAGAGGATTCCCCAGAAATGGGGAAAATTCTGAATAAGTGTCAGACTGGTTGCAGAAATTTTGAGGACTTGTCCTATTCCACTGGGCAGGACTTGCAGAAATCAATGCGCATGCCACCAAAACAACTCCATTTTTGACAGTAAATCTGCCATGTGCGAATCTACCCTTTTCCTTAGGATAGGACATCAGATTGGTGGGGGGTCCAAAGGGGCTGTGGTGCTCGGGTGGCCAATGACTAGTCAGCACAGTCTCATCCAGGAAAGGTCTGGGAATTCTCTCCTGGTAGCCCTAAAGGGTTCGAGTGGTGCCTCTTATGGGTAGAGTGTCACTGGTGGATCTCACATCACTTCCAATAAACCAATGGTCCCAGTACGTCACATGAAAAATCTTACTAAATAAGTAGTCTAGGGATATGGGTTTTACCTTTGTGTTAACAGCCAGTTCTACTCATATCAAGCTAGTGGGGGCAAATAATCTGGGATCCCTGGGTCCACTTACATAGTGAGGCCCAGTGATGTAGCTTCAGCAATTGCAGCCGTCACAGTTCCAACTGGGCCTCTAAGCCAGGGGGTCCCCAAGTCTCCCTCACTACACTACTGCTGGTTGTAACTTTAGATCTTTAATGCTCTTCTTCCTTACACAGGGAGGTACATGGTATCCTGAATCCTTCTTCCCTGTCTCCTCCAGTGCTTTGAGGCAGTAAAGTACAGGGGAAGAGGATTCAGGATGCACAGGCTGCCATAAACCATGCTATGTATGGAAGACTGCGGGGGGACACAAAGGGAATGCTATTACAATGTTGTGAGACTTGTGTCCCTGATCGTGTGGCTGCCATTGGTGTTCCCATCTGAGACATGGATGACTTATCCACAGCATATGCCATAAATGTCAGATAGATGCAGGTCCTACCTCTGGGACCTAAACCTATCTTGAAAATGGGGTCCCTGACTCCCCGTGTCATGGCAGCATTGAGAGAAGAATATATATGCCATGTACTGTACATGCAGCTTCCTACATTCACCCTTATGAGACACTGCATTAAGCAGTGGCCATATATGCTGGTTTCGACATGACCAGTTGACCATGTAATGTGCATGGAGGCCTCCTGACTTTGTCCCTACGGCAGATGTTGAGATTAGATCCCTTCTCTCTCAGGAGATAAACAGCCAAGCATGCATGTGTATGGGAATATCGGGTGATTGTTCATTAGCAGCTATCTTATGTGTGGGGCCAGCCTTGTCTATCTTGATTCCCCCTTTTAAGATTCTAGGAGTGAACATGCCCATTTCCAGCTTCAGTATACTGGTACCTGTTGGTACAAACAACCTAGAACCACCACACCGACACGTGGACACATCAATACATCTCCATGTTACAATAATCTGCACAATACAAGGTATTTACAGGTTATTTTTAGGGTTTTGGAATTTGTTATTGCTCCGGGATAAGGTGGAATCTACGGTAAATTGTCGCAGGGTGTTACAGGACTATCCAGGTATCTGTAGTTATAGACCAGTTTTTTCGAGTCAAGTTACTAAATGTTCCCCCTGGCCATTTTGTAGCTATATCTAAATTACACAAAAGTTGGATGACGACTTGTATGAAGGGCCACATTAAGGTTAGTGGAGGCCCCTGGGTTTAAAAACCAGGTGGGGGCTCCACATAATTTCACCTGTAAGCCTCCTTCCTCCTAGACAAGTCCTGATAACGCCCAATGGTATACATTGAACTATATATATTTTGTGCAGGCTTCCTACTCCCACCACCTGGTATGACTGACAGGTTCTTAAGGGCCTGTTGCCAATGTGAGAATCGGCTAGGAGGGCATATATACTGGCAGCCAAGCACAGGTTGGAACTGTAGCTGGTATATCATACAACCACTGTCTTTTCTGGCTGTAAGTGATGGATTTTAGGTGCTGTTTCACACCAACCCCACCACCTGGTCTAAAAAATTTCCACCTTCAAGTCTCAGTTGCATAAAGTCACCAGGGTTGATATCTGAGGCAAACCTATCCAGCAGAGACTGAATGGCACAATGTACCAGGTCCACGGCCTCTAGAATTGACTGTATTCTGTCTATGTTCACATTGTGTTTCTTCTGACGGCTGCTTATAGGTAGGATGTTGCTTGTAGTCTTCTGTTTCCAGCTCATACCTAGGTTTTTTTTGCTGCTGTGCCTTTAAAAGCCAAAGGTTTCTTTAATACGCTTCTTCTATTACCTGGTGTAAAGTTGTCATTCGTTTTCATATATGTTTGCTTAGTAGTTTCATTATGACTGCTTGTAGCCCTATCGACGCCACACACTGGACCGCAACCAGTGGGACCTTGTTGTGTCTGCAGATCTGCACGCATTATTCTGCCTCTCTTGTCGCCTCTTTGTGGTCTTGAGCTAGAGGGCTTGTGACAAGGTTTCCGGTTAATTTTGTCATGGCAAAGGCATCACCTTAGTCTGTATGGTATAATAGAACAGAAAAACGGAAATCCTAATATAGATGTGAACACATGCACGACCAAGTGTGACGACCATCTTCTAGGTCTGTGTGTCTGTTCCAATGGAATCCAATACGACCTGCTCTAATACTAAGGGAATGGAACAGAAGCCCAGAAGACAGTCCAATAGCACACTAAGTCGTGTGCATGAAGCTTAAGATATTGTGATGTGAATACTGGCAATAAAGAATAATAAGTCACAATTCCTTACATTATAATCCTCCACTATTGCAGTGAGCTGCTTCTGCTGCTGCCAAATTTTTGCTAGTAGCTTTTGTCTGCAAGATATGCAAAGGAATTAACAAATTTTACCATGAGAAAGTGCCCTAGAGATGGAGGTAGGGGAAGGATCATATTACCCCAGATCATTCATGACAGAGATCCTGATAGCAGGTGTGTAAAGAGGCCTTACAGATAAACTAGTCCCAGGTAAGGGTCATGTACTCATCCATAGCACAGCTGATGCTAGGTTCACACTAGTGTTCGGGTTAACGTCCTTTGGGTCTCCATGTGAAGACCCTTTCTCCTTAAAAGCGGTTACATGCGGAATCCCGTGGACCCCATAGACTATATTGGAGTCTGCTGGGTTTCTACCTGGTATAAATCCAGGGAGATAAAAGTCCTCCTTGCAATACTTTTCTCTTCGCCAATTTTAAGCAGATTCTGCGGTGGCGTCTCCTACGAAGACTTGAACACAAGTGTGAATCCAGCCTTAGATATACGGAGCTATATGGGCTCCATGTGCCCTGTATAGGTTCCATCCATGATTCACATGTGCCAATTCTGCTGCAGAAATTTTTGTGAATGTCCCATGTAAGAGTGACAAGCTAAGGCTCTATCCACATCACGTTTTTTAAACCTATTTATCACATGCAAAAAACGGATGGCCATTCGTTCACACAGCGATCCATATTAACCATTTAACCAGGACTGGACCATTTTTCCTGGTTGAGGGCCAGACACGTTTTTGGTTTTTTTTTTCTACATGCAGTTTGGAGGGCTACATCATCTTTTCCTTTGGGTTAGTTAAATAATTTTTCCGTCTTTTTTTCGGTGATTCATTGGGCTTTATTTATAATTTTTAATTTTAATATCCGAGAAAATATTAATAAAAAAGAGTGGAAATGTGTCTGAATAAATGCAGGATTTCACAGAATGACCCTAAATTTGTTACTATAGTATATTACAGAATGGATTTTGCGACACAAAGACGGCCAGAAAAAATCTAAAGTTGTTCAAAGGTTTAGCTACGCCATAAAGCTAAATTGGTATAGTAATAAAAAATTCTACAACTTTTTTTTATATACTTCATGTTTCACTTCCAAACCACCACAGAACCCAGGGGCATAGAGAGGTGCAATAGCGGCACCTGGACTTCTATAGGCGCTGTATGATGTCATCAGTACAGCGGTCGTGTGCGTGCGAAGCCTAATACAAATTTATATACTAATTTCCAATCCGCCCTTTTAGTATAAGATAGCAGAGTCAGTGTCAAAGACTAACTTGTAGCTGAGACGTGTTTGCTTTCTGCTTTTGCACATTATGTCCTTGACAGAATGAATGTGTGGGGTTGTGCAAATAAGCCGCTTTCCCACAAAACCTAACTCGTAAGGCAGATGGACTTTAGGAACACACAAGAGTATACGTCTATGAGAAAGAACTGAGGACAGGTGTCGTAGCATTTTGATGTGTAGACCAAATTCTGCTGAATATCTATTAGTAGAAATAATGGGGTAAAATTGTACATTTCAGTCACTGTCTATGGCAGGCTTGATATAACTGTACTGCCTATGATCCTTTATTTATTTTTTTTTTTATTTTTTGAGTTGGAAGGGACCTCAAAGGCCATCAAGTCCAACCCCCTGCAAAAGCAGGATTCCCTAAATCATCCCAGCTATATATCTATCCAGTTTCCACTTGAAAATTTCAATTGATGAAGAACTCACCACCTCCCGTGGCAGCCTATTCCACTCTCTCACTACTCTTACTGTTAAAAAGTTTTTCCTAATGTCTAATCTGAATCTCCTTCCCCTTAGTTTCATCCCATTACTTCTCGTGCTTCCTTCCGCTAATGAGAATAGGGTAGATCCCTCTGCACTGTGACAACCTTTCAGATATTTTAAAACTGCTATTAAGTCTCCCCTTAGCCTTCTCTTCTGCAAACTAAACAATCCCAATTCTTTTAGCCTTTCCTCATAGGACATGGTTTGTAGACCTTCCACCATTTTGGTAGCTCTTCTCTGGACCTGCTCCAATAAATCGATGTCTTTCTTAAATTGGGGCGCCCAGAACTGTACACAGTATTCCAGGTGGGGTCTGACCAGGGCAGAGTACAGCGGAATAATTACTTCTCTTGATCTAGCTTCAATGCTCGTCTTGATACATCCTAGAATTTGGTTAGCCTTTTTTGCCACCGCACCGCACTGTTGACTCATGTTGAATTTATGATCTATTATAATGCCCAAATCCTTTTCCCCTGTACTATCACTTAGTTCTATTCCTCCCATACTATATATGCCTCTTGCATTTCTGTTACCTAGATGTAGGACTTTGCATTTGTCCCTGTTAAATACCATTTTGTTCACCTCAGCCCATTGTTCTAGTGTGTCTAAGTCCTTTTGAATACACTCTCTCTCCTCTCTAGTGTAGTCCTCTCATCCTACATATCACTGGTCGACATGGCAGGTTGTAGCATGATCATAGATACCCTGTACTTATATTTGGAATACACTTTGGCCTTTCAATGTCTATGGGGGAATGAACCCCTTTAAAAGGGTTTTCTAAGACTTATATATTGATGACTTATCCTTAGGAAGTAAGCATGAACCTTGCTGATTCATTCATTCCTTATGAGACTACAGGAAATAGTCGAGTGTTGTACTTGGCTTTCCCCACAGCTCCATCAGTACAGGGGCACAGGATCCCTGCTTTGGGATCGGGGGGACTGGATCTTGCAGTTCGACCCCCAACCCAATGATGATTAAGTTATCCCCTATCCTGTCGATCGGGGATTACTTCAAGACTTGGTATAACCCCTTTAAAGGGTTATTCCAAGTTATCCCCTATCCACGATGGTCAAGAACAGGGGTCTCATGTACCCCCAAGTCTATAAAATAACTGGACACTCTCCATTCACTTCTATAGGACTACTGTAGTCTGCTATCTCCGGCAGTCCCATAGAGAATCAATAGAGCGACACCGATCCTGATGGTCTATTCAGATGGCTAAATGGAACCCCCATTCTTGTGACATATTAGAACCCCACCGATTGTCAAATGAACCCCTATTCTGTAGATATGGGGTAACTTCAAATAACCAAAATGCCCCTTTAAGTTGTTGGGTAGTGCTCAGGTTCGGGACAAGTTATAGGGGAACACTGATACGGGGGAAAATATGCAAAAAGTGACACTTTTTCGAAAAACGTTATGTGTGAAAGTACCCTAAGGGTTTAGACATGTGCGGACAATTTAAAGGGGTTATGCCAAGTAAATTATTTATCCTCTGTTCATAGAATATATTGCTGATCTGTGGGGGTCCGACCACTTAGACCTCCTCCAGCGATCCCGAGAATGGGGTGGGGGAGTTTACGTGCCCCCGCACCATTCACTGGCATACGGAGATAGCCATGTGTTGTATTTTGGCTGTTTCCGAATTTCCCATTGAAGTGAATGGACAGGGGAGGCATATATGTTCACCAATACATTTACAGCAGGGGTTAAACACCCCCCCTACCCCATTCTCAGGGTCGGTGGCGGTCGGACCCCCACTGATCAGCAATATATACTTTATCCTATATAGAGAGGATAATTTTCGTGGCATAAATTTTGCTCCCTTCCCACTCATCTGAACGAGGTCTTAGTCCACCAACCTCCTACGACCCAAACTTCTTCTTTTTCTGTTTGTATTACCACCACACTATCTGAAGCTTGAGAGTTCCTTACATATCTGGGGTTGGCACTCTCTCCCATTTACACAAATTGAGGGTATAACTTTGAGGTAATGTCAGCCCTAAAAAACTTTATTATTGACACTATGAGTTCTGTATGCAGGTAATAAAAGTGTTCTGCTGACTTAGTCACCACAGAAAATGTCAGCCCTGTCTTCTACATTACAACTATCCAGTCACAACCCCTCTAGTGACATCTGCCACAGAGCCACAGGCAACTAAGACTGCGCGCCTAAAGCTAGGGGGCGGGGTCCGGTGACGTCACCCCATACGCCTTATGTGAATTATAAAAATTTCTCCTGCCACACACAACATGGCGGCGTTGTTGTGCCGCTCTACGGGTTACCGCGGGGTCAGGGGGTGTGTCTGGCGCCCCCAGCATGGCTCCACGGTACCGGGCACTACACGCGGTGCTGAGGCTGCTGCCATACCCTGCTGCCAGGTCACAGTCCCGAGCTCTCAGCACCCAGGCCGCCCCGGCTGTCAAGATGGAGTATCAGGTACCTGGCAAATGGGGAGACGATTACATCAGCCGGACACATGACTCATTCAGGGGTGGCAGCACATGGGAGCCTCAGGGATAGAGCAGAGCGGGGTGCTGGAGGACTACAAGACCCAGCATGCCCTGTCACTTTGTTACAGTGTGTCAGTGCAGCTGGTGACTGATGACAGGGCCATTGCTATAAAGTTGGAGGGGACATCGTGACCAGGCACAAGTTACATTGTATGCTTGGGGTCAAGTGAGCCTTTAGTGATCATGTAAGTTACTGCAGTCCGCAGAACAGGATGGGGGGTAATGATAGCTGGGGGTCCGACCGCTGGGAACACAAGAACCTGTCCATAAAGTGTGTGATCATCGGGGTCTGATGGGTGGTCACGAGAACCTGTCCATTATATGTCTGATCGCTGGGGACCTCGGAGATCACACGAACCTGTCCATTATATGTCTGATCGCTGGGGCCCTCGGAGATCACGAGAACCTGTCCATTATATGTCTGATCGCTGGGGCCCTCGGAGATCACACAAACCTGTCCATTATATGTCTGATCGCTGGGGACCTCGGAGATCACACGAACCTGTCCATTATATGTCTGATCGCTGGGGCCCTCGGAGATCACGAGAACCTGTCCATTATATGTCTGATCGCTGGGGCCCTCGGAGATCACGCAAACCTGTCCATTATATGTCTGATCGCTGGGGACCTCGGAGATCACACGAACCTGTCCATTATATGTCTGATCGCTGGGGCCCTCGGAGATCACGAGAACCTGTCCATTATATGTCTGATCGCTGGGGACCTCGGAGATCACACAAACCTGTCCATTATATGTCTGATCGCTGGGGACCTCGGAGATCACACGAACCTGTCCATTATATGTCTGATCGCTGGGGCCCTCGGAGATCACGCGAACCTGTCCATTATATGTCTGATCGCTGGGGACCTCGGAGATCACACAAACCTGTCCATTATATGTCTGATCGCTGGGGACCTCGGAGATCACACAAACCTGTCCATTATATGTCTGATCGCTGGGGACCTCGGAGATCACACGAACCTGTCCATTATATGTCTGATCGCTGGGGACCTCGGAGATCACACGAACCTGTCCATTATATGTCTGATCGCTGGGGCCCTCGGAGATCACGAGAACCTGGCTGTTAAGGGTCAGTTGCTGATGGCTAGGACCCTCCGAGATCATAAGAAGCCATCTGTTATGTGTCTGATCTCTGAGACCCTCAGCGATCATGAGAACCTGGCTATGAAGTGTCTGATCGCCAGGGGTCTGATGGGTCGTACACTCAGCAGCCATGATAATCTATCTATTAAGTGCCTGTATGCTGTTATCCATTAAGTATCGATCGATTGAGGCCCGACCGCTAGGAATCTTGGTGGTCACAACAACCTACACATTAAGTGTATGATCACTGGGGGTCCGATGGCTCGGATCTTCAACAATGAAGATAACTTATTATTATTGAAGTGTTGATCTCTTGCGGCCCAACCCATGGGAATCGATGATAAAGAGAGATCAAGATTAAGGTATGATGGCTGGAACCTTCAAGAATGAAGAGATCTGATGGCTGGGACCCTGGGCAGTCATGAGGACCTATCCATTAAGTGCCTGGTTTTGGGAGTCTGACAGCTGGAACACTCAACAATGACAAGAACATCCATTAAGTGTTGATTGCTTGAGGTCCAACCGCTAAGAGTCTCAGTGATCACAAGAACCTATCCATTAAGTGTCTTGTGTGAGTGGGAAGATAGAACACATGCACAGCCACGACACTTACTTGGGGGACCTCCTGTCCCAGCTGTCAGATTGTCACGTATCAGACATTAAGTTGTGTTAGCGATAATAGCCTTGTAATGTGTATAACTAATATATTAATACATATATATCATACACTAGACAGATATGTTACACATATTTCCACACCTTCTGAATGGAGCTTGCAAAAATCCACATGTTTGCCACCAAATCAACCCCATTCAGGTGAAGAGAGTGGATCCTCACGTGCAGAAATTTGTGCAACAATTGCGCTGTGTGTGAATCTACCCCAACACATCCTGACCAGGACTAGTATGCAGTATATATCTGTCTTGCATGCTATTACAGTGTAACTAGGGTTCAGCAGGTTCCTGGTCATTGATCTATGTGACGGGAGGGGCGTTGGTGTCATATTTGCCTCCGGCTGGCCCGTGTAGTATTTTCCAGGCCCTGTCCCTATGTTTGTAGTAAGATAAGATAATGTGAAGTCCTATAATCCCCAGCTTTCACTTTTTCTGTCCCTAGTAGCCTCGCTGTCTGGCAGCTACATGCCCCGGGGCTGCTTTTTCTCCATGGGCATCCCTGTATATATTAGGATGGGCCGCTTGTGGCATAAATGTTTTCTTGGAGGGAGGAATGTTGGCTAGCACTTCGCTAGTCGAGCCTGTTGTGTAACCGCTTTCAGGAGGCGGCCAAGTTCACATGCCAGGGTGCCACCGGAGTGTAAAGTACAATAATAGTTTGTAAACACTGAAGCCATTCCCTGGGATATTGCAGGAGACTAAGCTCCTGGACTATGGTCACTCGCCCGCCAGTTGCCCTCGGAAATATAAAATGCTGGAGACTTGGTCGGGACGTCAACCATGGTTTGTAATCTAATTCTCCACTCTCGGGCGGGTGTTTCTGCTGCGTCAGGCTTCAGCTTCCCATAGAGGTCAGTGACCCCTTGGGGGGGCCGGCACGATTGATGTATAGCCTTACCTGGTCAGTAGTATGCAGCAGAGGTTGAAGACCACATATCAAAGTGTGTCCGCCGCAGGGTTATTGATCCGGTGGCGAAGTATAGTGATGATCACTCAGGGATTGCGATGGCGATTGCTACATGAAAATAAGGTATTGTACGTTGTTTTTATGAGATCAGCAATCTTCAGCTGTTGTGAAACTACAACTCCCAGCATGCTGTATTCACTTCTATGGAATTTTTGAGAACATTCAAAGACATGTGACACTACAATTCCCAGCATGCACAACAGGTGGACTGCCAAGGGTTGCTGACACTTGCTCTACTTCTTCTGTTGTCCTTTTACTTATAGAATAGTTACAGTTTAATGACTTGTAATGGAAGGTTCTTCGGTTTTAGATCTGCTTGCTGTCAGGGAATGGAATCCTAGTCCTGTTAACACAGCTGCTGGATTTGTTACAGTGTATCATAAGCTGAAAGGGGCTGCAGATGGGCCTCCAGCCATCAGTGATGGATTATTATACATGTTTGGTAAATTCTTCCCTTTATCGCGCTAGTTTACAGTGAGCTGGAAACTTGGGACAGAATTCACTGCATGAATATTTCATAAAGTAGGTTACAAGGCGCCATTACTGATCATGTTATTTCTGTATTCAGGATGCTATACGTACTCTCAACACCCTGCAGACAAATGCCAGCTTTCTGGATCAGATAAAGAGACAGCGCAGCGATCCCCAGGAACAGCTCGTTGCTATGAAAGGGTTCCTGGAGAGGAGTGGTCTGCAGGTAAGTGGCACTGTGTATCCATTAAAGGGATTGTCCAGTCAGCATAGGTCATCAGTATGTGGTCTGGGGTGTTACGACTCCTGGACCCGCACAGATCAGCTGTTCCTACAGCCTTCAGGCACCAGAATCTGTTGACTTGAACGGGGAGCGCGTGCAGCACCGATACTATTCAAATGATAGGAGTGGAGCTGCAGTTCCTCAGACCTGCCATTATAGGGTAGACAGGTTTGTTGCGTTGCACCTATTTGAATAGGGGCGATGCTGCACACGCTCCCCATCCACTAGCAGCTTCTGGCAACCTGAGACTGCATAGAACAGCTGATCTCTGTGCGGTCCAGGTATCGACCCCCTTAGATCACATTCTGATGACTTATCCTGTGTACAGGTTATCAGTATGAAAAATCTATTTTTATAATTTTCCATTATATGAAGTTCTAAACATGGAAATGGAGGTCATAGTCACTTGTGAGTGCACCATCACTTAATTCGCTGACTATAGTACTGATGGGGATACTCCTACTGTTTTGTGCGTACTTTTTCATTGCTGACGTTTGTGTATCCATGGTTACAGACTGCAAACAAACACTGCGTGTAGTCTGATACCTTTTTATGTGTCTGCAGGTTGAGGACTTGGATCAGCTGAACATAATACATGTTACTGGAACAAAGGGGAAGGTGAGAGATGGAAGACGATGCTCTGTTCAGTGGAAGGCTATAGAGTCTGCTTCAATTACACATTCTTTTACGCTATTTCTTAGCTATATCAGTTTCAGGTTAAAGCTGAATGCCACTTTATGCTACTTCCTATGCAAAGGTGACCATTCAGCTTTCCTGGCTGGAGAATCGTAAATAGTACAGGGACATATCTACTCTGTAGTGCTGCCGAACTAGACATAGGGGGTTTTATGATTGTGCAAGGTTGTAAAGTTTATATATGGCATGGTGTACCCACTACTAGCTATATAAAAGCACAAAGCCATAGGCTCATCACATCTGTAGAGGTAAGGCTCAGTTCACCTCTGTGCCGTTGTCCGTCCAGCACAGAATTGTCTTAAATCACCGGATGAAAAAGTGCCAACGTCCAACCGACCCATTAAAGTCAGTGGGGTCCTTTGGACCTTGTTCATGTCTGCTCCTTTTTATGATGTGTTTTTCTGGCTCAGGAATGCTGAAACCCGGCACATGTGAACTAAAACAAAACTGTGGAAGCTAAGCCAGCCATGCACTTTTTTAGCTATCTACTATTCCTACTTTACACACCTGCACACTCTGCCGAGAGTACATGTGTTGTGAATGGAGAGAGAGGAGTAAGCCATTGCTAGACAACTGGTGGCCCAGTCCTTTCCCAAAATCTGCTGTCAGGACACTCCTATTTACATTAGATGGTCAACCGATCCGGCTGTTGGGCATCTTTAGATTATGTGGATCAAGCAGTACATCCCTAGTTTCTTTTGTATAATCTTTCTTACTACCCTTGCGGACGTGTTAGGATTTCCTGACTTTAATTTGCTGTACATACACAAGGAACTGAAACTCTTTGCATTTTGATCTTTTTAAGGGTTCCACTTGTGCCTTCACTGAGCAGATTCTTAGAAACTGTGGCCTGAAGACTGGATTCTACAGGTATAGTTGTGTTATTAAAGGAGCATTCCACAAAACTAATATTGTGTTATACCTAGTCCAGGGCCTGCGGCGGTGAAGCAGGACTCCTCAGGTTCTTCAAAGAACACCTAGGAGGGCACCTTGGTGTCAAAATCTGCCCCATCAGGCCCTGCAATAGATGGAACGCTGTGTTGGTTTTGCTCAGGGTGTCTGCTGCAGGGGCCAGGGCTGTGGAGTCGGTACGCCAAAGCTCCGACTCCGACTCCTCAATTTCCTCCGACTCCGACATACATGGCGCATGTTTAAGAGATAACTTAATTTAAGCTTTTTATCATCCTTATGATACAATAATCAAGCTATTTAGGTAGAACATAAAATATATTTATTGGATACAACTTTAGAACACAAAAAACTTTAATAAATTGCAAATATGCAAAATGCTGCAGTAAGTGGTAAAAAAACAGTTTTCAACAAAAACAGTTTTCTCAGTCTCAGCACAATGATTCACTTGCTGACAAGCAGTCACTCTGTGTCCTCGGGCTGTGGGTGGGTCTCCAGCACAATTACAGATAAAGTCAAGCTTGTCAGTCCTCACAATCACAACACTTGTATCTTTTGCTTACTCCAGATAATGGTGCTAAACCTTATAGCTTCACTCAGAACTCAGTCCCATCATTAGATGAGGAATAGAACAGACCTTTACAGGACATTTCATCATTTTCAACATTTCATCATTTTCCCAAATTCTTATGAAAATATATTCAGCACATACTGCATTGTACTACTAACTGTACCAATTTATTATATATTTTGGGAGTCGGAGTCGGTCCATTTTATACCGACTCCGACTCCACCAAAATAGGCACCGACTCCGACTCCAACTCCACAGCCCTGGCAGGGGCGACTGTGGACACTTCTTGTCCGAGACTCTTTATCTTTTTCCTCGTCCAGTCTGTTAACCTCTTCTCTTGTTGGCTCCCTCCCAGCTCTCCACACTTGGTACAGGTCAGGGAGAGGATTCGGATCAATGGGCAGCCGATCAGCAAGGAGCTATTCAGCAAATACTTCTGGCAAGTTTACAACTGCTTGGAAGAAACCAAGGTCAGTCACTCAGGTGGATGAATATATGGCTGTTTTTAATATTTAATATGAAGAAGTTTATACCTAGTGCATTCAGTAACACAGCAAATGGCGCCCCCTGCCTATAGGAAATTTGCATCATGCTAAGATTCATGTCCTTCCTGATGCCATCCATCAGGGGTAATGGCTGAAGGCCCCCATACACATTACATGATTGGCTGGTCTTGCTGAAACTGTTGGTTTTGGTCAGCTTTGGGCTAACTGCAGGACAGATGTTGTGCCGGAAGTCTTATTGCATTGTCTGGACCTCTGAGTGTGTCTCAGATTCTGACAGCATTTCTATGACAGTGGATGGCATATTGCTGTGACATTAACATTGATCATATGGGTTTGGCTCTTGGCACCAGTCAAAGTGCTGCCAGCCGAAGTCACATCCAGCTAGGCATTTCCCATGCAATGGCTGCTTTGCATGTTAAAGGCATTGTCTGTCTCAAAAAAAACCCAAAAACTTCGGAGTCTGCTGAGAGAGCAGACAGTGTAGTAGACTGACATCTAGGGGTGTGACGCCAGAAGCCTCTTCTGTAAAGACCCGTCACTCTGCATGATGTAGTAGCTGGCACTCCCCGGTGTAGACACAAAATGCAGCATTGTTTGTACAAAAACACACATGCTCACAAAGTCCCTGTGTGAACTCCTGAAGGTCTTGGTCAAGGTTAGACTTAGTAATGAGCCTTAAAGGGGTTGTCTGGCCTCACGTGGACTTTTCATAGTAATAACCTATCCACGGGATAGGTCTTTAATATGTGAGCTGTGGGGGTGTGACACCCGGACCCTGCACAGATATGGTGTTCTGGCATCCTCCAGGCATCGGAAACTGCTCCAGTGGACGGTGAGCATGTGCAGCACCGCTCCTATACAAGTAATTACAACAACACTGCAGCACTGTCCACTGTATAGTGGTGTTTTTGGGAATTGTAGCACGACTCCAATTACTTGAATAAGAGCTGTACTCATGTCAGTGATGCTGAATTGTACAGGAAAGTTTCCACAATCTGGCATGCTTGAGCTTCGTTTGAATTTCTGCTGGGAACTCCGTTCTTCTGCCAATTTCTGACAGACACCTGGCACAGATGTGAACGTAGCCTTAGGGTCACCGCTGTGCCAACTCAGGTGCTGTCATCTCGTTTCCTTCTACTTCCATCCTGAGGTGTACAGCCTACACACTGTTCCCCTGGAGGTGCCAGGTCAGACTGTGACGTACTTTCCTGCTGATCTGCCATGTGACTGTTTTTATCACATGCTGGATTAGAGGGATCTCTGCACCAATAGTCACGTCGGATTAAATTTCAATGTTATTTGACTTTACGTGCAAATATTGTTTTATGAAATGTTAGATGCTTTACCTAGTAACATAGTAGATAACGTTGGGTAAAGTCCAGACAGTCAAGTCCAACCTATAAACCTACCATGTTGTTCCAGGGGAAGGTAAAAAACCCCATGAGACTGTCAGTTTCCCCATCTGGCTGCTGAGCCCCCCCCCCCCCCACCATTGCTAATACAAAAGGTCTGAAGCAGTTTCCTGAGCATTGCGCCCCCTAGCTGTGAACAGCTTTGCTTGGCTCATCTGCTATAAATGTGAATGAAAGGCCACAATGCTCAGCGGATCGCTCTTGCCCCTTCGTCTTAGCAGCCTCATGTACCTTGTAAATAAGGTTGTGTAAATTGTGTCCTTGTCTGATCCTTTATATTTCTTGTCTTCCTTCCTGTCCTCAGAGCGATGACGTGTGCTCCATGCCGCCTTACTTCCGCTTCCTGACGATAATGGCCTTCCACATATTTCTGCAGGAGAAGGTTTGTATGCCTAGAGGACCAAGCCTTCCTCCTTAGGGGCATCTTTTTTTGATTCCATCTCTTACCATCTCCTCCTCTCTGACACAGGTGGACCTGGCTGTGCTTGAAGTTGGAATTGGTGGAGCTTTTGACTGTACAAATATCATCAAGTAGGTGCCTGCCTATGTCCTGATCTATTTGCCAATGTATATGGAATCTTTATGTCACCTGATGGAATAATTTGGTGCAATACCTTGTGGTCAATATTCTGAAAGTGTTCGGATGCTCTTGCTTTTATGCTAATAATCTGACAGGGACCAAGTTTTCAATGTAGTTCTCCTTTTATATTTGCACTACTACCACCAATTGTTCTCATTCTTGCAGGAAGCCCATTGTTTGTGGGATTACTTCTCTTGGTATCGACCATACTGCCGTCCTGGGGGACACCATTGAGAAGATTGCCTGGCAGAAAGCTGGCATATTCAAGGTTTGGAGAATGTTTGTTTGCATTTCTTTCATCTGCCCAGTCACTCGAGACATGTTTTCCATTTTATCATAAAGGGGTCTTGTCATTAGACCCTTGTCAGATCACAGGAGGACCGATCCCCCTGGGACCCCAAGTGATCAGGAGAACTGGGGCATGGAAGTCCCCCTGCATGTGAATGAAGCGCCAGTGTGCTTGCCTGACCGATTTTTCCATTCACTTCTATGTAGCGTCTGGAGATTGTGGTCACAGAAGCTCCATAGAAGGAATGGAGCAGCGGTCAGGCAACCACACTGGTGCTTCATTCACCTAGAGGGTTTAGGGGGATTTCTGGGTCCCCATTGTCCTGATCCCGTTCTTCCAGTGATCTGACACCAATCCCCTTACCACAGTGTCTGGAATGACAAAACCCCTTTAATCTGGTCCTGACTTCTTGGGTCTCTCAGCCAGGTGTTCCAGCATTTACTGTTCCCCAACCTGCAAGCCCCCTGGATGTGTTAAGAAACAGAGCCCAAGAAATTGTGGTGAGTTTTTACCCACTTTTCAGCCTGTTCCTGTCTTCCCCCTCCCTGCCCTGCGGTCTTAGGCGTTTGTACTCACTGGTGCTCTGTTGTCACAGTGCCCCCTGTATATGTGCCCAGACTTGGCAGAGTATGAGGAGGATGGCAATGCCCTTCATCTTGGTTTGGCTGGAGATCATCAAAGAATCAATGCTTCCCTGGCACTGCAGCTGGCACAAACATGGCTCCAGCGACAAAGCTGTCAAGGTATTGCATGATTTCCAAAATGTGTACAGGTGACCACTTTTATTAATCCTTTGTCAATGAGATTCATAGAAGGATGGCTATTATCAACAATTGCTATATGAACAGTGACTACGATTAACAACCGATTATATAACAATTTCTACCTGACCCTGCAGGTTTTGGTGAAACGAAAAATCTAAGGCAGCAAGTTCCTAAAGTGAAGTGGCCTCTGCCCCTTGCGTCAGTTTTCCGACCCTCTGTTCCAATGGTACAAGGTAAGGTCTGCTAGCTAAATTTATTTCCCTGGAAGAAATAAGGGGGTTGTGTTAAAGGGGTTGTCCAGCCACAGCAAGTTGCCCCATATCCACAGGATTGAGAGTGACTTGCTGGGCTGTATATTTTGAAGCAGCTGGTCATACTGTGCTGCTCTATTCATTGAAACCGGAAATGGCGGAGATAGCTAAGCAAGCACTCTGGATAGGGGGTAATTTGCTTTGGCTGGACCAAAAAAAATATAAGGTAAAAAAAAAAAAATCACTATTTTTGACTCTACTGAGGTGTGTGCCCATAGAAGTTATAAGGGTTTATAGTGGATATTTCATGTACCAAAATTTGACACAGTCTATAAAGCTCTGCAGAATATGTTGGCGCTATACAAGTAAGAGAAATTAAAAAAAAAAAAAAAAAAAATTCTGACATATGTAAAATCACAACAGATTTATGTTGTTTGACCACTAGGTGGCAGTGATGTAACTTGTGTAATATATTTCATACTCTCTTGTTACTCTATACCTTCTCATTTGTGTAGGATTACAGCATACGATATGGCTGGGACGTACACAGGTTGTACAGCGAGGACCCATATCTTATTACATTGATGGCGCACACACCAGCAGCAGTATAAAGGCTTGTGTCAGATGGTTCCAGGAGATGGCGCTCAATGAGGAGAAAGCTGGGGAGTAAGTGCTTACAATTTCTTGATAATCTTAGCAGGGTAAAGTTAGGATTACACCATTGTATTGTAGCTCTGGCAACCTGACTATAAACCGCAGGCCTGTGTTCTGTACATTGGATTAACTTGCATTAAAGGGATATTCCAGGACTTTCATACTGATGATCTATCCTTGGGATCAGTGATCGACTGATACCTGGGACCTCCAGGTTTACCCTAAGTCATCTGGTAAATTTTTCATGATGGACCTGGGGGTTTTCCTTCCCCCTCCCCCCCCTCAAATACAAGTTTCAAATACAACTTGCCTAATAATTCTGCACACAGCGTAGAGTCCCCAGTGATCATATGTTATCTGAGGGAAAAGATAGTGTTCAGTTTCCTTGCAGCTCTACCTCAGGAGCAATGAAGCATTACACATTTCACACTGACATCAGTGGGTGCTGCTGCCCTCCTCTCTGTTAGCTGGTGAGGTTGTGTTCTTGACCATGATGATCGCTTAGCGGTTTTATTATTTTGCAGAGGCTCTGTGGTGCGGGTCCTGCTGTTCAATGCCACGGGGGACAGGGACACGGCCGCTCTTTTAAAACTTCTACAGGTGAGTGCAGAGACATCTCCATTTTATCCACTAATCTTATGTTGGTACAAGTGGAGTTTCAGGACCTGTTGCTGGCAGTGAATGTTATCTTATATCAAGAAGCTGAAAACCTGCCCGCTGACAGCGGTGTACAGATTATGGGTGCCCGTACTAGACTGGATGTGGTTATCACTAGTTGCTGGGTTCACACCTATAGAAGAATGCAGCTCCACTCAGTTTACTGGCTGAACTGAGTCTCTGCAACTTGTTGTCCATTCAAGTGGCTGGGAGCTGACCTGCAGTAACCTGGTTTGGCCACTACACGGTGAGCAGAGCTGTCTGCTTCCCTTTGCAAGATCTTTGCTTGCTGTCAGTGAATTTAGTGATTCAGTTTCCAACTTGCACAGCTGCTGGACTTTTTACCATGTATCATACTAGATAATGGCCTCAGCCTGATATCCATGACTAGACAGATACATGTTGCTTTAGGTGTATACTGAAACATAATAACAAACTCAGCTGAGTTTGGAGAGTGTCTCAGCTAGTGGATCCAAAAGGTTAATGGGGGGAAATTTATTATCCCTTGTACGCCAAAAAATGCCAACCTATTTGCAACTTTTTCATCAACTTTTTTTTTTTTTTTAATCACCCTTTTTATGTTGCATGGTGTGCGCGGTGACTCCATCAGATTTATAATCATTTACGCCAGTTTGCTGATATCTACACTGAGCTGTCGTAGACTATGGTGCAGTTATATATAGCCGTGCAAAGGGTGTGCATCATCATAAATGAAGTGCACTGACTGCTGGTGTAAGACATATGAAGACTAGCATTGAAAACGCCAGGTTTCATTAATCTCCCCCAATGGTTTTATTCACTGACAGTGAGCATAGATTGTGAAGGCAGATTTACCCTATAAAGTATATTCTACGATGGTTGAGCTGTGTTCACACAGAGCTGTAGTGGGCAGAGTCTATACTGTATATAAGTGGCAGCTATGGTAATCATATTCTGCATGTACAGGTCCTGTACTTAAACATTTTTATTCTTTCAGCCCTGCCATTTTGACTATGCCATCTTCTGTCCCAACATCAGTGAGGTGTCCGGGGTGGACATTGCAGGTAAGGAGAATTGCTGTGTCATTTTAGTCAGTACAAGGCTATGGAAGAGTACCACTGGGGAAGGCGTTCCTCACTGCGCAGCGATGACACTGAGCTGTAAGGCCCGCCCTTCTGACAATGGAGGGATAAAGGTGGCGAAACTAACAGCAGTGATATCTCTGGCATCTGGGTGCATACCAGCAAAGCTGTCCGCTTTCTAGCGGTATATAATTCCACCCATGTCCGAGGGCCTGATAGGTCCTCTTTTAAGCTACAATATTGACTTATTACTAAACTTATTAAAGGTGTTCTCTAGCTTTACAAAAGCATGACTTCTGTAGTCCAGAAACTGTCCATGGATTTCTGGAGTTGCAGCCCAGAAGTTATCAGTAAGGCAATACCAAAAGCAACCTGTGGTACTGTTTTTGGAATAAAGCCGGCATGTTTTTCTAATCCTGGACAGCCCCTTTAATATTTGCATACCATACTGATATTGTGGCCATCTCTCCTTCAGTGCAGGAGTGGCACGGGGAAAGTAAGGGTTGAAGGGGAAGGAAATGGGGTTACTGTGAAGGGGCCAACTATACAAAAAAGAGAGAGCGTGGATGGTATTGACAAATGGTATATGAAGTGCAGGGTCTTAACACAACACAAGTAGTAACACAATTTTTATATAGAGCCAACATATTCCGCAGCACTGTACAACTTGTAGTGTTCAAGTACTTACAAAAAAGATAAATTACAAAGCAATAATCAATTCACACACTGGGACTGAGGGCCCTGCTCGCAAGAGCTTACAATCTATGAGGTAGAGGGGGTGAAACAGGAGGTAGCAGGGGCGGCATCGGAGGTAGCATTGCTTATACAATGGTCAGACAATTCTGTAATAGAGGTTATTGTCATTACACATATATAGAGCTGTAGGAGCCGTCACCAGTCGTGTCCTTTAACGGGCAGATGGTGCCTGGACATATAAAGTTAGTCTGATACGGCATCATATCCTGTGAGGTAATGTTGGAGCATAAACAGAGGAGGGGACGTTTTACGGATTCTAACTATGGAAGGGTTTACGTTAGGAATTGTGATAGGCCTGTCTGAAAAGATATGTCTTTAGTTTACGCTTGAAGCTGTGGAAATTGGGGGTTAATCTGATAGTCCGGGATAGAGCATTCCAGAGAACTGGTGCAACTCGGGAGAAGTCTTGTATACGAGCGTGGGAGGTTCTGATAATAGAGGATGTTAGTCTTAGGTCATTGAGTGAATGCAGAGTATGGGTTGGGTGAGATATAGATAGAGATATCTCTCTCTCTCTCTCTCTCTCTCTCTCTCCATCTATCTATCTATCTATCTATCTATCTATCTATATATATATATATATATATATATATATCATTTTTTTTTTTTATTTCTTTTTTTTTTAACTTTAACATTTTCAATATCACAGATACATTGATACTTAATATAAAATAACAGGTGGAAAGGCCTCTCCACATCTACATTGTTTTTGGCGATCACTCAAAATGAGATGACCCCTGTCAAGAGATGGCTCTGTTACAGGACAGATATTGATATGCCAAGGCGCCATTATGTTTACTTTGCCTCTCCCCCGTGAGAGATAAAATAAAGTCGGTGTGTGCCTTTAACGCCTGTTGTTTTCTACTCCGTGTTTACCGCCACGTAAATGTTCCTTTAATTATTTACCAGACGTTCCCTGGACTTCCCAGCGCTCTGTGTCCCTTGTAACCTGCACTGCTAAACATTGTCTGGTCCAACGGTTAGGAAGTAAATCAGACACTTGGCAAAAAGTGAGGACATTCCTGGGCTATGTATGAAGTACTGCTGCCAAAATCCGAGCAGAAACTGATCTTGTCTCTGTCTGTCCAGAGAGCCTATGCAGTGGAGCATAGTGAGGCTACAGAGCGGGGTCTCCACATCCCGGGGATGCTTCCTAGAATTGGGTTTAGATACTGTAGTTCCTGTGTACACTGAAAATCTGTATCTGGTGGAGACAAGTCTGATACAGATGTCAGACTGATATTAGCACCTACTATGTGAATATTTCTGAAAGTTCTTGGTATTGGAGATAAAAGTAGGATCGGCGGGATGATGAGTTCCTTTTAAAGCTAGCCATGCATACATTATAAATGTTGGCTGACCATACTGATTTTTGCGTGAGTAACCAACTACCATGTGGTGTGGCGTTTTACAGTCCCTGCAAAGTGGATGGGGTTATAGCGAATCCCATCGAAACATTGCAGGAAAATACGTGTTGCGGACATGCAGCGGTTTTGGAAATCTCATCATGTCAATTATACCTGATGAAATGCTGGCGGTTTCACTATAGGTAAAATTGAAGCAGAAAGTCTGCAGAGGAAAACTTTCTAATTCTCTGCCTGCCCCCCCCCCCCCCCACAGTATGTGATGTGTAGGTGTCCAACGCCCATACCCCACACAGATTATCTGCACTAGAAGCCTTCAGGTGCCAGAAGCCACTAGTGGATATGCAACACTGCCCCATTCAAGTATTAGGAGAGGCTCTGCAGTTCTCCGCAGCCTGCACTATGCATTGCATGCACCACCCATCCACTAGCAGCTTCCAGCACCCAGGGAGACAGCTAGAACAGAAGATCTGTGCAGGGTCCAGGTGTCAGACCCCAACAAATCACTTACATCATTAATATGGAAACTCTTAAAGGGGTTTTCCATCCTCAAATCATTTATGGTGTCACCCCGACTGTAACCTCCCTCCACAGGAGATGTGCATTTTAGCATGTTCAGTCTTTGCTCCTGCAGGAAAGAAGTCCCTGTAGAAATAATCTTGCGTGTTTGGCTGTTTATGTTTGTGAACATGGCC
Organism: Leptodactylus fallax; assembly: GCA_947044405.1. Lineage (NCBI taxonomy): Eukaryota > Metazoa > Chordata > Amphibia > Anura > Leptodactylidae > Leptodactylus > Leptodactylus fallax. The sequence continues at coordinate 1,827,302 of CAMRHE010000121.1, read as the reverse complement.
AACGTTCATCACCCCATTGAACAATTTTCCATTTGTCATCTTCCTGCTGATGGCTCACTCTTTTGACCACTGTAAGGTGAACGGGGTCTCCTGGCTATACTTAGCGCTTACGTCAGATGTGTTCACAAAAAGTGGTTTGTGTGTTTCTGGAGTGGTTGGCATGGTGAGGAATACTGGGAGGGGGGTGCTCAAGAGATGTATTGGGGAGTATCGGACAGACTGGAAGCGCTGCCGACTACTCTTTACCTGTTTGCACAGTTTAACCCCTTATATGCTGTGATCAGTGATTATAGCATATAAAGTGGTTGGGAAAAGCCCCTTCTCTCGCCCCCTCACCACCATGAGATTGCAGGGGTCCAAGAAATTGTGTGGCAGTCTCAAGGCTGTCATGTACAGATGCCTATTAGGCCCTGTTTCTAATGGAGCCTTATGGGAATCTGCTACAACATACAGTAGTACTGCAGTCCAGAAGTCTGAGCTGCTAAAAAAAAAATATTTATCCCGCACAGTGAATGCTATTAAAAATCATTTTTGGCCACCCTAGGTTTCCCAAGAAGGGATAAAAAGTTGTACATGCCAGAAATTCCTGGACAACCACTTTAATGCTGTTTGTCATCTATGCGTCCTCTACAATCTTCTGTATTTCCTTTCCTCAGATCAGCAGAATTACAACGTGACTCTGGAGAATGTCCTCACTCGATGTCTGGAGAACCAGAAGAAGTGGAACCTCCTGATGGAGGAGAGAAGCTGCTCTGACCCTTGGAGCTCCTCCCTGCCGGTAGATACTCTAATTAAGGACAGCCCACGCGGTGCGCCCCTGCTCCTCGCCCCTTCTTCAGAGAGGCTTTTAAACTGCAACTCCCTGGTGTTCCCCTGTATCTCTCATGCTCTCCAGTGGGCCACCCAGGGTAGGGACCCTGACTTCCCATGTCTGGACACCAATCTCCTTCACCACCATCCCGTTGCCAGCTCTGGCTCAGTACTGCTGCGGGAAGCTGCTCACATTCAGATTCTCATCACCGGAAGTCTGCATCTAGTCGGGGGCGCTCTGAAACTGATCGATCAGTCCCTTACTGAATGACGGGCATGGTTTATTTAGTCTAATAGTATATAACGTTTACTTGAACGGTGGATGTTCCTGCTGCCTGATATGGGATGGGGCTTCTTTTTTTTTTTTTATAATATCTAGACATTTCGGACAAAAAAAACTGGTTATTCCCCGCTCATGCTGGGATCATTGAGACACTTACCTCTGGACCATCTTTCACAAGGGCTGCTATTTTACATATGTCCCAAGTAACAGAAAATTATAGTAATATTGACACCTTCTCTGTATATAGGTGGTAGATATTTGGTTAAAGTTTTTTTTTTTTCTCTTCTATTTTTTATTCCTTTCTTGCAGAAAATATTTATTAACATTGCTTATGTGTTGAGTTTTTCTTTGTTTACTTCGCTGTGATTCTGCATTTATTCCAGTAGGTGTCGCTTATGCAATAAGGTAAATTAGTAAGGGGTGTAAACTTTTGCCCATTCTGTACTGTTTAAGAACTAGGTAAGGGTTTTTTTGTTTTTTTTTAAAGAATACATACATACATACATACATGGCATGACCCTGTACAGACTATGGATTATACTGTATGCAGGCCATACACATTAGATGATTATGGGCCAAACCCACTGACAATATATGGTGAATTTCAAGGGTCCAATCTCCAAAACCCCACCTCCATCCCCTTTTTCTAGGGAAGATGAGCCTCTGCCAGTACTTTTGGTTCCGTCATACTTTTTTGGTACACCTACACACTTGGTCAAACACAGTAACAAAGAGGAGCTCAGGAGGAATAGCTGTCACCTAAAAAGCTACTAGTAAGGACTCTTACAGACATGCAGCAGCTCTTTCCACTGCAAAATTGCTGCAGCAAAAAAACACCCATAATTGGATTTTTATTAACACCCTGGACCCTTGTGGATCAGCTGATTGAAGCGGCAGTGGTATTCCCTGTGCTGCACAGGCCATATGACATCATGTTCATCAGTCACATGGCCTGATCACTGTTCAATTCCATTCAAGTGAATGGGACTGAGTTGCAATACCAGATGCAACCACTATGCAAAGTATGGTGCTGTGTTTGGTAAGTTCTTAATTAAGACTGTAACCTTTTCAACCAGCTGATCTGTAGAGGGTCATGGGTGTTGGACCTGCACAGATCTTCAATGGATGACCTACCCTAAGAATAGATATTGAATTATTTAGCGTGGAACATGAACTTGGAAAGGATTTTTCAGTGGCCACCACTCCCTATGCAAAGGGGCACTGCCAAAATAGGTACAAAGCTGTTTCCTTTTTTAAAGGGTACCAGGGCACGCAGCCTAGTGGGCGTAGTGTACCCCCTATGAAGTACTAAAGCATTGCTTTATGGGCCCGCTTGTATAACTAGGCTGAGTTGACACCTGGCAGAATTTTGTTACTGCCCTGTGAGTGGGGATTGCAGACGGCCATGCATATGACTAGAACAGAGTTTCTGCCGCTATATCCGTAGTGTAGCCGTTGGTATCTTCTAATCTGATGTTTTACTGGTTCCACAACATCAGCGATTGTTCCATGGAAAAGAATTTGCCACCTGCAGTCTACAGAGGAAATGGTTATCTCATGACTGACTGCGCGCTATAAACCTCTACCTGTTTACTCCGCTTATTCCATTCTTGTAGGTCCAGTGAAAAAAAAACTCCACTTGATAATGTGTGTACAATGTTCAATTAGATCTAACTTTCTCCAGCGCTACAGCCATCTACATAATATGTAAGGAAAATGGGAAATTGATGATGTTTTGCTGGGAGGCGGCTTGAGCCAGCAGAAATCTTCCACTACTATATTTGCAATGAAAGCCACGCAAGATTAAGGCTGAGGCCCCACAGTGCGGAAATGCAGCTTCTTTTGTTGCAGATTTTGCTGTGTTTTTTTTTGCCAAACCTAGTAGTGGCTACACAAGGAATGAGAAATATATAGGAAGCGCTCTATACCTATATTCGCTGAACCCACTACTGAGTTTGGCTCAAAAAACCACAACAAAAAAAAGCAGCGTTTCTGCAATGTGGGGCCTAAGCCTGAAGGGTTTTTCCATATGAGTCATTATTACCGGATAAGTCGTGCCTGACAGAGGCGCGTGGCTTGGTACAGAGTGCCCCTTCTCATAAATGAGGTGCACCCTCTGCCGATATAGTGGATATGAAGGCTACAGATAAATACCCCAGTCTTCATAAATCTCCCCTATTGAGTTCCACACACCATCCCATATTGATGATCACTTCTATATTTAGGTCATCCATATGAACAAAACTCAGAAAACTCCTTCAAATCCTGCCCTGTTACTGCAGTTGTACTGTTAAGGTACGTGTAGGCAATATTATGGGTGGAAATAAATTGGGTGGGGAGGGGGTCAGTCTCCACACTGTTGCTCTTAGATCCAACACCCAGAACCTCCCCCCAGATCAGCTTATTTCAGCAGCGCCCTGCCTCCGCTTCACAGGCCATGTGAAGTCACCGGTCATATGACCTGTTTGTATCTCAGTCCCATTCAAGTGAATCGTCCTGAACTGTAATTCTGCGCTTTGTATTCAGTGACAAGTTTGCAGCATTCATCTCAACGCTGTGGTCTCTTCAGCCTGATAGGTTATCAATATTAGTCTTGGAAAGCCCCTTTAACAACAATTTACTTGTAGAGAATTGACCGGCAAAATTACATCCATCTCTTCTTGCCCCTCCCTCATGATTTTGGACAGGTTGATGGAGATGGAGTCGGAAAAAAGTTAGAGAGTCTGACTTCAAAATAAAATTAATTCTTTTTAATTACATGATACAATTATTAACATTGTATAATTTATTAGATATCTAGTTTGTTACATGTTTACTTTCATAGGAATTCAATTGCTGGCATTTCCATCCATTAGAGGATCTTTTCAGAATTCGTAGTCGTAGTCAGGCTGTGGAATAACAGAGGCGATTATGGTTTGGCCTACTGATTATATATACTGATATATGATTATTACAATGTTGTCCCTATAGGTGTATCAATGTTAGGAAGTGGGAAAAAGCGAATATACTCATAGTCTATAAGAAAAAGTGATGGGGGCACTAAGACCTGCGGTTCTTGGTTATGGATGTGAGGTCAAGCAGCCCCAGCAATGTGCTTCAATGTTATCTTTGCCCTCAGTCTTTTGGTCGATATATGAGACTGCTGGAGACATGTCATGAGCTGACCATGTGAAATGGGTATTGAATGTATTATTCCTATAAATTAAGGATTAATAACCCCCCCCCCCCCCCAGCATTCCAGTAGGTTAACATATGGAGCTAAATATTTTCTGTATATAACTCTCTTCCTTTCAGCTCTGTCCTTGGAAGTTAGTGCAAACCTCGAGGCCTTCCTGTGCTGTGTATTGTGAGGAAGCCGCGGTTTGGCCTTGTGCCCAGCTCGGAGCACCGCCTGCTGCCTCGATTGAGCCGTGACCCTCGCACATGGCGCCATGGGGACCCCCTTTGTTGTCAATGAGCCTGAAGGGGAAACATAACTATTTTGTTTAAAAATTCTTCTGTCTGACGCAGCTGAAAATTTAATTCTGATAACGGCTCGTCCTAATCTGCTTTTTTCTTTATTTTTGACCCCTCCGTTGAGTCGCCCCACGTAGACGTAGAGTCTGCGCCAGATGGAAAATTCCACCTCCTGTTACGTGAGTCTTCTAAATAAGACGCCGTTTCCCAGCCAAGATATGGAATCAAAGTAGAATTTGCGCTGGAGAAGACTATGGCCATATTTGTTCCATATTTAATAATAATAATAAATTTTATTTATATATCGCCAACATATTCTGTAGCACTGCACAATTTGTAGGTTACATTACAAAGAAATAGTCAATTCACACACTGGGACTGAGGGCCCTGCTCGCAAGAGCTTACAATCTATGAATATTTAGTCTGATAGGAATCAATCACTGGCTTGTTACTGAATTAGAGGATCTTTATTGGTTCTGTCTGACTATGGTTGTCAGCCATTTATGAAGAAGTCAGAGTCGGGCTGGTTGTACTTGGCATAGATTTCACTTCTGGCACACAGGCCCATCCATGGTGCTCCAGAATTACAAAGAGGCTCTGTCCTAATAATAAGTTTATTCATAGAAGACGGGAGATGTCTTTAAGTATCCCCATTTAAAGGGGAAGTCTGGTTGATAAAACTCATTTGCAAATACCTTATTAAATAATTCAGTTATAGAGATATTAGAAGGGTGGACCCTTATTATCCAGAGAGATAACATCTCTTGCTTTGGAGGATCTGACCTTACACAGACAGTCCACTGATTTCAAGTGAAAATGTGTAATATATAATTTTCCCTTTGGTGGCACTACAGGGAAATTGCTGGGGATGACAGTATTCAAGTGAATAGAACTGAGCTGCAATACCATCCCCAGCCTAAGAACAAGAGTGGCACTGTTTCTGGAAGAAAGCAGTCATGTTTTTTATTTAATCTCTTACAAATAATTTGCTTTACTTATCACCAATTTACAATGAATTGCATCATGGTTACAGCACTCACGATTTTTTAGGATACTGTGCTCAAATCGACTAGTTTTACCTGCGTATTTGATTTGGAGATTTGCACTTTAGGTCTCAAGCTGTTGGGGATTTGCCTGTACTATTGAATGGTGTTTGGAGCTACCATCAGAATTGTAAATGCAGCTCTGAACTGTCGTTTAGGATCAGCAGAATTGCGAATACAGCTCTGAGCTGTAACAGGATCAGCAGAATTGTGAATACAGCTCTAGGTTCTAATTTGGGATCAGTAGACATGTGAATGCATCTCTGGGTTGCAGTTTAGAGACAGCAGAATTGTGAATGCAGCTCTGAACTGTAGTTTAGGATCAGCAGAATTGCGAATACAGCTCTAGGCTCTAATTCGTGATCAGTAGACTTGTGAATGCAGCTCTGATCTGTAGTTTAAGGACAGCAGAATTGTTAATGCAGCGCTGGGCTGTAGCTTGGGATCAGCAGACATGTTAATACTGCTCCAGGCTGTAAGGCTGTTTGGAGACGACCGTGCTGCACCTGGCCTGCCGTGAATTAAAAGCACGGGCTGCACACGGGGGACACAGGGATGTCCCCATGAAATACACGGATAGCACACTGACCCACACCACGATTGTCTGCAAGGGGCCTTACTCAGGATCTGTAGAAGTGTGAATGTTTTGTGCTGTGGCTTGGGCGGAGGGCAGGAGGGAGGCCCCCCCCCGCCCCCAACCCAAAAAAGAGAAAGTCCACGACCCCAGAGTGTTATTATTCATGTATTGATGTGCAATTTAATGACTGTCTGATGTTCATGGTGACTTTTGCGCCACATATTATTTTTTTTTTTTTTTTTTAATAAAAAAAAAAAATTTTTTCGTTTATTTTTTTTTCCTTAAAACTCTTTATAGAGGCCTATAAAAGTACAATTGAATTGCGCCAAGAACAAAGGATCAAAGCCTTACAGCGCTAGGAAGGAAATCTCTGCTGTGAAGGATCCACATTCTTAATGTATTATTAACTCTATCAATGCCTGGGGCATCAGCATGTGTCTGCAGTTACATATTCATACAACAGGGAAAAAAGCGACATGACCTACCTGCAGGCGGATTCCTCCTTGAAAACCCATTAAAATCAATGGGAGGCGGAAAAAATGCATCATGGTTTTTTTACGTGATTTTTTGCAAAAACCACATCAAAAACCAGTAGTTTTTTAAGGAAAATTTCCAGGTCCATACAATGGCTGGAGTGAAAAAAATTTTTTGGGTCACCACTGAGAGTCCCAGCAATCCGATCCTAGAATTAAGATATTTATTCCCAATCCTACGGATGTCATTAGTGTGAAAACCCCTTTAATCTTTGCTATGGGGGTCTCCTTACCCCTTATGAACACCCCAGACTAGTAACTTATTCTGCAGTATGCAGACCCTGTTAAGGGGGTTGTGAAAGATTAAAAAAAAAAAACATGGACGCCTTTTTTCCAAGAACAGTGCCACACCTGTCCACAGGTTGCTTTTGGTATGGCAGCTTAGCACTGTTTATTTCAAAGCAGCTGAGATGCAATACCAGACATAAACTGTAGACCGGTGTGGTGCTGTTTCTGTAAGGATGCAGCCATGTGTTTCTAGCCCAGGACAACCCCTTTAAATACCTTGTCAGCCTATTTTTAATAGTAGGATCCCCTTCAAGTATTCAATTCTTCTGCAGCACCTCCACAGGGGAAATGAAGAATTACACATTTCCCACTAAAATCTATAGTCAGTCTATGTATGTTGGGTCGTCCAGAGTGAGTGATGGCCTTTGTAGTCGCTGTACACTTTGTCTAGTGGCGGAGGATCCTGTACAGTGAGCCCAGTCTATTAATCCAGAATTTCCTAATATCGTTTTATGGAAATTTCAGGTATTTGTGGTTTCAGAGGAAAATGTATGAATGGAGATATAGGTTACATGCACACGACTGTGTGTATGTGCCCGGTACGATGGCATATGGATGCCGCTCATGTCTCCATGGACCCGTTCACTTTATCTAGTGAGCCTGGGCTGTAAAACGGATAAGTATAGGACCTGTCCTGAGGTTTGCCCTGGGGTTACAGTCGCCTGTGATAATACATGGGTATGTGTATGGGGCCATAGAGACGAATGTGTCAGTATTCTACAGTAGCTGTGAAAAACATGGCTAGCACACTGACAAAGCACACATGTACATAGACACTGAGAAGAACAGATCTTGGAGGACCTGGGAGGTCGCAAGACAGAAAGATAACCCATGTGAAGACTTGTCGGCTGCTTCTGGGTTATCACCTTGTCATCCGTAGACTCTTCCCATAAACAGATGTCTAAATCAGACAATTCCTTTAATTTTCCCCTTTACTATATAGACATATACTCTCCTGCAATGAGTTCAGGAAATTTAGCAGCGTGACAACAGGACAGGAGCTGACTCTATCAGATTTTATAGACCTAACACAATTACTTTGAAGAGACATTCCAGGATATGAGCTTCTCAAGTCAATGGGGATAAAATCTTAAGAATGAGGCGCCACGTTGAGGCCGCTAGGACCCAGACTGCTCTGGGAGATGTCTCTGTCCGAGTCCCGACTTCACCACACGAGCCGCTGAGGCTGAGTCAGCTATCAGTAAAAGTGCTGGACAGCAAAACAATGCGGCACCAGGCCCCGTGTACTGTGCCATGACTTCACTCGGAGGCCACAGCCAAAACACAGACTTGGCTGGACCGTGTCATGTGATGCGTGCGGAAAGCTACAATAACAGCGATTGCAATAACAATCTGTATTAAAGCCGGCTATGGCGTCTTGTTGATGGAACCGATCCTTAGTGACTTTTATTCCATCTTGGTTTGCAGATTTTAGATATACCAAACACCTCATAGTTTTCAAGATCTCTGCTTGCTGCCAGTAAATGGTTCCACCATGTATCCATCCAGATGCTGAAAACCAAATACTTCTCACAGCTGAGGGTTTGCTACCTTCAGTCTAGGCAGTTCTATGTGAGCTCGGCATCCTGTACACTACACTGACAGAGGCACTGTTATGGTAATGTTCACATTGCGGAATTTTTCCTAGCTGAAAAAAATCAGTTTCATGAATTTGAAGCTGACTTTTTCATTTTGACCAAATTCCGTGTCCAATTCCTCTCTGGCCAGGCGTAATTTTCTGCCTTCCATTTACTTCAATGGGAGATATCAGGTTAAAGTCGCCTGAAGATTGAGCATGACGCTTATTTTTTCCACTACCTGAATAAAATGAAATCCACAGTGGCTGCTCAGGCAGAATTTGGAGCTGATTTTGAGACGGAATCCACCTCAAATTCATTGCCAACTTCCACAGTGTGAACATACCCTTAGTCATCACAAGGATACGGGACCCCAGAGATCAGGGGTCTCCTGTTGACCACTTACTGACTGGCAGCAGAGGTGTCACTAGGACATAAGATCTTTATCCTAGTGCTCTGAATGTTCCCCGTCCACATAATCTACTGTATTGGTGGATTACTGTGGCAGGACATGGGAGTCTATGGCTTTTTGCTCCTCTGTTCTCACCCAAACACCACACCCCAGAAAACCTGAAGCCTGTGAGGTAGTGGATTGCTGTCATCACACTGCCAGAGCCAGGCCACAAGAAGGCCTGTACTGCGTCACAGAAAGCAGCAGGGAATGGGAATGAGGGAAGTATTTCTTTTTTTTTTTTTTTTTCTTTCTATACTGTGTGTGTGGCCACTGAGGGGACATGATACTCTGTGGGGAACACTGAGGGGGCATTTTACCAAGTGGGGGAGCACTGAGGGAACATTATACTGTGTAGGGCCACTGAGGGGGCATTATACTGTGTGGAGAGACACTGAGGAGGCATACTGTATGGGGCTCTGAGGAGGCATTATACTGTGTGGAGGGCTACTGAGGGGGCATTATATTGTATAGGGGGCTCTGAGGGGGCATTATACTGTGTGGAGAGACACTGAGGAGGCATTATACTGTGTGGAGAGCTACTGAGGGGGCATTATACTGTATAGGGGTCTCTGAGGGGGCATTATACTGTGGGGGCAGAAATGCCAAATCTGCTCCTGTACACTGATAGGTCTTAGGCTACATTGACACCATGTTTGGATGTACTATTGGCAGTATAAAGCCAGCATGCGCCACCTGTAGAAGTTTATGGGGTCATACTGTTCCTCAGTTTGATGTGGAGACACATAGTTTTTATTTTTGCCAGTTTTATAGTCTGATACTGCTTCGCCTGCTAGATTATGGAAGTTTTCCTAGAAACATATTCTCTATTGTTCTGTGATAGGGGATAAGTGTCCATAACGTACAACCCCTGTACCTGAAGCTGAAAATCCATCTCATCTCTGCTTCAGGGATTTTAGTAGTGAATTGGGAATGAGTGATCAGTGCAGCTAAAGAGGAGGGGATCTGATAACTGGAGAAAGAGGTATTTATCTGCAATAAGGTAAATTACAAAGTTTCTTACCTTTGCTTGTACTATTAGTTTATGGCCAAGTTAAAAAACAGCGATTCCTTAATGAAAAGGGACGGAAAAGTGGAAAACGCCTTGAAGTAATTAGATCTCAATCTCAATTATTTCAGTGTTGTACAAGTTCAGTTAATGGGAGGAAGTTTTATCTCTGGGGACAGTCAGTAAGCAGTTCCACTTCCACAGTGTGCTCGCATGACATCTCCGAGCTGTGCAGCCTTACTATATGTTTAGTCTTTCTCCGTGTTTGAAGATTCCTATGTACACAGTAGGTGATGTAGGTGTCTTACAGTCACTGAATGCCTATGTCTGCTCGGCTTCCACCGTCAGTCCTTGGCTTCAACGGCAATGACCAAGTGTCTGGGACTCAGCTTCAGCAAATAAAGTTATTGAACTCTGAAATAGAGCAATGTCTAGGACTGAGAATGCCAGGTATGGGACTATAAATGTTAGAAGCCCAGGGCCCCAAACCTGCAATACTTGCCAACTCTCCAGACATGTTCGGAAGGCTCCTGCAAAAGAGTGGGTGACCATCCAGAGTCCTGGAAGAGTGGGTGAATCTCTTGTACCTGGTGGAATATTCCTGTATCCGCCAGGCTCTGGGTCATATTTTACATGAAATGTAAGCGCTAGTGATGTTGCAAAAAAGGGCATAACCGGTACCTTGCATGTCCACCTCACAATAAGGGACGCAACACACCAAAAGGTGGAGGGTACACCAAAACGGATGGGATTTTGAAAAAGAGGATGCGGGAAAGTTTCACAGTATGTGCCTGCAGCCACCCTTGGGCGAAGCTTAGGAACTCATTGCATACTGTTTTACATACACCCCCTAGTGGGGACTTCAGACCATATGTAGACTTCAGTATTTTATCAATTAACCCAATGGGGTCCATTTACTAAAACCCTACGCCAGTGGCGTAAGAAAAAGTTTATGACTTTTTAAACAGGACTTGCTCCAAAAATTTTACGCCACTATGGCCACTTTCCAAAAAGGAGTCATGGTGGGGTGGGCATCATGCTGTGGGTGTGGCCATTGGCCTAACCAGATTCATCATCATTTACGTCAGTATTCTGATGATGTAAATGATGTCTGAAACCTATGCCAGCTATCAGCCTGGCTTGGCAGGGAGAGCCGACTCATAAATAAGGCTAATCCTCCGGACCCCTTGTCTATTCATGGGGTTCGGAGCTCTGTATATGGATATGTCAAGAAATTATTAAGTTGCTTAGGGCCTATGTAGAATTTTAAAAAATAGTTCAAGGGTGGGCATTCATGTGTGTAAATTCAGTTGCAGTACCCACTTATAGTCCATAGATGGTGCTGTATGTAGAGGATCTATCCGTATATAATTGACTTTACTACTGCTAAGTTCTTGACATTAGAGGGAGGACGACTTGCAGGGACCAAAAAAGGGTTCCTCATAAGTTCCCCCATGTCCATAGGACTTTGGGTACTGCACTAAAGCCCAAATGGCCAGAAATGTGGGAAATAATGATTCGTGCCCTCTATAGGATACTACTTCTCAGGATGTATATGAGAGATACGTGACGTCTGCTGTATACAGGAATGAAATTGTATATCTTGATAGTAGTGACCTTGGGTTGGGCATTTCCTGGCAGACGAGAGAAAGAACATGAAGGAAAGAAAGTGCCTATTATTTCCCGAGCTGGCAGAGCGGGCAGGGGGCATTATTACTATTATACACGGGTAACAATTAGAAAATAACACGATAAACATCTGCAGAAACGATTGACCGCGTTGATTGAAATCTGCAGGAGGTCATAAGGGGACGTGTCAGCCTGCACGTGGCGTCTATACATCTGTGCGGTTCAAAGACAATCTATATAAACACATATATAATAAATAACCTAAGCTAACTCTTCCTGTCACTAGTTACAATTGTTTTTCTTACAAAGGTTTACATAAGGGATATAAGAAAAAAAGGAATTGTTCTTGACTATAAGGGGCAGCCCTAAGGGGTACCAGCATGCAAGTTATCCATGGGGGGATTATGGGGTTAAAAACACTGAGTTTTTTCAGTTGTTAATGTGGGTACTCTGCTAGGGCAAGTTGCTGGCACTATTGTGTTCAGTGGGCACTGAGCTGGTAATAATGGCTCTATTAATAGGGCTAACCTGATGGCACTGTCTTCAGGATCATCCTGGCTGTCATTATATGATTATGGTGTTTGGGTACTATGGAGTGGTATTATTTACTAGGACGATATGGCAGCATTATCTATATACCCTGTATGGGGACGTAATTCATTGACTTTATAGTGAGGATACTTGGGGTATCGAGTGCTTGTATATCTGTATTTGTATGTGTGGGTGCACACATATACATAACCATACCTGTGTACCCCAAATGTTGTGTACATCCCTGACATCATGCTCAAACTTGAATTCCATTACTGACACCTATTGCAGCCAAGCAGGGTGAGAATATTGGAGGGGCCCAGTTGTCAGCATTCAGGGGCTTCCATCTCTTGTTAGGACTGACCCTTTTGGGATAATTTACAGACTTGGACTTCAATGTGAATTTATGGTGGTATTATTTAAGCATTCCATATATACATAGAAGAAGGCCTCTCATGATTCTGCCGAGTCTTGCTACCTACACCCTTTTTATGATCCTTGGGTCAATTCTCCACCAACCTGAGCGGGTACCTCTCCCTCTGCCATGTGATCTTCTGCTGGTCTCATGCATTCAAGAGATACAAATGCCATGTGCTGTCCATTCTGTTTTTTCATGAACCCATACACAAGGACGGTTGAGTGCATGTAGCCTTAATGCCGGGGCCCCACGTTGGATTCTGGCTAATCCCAGCCACACATTGCAGAAAAAAAAATCTGTGATTTCCAAAATGCTGGCATTTTACGCTTAGGTATAATCGAAGCAGAAAGTCCTGAGAGAAAAACTGTGGACTTTCTTTGGAAAAATGCTGCATTAAAATACAAGATGCGTGGTCTTTTCTTCAGCGTTTTACAGCTGCGGCTTGCTATGTTGGGCTTTAGCCTAAAGGGGTTTTCTGGCCAAAAATCAAATTTACATATTGATGACCTATGTACAGGGTAGATCACCAGTATGTGATCGGTCAGGGTCAAACATCTGGTCCCCTCACAGATCATACCCAAGCTTTACCTGCTGAAATTGCTGAGAATGGTAGTGAGCAAGGGTAGAGCAGCAATGGAACTATGGAAAGCTCGTCCCACTGTATGACAAGTGGACTAGTCAGGACCAAGTCCCTACTGCCTTGAGACACTGAAGCCACTTGGACAGGAGCAAGAAAGACCCTGAGGGAATTTATTGTCTACGCTAGTTTTCTGGGTGTAAATTTGGTGCATCTTTGGCACACGGCCCTTTCTTTTTGAAAAAGTGGGCAGAGCAGGGTGGAGAGTGCACCTTGCACCAGCTGGGCACTTTATTAAGATTGGTGTACAGAATGCCAGTCTTAACAAATTCCCCCCACTGTGTCCTGTGAGATGCTCATGGAGTGACCTAGGAGTATATAGTTGTCAGTCAGCTTGACTTGTGAAGCCACAGAATGAAAGGCCAATGTTTGAGAGTGCACAAGCTGAGGCCTAGGATGGAGCTTGGAATTTGCTGTCACACCACCTGCGAACGTGCTGCCAAATGAGAAGAAGAGGTACACGGAGAGGCTGTAAAATAGGCTAAACTGAACTGTTTGCATGGTGGCATGGTCATCTGCTGTGAGGACTATATCTTTGCCAGTGATTGGGCATTGACCCTGTGGATTACAAGTGTTTTGGCATCAGCCTATTTCAGTACAACTGTTTCTATGGGCAAAGTCCTATTGGATTAAGTTCTGCTAAGAGACTATGTTGCTTCCAAGAGACTGTTCTGATCTGTCATGTGCCTCTGTAAAGATGTGTGACCGATAAGAAGCATGATCTCATTAGGAGGAGACTTTCAGAAACCGCTAAACTAATTGTCTCTATTAAGACTCTTGTAAACAATAAGCTTCCTATAATGCCTCCTATAAGGGTGTATTTAGATGAAGTTTTTTGACTGGGATTTTGGCGCTTTTTTATCACCAAAAATGACAAAAAATGCTCAAACCGTTTTTCTGTTGCAGGTCCGCAGGCTGATGGTTGCTATAACATTTGGCTCATGTACTGAGGATGGCTCAGGTTATATTCCATACCACGGACAGCCTTAAAAAATGTGGGCACATAGCCAAGGATATTTTGTATTGACAGAGAGATGGATAGATAGACAGATAATTATGATGAAATAGATAGATAGATAGATAGATAGATAGATAGATAGACAAAATGATAGATACATATGAGATAGATAGATAGATAGATAGATAGATAGATAGATAGATAGATAGCACGGGTTTATTTAATTGGAACGGAGAATGTATCCCAGTTTCCCATTTTGCCCCTGGGCTATTTTAAGTTGAGTATGCTCTGGATCCTATTTCCCCAGTGTTCGCACTGTAGACCTGTTCTGGTTCCAAGAGAGGTAAGTTATTGCCCTGTGTTCACATTGTAGACTTATTTTGGGTCAAATAGAGGCATTAGTGTAGGGTCCTACCTGAACGAGGTCGCCTTGTCGGGGCAGGTGGGCTTTTTACTGTTTGATCAAATATGTATAACGAAGAACAGCACATTTATACATTTATTTATAGTTATGTTAGTTTATATATGTTAATACTAGCAGTAATGCAGGTTTTATCTCAGTTCTTTATACCCTTGTGCTATATTAGAATGCTACTACATTTTTCTTTTCTAGATAGATAGATAGATAGATAGATAGATGAACAGATATTGAGATAGATAGATTATAGATAGATAGATATGAGATAGATAGATAGATAGATAGATAGATAGATATGAACAGATATGAGAAAGATAGATTATAGATAGATAGATAGATAGATAGATAGATAGATAGATAAATAAATAGATATGGCCAGATATGAGATAGATAGATAGATAGATAGATAGATAGATAGATAGATAGATAGATAGATATGGCCAGATATGAGATAGATAGATAGATAGATAGATAAATAGATATGGCCAGATATGAGATAGATAGATAGATAGATAAATAGATATGGCCAGATATGAGATAGATAGATAGATAGATAGATAGATACGACATACATAGATTTTTGTGCTTACACAATTTAAGTTAAAAGCATATGGATTAAGAATCTTTATTCTGATGTTACACTTTGTACATAACATTGTGGGTAATTTTTACAAATAATAGTGTATCAATAGATATGTAACCATGTTATCCATGATACCAGGATATGGAGGAAGACCATGTTGCTTTCTATAATATGTGTAATAAATGACTCAATAAGGCTAGGTTCACATCTGCGTTCGGGTTTCCGCATAAAAAAGTGGTTACCTTAGGAAACCCGAGGACCCCATAGACTATAATGGGGTCTGTGTGGTTTCCGCTTGGTTTCTGCCCGAAAAGGGTGGGAAAATTCAGAGAGAAAAGTCCTGCTTGCAGCGCTTTTCTCTCCACATTTTTCATGCAGAGAGGTGAAAGGAATCCCCGAAAGAAGTGCAAGTGTAGGTGTGAACCCAGCGTCATTCCGGTAATATTACATTTACTCTAAGATGTCTGATGCTGGATACTTCGGGATAGCTTATCTCTTGGTCATTTCGGTTCTTATCTCTTAGTGTTATATGTATTGTACACTTTGTGATGTATTTTTCTGGGAATGTAGACATCAAGCGCAACATTGGGAACATACACAATATATACTGTACCAACAACCAACATATATAGACAAATATTCTAAACATGGTAAAATATATTTTCTACAACCTTACAAATACTACAATTCCTGTAATAAATATATACAACCGTTGTCATATCTCTTTACAGCCGAGGTCTCTTGAGCCCTCCGCGGCCATATTAAGCAGCCATCATGACGCCAATAATTATAGTATCTATACAAAAGTAACAATACTGGTTAATACAGAAATCCAACCTTTGAGCTACAGCTGAACCATGACCTGTGCCATGCGATGTCTGGCATTGGTCATTAGAAATTTTGTATTATGATCATGTGACTGTGTCCGTCTTCTTTAACTACTATAACAATGGCCGTCACTGCCGAAGTGTTTTTATCAACCATTCAGATTCCAGGTTTCCATTGTAGGTTAGAAAATACAATCTGATTGGTTGCTTTGGGGTCAATGGGGTCCCTCGGAATCTATCGTTGACCCTCAATAAATGGACTGTTTTTCCACTCTTCTGGTCCTTAGACACGCCAACAACAATGGAACCACCAACACAGATGTGAACTACCTAACAGGAAAGCTGGCCTTGTTGCCCATAGCAACAAATCAGAGCTCTGCATTGAACTACTGTGGTAAAAATTGAAAGCTGCTCTTTGATTGGTTGCTACGGGGAACAAAGTCAAGTTTTCTATAATATAGTCCTGATAACTAAGGCCTAGTTTTTGGCATATTGATAAAAAACTGTCTTGTTGCCATCAGCAACCAATCACAGAGCAGCTTTCATTTTACCAGAGCAGTTTCAGAAATGGAAGCTGAGCTCTGATTGGTTGCTATGGTAAATTCTAGGTCTCAGTTATCAAAATTCTTGTTTAACAGAAAGGCTAGTCTTGTTGCCCATTGCAACTACTCAGTTCTTAGCATTGAACTACTGTGGTAAAAATGAAAGCTACACCATGCTAGGTTAGGTTTTCTTTTAGATAGTTTTGATAACTAAGGCCTAGTTTTTAGCTCTATCTCCCTTGGCCGTAGCAACCAATCACAGTGCGGTTTTCATTTTACCAGAGCAGTTTCAGAAATGAAAGCAAAGCACTGATTGGTTGCCAGGGGCAGAAATTTTCTTCTACATAGCGCCCCCTATGTTTTTCTATGTAACCTGACCATTGCGCCACTTCCAGCATAACCGTACATAGCAGATGTCATGGTTTAGCTCTAACCTTATAAAATACAATACTATAAACAAACTTACAGCTTTTACATAGTAAAAATAAATAAATTAAAGACATTGAGAATATTTTTTTACAGACTGGTAAAATATGACTTTTGCACCCAAGGAGACCTACTGATAGGGTTAATAGCGCCTAAGTAAAGGGTATATAAGGGAGTTAAAGGGGATTTCTAGGACTTACTATTGATGACCTATCCTTAGGACAGGTCATCAATATGTGATCAGTGGGGGGTCCAACACCCGGAAGCCCCATCGATCAGCTGGTTAAAGAGGCTGCGGCGTTCATGTGAGTGCTGCAGCCTTGTCACTGAATATTAAGCACAGCACCATTACATTACATAGTGGTTGTGCTTGGTATTGCAACTCAGCCCCTTTCACTTGAACGGGACTTAGCTGCTGCTGTACCATGTGACTGATCAATGTGACGTCTTAGGCGCAGGGAAGAGGTCCTGCCGCCTCTTCAAATAGCTGATCATCGGAGCTCCCGAAACTCAGGACCCCACCACAGACAACATATAGATGACCTTTTCTAAGGTCTTTAACTGCTTATCTCCCTAAAGTATTATAGTTATCAAATTTTTTGTGGATATAATAGGGGCATTTAAGTCCCAACATAAATCCCACATTTTTTTCAGAAAAACTGAATTTACTGTAATTGTTTCTAAAAATTCAGGGCAATCCAATTTGGGACTGTAAGCAAGTATGTAGTATGGTGCGGGGTCAGGATGTGTCTATGTATATTTTGACTTAGGCAGCAATTCGGGCAGAAACTTATAGACACTAGACTAGTGGCATTGCTGCTAGTGTGGAATCACTTCCTGGTGAGCTTGTGCTTTAATACAGCAGCTTATCTGAATATGCAGAGCTGCAATGTAAAGCATGGCGGTGGGACAGAGCAGCAGTCTCCAATTAGGGAGCAGGTGACTCAAAGACTGTGTCTTATGTATAATTATTTTTAGACGTGAACATCCACTTCATAACATATTTCGACATGTAAATCTGGCTTGGACAGTGTACCCAGAGATGACGCAACCCCACAGCAATGGGCAACCTTTAAATGTGGGTAAATACTAAGTGCTCTTTTACCTTGCCATTCCTTGAAGGAGAGGACATTGACATGGCCCACAGATGCTTTACTGTCTCCATAAGCTGATGCCCCTTGTCTCCATGACCATGTAAGGCACATATATGGCCACATGATCATAAACTAGGACAATTTATGAGAGGGTCGGCGCCGGGATTACTATCGTTCTATGTATGTTGGGCATTACCAGGTGTTGTATACATTACCAAATATTCCTGAGGTATTTGTCATTTGCTACAATATATACTATGGATAGTTGTTAAGCCGCCATAAGGTACATTCATATGCTGCTTTATAGTCTACACGTAAAATGTGTTCCTACTACAATATATATGACTGCTGCAAATGACTGTCAAGTCTTATGATATGTAAAAGCGAATATTGTAGGTTGGATTGAGAGGTTTATATTCAGGTTGGTTATGTAGCTTAATAAAAAAACACTAATAACTGGAACCGTCCATGCTCCTCCTTTGGTTTTGGTTATCAGAACATATCTGATGTCTTTAACTATGATATTCCTTTCAAAGGAAATCTTGCAGGAAACTGTCATTTTTTTCCCATGTCGAAATTGACATATTACAATATAATAGCTGGACTCATGTTCATGTCCATTATCAGTATTTGATGGGTTTTCACCAATTTTGCTTTGGCCACATCAGAGAAGACATCTGCTTTAAGACCCTCACAATAAAGTCACAGCTTTATGAATTGATACGGCCCTGTTCTCTATGTCCCCTGTATGGTGGGTGGTCTTTATGGCAGTATACTTCACAGTTACGCTCGGCTGCTGGTGCTGCAGGGGGTACTTTGTGTGCTGTCAATGCTGTGGTTGGTGCTGCTGCTCTCAGATCCTCCAGGTATTGTTGGAACTGGTTGCATCTTAAAAGAGGACCCTACAAGGAATAAATTGAAGGAGATGTTACTTAAGGAAATATTTATTTCAGTGGAAACTGTGTAATACCTCACTTCTCCTTTTGGGGCACTGCAGAGAAATGGAGCACTTAGTGCCAGGGTCTCCCATAGATTGCAATTAATTCTTGCAGCAAGACACCTAGTGATGAACATTTTATTAGAGAACTCATCTGATTAAAAGAGATTACCTAAAGTGGACAACCCCTTTTACAAAACAATCAAGCCCTTTTAGTGTAGGTTAACCAGCATGGTGGTTCTGACCACATGAGATTGCCTAGACTGGATATATTGTGGAAAATCTTCAGCTATGTAAAAAATTAGACAGACTGTTCAATGTGACAGGTTACCTTTAACCCACACTTGCCATTTTTTTTTTTTGGCAGAGATCCGGGTAGGACCATCGAACGGAGCACTCTGAAAATTTTTGGTGACCACACCCCCTTTTGTTTAAGACACGACCCTTTGAAGGTGTCATGACCAGGGTCATGTGCCGGGCACACCCCTTTTTGTGGCCTGATCGACACATAAAGTGCCCATGTAGTGTATAATATGACTGGGAGCATTCCACCGGGCCTGGGAGGTTCTCCCATTTTTCCCAGGACGTCATCCCTTTTTGCCTCCCGGACAATTTGGGAGAGTTAACAAATATGCTTTACCTGTATCCGAATTTCTATGGCTAAAGGGCAATTTGTGGGTGCAGACATTGGTTTGTCTCCAGTGGGTATAACCATGTGCGTTCTTTAACATTTGATGAGTTGTTCTCTATACACTAAAATGTTGTCATGGATATGATAATATGTTTTGGGGGTTATCACAGTACACTCACGTGTGCGGGTATAGATGAACCACAAGGCGGCTGTAAGCAATGCTCCAATCAGGAAGGCTCCAAATGTGATTCCCAGGACTGACTCCATGCCAAGGCCTTTCACTGGAGAGACACAACATTAGGATCCTGTGTTTTTTTATTTTTTAATTAACATTTTGTGCCTGTTGCAATGCACGTGTTTTATGTGTTTCCGTCCCTGCTGTATGTATTTGGCATGTTGTCCATGTTACATACCGCCAACCAGCTTATCTCACTTGCACCATGGCCCTATCACTCTCCCTCCCAGTATACGCTGATGAGCATTCAGTATCTCTTCCCCTTCTCCTTTCCAATAGCCTTGTGTTTGTCTTGGCTTCTGGCTGCTTCCTTCCTGCCCTCACATCTCCCCATTCCCCATCTACTGGGGTCAGCACACACAGCTTCCTGAGGGCATTTATGGACCTTGCACTGACTGCTCCCTGCCGGTGACATCACTAGTCCCTGGGGAGCAATGGAAGAGGACTGCTGCCTTCTCTCTGAGGGTAAAGTCAATAGTTCTGGAGTATAACAAGTGCAGCTTATGCCAAATCCAAATACACCATTAAATAAATCTGAGCTGGATATTGATGAAGTGGGTCTGTCAGTCAATGTGTTGTCATGGGCACTCTCTGCAACCTGTATTTTTTACGCTGGTCCCTCTTTGCTGTATTTTCAGTCACGTTACATCTTTTCTATTTTCGACACCCATTCCTAATAATATAGAATCAGATTAAAGCTTCTCTACCATGTCCAAAATCAGTAATACTGCCTTGTAGCGGCCTTTAATAGAAGCAGAAGCATGCCTTTGTGGCCACAAACTGGTAAAACAGTGAAAAGATAATCATATTTTTATGGATATGCAAAGTAGCCTGCAAGTGCACTGGGGGAGGGGGCTGGGTTGCCAGATTTGCCTGCAGACAACCATGTTGCAAGCAGAGGATGAAAATGTTAACCATTTACTAGGGTGGCATTGGTGGCTGTTCCAGAGGAGAGGACTTGCAGCAAAACTGGTAAACTGTCTCCGCCCCCAGTGCACTTTGGTAGTAATTTGCATATCCATAAAAAGCTGATTATCTCTATTGCTTCATCAGTTTGCGGCCACAAAGGTAAATTTCTGCTCCTATTATTGACATTTAAGACCTGGTAGACTCTCTTTAAGTTGTGATATAATATCATAGAAGTTGTCTTCACTTACCTTGAGAAGTAGACTTGACAATATTTACATCCATTAACTCGTTTACACAGCATTCCTAGGTTACAACAGAATGGAGATAGAATGAGACGGACATAATGGGGGTGAATAGCCAACACACAGCGATTACATGACAATGGTAAAACACTGGCAATATACATAAAACGTATTACAGACATAGGCACAGCTTGAAGGTCTGGTGCCTACCCCATAATATATACTTGGCCCTAGCACTATATATGCCAGTTAACATCGATATGTTCTATCCCACGACGAGGAAAACTAATATAATACATAATTCAAAAAATTAAGCTAAATTCAAGCTAAATAAAAAATATACTCTTGTCATCGACATCACCATCTATACCACATGGACTTTAAAGGTGTGCTAAAGCACATGGGCGATACGAGAACCAACTGGGGTTGGCAGACCTTCGGTGACAAGTTCTATGTTTGTCAAAGTAAGGATGTAATTCAAAAGGATAAAAATCTGAAACTTCCTTCACACTATATAGATATTTTTGTCATCTATATCACATGGTCTTCAAAGAGTGTTGGACTGGCCAACCAGAGTACGAGATCCTCCAGTGGGTCCAGGCTCTGAAACAATAATGGTGCAGCAGAAGACACACAAATTTGAAGGGTACTATGGTCTATTTCCTAAGGACTGTTGGAGGGTGGACCCCTAGAATCATTTTATCTGGTGGGCCAAAGGAATCTCAGTCACTGTCTTCAAAGGTCTGGCATATCACAAGACAATACCAAGGCCCACTGGGCTTGGGACCCTTTGGTGACCTGAACAACCAAGCTCCACATTTGTCATGGTAATAGTAGGGTGACTCTTTCGCACATGGGCCCACAAACACCTGGTACCAGCCCAGATCTAGTTGTCAAAATCTCAGAACTTACCACTTTGATATTGTATCCATAACAAAATGAACAGTTGAGTTTAGCAGAATTTGCGACTGGCAGTGATAATCCTTGAGTGTTAAATATCCAGGAGAAATATTCCAAAGTATGCTGATTCCGGCCACTGTTCAGCTTCAGCATCTTGTCATCCACCATTAATTCACATTTACTTGTTGACTGGATGGCCACGCTAGTGTTCACCTATCAGAAAGATAGTGAGAAAAAATATTTCAGGTAGATATCTCCTGTACAGAGTATACAAAAGGACTTCTTCTGCATCAACCCTTCTTGCCTCCCAAAGTGACAGCCCAGTGGAATGATGGCTATGAATACAAAAATTATGTCATGGAGCTGAGGGTCATTGAGAACTTCTGTGCTCATGGATGGGTTAAGGTTGGTTAATGGGACCTGTCGGAACAGAACTGGGTAGTGTGAAGCTCCTGAACCTAAATGTAAAATTTGTAACAGGGCCCCCACTTACCATGTACCATTTATAATACCTATGAAGGAGAAGGACCTTTGGGCCCTCTAAGGTACTTGACCTGGGATTGCTACCACTGCACCCCCTATATGAGATATCATGCACGTGATTGGATTTCAAGTGATGTCAATGGGGGAAATTTACCTAGCCATCAACTCCAGAATTGTATCATCATAGTCACAAAATGGGGATTTGCAACTTTTTGGGCTTATTTGCACAAATATTTTACAACTTTTTGCACTTTTCAACACTCACTCCACTTTCAAAACGTGACCGTGGTTAGCCTGCCTATCTGATGTAAACCAGATACTTATATGCTGCTTTTCAAAAAAGTTGCAAAAACACTCACAACCTGATAACATCGCAGGGCAAAAGTGTTAGTCCTAAAAATGCACACAAATTTATTAACTTTCACGTCCAACGGCAACACGGACACAAGCAAAAATTCCTCTCGCGGTAATTCCTTCCATTATCTTGTTGCTTCCTGATCCTGCAGAACTTACCCGCACATAGGTGATCTTGTCAGCATCAAATATCTTGGTGGGAAAGGTGAAGTCAGGGTTTTGAAATACTTCTACTTTCATCGTGGGAATTTTACATTGGAATATGTGCTAAAAAATACATAAGATTTATTGAGCTTCTGTAGATACGTAGTATTCGCTTCTATATACAAAGAAGAGCTAAAGCACCAAGCTAAAATAGCACAGGTATTATAATACAGTAATATAATATAATATCATACTATAATATAACATAATACTATAATATACTATACTATACTATAATATAATACTGTAATATAATATACAATATAATACAATATATAAGATTTTTTTCTTACTTACATTGAATATGGTACTTTCACCCCTTCTTACTTTTAACTACAAAAAAAACACAAAAACATGACAAAATATTAGAACACATTTCCCAGCAATCGGAGCTCCATGAATATACGATTCTAAGATGGGAACACTCCTCTAAGCACTGCTGGTCAGTATTTAAACAAAAGAAAGACCAATCGCCCCCTCAGGCATTGGAACCCAAGAGTAATAGCTACTCTGCACCTCCTATATCTACTGTATATCCCTGTACTGGTCCTTGTTTTTAAGGGGGAATTTGACACTGATGCCATCTCCAAATCAGAGGCCGATTCCGCCTAGATTGTTTTCAATGGGAGGCAGAGATCGCAGCAGGATGTGGAAAAAAAAAAAAGGGTCCTGCTCGACGAGGAATTCCTCTTCATTTTCCACCATGTGAATGGCCCCTAACAATTGATGCAGGTGCTGAGGTGGGCACTTAATTGTGGCTGGCATTTTACAGTGGCTCTGAGGTTGGCTAATGATGGGGGCAATGTGACTGGTATGGTCTGGTGTAGCTTATATTGTCTTAGATCACTTACACTGTTGTATATAGTATTGTCAAACAATCTGCTCATACACTCCGTCTTTGATGTGTTCAACATGACATTATCTTCAACAATTTTTGCTGTGCACTCGAAATCTTCAAAAGATATCTCTTCAGGACCCTGCAGATTACAGACCTAAAATATACAAAAATGAATGAATTATAATACATTCATCACTCCATAAATAGCTACCAATCCAAACACAGGACTTGCAGGGGAAACATATTTTATATAAGGTCACCATGTGGCAAAATTAAAATAATACATCATCTTGGCAACCATTTTTATGGCTTCAATTAACTAAGATAAAGATGGAGCAAGTTTCTACAGTTTCTATTCAGTCCTATGTGTTTCTATGGTTACAGACTACAAACACACCCTGTGTAGTCTGGGCCTGCAGTCCTCCCCCCTTTGATCTGTCCCTTAATCCTTGCTATTACCTACTGACATAAGATATCAAAATAACAGGGTGTAGAGGGAATGGAGTGACCTATGACGGGATCAGACTACCCAGAATTAGTTAATAAGATAGACATATAGAGATATGTATTATGGACACTTCAGATGTAGCGGTGACCACTGTGGTTGCCGCAGCGTGTGTCCATACCCTTAAAATTCCACTTTGACGATTTACCTCTATGACATTTTTGCTCATTGAAATGATCAGCTCTTCTTCGTTGCACACGTAATGTATGTCTGAGCTCAGCAGTTTTAAGCACTGGTCCTCTGGTTCCTTAGTTGTTGGTACGATTTTCTTTTGAACTAGAATCCCAAGAAGAGAAAACAATAGATCTTTAATTTCCAATAACTAAGAAAATGGAATATAAATTACCATTTGTCTCAGATCTGGTCGACACCCAAGGTGTTGAGGACCATCTGCAACACCAGCTGCAACATCTGAAACCTCCAAAAATACATTACTGCCTATTAACCTATAAAGCAGATGTTATGGGATATGACACAGCACCAGGACATCCAATATCCAAATCCTCCTACCTTGGCCAAAATCTGTCATATTGTCCTAAAGGCCACTGTGGGGAAAAAAACACTCAAAACCGTGGTTCACTTGCAACTTTCAACCTTTGAATAGCAAAATTTGGACAATGCTTTTCTTGATGCACTCCTTATTCACCTATATCAGAATCAACCCAAGCCCTGGGGAGAACACCCGTATTAGATGAATGGCCGATTCTGACAAAATTGGTAGTTTCAACCAATATTTCCTCTATCAGGTATGGGCAGCGGAACAGTAACCTCTACTCCTTCAGATAACCTATATACACTTCTAATGCCAACAACATGGGATTCTCTCCACCTTCCCTAATGGTTTCTATCCCTACCACCACCCACCCTATATCCCCCCACTTTATTACTCTCGCCTTAGGGGGTAAATGCTTACATATCATCCATTACAATGAAGGGGCAATTCTGTAAGAACTCAGCTTGGGTCCAAGATCTACAGTATGAGCCAGAATGGAGACCCTCCAAATTTCCATTTAGGAGTGTCTCCCCCCACTGATAACAGCTGACAAACAGATAGAGAAGATGGAAATACAACAATCAGCCAATCGCCATATTGGCTTCATTGTAGAAAGAAATTGTCTTAGTAAGACCTCTCCTTAACTACGGTATCTCATGCATAATGAAATACTTCAGGATTGATAATATGGTAAAATAATAAGTGTTTTGGCCTTACCACAGGAAACGGGAAGAATCACAGACCTTGCATCAAAGATGGGTATATATGATATGCTGTTCAGATCTGCACTGCCACTTGCAAGCCTGATAAGTTCATCTTTAGTTTCTGGCAGATATTTGCCAGGTATCTGAAAATGATGCATCGTAGAATTGCCAGAGGCCTAGCGAAAAGGACAAATTTCAGTTTCAAGTTATCTTCGTCTTATATTGTCATTGTATAGTTTTTGGATTTAGTGAAGAGCATATTCTGAACATTGCCAGGCAGCCTATGTGATGGTGAAGTCAGTAGGGCAGGGCTGGATTACTGTTAGTGGAGGTGCCTGGGGCTGCTGAATTACATCTCAAGGACCCAGACCCCACCAGATTCCCTCTCGCAGCCGCATATAGAAGAGGTGGGCACCGGAGGCATGGCACTCTCCACTGATATAAGGGAATTACAGAGATAGCCCATCTCGTGACTCCCTTAGACTTCAATAGAGAGAGCTACATGCATACATGGCCATCTCTTCTCTGGAGAATGTCACAAATCAGACTTCTGTGTAAAATCGGGCTCCATAGACTGCTTTATTTGCAGGAATATAGCACCTTCTAACCCCCATGTGCAGCCTTAAAGGCGACATTTATGCCTTAGCTTACCCATATTCCAATGTTCTCTTGATGGATGTTCCAACTGTAGCCTTCCTCACTCTTCATATACACCATGGGTGGCTTTTCACAAGGCCCATTGTTGATGGTCACATTAATATCTATTATCTTGTGACTGCAAAGGAACAAAGAGTCATGATTACAATAAAACTACACTTTTGTGTACACAGCTCGTATGCAGATCTACCTGTCTCTATGGTTACAGACTATGGACCTAGGTATCTCTAAGGTTACAGACTACAAACCTAGGTGTCGCTAAGGTTTCAAACTACAGACCTAGCTGTCTCTGTTGTTACAGAATACAGACCTATCTGTCTCTATTGTTACAGAATACAGACCTAGGTGTCTCTCTGGTTACAGACTACAGACCTATCTGTCTCTATCATTACAGGCTCAGACCTATCTGTCTCTATAGTACAGACTATGTTTTACTTCACGCTGTCTGCCCTTCTAACCTACGGACAGTAGTATAGCTATAAGGGGTGCAGCAGTAGCAATTGCTTCCAGGCCTATGCGGACCCAAAGGCATGTAGAGGGGTGTAGCTACAGGGAGTTCAGAGTCAGCAATTGCTACCGGGCCCCAAAGCTTTAGATGGGTCAAAGGCCTCTCTACAAAATAAGTATTATAGATAGCACATGGTAGGCGGGGGACCCATTGTATATTTTGCACTGGGGCCCAAGAGCTTTCAGTTACGCTTCTGCCTCCCATGAAATGCTCTGACACATGCTGCTGTATAATCATACAGTAACATACATAGACTATAGACTCCTATGTTAAGAATCTATGTACTGTATGGTATATGTTTTTTTGTGGGATGCCTCTGTATTTAAAAGTATAGTTGACTACTTTTAGCTTACACACGTGGACAAAATTGTTGGTACCCCTCCCTCGTTTAATGAAAGAAAAACCCACAATGGTCACAGAAATAACTTGAATCTGACAAAAGTAATTTACCAAACTACATGTTAACAAACCACAAAGCTTCTGGGAAAATGTCCTATGGACAGATGAGACGAAAATCGAAATTTTTGGCAAGGCACATCAGCTCTATGTTCACAGACGGATACATGAAGCATATCTTGAAAAGAACACTGTCCCTACTGTGAAACATGGAGGAGGCTCTGTTATGTTCTGGGGCTGCTTTGCTGCATCTGGCACAGGGTGTCTTGAATCTGTGCAGGGTACAATGAAATCTCAAGACTATCAAGGGATTCTAGAGAGAAATGTGCTGCCCAGTGTCAGAAAGCTTGGTCTCAGTCGCAGGTCATGGGTCTTGCAACAGGATAATGACCCAAAACACACAGCTAAAAACACCCAAGAATGGCTAAGAGGAAAACATTGGACTATTCTGAAGTGGCCTTCTATGAGCCCTGACCTAAATCCTATTGAGCATCTTTGGAAGGAGCTGAAACATGCCGTCTGGAAAAGGCACCCTTCACACCCGAGACAACTGGAGCAGTTTGCTCATGAGGAGTGGCCAAAATACCTGCTGAGAGGTGCAGAAGTCTCATTGACAGTTACAGGAATCGTTTCATTGCAGGGATTGCCTCAAAAGGTTGTGCAACAAAATATTAAGTTAAGTTAACCATCATATCTGTCCAGGCCTGTTTCAGGAGTTTTCTTTTTTTAAAAATTCTGTTGCAGCCTGGTTGAAAAGCAATGTCTGACTTTCATTTGTTCATTTTCATAGAATTTTTATATATTATTACTTTTGTCAGATTCAAGTTATTTCTGTGACCATTGTGGGTGTTTCTTTCATTAAACGAGGGAGGGGTACCAACAATTTTGTCCACGTGTGTATGTAAAGTGAACCCTATGGATATGTTTAAAGTATACATACGGTACTTGCCAACAATGTCCCGCTCCAGACCACCCCTGGCTACTCCCACTATATAAAGTGTGTATTTCCCAGAAGCCATTGCAGCGTACCTTGGATGAGGGTGTTGATGAGTGACATGTACAATGTAGGCATTTTTTACTGGTTCTGCATTTGCAATGTCACACTTCTGTATGCCCTCAATATGATTTTCCTCTTGGAGGATGTCTGTAGCAGGGAGGTTATCCTGCAGCACACACGTCTCTGGTCCAGTTTTATCTATAAAAGAAATAAACGTCACGTAATGGAAAATAAAATATGAAGCAATTTGCTTTGTCGCCACAGGATTTCACCCTTTACTTTACCCAAGAAAATGGGTAAATGCATAGTTTTTAGAGTAGCTTATTGACTTCAGACCTATCTTTGGCAGCCCCATAGAGACGAATGGAGTGGCTGCTCAGTTCAGACTGGGGTACAAGGGGCCCCTGATCTCGTGATCATTGGGGGGAGGGGGGAGTTCAATGGTTGTATCCCCACTGATCAGGCACAAGGGGTTGTCTACTTTGGATAATATATTTCTACAAGAAATAATAAGGTAATCAAAAGGTCTATCATGATGATAGATGGAGATTCCTACAGCAAGTTTAGCACCCCCACAGGTAGACTGAAGCATTGCACATCCCATTAAAATCAGTGAACCGTCCTTTTAATGCATCAACATAATAAACCCTTCAGAGAGTCGATCTAGGAAGTTGCTCTCTGTTCTTGCCAATGGCTTAGGGTCCTGAAAGGGAAACACCCTCTCTCCTTTATTAGCTCTAAATTCATTCATAAGGTTTATATATATATATATATATATATATATATATACTTATAAAGTCTATACAGCTAATGTACTGTGTGTTAGTGTCTGATAATATCACTGCTCACCCTTCTTCAGGTTCAGATAAATTTTCTTTGGATTTTGCAGTTCAGCAAAGAAAGTCACTTCTGAGTAATTGGCTTTAGCCAGCTGAAGAAGCTCCTCGCTATTTACTGGCAGATTGCTCTTAAAAGTCTTCCATTTTGGTTTATCATCTGAAGTTGACATTGTATACTCGGAATACTGACAAAAAAGAAGCAAATATAGATACAATGAAGAGACAGATCTATAGTAAATGAAATATGAAGAATATCATCTTATAACAAGAGACACCATATAATTATTACATTACATAATCTAGGCCATTATCTATCTATCTATCTATCTATCTATCTATCCATCTATCTATCCATCTACCTACATCTAATTTCTATCTAGCTAGCCATCTATCTCACGTCTGTCTATCTACTTCATCAAGTCTATCTATCTATCTATCTATCTATCTATCTATCTATCTATCTATCTATCACTTGACTTTGTCATATCCATCTACCTATCTAATTTCTATCTAGTTAGCCATCTATCTCACATCTGTCTATCTACTTCATCAAGAGCTCTATCTATCTATCTATCTATCTATCTATCTCAAATGTATCTATCTCAAATGTACCTATCAGATAGGTGCATAGATATGAGATAAATCGATGGATAGATATAAATGAAGAGAGAGATATGCAAGATTAATGATAGATAGATAGATAGATTATATATAATAGATAAATATCCAAAAATAGTACAATGCAGCGCTCAGGTGGTTGGTAGGGGTCATCAGCAAACCAAGCCACAATCAACATACAATATTATAGACCAGCGTTTCCCAAATTTTTTCAAGTGAAGTACCCCCTAGTGAGTACCCCCAAAGTAACGATCAATAAATCTTAACAAAGTAAAGCTTTGTTTGGAGCCTCCATAGACAGTTATGTAATGGCCCCCTCTGTACCCCCACATGTAGTATAATGGTCCCCTTAATGCCCTCCACATGTAATATAATGACTTCACACCGTGCTCCACATGTATTATAATGTCCTGCACACTGCCTCATCTAACACAATGTCTCCTACAGTGCTCCATATTTAGTATAATGGCCCTCGCATATAATACAATGGCCCCACACAGCCTCCGCATATAATCACCACCACAGTGCTCCCATCATATAATAAAATGGCTTATACAGCACCCCCACATATAATATAATGGCCCCTACATATACTGTGTTTCTCTGAAAATAAGACAGGGTCATATATTATTTTTTTTCTCTGAAAAAAGTTCTAGGGCTTATCTTCGGGGTAGGTCTTATTTTTTAGGCACCAGAGCGGATCAGAATCTTTTCTGATTTGCTCAGGATGAATCTTGTAAAATTGTTAGGGTGAGTAACCCTAACCCTAACTTACATCCACATTGCATGGAGCAGGGTCAGTGG
This sequence comes from Leptodactylus fallax, assembly GCA_947044405.1. Lineage (NCBI taxonomy): Eukaryota > Metazoa > Chordata > Amphibia > Anura > Leptodactylidae > Leptodactylus > Leptodactylus fallax. The sequence continues at coordinate 1,796,958 of CAMRHE010000121.1, read as the reverse complement.
GTCTTAAACAAACTTACTGGCACTCTCTCTCTCTAAACACTTTGTGTGGCAGTGGCACTGTGCCCTCTCTATCTCCTCTCCTTTACATTTTGGCTGTGTCAGCAGGAGCGAGCAGGGGTGGCATCTGACGTCTGGTCACGTAGGTAGCCAAGCCCCAGGAGGCAACACAGAAGGAGGGCTCGGGAGGCAGGAGACGGGACTCTGGAGTGGGTGAATGAATTTTGCCCTGCCGTGGTGGAAGGGACTGGGGCACTTGTCCAGGACAGATGGGAGCTATGATATGCCTATTCTCCATGACGTCCTGTGACATAACCTAGCACTGGAGGCACTGACTGTAACTCGGGCTTATTTTTGGAGTAGGGCTTATATTTCAAGCCAACTTCAAAACCTCTGCAAAATTAAGCTAGGGCTTATTTTCGGGGTTAGGCTTATTTTTGGAGAAACAGGGTAGTATAATGGCCTCCACATATAATGGTTTCCACATTGCCCCCACATATAATATAATGGCCCCCAGTCCCTCCATGCTCAGTGATGTTCAAGGAGTGGGTGGTAAGCTGCATCCATTACTTACCATCCTGCTCCATGCTTCCTCTCTGTTCTGGGGCCCGCTCTGACCTCAGCAATTGGCCCCCGGAGTAGAGAGGAAGTGGGGAGCAGAGTAGTGAACACAGCTTAACAATCACTCCATGGGGCACCGATAACTGCAATGAATGCCTCCATTAGTACTTATTGAAGTGCTCATGGCCCTTGTAACGTAAGAATGGTGCCCATGACCATGCATGGTGTTCATCGCAGGAGGTAAGGGTAGCTCTAACCACAGCGTGTACCCCTGGGGATATAGATTTACCATTGCCAAATCCATTGAGTATTATATTGCACACATCCAGTATGATAGAAATTGTAGATGACGTGATAATGTGTATACATACATGTAGGATGACTGGGAATTGGAGGGCGCTGCCAGTGATATATATAAATACACTAGGGTTTGTATTTACAATAAGCACCGGAGGCTCGGCTGACATCTCCTCTTCTTGACTATCTCTGGAGACCTCCAGCATCAGGATCTGTGGGAAAAAAGACAATTATTTAAAAAGGTTTTCCAGGCAAAAAAAATGATGAATTGTTAATAATTTTAGACATTGTATAGCAGTTACTAGGTTGCTTCATACAGTATATGGAGCTATTATTTGGTCATTGTATGGTGGTATTATTTCAGCACCATATGGCAGTATTGTGGCAATGTAGAATATATTACGTTGATATCAGCAGTGTTTAGCATTGTTATATAGGCAACTGTATGGAACTGTTATTCGCCCAATGTATGACACTACTATTTATCCATCATACTGCATGGTGCTTAGAATTTGGCGCTATATTGGGTGCTACTATAATGTGCGACCTTAAACTATAGCGTGCATAGTAGCAACACTGGCCGACTTTACAGTTGGGTTCTCCATCTCTGGAGATTTACCATCCTGAAAAGTGGTGACCGGGTCGGCTGTGGGGGAGTCCCTCTTTGCAGAAGGCCGGACCCCTCTTTCCATACATGATATTCTATTGCTCCACGGCTCTAGTAGTGTGGTGATGTGTATATTATAAACCCTTTTTCTAGATAACTTACTGAGCGGTATGATGTTGATTTCTGTTTCTCTTTTTCCCTTGCTCCCTCCAAATTGTGTTATCACTACAACAATATGTATATGGATACTGTTGATGCCTTATTATCCCTATGTGTTATTTCTTTCCCTGTTATGTATTACAAAAATTTTCTCTCAATAAAAATCTAAATTTAAAAAAAAAAAAGAAAAGTGGTGACCGGGTATATCCTCTTGGATGGGGTCTCCACACACCTGTCCTCTGCTATTAGGCTGCAGTCTTGGCTTCTGCCCATATGCCTGCTTTATGAGTATCCAACTACATCATTCTGCTGGACTGTCCAGAGAGGACATCATTGAGAGGAGGTCACTGAAAGTATTTACAGTCCCTTAAAGGAGTTGTTCTGTTGTAGACACTTATTCCCTACCTACAGCAAAGGGGATTAGTGTCAGATTGCTTGCATGACCGGAGCTCCACTCACTGCTATGGGGCTGCCGGGACTACAATATCCAGCAAACCTGGCAACCCCACAAAAGTGAATGGAGCGCTGGTCATGCAAGTACACTGGTGCTTTATTCACAGGAAGGAGGAATGGGGACTTTCATGTCACCGCTGTGGCCCAATCACAGGCCTCAATCGTGACCCAGGGAGCATGACGTCACCAGGAGATTGCTGGATGCCACGAGGATGCCCAAAAGAGGTGACGGAAGGTAAGTATAAATGTTTTTTTTTATTTTTTTTTTCACCTCCCCTGGTCCTCCAATTATTATATTTGGGATAAGAGTATAACAATTTACCGCAATGCATGTTACTGTGGACATTTTAGTTTGTCCAAACCTAACCCCCAATTGTCCAGATTTCTTAAAAAGCGGACAATTTGGGATATTTGGGTTGAACCTGGTTCGTAACAAAGCGGTTCGCCTATCTCTAGTTATCTCCTACCCTGTGGATAGGTAATAAGTGTCTGTAATGGGTCAACCCCTTTAAAACTGGAATTGATAGTAAACAGTCTATGTCATACATCCTCCTGTCCATCTGCAGTTGTATCAGATGCGTCCTGTGTCCTTCCCCCACCTTCCTGACAATCCATCTGTGTACAGATGATACAGTATATTCAGGGATCTTTGCTTTCTTTCTAGCCTGCCTATGAGACTAACCTTGAAGGGAATAGCCACATTTCCAGAGTTCCAAATTTATTAAGACTGGTGTTTCCTATCCAGATTTGAAAGGGTTTTCTGGACTAAAAATATTGATGACGTATCCTAAACAGAGGCCATCAACATCAGATGGGTATCAGATCAATATCAGTGGGGATCCGACACCTGACACCCCCATGATCAGCTGTGACAACGGAGCAGGAAGCAGACAGCGTTGTTCTGAACCAAGTCACATGTTGCTCCACATGTCCTCTGAGAAGTGAAGAAGATGCTTGGTAGAGCAGAGAGCATGTGTGTCCAGGTTAGTACTGAGGTGGACACAGAAAGGCTGTTCAATAGAAACAGCAGGTGGCGCTATTATAAAGTTTTTCTTTAAATATCTAAGGATATAAGCACTTTGTTTAATAAATATAAATTATGGGCTGCATTTAGCACTAAACAATATCCTTTGTGGGACAACCCCTTAAATTCCAAAAATTAGATTGTAAGATTCTATGCAAATATATTATCTGTAAAGCAAGATTTATTAAAAAAAACAAAAACACATTTTATGCTTAAAATCTTCCCTGATTCCGGCCTCTGGAATTGCAGCCAAAACATTTGTTTTCACTTAACATTACAAAATGTGAAAATGAACATCTCAGTACACAAGTCTAGTGAAAGTTACAAAAAAAAAATCTTGTTGGCGGATTCTTATGTTTCCTTAACTCGGAGGAGCAGAGAGCCCGGGGGCTTTCCGACCATATACAAAGGAGGGAGTTTTGTCACTAGAATGACCCAGAGATTTGCATCCCGTAACGCCATAGTGTCGCCCTTAATGATGCCGCCTGCTGATTCGACTCATTTTCTAATTTTATCCAGCGAATTTTCAGACATTGTTTCCCCTGAACTGAATTAAGACGGTAACTTCAGCTGCATTTCCAGTAATTCTTCTCTGAGCCAAGAATGGCCTCTTTCTCCCACCCAATACTGTATACCCTTTGCACTATATACTATGTAGGCCTCATGTAAACGACACGGAGGGACTGTGAGGAAATACGTCATAAAAGGTCCTGAGCAAGAATGTATGCTATTTCTGAGCAGGAATGATATGATGTGGGTCAGAGCAGGGCTCTAATGGAGGGAGTACAGTAAACCTACAGTGTACTCTACAAATAGCCCAGAGAGATAGATATAATACTGTCATACAGGGACCAAGCAATACACTGCAGAGTGTCCAAATAACACCTCTGTTTGGTACCCAAATGTAGTAGCCAATACTGTCACACAGTGCACTAATTATACACCTCTACATGTTATAAATAATACCACCATACAGTGTGAACATAATACCACCATACAGTGTACAAATACTGCTACACAGTGGACAATGGCTGTTCTACAATGCACAAATAGTAGTATCATATAGCACACCAATTAGAAGAAAAAGACTTCACACTTCAAGATGAAATGTATGCAATTTCAGTGTTTTATTAACACACGTTATCAAATGTAGAGTAACTATACATTATAGAGTATACTCTACATTTGATCACGTGTGTTAATAAAACACTGAAATTGCATACGTTTCATCTTGAAGTGTGTAGTCTTTCCTTCTAATTGTTATTCTGGACTGGGACCCTATCTTCACATTTGATTGCAATCTACACCTCATAAAAATATAGCACACCAATAGTATGTCCATATGGAGCAGAAATAATATCACTATACACGGATATTACTACTCTAAAGTGCACAAATAGTACCACTATACAGTGCACAAATAGAACCACATTATGGTGCACAAATAGTACCACCATATAGTGCACAGATAATAGCACCACCATATAGTGCCAAAATAGTACCATCATACAATGCACAAATAGTACCACCATTTAGTGCACAAATAATAGCATCACCATACAGTGCCAAACAAGTACCATTATAGTGTTCAAATAGTACCACCATACAGTGCACAAATGGCACAACCATACAGTGCACAAATAGTACCACCATATAATGCAAAAATGGTACCATCATACAGTACTCAAGTAGTACCACCATACAGTGCAAAAATAATAGGATCACCACACAGTGCACAAACAATAGCACCACCACACAGTGCCCAAACAATAGCACCACCACACAGTGCACAAATAATAGCACCACCATACAGCACACAAATAATAGCACCACCATATAGAGCACAAATAATAGCACCACCATGTAGTGCACAAAATAATAGCAGCACCATACAGTGCACAAATAGTACCATCATACACCAAACTAATAGTATTTACATTCAGCAATTAAAGAAGTTAATGAGGTCTTATCCTCCCCCCCTCCATTCCATTCTTTGTCTTGTAGGTTTTTCTTATTCTTGCGTTGGCCTCTTTTTCATAATGGTTTTGCTGTTTTTGCTCTGTTTTTGTTTTGCGGTTTATTCCATCTGTGTTGTTTTGTAACTTTTATAAAACTTTAATAAAAATTACAGTTTAAAAAAAAAAAAAAGAAGTTAATGAGTACTTTTTATTTCATAGTGACATCTCCGAAGTTTTGATCAAAGTCGACCACAGATGAACTTCTGCCCTTTCATTTCAGTTATCATTGAGGGTTTCAGCACTCACCGATTAAAACTTCTAACACGTCCCTATGATGACACTTCCAAACTTTTATAAGACAACAGTTACATTATATCTTTATTATAACTACATATTAAGAGATTGGTACTTTCTTATGATCATCAAAGAAACCTATTGTGCCAACCACACTTTATTACCCCCATATGTGTTACCTCCAATGTCATATACTAAAAACAGTAAAAGCACCAAGATCTGGGATACTGGTGATAAATTCCAAAGAAACTTGTTACCTTACCACCCTTAAGGTCTGTGGAGGGTCTCAATATAGTAATAGATATATAACAGATGTGTAACACGCAAAGCTCACAATACCCACCGGTTCTTTCGAGTGAACATTTAGGACGTAAACTTCTTGGCTTGAAAACTTTCCGATGCAACCCTTCACGGTGAGGGAATGTTTGGCCACAGCTTCGATTTCAGAATTTTGCAAATTGCACATTGGCACAGGAACTGAAAAAAAAAGATTGGGTCAAAAATGGATCACAAAAAATGAGAACCCTGAACAATAAGTGCATGTCTATAAATTCTAGAACATATAACACAATTCCATAAGAATATCTGACAAATTCTTGACACACATTAGTCATGTGTGTTTGTGAGTTGGGAACACCATCGATTGACTAAAGATAGACACCCTCAGCTTGTACTGGGCTTTTTGCTCCCTCAGCTTTGTTTGGATATTTTCAGTACAAGCAGAAGGCGCCAATGGAGGTCCCAACTCACCGCCGGACCCCATTGACAGCTTTCATACTGAAAGCGGTGGAGAGAAAAGCCCTCTGTGCAGGACTTTTTTCTCCAACCAATTTTTTGCAGTTTCTGCGAAGAAGTCTCCAATGGAAACTCTGACGCTGATGTGAAACCAGCCTTACATGTCATTTTGGCTGCAGTAAATGCTGTAAAAATTAAACCCATAAGAAAATGGGGCAAATGCAGTTTTTTTTACTAGTTCCATCCCATTCTGAATTTTTTTCCAGCTTGCTAATACATCATATGGAACATTAAATGTTACCATTATGAAGTATAATTTGTCCCACTAAAAATAAGTCCTGATACGGGTCTGTGAATGGAAAATTAAAAAATGATGGTTTGTGGAAGGTGAGGAGTCAGAAATGAGAATGAAATAAATAAAAATAGCTGCGTTGGGTAGGCTTATGCCCCCATTAAATACACATAGATGCTCGACCAAGCCAAACTTGCATGTACATGGGGGAGATTGGCCTTGAATGGAGTAGCTATTGGATGTATATGACCAGCTTTGGGACTCTCCCTTGACCGAGGACAGACAATATGGAGGTTTTCTCGATAATGTAGAACAAAGCCAAAGGAGTTGAGAGCATCCCTCTATTTTGGCAAACAATGGGGTTCCCACCCCAAACTCCATCGTCACCACCAATATTATCTTGTGATCATATCGGAACATAATCACAACCAAAGCCTTCATCTTCCTGGGTTCCTATAGTTCCATAAGGAAGTCTGTCACAGCTGGTGACGATACGTTGCCCTAGTGAGGACAGTAGCAGAGCACCGGCTGGTTTTCCCTTTGTTTCTATGAACAGTCGCTGACTGACAGGCAAGTCCTACTGTGTCACTCAACAGCAGGTGGGACAATGTTAGGGAGCTGGAGTTCCCCTGTGTGTCACCACGTGTTCTTCAGTCAGACGCATAGTAAAAATAGCCTCCTGCCCTCTGGATGTGTGGGCAACTTCCTGCTAATAGGGGTGAGGATGGACATACGGAAGCCCCACGCGGGATTAATAGGAGGTTTAATTAATGACTGGGGCTCCCATCCAAACCCTGTAGTGGGTCACAGACCAGAGTAGTCACTATTGTGCACTGCTTCCTGCCAGCACTAAAAAACAACCCTTATCTGGATGCACCAGACTGGCTCCTTACACAACCTCCCTGCTTGCTGCTCCTTGGTCTACTTGCTTGCCGCATGAGGCTACATCCTACACTGACTCAGCATGCTGAGTGTCCTTTCTAGTAAACTGTATAAAATAGAATTTCCTACTAAATCTTACTTTTACTTTCCAACACAACTGTCATTGTCAAAATCAAGGGTGAACTTTGGCGGGCCAACCAGAAGGACTGCGAAGTGGCATGGCCAGTCCCCTGTTTCCTGCGTCACCCACAGGCCAGCTGGCACCACATTATGTCATTATCAGATAAAGCCGCACAGGCGGGTGCCTGGACAGAGGCGCTCAGTGGATCAGATAGGGAGGAAAATGTTAAAAGGGAAGTTCTCTGGAAGCAAAAATAAATACAGTCACCCCTCCCCCGTCATGACGCGTCTCAGTGTCTCCCCAGAGCCAAGAACCAATCAGCAAAACAACTCCAAGAATGGAGAACTTGGTTGGGTTCAGTCTGACGGATCGAAACACGACTCAAGGAAAACAATACAAGGGCACAAGTAATAAGACAAAGCATGTAACATGGAAAGAAAATGGATTCCTCCTCTGAATAGTTACATTTATTTAATAAAGAATTTAATGCAAAAAATGCTAATGTCTGAGTAATGTCTGAGCATGCTCACAACTCACTTCATACAATTCTATGGTAGATGAGGTGCTCACTTATTAGACCCCCCAAATCCCTAGAATGGGGGGGGGTACATCTCATCCTTTCTGTATATGGCGACAGTGGAAAAGAGATATATAAAGCAATGGCTGAGCATACTCACTACATGTTTCAGACAAGACTATGGTAGATGTAGGAATGACAAAGTATACTTATCTATGACATTGGTGGTGGTTCAGCTGTTGAGATGGTCATGATCACTAGATGAGGATATATATGCCACTGCTACTGCATATGGCAGAGTTGGGAAGAAACTTATGAACCAATTTCTGAGCATGCTCGCTACTGCTCCAGACAAGTCTATGGGAGATATGGAGACAACCAAGTTTGCTTGGTTGTAGTCGTGGTCCAACTGTTGGAATTCCTACAGACCACAAGCTTGGAGGGTACTTGTCACATTTCCTGTGTATATGAGTTTTGGAGAGGGTCTGTATGGAGCAATGGCTAAGCATGCTCACTACTGCTCTAGACAAGTGTATAGTAGATATGTAAACAACCTAGTATGTTCACATGTTGATCAGTGGTTGTATAACTGCAGATCATTAGACTGGAGGGTGCTGGTCATTCCTACTATACACTGTAGCTATGGAAAGGGGATTTATGGAGCAATGGTTGAGCATGCTTGCTACTGCTCCAGACAATTCCATGGAAGATAACAACCAAGTTTGCTTGGTTGTAGTGGTGGTCCATGGCTAAAATCCCTGCAGATCATTAGACTGGAGGATTATTAGAATGCCACAACTCCTGTGTAATCTAGTGGAATGGGGCTTTATGGAACAATGGCTGAGCATGCTCACTACTGCTCCAGACAAGTGTATGGTAGATACTGAAACAACCAAGTGTGTTTACTTGTGAGATCCACAGTGGTACAACTGATGGGATCCCTGAAGTTTCCTGAATATGGCGGCAGTAGAAGGGGCTACATGAAGCAATGGCTGAGCATGCTCGCCACTCCTACAGACAAGTGTATGGTAGATATGGAAAAAAAACAGTGGTGGTCCAACTGCTGGGTTCTCTGTGCATCCCTAGAATCTCTGTCCCTTTTCTGCCGATAGCTGTGGTGGAGAGCAGTTATGTCAAACAATATACAGTAGTATACTACCCTAGAAACATTACTTGAGAATGTGATGCAGTGACATACTGGCCCACCAGTATCAGTATCGGAGGATGGTCCAGTAGAGGACACCCAAAGTTGAGGAATGGTATGGTCTATTTCCTAGGGATTATTGGTGGGTGGATTCCCAGAATCATTTTATCTGGTGGGTCCAAAGAACCCCAGTCTAACACTGATGTCAAATTGTAAGGAGGCATCATATGGTGGTACATGGAGTACATATGGAACAGTACGGATTTTATGTGTCACTATATAGACTCAAAAGAGGTCTTAAAGTACCTGTCTGGTTCCTAAGGCTTTGGGCACCTGACTTTAACCAACAATACAGATGGCAGGAGTCAGCACCGTGCTATTGTTTTGTAGGAAAACTTATTCCCAGTGGCTGCCCTGTCTCAGGAGACAGGAAATTTTATGACATCCTGTGTCTGCTGCTCTATAGAAAGACTACAGGCTTCTGCCAACAGCAGATTGCATTCTGTTCATAAGCCAATGGTGGAGAATTGTAAGTGGAAGCTTAGAGAGATTCTGATAATAGGAATATATTAGGGAATTGCTCTTTATGCAGTATATTAACCCTTAACTAGACCCACACATCAGGATGCATAGTAAATTCCACGAGGAAGGAAATCATTCTGCCTTACTTTACTATAGACTATACACCTTGTCTCTGTGATGCAAAGGATAGTCAAGCACTTATGTGAAAGTCAGGAACTGGAAGCCCAGCGTCTGCTCCAGAGCACTGAGCACTAACTCCCAATCCTCTGAGCTGAGCTAGAAACAGGATGGAAGAGCACTTCAACCCCAAGTAAATGTTAACAGGATGGAGCCAGGCAGACGGACAGACGCGGCGCTTGGAACAAGTTTCTTGGGGCGAAACTCCTCTATACTGTTTGTCGCCAGCTTGTTATAGTCCATAGGATATAGAAAAGGATATAGGCATACTAACCACTATATTATATTGTATTGCATTACTGTATTATATTATTACATTGTGTAGTATTATATTATTATATTGTATATAGCATGACACTGACTCCCTGATTCTATCATATACTCACGTGCACTGAGCTTAAATGGAGTTTATCGGGTTCAAAATGGCTTCCAAACCAATAATAGTGCCATGTAGAGGCCTTTAAGAGGAGCTGAAAAATATCTTTGAGGACACAAAGCAGAGGAGAGCTGGAGCACTTGTGACTGTAGGTAAATCTGGTAAACCAGGCTGCACCTATTATAGCAGGCCACTGGCCTAACTGTAGGGATTGCAGTGGTCACAGCTGCTTATTGGACCCGAAAACCAAGGGGATACACAGGTCAACCTCAATAAACTAGGACTGGATAAACTTATTTGATGTCCTTTGATGGATGGCAGTCTGGGCATGGTAAATTTATGACCCCTGTTCTCTGGTGCCCTGGAGTGAGAAGATTTAGGATACACAGCCTTCCACTGTCCATGAGGAGAAAATTAACCATTTCATAGCAAACATAGCAGTTGGTCAGCAGGGAGGATTCTGGAGGGGCAGTCTGTGGCACAAAGGGGACACAATTACTATGTGGGGGGCACTGACACGGGATCGGAGTGATGGGAAGCTTGTGTGCACAGACATGTTGTGAACAAGTCTTCATGGCAGTCTGGGCCTATATAGAGAAGCAAAGAGAAATGTAAATGATGCTAAAAAGGAAGGTACAACCTGCATTTTTGCACCAGGGCCTGTGAGCCTCTCGCCTCTGTAGAGGGCATTTTCAACCTGATAGACTCACTTTACAGTGCTCTACTGAAGACGTAAATGGAAGTTCATGGGCCCCAATGTCAAATTTGCACCAGGGCCCCACCTGTAATGTAGCATTTAAAATACTGGTGTATTCTTATGTGTCAAAGAGGTTTTTATGCCCCCTCAAGATCCAGGGCCCAGGATACCTCTGCACCCCATAGTTATACCCCTGCTTCCCCAGAAAGTGAAAACAAACTAGAAAAGTGTCCCTAATATGCAGTCCATCCGCAATGAACAAAATGCAACTTTCCATTGTGCTCGGCGATAGAGAAGTGACCGAGGGCGAGAAGTGACCGAGGACGGCCTTCCTTCCTCACATCTGCTGGAGAGCTCACAGAACATACATTGACATGATTTGATTCATTACAGCTGAATTAAAGCTGGTGTCGGCTCCACCATGTCGCTCCCTCCTCCATATCCTCTCCTGACTGTTATTTATCAGTCATGGGGAACAACAGTCTGGTCATATGATGTCAGATTCACCTCTGGTAACTCAGTTGGAACTGGTTTGACCCTGAGGATTCTCCCTTTTGTACAGAAGATAACATTATAGCCCCCTCCTCATAGCAGATGTGGCCCCCTAAATCAGCTCAGCGACCAACTCTGTAGTAAAAAGCCATGGATGCTTTCAGCCAGAAAATTACCACTTTTGTTCATGGTCTGCATTCACTTGAATGAGGCTGAACTGCAATACCTCACACCACCTATGGACAAGAGTGGCGCTGTTTCTGGGAAGAAAAAAACTGCAATGATTTTTATACATATGACTTTGGAGCTAAGGATCAATATCAAAAACCCATCAAAGATCGGAAAACCCCTTTAGATGAGGCTGGTTCGTCCCCATTCCTTAGTGCCATGAGTATAGAACTACTAGAACTTATGATATGAATTGCAGGTCAGTTGTATGACTTAAATCACATGATCTAACTTAGCAACACTGGTAAAAAGGAAGGAGGTCTGGGCAAGACACTGTATACTATTTATAGGAGGTACTAAAGTAAAACTGTAAAACAAATCCCATACCGTATAATGTTACACCATGTTTTTATGTCAACAGGAAATAGGGGCCCTTTTTGGACAAGCTGTTTATTATTTGTGGTCGCATCCTGTCTTACTGTAGCACTTGGCTTCAAGACGTGACAATGAAATCTACACCATGGAGAATACATGAAGACCACACATGACCCCTCTCTTATTTAATGCCGATACTAGTTGAAGGATAGCCAAAGTCCTCACCTCAGTAAGACCCTGTCGACTGCCCACCACATCCAGTGCTGGGACACATGACAAATCTACTCTCAATAGATAAAGCTTCCAAGGTGAAACCTGTACCTAGCAGACATTTTCCAGTGGATATGCCATAAATACTTAAATCCACCAACTACATCCTTCAATAAACGCCACTCTACTGATTCTGACGCAGTTGGAATTTTTTCTCTAGCTCCCACCGTTCCTGAGCAACTGATGATGTTATTTTCAGCACCCAGTATGATAATTAGGCTCTATACTGTCAAGTGGGTGGTCCCAAATTAATTGTTCCAGCCCAGGATCACCCACCTGACAGTAGAGAGATTAGCATATTGGGGATGAAACTCTCGCACCAATTGCTCAGGAACGGTGGGGCTAGAGGAAAAATTCCAACTGTGCCAGAATCAGTGGATGGAGACCTAGTAAAGATACAAAGAGTTGGAGTTCATGAAGGTGGAGAAAGGTCCTCTTTAAAGTCCACCTAAACTTTTAAAACATCTCTGTATTTCATAAATGAATAGTACAGGTGAAGGTAACAAACTTTGTAATATACTTTATTAAGGAAAAGTGTCTGTTTCTCCCATACACATTGCAGTTTGCAATGAAGTCTATGGAGGGGGGAGAAGGAGGCTAAGTGAAACAGAGGGCAGAGAAAGATATGAGACAGTCTACAGCATCCAGTGGGTCATTTATCTCACAGCACAGCTGGATAATAATTCACCTGATAATCCTGCTCTGTTTTGGGGTAAAACTGTCACAGTATAATACAGAGGGGTCTCGAGGGGTCTTTTATCTCTCTACCTCCAGGAGCTGTCCTCCTTCTACCCTCTCCAAAGACCTCCTACAGACATCTATCTGGATTTCAGCTGGGGCAGAAGGAGGGAAATAAGTGAAGAAACAGGCACTTTTGTTTAATATAATATATTACTGTCATCACCTGCACTATTAATTTGTGAAATAACAAAAATCTTTCAAAGTTTAGGTACACTTTAAGGAGGGTAAACCTTTGAAGTCAGCGACAAATATATGCTTTGTACGTGACTAGGATGGATGTAGGTTCATTCCTACTGAGGAAGTAGAAAAGACCAAAGTTGAGAGGAGATGGAAGAGGAAGCTGGGTAAGGTGGTGTAGGAGTATGAGAACCGTAAGAGTGAGACATTCCCAAAATCATTTTGGAAAGCAAGGTCAAGTACCAATGGAAGAAGGAGAACCTATTACAAGCAATAGCGCATTAGTATCCAATGTTCTTTAAGACAATATGACAAGGGTATGACATTCTATCTTTGTTGGTTGATCTATCTATGAACACCCTAATGTGTATAGGGGTTGGTGAAATCTGACGGGCATCCCTGGGATAAAAAAGAGCCATGGTGAATCTTCTTTTCGTCATCATGGAGATGAAGGGTGCTGGAGGTGTCTAGAAGCACTCGTCCCTTCTCTACCCATGTGTGTAGTTAGAATGTTAGTCTAAAAACTTGATTTCCTGCCATTCAGGTATACCCCCACACCTATGGACAAGGCATGGGTATATAGAGTTCGTATGAATCATCGTGGACACCTAAGAAGACCAATTCTTAGGGCTATAGGGTATATATTTGGAAGTACTTCCAAATATATACCCTAGTCCGAAATTGGCAAATTTGATCTAATAGCCATTTGTGGGATGAGAAGGAGAAGGATTGGGCTTGACTTACTCCCCTCTCCCTATTGTAAACACATGAATACTCGGCCAAACCAAGTCTGCTTATGCATTAGGGGTCAGGAGGAATAGCTGTCATCCAAACAAGTATTCAGCCGATACCTGCCCAAGGTGCATTGCCAGCTTTAGTTTCCTAAAATGGCCCTAAGCATTATAGTCTGGCTTTTATTGGTGGTCCCCTACAAACATCTTCTTGGATGGGTGTCACCACTTTACAACTCCTGGACAGCCACAATTTGGAGACCACAAGTTTAGGATCATCCAAACATCACCCATGTAGAGTCGCCATCACCCATCTCGATTTTTTGGCAATATACTCTACTGGCTGATATCTTGGAGGATACTTTTGTGCTATAAAAATGTAATATATATGGTGAGGTTTAAGCCACAAACTTGGTCAGAGAGGTCAATGAACTTTCATGTTCTTAATTCTAAGCATTTTGTTCCTGTTTTGCTTTTACAAGTCTTAAAAAATTCCTCCCAAAGTGACAACCATCTGTTTGCGTGCATAGCATGGTTCTCCTGGGTATTTCTTCTACTTGAGAACAATCATCCTTCCAAAATTCTGGGAACTCAAGATGAAGCAACATATTACTCATAAGATCTTGTGAACTACAAGTCCCAGGAGGTACTGAAATAATAGAATGAGTGGTAAAGCTGCCTAGAACTTGTAGTTCTACAATGAATATCCAAAAAATTAACTATTTTTGTGCTTCATTCCCACCAGAGCAATGAGAAACGAACCTCATATGGGCAATACTTAGGCTGGTTTATGATGCTGGGAGTTGTAGTACTCCAGTTAGTAGTGCCACAACATCAGGACAACAATCAATTACATTTCATTGACTCATGTCCACCTCAATTTTTAGTTGCAGTGCAGATGTTGTAGTCGTAACATTCCCAACAAATCAACCCGTTCACAGTCGCCGAAGCATCTGGGAATTAGGATGAATGGGGTCGGTATGAATGTAGACAACATGTAGAGTAGATTGTAAGCTCTGTGGGTCTCGCTTTGTAGGAATAGGCTACGCTAGGAGGTTTATGGCTACATCTGATATTGTCTTATAGAGTGTGTGTATTTGAGATAGGGAAATTAGATTGCGAAACCCACCAGGCATAGGAAGCAAGTAAATGTACAGCGCTATAGAATATATAACCACTATACATGTTATAATAATAGACATCATAGTTGTCGTTAACTTACCCGTATGTCCTTTTTGGAGACAGAGAACTAGAAGAATGATCTGAAGAACCTTCATCTTTCTCAGTGGTCTCCTCTTCTTTCTTCAAGTCTTCTCTTAGCCTGTGTCCAGGAGCGCCGGCTCAGACAAAGCTCTGAGCAAGCGACAAAGTAAGATCACAGCAGGACGGGCTGACACGGAGCTGGGAACAGTCACACGGTGACAGAAATCCAGATTTTGTTCCTCTTGAGAAGACCAGAGGCAGAGAGAGATAAAGCCTCGGAGAAGGGAAATTTAAGGAGTCAGAGGGAGATGGAGGAGATGAGGAGAGGACAGCTGTCCAGATTGCTCTGCAGTGTTCTGACAACCAGCACTATCTGATGAGCTCTGTCCAGGAAACAAGCGAGGACTGGGGAGGTCTTATGCAGCTGGATATCACCGAGGAGGAAATGCCTTTTACACAAGTAAAGAAATTCTCCAAGGAGCCTGAATACCAGAAAAACAGACCCCCCTCCTCCTAACACACGTCCAGAAGGCGGGGAGTACATTAGTGAAGGCTAGGCCCCCCATTGACGATGGACTTGAAGTTTTTGGTCGCCGCTTTTGAAGTATCGTTCTGTTATTCATTTGGCCTGACATGACAATGAGAATTTTACAATAGGCCAAGATTTATCAAATGATAGAAATATGCTCCAAAAGTCACAGTGTGAATGCGTACAGTCTGGGTAACAAATAGCTTGTCTGGAATGCGGATGATGTTATCGCCATTCGATTAATGTTAGATTGGTCTGGAATTTCTGGATATTTTGTCGCTGTTTTGGCTTGGTGGCTAGCGTGCTACCTCCCTGAAGCAATGGGTACGAATAGTAGTAGAGACCTTTACTGATACAAACCAGCCATACTGTAATGTATGTAAGTGCTTAAAGGGGTTGTCCAGGAAAAACAGTTTTTTTTTTCTGTGGAGGCTGGGGAAGGTGAAAAATAAAAAAAAATAAAAAAAACATACTCACCTGTCCCCGGTGATCTGGTGTCCCAGGCCGCTGTCAGGTCCTGCGGCACCCTGGGGCTTTTCCGGCAGAAGTTTCCGCTGAACGTGACCACTGAAGCCAATCAGTGGCCTCAGCCGTCTAAGGAAAGGACACGAGATTTCACTCACTTACATCACCTGTGATGTCTCGGTTCCTTTCCTTAGGCCGCTGATTAGCCTCAGCAGTCACATGAGGTGGCGACTTCCGCCAGAAAAGCCCTGGGGCGCTGTGGAACCGTACACTGGCCTGGGACACCGGAGCATCGGGGACAGGTGAGTATGTTTTATTTTTATTTTTCACCTTCCCCTGCCTCCTGCTGAAGTACTAAAATATCCTGGACAACCCCTTTAAAGGGGTTTTCCAGGACTTATATGATCCATATAATAGCTCATTAGTTTCAGACTGGTGTAGGTCTGACATCCGGGATCCTCTCTGATCAGCTGTTTGAAGACTGTAGCATTCGGGTGAGTGTTGCAGCCTATTCACTGAATATCAAGCACAATGTCGTACATTGCATGGTGGCTGTGCTTGGTATTGCAACTTACTTGAATGGGACTGAACTGCAAAAAGGTCAAATGATGAACATGATGCCACTGGTCTGTCAAGTGGCAACAGCGATCATCTGAGCACCACTGCTGCTTCAAGCTGTTGGGTTCTGGTGATTCGTAACAAACCAGGTTCTTTACGAATTTTCCAAAAAATTCAGATTTGGCTGAACTAAACATTTTTGGGGTTCACCATGAGCTACTAATATACTCCGGAGTCTCTTGTATTATTTTTTATTTATTATTATGTATTAATTATTATTAGTAATCAGTATTTATCATTACTTAATTTGTAAATAATAATAATAATAATAATAATAATAATAATAAAAAACAATAATAATTTATAATTATTTTATCATTAATAATAATTAATTATGATTATTGTTATTTCATTATAATTATTTATTATTATTGTAGTTTTGTATTTTTTATTAGAATTATTACTATTATTATTAGTTCACTTAGACAAGAATGTTCACTAAAGTGTGAGAAAATTCCATGACAAATCAATGAATAATATTTCCCATAAAAAATAGAATCATAACCAGGGAAATATCAGCGGGCTCCCGCCAGTGTATCATCATTTCTGCGGCTTCACGTCATCACTGCATATGTGGCGGGGGCTCAGTGACGCATCTCAGCAAGGTAGGTTCAGTGCTGAGCTTGACTACCACTGCACATGCGGGATTTCAGAGCGTGCACGTCACAAGGGCTGGGGACAGTATATTTCAGCAGAAGGGAGGCGATGGGGTGCCTAAACCATGACTTTATACATTAGCTCTCCACCCCCTTGACTTCAAAACCCTTATTTGCATATTGAATGATAGCAATTTTTGAAGGAATTGTTAAGACGTTGTGCAGATGTGACGGACTCCGATGGAGACGTGAACGTGAGATGCCTTGTCAGGTACTGCTAATGGTTTTAGGGGCAAAACCTGCTGACAGGTTCCCTTTAACTGTTTCCCGAAATCTGCCGTAATAGTACAGCGGATGTTAAGTCTTTAAATATTATATGTATTATACAACTGACACCTGACGGCAATGAGAGCAGGCATTAACCATGCTGAAGCCTTGGTCAAACATAGAGGTGTTTTCCTGGCGGCGCCCATCCCCATAATAGAACTATAGGAATTTATCAATACATTGCAATGCATTAGCATTGGAATGTATTGAATTAGTGATCAGACCCCATTAGCTTCACAACCTCTAGAGGCGCTAAAAACAAAAGTAAAAAAAATATATAAAAAAATTAAAAGTTCAAATCACCCCTCTTTCCCTAGATCAGATATAAAAATAACAAATAAAAAAATGTAAAACACAAACACATTAGGTATCCTGAGTCTGAAAATATCCGATCTACAAACTATTTTATAAAAATATTTTCCCAACGGTGAACACAGTAGTAGAAAAAAAAAAACAACCGAACCGCCATTATTTTTTTTTTTTTGCTGTTTCGCCTCCCATAGGGTTTTGAATAAAAAGTGATCAAAACATCAGATGTTCCCCAAAATGGTATAAATAAAAAATACATCTGGCCCCGTAAAAAAAAGATGACATGTGCAACCCCATATAAATATAAAAAAAGTTACCGGGGTCACCAAGAATTTTTTTTTTTCAAGTTTTGAATTTTTTTAAAGGGGTTAAAAATCAATATAAATTTGGTTATCGACGTAATTATGCCGACCCATAGAATTCAGATAACGTCATTTTGGTTGCAAAATGAATGTTAAAAAAAACTGAAGTCTGTAAGAAAGTTGAGCAATTTTTTTTTTCGAATTCCACCACATTTAAAATGTTTCCAGTTTTCTAGCACATCCTATGGAATATTCAATAGTACCCTGATGAAGTACAATTTTCCCACAAAAATTAAGCCCTTATGTGAACGGAAAACTAAAAAGTTGAGGAGGTTTGGGAAGGTGAGGAGTAAGGCTAAAGCCCCACGTAGCAGCCGCAGCCAAAAAGCGATGTGGAAAATACCGCAGTGGAAACGCATCACGTTTTTTTCCGTTTCCACCAGCATTTCAGTAGGTATAAGTGACATGTTGCGTTTTTGAAATCGCAGATTTTTCGGTGCAGATTTTTTTTCTGCAATGTTTAGATGGGATTAACCAGAATCCCATTCCCTTTGCAGGTACTGTAATACGCAGTGTTTTCCACAATGTGGGGCCCCGGCCTAAAAAGCGAAAATCGAGAAATGGATGCGGTAGGAAGGGGTTAAACTTTTATTGCCATAAGTAGCAGCTGGTCAGCACCATATAGTCAGGGGGCAGGATTAGGGGGTCACATCTACCCCTGTCTGCACTAAATACCCTGGGAGGGCAGAGATGGGTGAAGCCGCTGGTTGGCTGAGCCTCGTCCAATCACTGCTCGGCTTGTTATCACCTCAGCCCTGACTGAACAGCACAGCAATGGTTGTGGAGAATACAGCAGTGATTGTGAGGGGAAGAAGATGCAAATGGCTGACAGAGAGCCAGCACTAGTCAGGACTAAGAGTGAGGTATATACTGTATTGTATACTGTGCTATATACTGTATTATATACTGTGCTGTATACTGTATTGTATACTGTGCTATATATTGTATTATATACTGTGCTGTATACTGTATTGTATACTGTATTATATATATACTGTAGTGTCTTGTACAGCTGTATTACTGTGATCTGTATGTGATCTCCTCACACCAATACACTTACCATTCATATATATACTAAGACCCCCTCCCCCTATTACTCATATATGTACTAAGGTCCCCTCCCCTACTACTCATATACACACGTGGACAAAATTGTTGGTCCCCCTCCCTCGTTTAATGAAAGAAAACCCCACAATGGTCACAGAAATAACTTGAATCTGACAAAAGTAATAATATATAAAAATTCTATGAAAATGAATAAATGAAAGTCAGACATTGCTTTCCAACCAGGCTGCAACAGAATTTTAAAAAAAAGAAAACTCATGAAACAGGCCTGGACAGAAATGATGGTTCCTTTAACTTAATATTTTGTTGCACAACCTTTTGAGGCAATCCCTGCTATCAAACGATTCCTGTAACTGTCAATGAGACTTCTGCACCTCTCAGCAGGTATTTTGGCCACTCCTCATGAGCAAACTGCGCCAGTTGTCTCGGGTGTGAAGGGTGCCTTTTCCAGACGGCATGTTTCAGCTCCTTCCAAAGATGCTCAATAGGATTTAGGTCAGGGCTCATAGAAGGCCACTTCAGAATAGTCCAATGTTTTCCTCTTAGCCATTTTTGGGTGTTTTTAGCTGTGCGTTTTGGGTCATTATCCTGTTACAAGACCCATGACCTGCGACTGAGACCAAGCTTTCTGACACTGGGCAGCACATTTCTCTCTAGAATCCCTTGATAGTCTTGAGATTTCATTGTACCCTGCACAGATTCAAGACACCCTGTGCCAGATGCAGCAAAGCAGCCCCAGAACATAACAGAGCCTCCTCCATGTTTCACAGTAGGGACAGTGTTTTTTTCAAGATATGTTTCATTTTTCCGTCTGTGAACATAGAGCTGATGTGCCTTGCCAAAAATTTCGACTTTTATCTCATCTGTCCATAGGACATTCTCCCAGAAGCTTTGTGGCTTGTCAACATGTAGTTTGGAAAATTCCAGTCTGACTTTTTTAAGTTATTTCTGTGACCATTGTGGGTTTTTCTTTCATTAAACGAGGGGTACCAACAATTTTGTCCACATGTGTATGTACTAAGACCCCCCCCCCCCCCCCCAAAAAATACCCAACCCCCCCCCCCCACCATTCGTCCTACCCCCCTCCCCTACCATTCATATATGTACTAAGCCCCCCTCCCCCTACAACTCATATATGTTGTAAGCCCCCTCCCCTACTACTCATATATATACTAAGCCCCCCTCCCCTACTACTCATATATGTTCTAAGCCCCCTCCCCTACCACTCATATATGCACTAAGACCCGCTCACCCACCACTCATGTATGTACTAAAGCCCCCTCCCCTACCATTCATACATGTATTAAGGCCCCCTCCCCACCATTCATATGCACTAAAACCCACTCACCCACCACTCATATATGTACTAAGACCCCCTATCATTCATACATGTATTAAGGACCCCTCCCCTACCACTAATACATATACTAAGACCCCCTCCCCTACCACTCAATCAAAAAGTTGCACATTTTTGCGCAAATGAGCTCAAAATGTCGCAAATCTCTGCTGTGGTACTCCCCATACATTACTGTGCATGATCCGGACATGGAACTATTGGCACATGCATAGTACTATAGAGGATGACAATGCTGGAAAAATAGACCGTAATGCGCATGCGCTTGTTGGGACAGTCAGTACATATGCAAGATTTCAGTGCAGTAGCGGTGATGTAGACTATTACCAAGAAGCTGCTGGGTGGGCCCCTAGGCACCCCAGTATGACACTGTGCATTCTCTAGAGCTGGTTTTTGACCATAACTTGGTGACTACATAATAGTGGTGCACTACTATACATGTAGATGAATTTCTGTATTAAAGAGTACTTTTCATGTCCTCATGAAAGTGCGGTTTTATATACCATTAGACCTTGTCCGTAGACCTTAGCAATGAACCTGTCTGCTAGAGCTGCATCGATGGGTCTGTTTTTTTGTACCGTGAGCCTTTAGTTACACTCCTGGTCTTAATATAAATGGTATCCTAATCATGGAATACATGTTCTGTTAATGACGTAAGAGCTTTATCTGGACTTCCCCTTTAAGAAGAACAATAGTATCTAGAAGTATTACGTATTTTAGGGTATTTCTCATAGTATTGTACTATGCAGTCTTATCAGTCTGTAGAGCTTGGAGTTGTGAAGAGGATTTCCTGAGTAGATGGAAGATACCACAACGGTGTTTATCGCGCAGCGAGGTTCCATCAATATCCAAGTGTCTGCTCATCATTTTGCAGGGTAATGCTGTTGAAAGAATTTCCTGAGCAGATGGCAGGGATGCTCCGTGTTGTGTCATTATCAGGTAATACGTTTATATCTTGGGGTGGGAAACATTGGTCACCGAAAATTCACTGATAATATAATCCTAAACAAAACAGGAGAACTGAGAGAATCCATGAAATCACTGTCCACTGGGATCACATGTAAACCCCTGTTCACACTGACTGATTACTTTAATACAGTGGCCAAGATTTGCTAAGGGTGAGTTCACACTTGCGCCGGAACTCCGTCCGCCGCGAATCCAACCTAAATGTCGGAAAACTGGATAGGGAAAGGTTTGCGACTATTTGCTTAAAAACCCATTCACTTCTATGGGTTTTTAAAGCAATGTGTTGGTGTGCGCTCACACCCTCTGCACCGCGAAGCCAGTTTTTTTTTCGTCGGACACAAAGTCCTGCATGTCCGACTTTGTTTCCGACGAAAAATACTGGCTTTGCGGCGCAGAGGGTGCAAGCGCACACACACACATTGCTTTAAAAACCCATAGAAGTGAATGGGTTTTTAAGCAAATAGTCGCAAACCTTTCCCTATCCAGTTTTCCGACATTTAGGATGGATTCGCGGCAGATGGAGTGCCGCCGCAAGTGTGAACCTACCCTAACAGGGCTGCCCTGTAAAGTGTCTGAAACTACACCTCAAGTTGGCGCATTTCAGAATCAAGGTGGCGCATTTCATCTCATGTGTGGGAATTTAGGCAGGCCGGAATGGGGAGACCTCGGTCCATCAGATTTACTATAACTCATGAGTTATAGCTAAAATCTACGTTAGTTCCTGTCTAATAAAAATTTCAATTCTGGCGAACGGAACCTCTTGTGGCGTGTCAGAATTATTAAGAGGACAGAGCCTTGTGATAATTCTGGGGCATCTGCCACCAGCGCTCACATTATTAAGAGCGGCATGCAATGTGCCAGTCTTAATAAATTTCCCCTCAGTGTCTTTTATAGGGAGCTCTGTATCAGGAAAACAGAGCTCTATATTTCCGGCTATCTGTCACACAGCCATAGAATTAAATAATGAAACTCTGGCTGCTTCTAGACACCACTAGAGGGAGCTTAGAAGTTTAAAGAGGACCTTTTCCTACCTATACACCACTATTTTGCACTACCCATATGTTAAATGTTAAACATACTCCTTCAAATAGAACAGTATTTTGGCGTATGGAATATACTGCCACAGTAAAATTCCGGTGCGTAAATCTGAGTCCAGTCTGATTTCAGCACGCCAAATATATTTTCACTATGGCAATCCAATGCAGTTATTTACTTGTCTCCCGGAGAGGTATATCCACTTGTGTCAGAGCAGCCCAAGACGGTGACGCATTCTTAAAATAGAACCACTGCACCACTGAGATCAGCGGGTGATGTCACCGCTAGGGACAGGTAAGTACCTGTGGCAGTATATTCCGTATGTATATTTTATGTGACGTTTATGGTAGTGCTTAGGCAAATGGCACTGTTTTTTTCGCTGTCCAAGTTCAGTTGTGGTTTTGTATGGAAGATGTATAACGCCAGTATTTTTTGTGTGACCTTTCACTACCTCCAACAACTCTCACGATTTGATAGCCACCCCTCCACTGATTCTTGCACAGTTGGAATTTTTTCTCTAGCTCCCGCTGTTCTCAAATAATCACTGCAGTTAGTTTTGGTGCCTGATATGCTAACTAGACTCTCTAATGGCAAGTGGGTGGTGTCAGGCAGGAGCAGGTAAGGCGGTGGGATTCTAAACTGTGGCATTGTCCGTCTCTGATTGGAGCTCTGAGTCTCGCCCCCTTGCCTGCTTCTACCTTACACCACCCACTTGCCATTAGAGAGTTTAATTAGCATATCCTGCACCAAAACTAACTGCAGTGATTGCTCAGGAACGGTGGGGGTTAGAGAAGAAGATCTAACTGTGCTAGAATCAGTGGATGGGCAGCTATTACGGTATATGATGAAAAGAACTGAAATTGGGTAACGTAATGAAAGGTCCTCTTTATATTGTTTTGATATTGGGGGTCACATAGGTATAGTATCCAGTACAAACTAACCCAAAGCCTCCTCTGCCAAATAAAAGGACACTAGTATTATAAATAGCACATTGTAGGTGGGGGCCATGTTAGAGATTTTATATTTGGGTCACGAGTTGAACGTTATATCCCTAGTTTAAGTGATCAGGACAAGTGCTTAAATGGTTAAACACAACTCTCCTGGAATGTCTGGGAGACCCCTGTAAAAAGGAGTGACCTCGAAGAGCTGGAAAATCTCCCAACCTTGGAATCTCATATGTGGGCACTTTATGTGCCGGTTACATCCGAAAAAGTGTCACACCAGCACATTATATGCACATGTCATATGAAAGGGTGCATGGCCATACTCATAGGGGTTGTGATGATGCCCAGACTGTATGGCCACATGCACAGTGCACTATGAGCTCAGTTCTCCTGCAAAGTACACAAAATGGTGGTAAGTACCAACCTCCATATACACATGCACACTCAGTTTGGCTGAGCATGCCTATATTCTGATTTGGCGAGGGAAGAAAGTTGCTGGAGACTCTGTCTCAGTGTCTGCCTCTAAAATTCAGCGGAGAAAAAAGGCCTGCACGGAGGACTGTTTCCTCCACCAGTTTCAGTTTTAAAATGATGGATACCCGACATGAGAAGGGACAAAAATGAGGAAGATGTGATGAATTCTGACCATACTGGAACTATATAACATGGATGATTTGTGGATGTAGTGGTGTATGGGGATATGAATAATCCAGAGAATCTGACCTTTGATGAAAAAGCAAGGTTCACACGAAGAAGCTTCCCAGGAGGCCATGGTTATGTTTAGAGCCTGAGATTTGGTATCATCTATCTTGTCTACTGATATCCAGATGTGGAGATACTGAGATTGTAGGGTTTGCAACTGAATCCAATTGTATGTGGTGTTTGTTCTACCTAAGTAGACAATTGCTGAGGTATACGCTCCTTACAAGGTGGTAAGTAGTAGCAGCTCTCCGATGTAGCAGTGCTGAGTTATGATCTGTCGTGTTACATAGGACTGCAGCTAGAGCTGGTCATAAAATGTTAAATAGATGGAAAATACCTAATAAATCTATTTGTGGGCGTCCATCATAGGAAACAAGGATCAAATATGTTAAATTTTAACATTCTGCATACTTTGTTCCTTAGGGGATAAGTGGTGTCTGGTTTATGTGGACTCTGCTTATCCCCTCTACTTTTAGCAATGAACATCTATACTCAGCAAATCTCCACGTCCATGTCTATGAAGAAGACCGGGAGATGTTGACTAAATGACCATTTAGAATATAGCTGTATGGACTGCCTTAAAGGGATAGTCCTATCCGGACAATCCCTTCATAGTGTAATAGTCCAGGTTAGGAGCTGCCCTGTGTCTGTGCAAGGTCCAGCACACATTACAAATATATGGTCATAACAGGTTCACCACAGTGGCAAGTCCATAGTAGTTTGTCCATATGACCCAAAAAAGTATTAACTAGATGGTGCAACCCTTAAATCTATAGAGCACCATAAACAGTTAAAGAGGAGCTTTCACCACCTCTAAACACTCCAGTTCTTTGCATTTTTTTGATAGATGCTGCTCCACCGATTCCAGGGCAATTTTTTCTCTAGCCCCCATCCTTCCTGAGCAATTGGTGCTGTTACTGTTGGCGCCTGACATGCTACAACTTAGGCTCTCTACTGTCAAGTGGGTGGTGTTAGGCAAGGGTCATGATAGTGAGCGCTGACACTATCCAATCAGAGGTGAGTGGTGTCAGGGTTCTGAATCACGCCCCCAAGACTGCTCCTGCCTGACAACGCCCACTTGACAGTAGAAGGCTAATTAGCATATCTGGCACCAAAACTAACTACACTGATTGCTCGGGAACGGTGGGGGCTAGAGAAAAAATTCCAACTATGCTGGAATCAGAGGAGCGGCGCCTATTAAAGGATTAGAAGAGTTGGAGTTGCGGTAGGTGGTGAAAGGTTCTCTTTAAATAATAACCTCTGCTACTTCCCAGCTCAAAGTTTAGTCTGTCTAAATAGAACACACAATATAATATAATGGCAAAAAGAAACCCAAACAATTTCTGTATATTTTTTTCACCTCTCTTACTGTAACAAGACAAAAAAAGAATGATTTCATCCATGAGACGCCGTGGGGGGGTTCACACGTCTACCAGATGAAAGGTCCCGTTTCACACAAAACTAAATTTACTCACAATGTAAACATTAGAAAACAGTTCCCTAAACAATATCGCACATAGCAAACAATAGCAGGTGACACGCAAAGTTACAAGTACCAGGGAGGGACTGAAGAAACATTACACAGCCAGAGATGTAGAGATCGCACATATACAAACAGAAAAATATCTAATAAATGACCTCACTACATAAGCCTATCAGGGACCCCACCACTCGCCCCGCACCTCTCCAATCTGGGTGTTTTTGAGTGGTTTGGGAGACATTGCTGGTCAGAAAATGCTCCCTACAGGAAACAGAGAGACAGATATTTTTGGGATATAATTGTGCAAGTAACGCACAATAGGAATAAATGGCAGGGGGCATTTCCCGTCTGTCACCCAACATATGACTGGCGACAGTTAAGGGTCAGGAAGTGCCCTGTCTGCAGCCCTTATAACTGTGTCCTATCCAAATAAGTCAAGAGACACGGTGTCACAAGGGGGAAGGGGGGCACAGCACATGGCTGCTGCTAAATACGAGAAAACATGGATGATGGGAAATACGTCATATACAGGCATGAGACAGCTGACTAATCTGTAATCGGCAGGGCACATTGTGGGATATTCTGTAAGGCACTGTACATTTATAGTACATAGTGAAGACAATGATGGATTTATTTACAGGGATGACAATGGCTTCAGATAAGCAATGTCAACAAATGTAACACTGAGCAAATCCTTCATCCTTCCTTATGGAGGCATCTGTAGTAGATACACATTGTTATGTGGGCATCTTAGGGGCACACGGTTTATGGGGCCAGGGCTTTGTAGGGCTGGATCTCTGATATGGCTATACAGTCCATATAGTCCAGTATAATCCAACCCTCTCTCCTGTTTTCCTCAGACTACCATCTTGTCTCCATGCCTTGATCTACCTGCACAGAATTGTAGGTCTTCTCAGGATCTAGATAACAGGTCTTAGGGCCAATTTTCACTCTGGTCAATGGCAAGCCCAATAAGTATTAGTTATTTACTATTGTGGCCTTCCTAATTGGCTCCCCCGGGGCCTGAACATTGTATGTCACAGACAACAACGCCAAATGTTGTTTTTTGGGTTATCTTGCCATACAAAAAATGGACAAAAAAGTGGTAAAAAGCCATAAGTACACCAGAATGGTATCAGTCTTGTCTCGCAAAAAACAAGCAACCAGCTCCATTGATGGAAAAAAAAAAGTTGTGCCTCCTAGAACATGGTGACACAAAAGAAATGCTTTTTAAAAAATGGGTTCATATTATGCAAATTGAGTAAAAACACAAGAAAAGCTATATAAGTTTGGTGTCGCCATGATTGTACTGACCCATAGAATAAGGGGGGGGGGGATCATAGACGGCCATTGCTCTCATCCTTCATAGGGTGAGAGCAATGGATATTAATGGTAATAGAGTGACGGATACAGACGGAGGCCCATCCGTCCATGTCTGTTATCGTTCACTTTAATGTAAAAAACATGACAGATTTTTTCTGACATGTTTGTTTACTTTTGTAAAAAAAGAAAAAGTCCTGCACGTCCTAAAACTTTTTCTTCCATCAATAAGTTCTAAACATCCCAAAAAGGTGCCACAGAAAAATATAACCTATCCCACAAAATACAAGCCCTCAACCCACTACATTGGCATGAAAATAAAAAAAAATTTGGCTTTCTGCATTTTCAATTTTTATTTTCTGAAAAAGATGGAAAAAGTGCCCGAGCTTTAAGATCAAAACTGGCTGCGTCCTTAAGGGGTTAAAGAAACAGGCAACCATAATAAAGGTGACAGTAAATATACTGCTGAAATGGAGAGTACGCCGACCGACCGTTCACCTCGTTTACAGACTTCCTGCAAGCCAGACATGATCAGGAAGTAGCCAGGGAAGAAAAGATAAAACATACATATATCTCCATACATCCTCACAATAGAGTATACACCACCTGAGAACAGAGGGGGCATTCAAACACCCCTCCACCCAAAATCCTGAGTCGTCTTAAAAAAAATCCACAAAAATGCCACTGGCTTTGTATGTGAGTTTATTATATTATATTATTATTAAAATATAACATAAAGCTATACCCTTAAACCAGGCGTTCCCATATATGCAATCTATATACAAACATATAGATTTGTATATGGGGGTGGTGGATGTTCACCCACTGGTCCTAACATTATTTTTATATGTACACGGGGTCAGAAGTATATTTAGGATCGATTGTTGCTGGGTGGAAAACATTATTACTAATGACACTAGGACTGGGGTTCTTAGGGGCCATTGTGTACTGATTGTGTACAGTAATCACTTATAACACAGTGCCCCTAGTGGCCAACCTAATTTGCTGCAAGCATTATGAATTGATAAACCCTTCATGTCATTGTCAACACTTCAGGCTGGCGGAGGTGGAGTAATGGTGTGGGGAATGTTTTGTTTTTTTACATATCCTAGGTCCTCTAATACTACAGCCAAAGCTGGGCAAACATATAAGGTGAAAGTCAGCTAAAACTACTATTACTACTACTAGATGGTGTAATCCTAGGCACATTGTGATTAAGGAGCAAACTTGCTGTAAGGACATTGAACTATTAGCTGTGAGCATGAGACCTTTCTACCTACCAAGGGAACTATCACATGTCATCGTGATAACTGCATATGTCCCCCCTCTGCGAAAGCTGACACTGCCTGCGAGGTCCTACAAGCCACGCTGAGCCAGTTACAGTTAAAACATCCCCAGGCCCTCTTTCTTCTGTCGGGTGATTTCAACCATGCCTCTCCATCATCCACACTGCCCAGTTTCACACAGTATGTAACCTGCCACACAAGAGACAACAAAACACTGGACTTGTTCTTTGCCAACGTGAGGGAGGCATATAACTCATCAGCCCTACCGCCCCTGGGAAGATCAGATCACAACCTAGTACATCTCCGACCTGTGTACAAGCCACTTGTACGTAGAGAACCTGCTGTCACCCGCACAGTGAGGATATGGTCCGAGGAGAGTGATGAGGCTCTGAGGGATTGTTTTGACACAACCGCATGGGAAGTTCTGCAGGATTCTTATGGAGAAGACATAGAAGGACTCACACACTGCATAACAGACTACATTAATTTTTGTGTGGACAACACAGTACCCACAAAAGTGGTGAGGTGCTTCTCCAATAACAAACCATGGATTAACTCTGATATAAAAACACTACTTAAGGAGAAAAAGATGGCATTCAGGACAAGAGATAAGGAGGGGTTGAGGGAAGTACAAAAGGAGCTGAGGCATCAAATCAGGCAGGGAAAAGCCAATTATAAAGAAAAAATGGAAAAGCAAATGTAAAGAAAAGACATAAGGGGGGTCTGGGAGGGGCTTAAGTCAATTTCGGGTCATAAACAGTCTGTCTGCCAGATTGAGGCAGATGTTAATTGGCTTAATGAACTAAACCTATTCTTCAACAGATTTGATCACACACCAGCTCCTCCCACCCCAGCATGTCCTTCAGCTCCCCTTACCACAATGACCTCTCCCCATGCGGCCACTTCCCAACAGACCAGTAAATCCAGAAATCCGTCTTTATCTGGCCACAGTCTGACCTTCACACGGGCCCAGGTGAGGAAGGAGATGAAAAAGATCAAGGCGAGGAAAGCCGCAGGGCCAGATGACATCAGTGCAAGGCTAATTAAGACTCGCGGGGACCAGCTGTGTGGTATAATTACATATATGTATAATATGAGCCTGAGGCAGGAAATAGTCCCTGAATTATGGAAATCTTGTGTGGTACCAGTTCCAAAGAAACCCCACCCTATGGACCTCAACGACTACAGACCTGTAGCACTGACATCCCACCTGATGAAGATCTTGGAGAGATTGGTTCTCACACATCTCCGCCCTCTAGTGAGCCCCGCTATGGACCCCCTCCAGTTTGCTTATCGGCCGGGCATTGGGGTAGATGAAGCCATCATCCATCTTCTGCACAGGGCTCTGTCTCACCTGGAGAAACCAGGGAACACAGTGAGAATAATGTTCTTTGACTTCTCCAGTGCTTTTAACACCATACAGCCCAGGTTATTGAGGGACAAGCTGGGCCTTGCTGGAGTGGACCACCACCTCTCCAACTGGATCCTAGACTACCTCACAAATCGACCTCAATACGTGAGAGCCCGAGACTGTGTGTCAGGTACCGTCATCTGTAATACGGGGGCACCTCAGGGTACGGTTCTCGCCCCTTTCCTCTTCACACTGTACACTGCAGATTTTAGGTGCAACTCATCCAGCTGCTACCTACAGAAGTATTCTGACGACTCTGCAATAGTGGGTCTCATCACAGATGATGATGACAGGGAGTACAGAGAACTGAACCAGGACTTTGTGGACTGGTGCCACCGGAACCACCTGAAGATTAACGCGGGGAAGACCAAGGAGATGGTGGTGGACTTCCGCAAAGGCAGAAGCCCTCCTAAACCAGTGGACATCCTGGGGACGGGCATCGAGATTGTGAACACCTATAAGTACCTGGGTTTGCTCCTTAATAATAAGCTGGACTGGGCAGATCATATGGAGGCCCTGTACAGGAAGGGTCACAGCAGGCTCTACCTGCTTAGGAAGCTGAGAGCCTTTGGAATCCGGGGGGCACTTCTTAGAACTTTCTTCAACTCGGTAGTGGCATCAGCCATCTTCTTTGGAGTGGCCTGCTGGGGGAGCAGTATATCAACCAGGGACAGAAATAAACTTGACAAGCTGATTAGAAAGGCCAGCTCTGTCCTGGGGAGCCCACTGGACCCAGTGCAGGTGGTGGGTGACAGAAGGATACTGTCCGTGGTGAGCTCCATGCAGAAGAAGAAGTCCCATCCCATGCATGAGACTGTGATCGCGCTGGCCAGTACTGTCAGTGACCGACTGCTCCACCCTAGGTGTGAGAAGGAGCGCTATCGGAAGTCTTTCCTCCCCACCGCGGTTAGGCTGTACAACCAACACCGACCTAAGCGGAGATCATTACACACAGAGAAGCTGAAATATCTCTCTGCTTGTTAAATCCCCCCCCCCCTCTGCTACGTCCTATCTGTCTGTCTGCTATTAATGTAATGCCTCTCACCTTGGAACATTCCTGTACATGTTGTATTTGTATTTGTATCTGCTTATCTTTGCTGCTGTAACACACTGAATTTCCCCATTGTGGGACTATTAAAGGACTATTATTATTATTATTACTGTTCCCAGTAGGCGACAACGGACTTCTGTCTGCCAAAATAATATGATCTGTTGTGTTGTAAACTTTCAGCCATGGATCATGTTATGGTATGATGTTCATGGTGTCCCATGATTCCCCAGGACACCATGGTGTCCCATGTCCCATGGATTTCCTGTACTGTGACATCACTGTTTGTGTAATTCCTGTGCTATAACATTACTGTGTACCTTATCCCTGTACTGTGACAACATTGTGTGCATTTTCCTATCACTCATTGTATTATTACACCTTTATGACATCACTGTTACCATTATCCCATTATTGTGACATCACTGTATTATTCCACTATCATGACTTCACTGTGAGCATCATTCTTTTATTGTGCCATCACTGAGCATTATCCTACTATTGTGACATCATTGTGAGCATTATCCTACTATTGTGACATCATTGTGAGCATTATCCTACTATTTTTACATTGCTGTATTATCCCACTATTATGACATCACTGTAAGCATTAGCCCATTAATATGACATCACTGTGAGTATTATCCCAATGTTATGACATCAGTGTATTATCCCATTATTGAGACATCATTGTGAGCATTATCCTACTATTGTGACATCAGTGTATTACACCACTATTGTGACATCACTGCTTCCATTATCCCATTATTGTGACATCACTCTATTATCCCACTATTATGACATCACTATGAGCATTATCCCACTATTGTGATGTCACTGAGCATTATCCCATTATTGTGACATCACTCTATTATCCCTGTACTGTGACATCACTGTGAGCATTATCCATCTATTGTGACATCACTGTGTGCTTACATGTTCTGAACTTGCTGAGTGATGACCCATTACAAGTTTTTAACCCCCGGGTTACTTTTGTTGCTAAATTTTAAGAAATATCCCAATTAAGAGAGCACTAGTTTCTCCCCAGTTAACCCCTCACATGATGCACTTATAAATGGATTATGTAGTAATATTAGATTTATTTAGCGGGGCTCTGTACATCTGTAGCGATGACCTGTCCTTTCCAGATAAAAGGTAATTTATATGTAGTGTCATGATCAATTTTTCGGGTTCTCACTGGCATAGAACAGACAGAGAAATCCCATGTTCTGTCCTGATAGTTATAACACAGATCTACTGCACTGTGTATACTGTACACGTGTTGCTTTATCAAATTGAAGCCTGCCTGTATGTCATGATGGGACATATGGTGCACTTGAGCAGAGCTGAATTATCCTGTTAGTGATGTGGATGGCCCAGATGCAGTCACATTGACTGTCTGTGTTTTGCAGAGCCATGACTGCTATAGTGGAGCTCTATCATAGAGCACTGCACAGATGTTTCTGCCCCTCTGATCATACTGTAAGTGGCTTAGTCCCTGTTCACATGTGTCATGTTTTCCATCCATGATACAGTGCTGGATTTAGCACACAATGGCCACCAATGAGTCCCAACTGATCCCTTTGACTTGTAATGGAGTCCATAGCCATTCCGATATGTTGTCCCTGGTCCTGGCTGTTGTTCTGTTTTTTTCTTGCCCGTTTTGCATCCATTTAGGTCCCGTTTTTATAGATCTCCTGTAGACATGAGTCTGTTGATGAATAGGACATGTCCTATTTTTGACTGTCAAAATGGGCCATCAAAAAAACCGACATGTCAATAGCTATAATGTCTAATGGGAATCTGAATTAGTCTTACACACGTGGACAAAATTGTTGGTACCCCTCGTTTAATGAAAGAAAAACCCACAATGGTCACAGAAATAACTTGAATCTGACAAAACTGGAATTTGCCAAACTACATGTTGACAAGCCACAAAGCTTCTGGGAGAATGTACTATGGACAGATGAGACAAAAATCTAAATTTTTAGCAAGGCACATCAGCTCTATGTTCACAGACGGAAAAATGAAGCAAATCTTGAAAAGAACACTGTCCCTACTGTGAAACATGGAGGAGGCTCTGTTATGTTCTGGGGCTGCTTTGCTGCATCTGGCATAGGGTGTCTTGAATCTGTGCAGGGTACAATGAAATCTCAAGACTATCAAGGGATTCTGGAGAGAAATGTGCTGCCCAGTGTCAGAAAGCTTGGTATCACTCGCAGGTCATGGGTCTTGCAACAGGATAATGACCCAAAACACAAAGCTAAAAACACCCAAGAATGGCTAAGAGGGAAACATTGGACTATTCTGAAGTGGCCTTCTATGAGCCCTGACCTAAATCCTATTGAGCATCTTTGGAAGGAGCTGAAACATGCCGTCTGGAAAAGGCACCCTTCACACCCGAGACAACTGGAGCAGTTTGCTCATGAGGAGCGGCCAAAATACCTGCTGAGAGGTGCAGAAGTCTCATTGACAGTTACAGGAATCGTTTGATTGCAGGGATTGCCTCAAAAGGTTGTGCAACAAAATATTAAGTAAAGGGAACCATCATTTCTGTCCAGGCCTGTTTCATGAGTTTTCTTTTTAAAAAATATTCTGTTGAAGCCTGGTTGGAAAGCAATGTCTGACTTTCATTTGTTCATTTTCATAGAATTTTTATATATTATTACTTTTGTCAGATTCAAGTTATTTCTGTGACCATTGTGGGATTTTCTTTCATTAAACGAGGGGTACCAACAATTTTGTCCACGTGTGTCTCTACCTCTTCTATCTCATCAGACTTCTGTTTTTTTTTTCTGACCAACATGCTTTACACTGCAGCTCTGCTTGTTTAGATTGATACCGAAACCCAGCCACAGAAAATGAAGGCACCATAGAGAAAAAAATTTAGATAATTGGTACAAATAGAAAAGTAAATGAACCTCAATATGGTGGATCCTGAAGAACGACTTAAAGGGGTATTCCCACGAACATTACCATTTTTAAATTTGTAGATAATTAAAAGTTAAACATTTTTGCAAATATAAGTAATTAAACATTTCGCAGTGTTTTAAAGATTTTCTCTAAATATTTTGTGGTCACAATTTGTTGTCTTGATCGGTTGCCAGTGGATACGACCATGAATGCAGGACCTTTCTAAGGTAAGAAAATCAGCTATGATTTGCTTATTGTGGCCGGGATATCTTCTGATACATGTAGTGTCCCTGCCTGATAACCCAGCTACAATAAGAAAATCATGGCTGCAAGCTATTTAGCGTGGGTCCCGGGTGTCAGACTTTACTGATCTAATATTGATGGTGATCGTTCTGGAATACCCCTTTAAGTAGCAATCCAATAATTCACTGTTAGTTTAGCACTTGTAGCTGCATCAGACATATCCCTGAATCTCTCACCACCCTGTGTATTATCGCAGCTTTCGTGACATTGTGTCAGGTTCTAGTGATACATTTATAAAGTGCCACAAATGATAAAGCAAAGAATGACTATTTAACCCACTAGCAATGACCTGCAGACATCTGCACTTATCTTTCTTATGAGGAAATGATTTCGGCTGAGGAGGCAGCTTTCACATCTTGTCTTAAATTCTGCAGTTTCTATTCATTAAAGCCTGTAATGGTTGGGGCTGCAAAGGGTGCTTTGAGAACCCATGTCAGAAATCACCACTATTATAAAGGTGGTATATTAGGGGGTCACCCTGATACAGAGGTTGCATTGATGCCCAAGCTGAGCTCTAAAAGGGGATTTTCAGGGCTAAAGGTATTGATGATCTTATCCTTTAAAGGATTATTACAGTTTTTACTATTGATGGCCTATCCTTAGGATAGGCCATTATTATTATATCTGTAGGGGTCAGACACCCGTGACCTTGATACCGAGTCCCCAGATCCCCTGTACTAAGTCATTGTGACTCTTGGTAATGATTACATATCGCGAGCTGCGCTACTCACTCGCTGTACAAACTGTAGCAGTGGGTGTAGATACTGTAGCGCTGCCCCATAGCCTTCAGTGACACAGTGCTGCAAAAACTATAACCGCTGCTACAGTTGTATGGCGAGCGAGCAGCACGGCTCATGTATGTAAACATTACCGAGATCTGTGCTGGCCAGCTGATCTGCAGGGGTCACAGGTGTTGGACCCCCTGCAGATGTAATATTGGGGGCCATCAATAGTAACCCCTAAAGATAGGCCATCAATAGTAACCCCTTTAAGTGAATGGCAGCTGATCCACGGTAACCTGGCCTGGCCGCTACACAGAGAATGGAGCTGTCTGTCCGCCCAATTCTCTGTGCATGGTTAAGCGCCGGTGGCTGCTATGAACTGGTGATCAGAGGTGGTGGTGACCGTCGTACCCCCATCAACCTGATATAAATTAGCAACCCTAAGGATTGGTTATCCATATCTTTAGTCTGGAAAACCCCTTTAAGTTTTATCATTAAGCCGACCAAAAACATTAGACAGCTATTCCTCGCAACACTCATACACATGACTGCTCGGTTCGGCCACACATGTGACTCCCAGATACCTCTGGAGGAGGTTTGTCTTCCTTAATAATAAAAGCATTGAGCAGGCTGAAATCTAACACACCCAACTCTCTTTTCTTCAACATTTGCTGTCTGGTTGGGACACCACCATACACATTAGGGGGTCGGCTGGTCCTGCCTGATTCAGGCATGACACTATTGAAACACATGTCCTATACACAGGATAAGGGCTATGCATCTGATGGCTGATGGTGCAGGAGAATGGGGATGTGCGATTGTCCCGATGGCCACCATGTGAATGGAGTAATGGTGTCAAGGTGTGGCCAGTGCTCTTTTCACTTCTGTGCGTCTGCCAGAGACTGCCATCCCTGTGGTTCCATAGAAGTGAATGGAGCTGTGGCCACACATATATAGCACCGCTCCACTCACATGGAGTATGCTGGAAACATTTGGGGTACATGTACTCCTGATAGTTGTTGGGCCCCCAATGATCAGATGAGTTTGGCCAAGGCAAATTCTCTACTATCTAATCTAACTACTTGGGATCCCCTGTTTCCTACAATTTTGGGACCTACAATTATGGGGCAGTGTTGCAGCTTCCACATATCAACAAGGGTGGTGCTGTGCAGATTAATAACCTGTAGTGGGCGCTGCACTTCCTGTTAATTTCTATTAATATTAACATTATAAGTCTTATTTCCAGTCATTACCGAGTCAAAGGGGCTCCTAGGGAGGTCAAAGTGACTCCTAAATTCTACGTTTTTGTCCATTTCAGGCATATATCAGGGAGGGTGACACAAAGGACAAGGCTAGCAGTAAATACAGATGCTTGGGTTTGAAAATTCTTCAAGGTTGACAGAATTGGCACCTCACAAATGAATATGAGCTGAATTTACCAAAAACAACAATTTATGACCTCAAGCAGTGATGAGGTTAAGTAGCTTTTCCTGCTTTAACATTCCATCGGAATTATTCTATGGTGACTTGGTATCACTTTCTGCTGAAATAATATGTGACAAATGCCTCATTTCACGTTGGACACCTCCCAGAAGACAATGTGGTATCCGGTCTGCTGGTCTTCCTCTCTCCGGCTGCCATCCCCCCCAGCCTGTCCCTTCATACCAAGGTCAAAGGTGACTTTACAGCTTTC
Source organism: Leptodactylus fallax (assembly GCA_947044405.1). Taxonomy (NCBI): domain Eukaryota; kingdom Metazoa; phylum Chordata; class Amphibia; order Anura; family Leptodactylidae; genus Leptodactylus; species Leptodactylus fallax. The sequence goes on along the minus strand of CAMRHE010000121.1, from coordinate 1,760,540 downwards.
TACAAGGAGATAGAAGGCTTCCAAGAGGAAATAACCTAAAACGCTAACTCCAGCTTAACCCCTTGCTGAGGCTCTTATGATCGTGTCACTTTGACCGAGGCCACGCGAGTGATAGGCAGTCATGGTGAGCCACCAAGGTGACGCATTTTTTAAACAACCTTTTCCTGTTCTGGAAAGGAATGTCTCCAGCCGGAGAGAGAGTGGAAAACTGGAGGGAAAAAAAAATTATGAAAAACAGGAGCCAAGGCAAAGGACCTCAAATGTTTCCTTGAAGTCGTTTACTGCTCAAGAAAACAGGAAGAGAGTGAGGATATCAACAGACAGAAGGGGATCGGGGTTGCAGAACGCACCTTCCTACGGGAAGAAGGGCAAATTCTTTCAAGTCTCTGGACGGGATTATGTGACGTGTGAGACCAGCGATTGGCAGACAGAGTGACATTAAGCTGGTCGAATGTTCAGACAGTCCGGGTTAAGTTTGTCCTGTTTGTTTAAATAGGTTCGGTATTATTTTGGGGGTTGGGGAATAAGGCAAAAGAATGTTGTGTACAGAGAAGAATAAGGCAATTTTTTTTTGTTTGTGTTTTTTTCCTTCGGCTTCATGGTTTATTTAAGAGCATCAAGGGACTGACTGACTTGTTTGAAGACGTCGTCTACTGATCCTTCTGCGTTGATCTGTTGAAAAGATAAACCATACATGAATGTCCATACTGGTGTTTCTTCAAAGTGCTGAAATTCACATTAATGAGGATGCAATACCAAACAAGGCCTAAGGCTGGGTTCACACTTACTGTGTGACCTGCGTTTACGCAGGTGTGAACCTAGTGTAAAGGGCCAGTGTGGTGCTATGCTGCAAGTCAGCTGTGGACTGAACTGTCATTTGGACAACAGTTTCTTCCCCAAACCCAGGGGTGTAGCTATAGGGGGTGCAAAGGTAGCAGCTACTGTCAGGCCCTGGACCCTGAGGGGGCCACAAAGGTCCTACTGCCACATAAAATATACCACTATTCCATAGGGCACAAGGTAGGTAGGGATCCCATTACAGATTTTGCATTGCTTCAAGTTAGGTCTCAGTCCAAAGCCCTATACACATACAGTCATATGAAAAAGTTTGGGCACCCCTATTAATCTTAATCATTTTTAGTTCTAAATATTTGGGTGTTTGCAACAGCCATTTCCATTTGATATATCTAATAACTGATGGACACAGTAATATTTCAGGATTGAAATGGGTTTATTGTACTAACAGAAAATGTGCAATATGCATTAAACCAAAATTTGACCGGTGCAAAAGTATGGGCACCTCAACAGAAAATTGACATTAATATTTAGTAGATCCTCCTTTTGCAAAAATAACAGCCTCTAGTTGCTTCCTGTAGCTTTTAATCAGTTCCTGGATCCTGGATGAAGGTATTTTTGACCATTCCTCTTTACAAAACAATTCCAGTTCAGTTAAGTTTGATGGTCGCCGGCATGGACAGCCCGCTTCAAATTATCCCACAGATGTTCAATGATATTCAGGTCTGGGGACTGGGATGGCCATTCCAGAACATTGTAATTGTTCCTCTGCATGAATGCCTGAGTAGATTTGGAGCTATGTTTTGGATCATTGTCTTGCTGAAATATCCATCCCCGGCGTAACTTCAAATTCGTCACTGATTCTTGTACATTATTCTCAAGAATCTGCTGATACTGAGTTGAATCCATGCGACCCTCAACTTTAACAAGATTCCCGGTGCCGGCATTGGCCACACAGCCCCAATGCATGATGGAACCTCCACCAAATTTTACAGTGGGTAGCAAGTGTTTTTCTTGGAATGCTGTGTTTTTTGGCGCCATGCATAACGCCTTTTTGTATGACCAAACAACTCAATCTTTGTTTCATCAGTCCACAGGACCTTCTTCCAAAATGAAGCTGGCTTGTCCAAATGTGCTTTTGCATACCTCAGGCGACTCTGTTTGTGGCGTGCTTTCAGAAATGGCTTCTTTCGCATCACTCTCCCATACAGCTTCTCCTTGTGCAAAGTGTGCTGTATTGTTGACCGTAGCCGTGACACCATCTGCAGCAAGATGATGCTGCAGCTCTTTGGAGGTGGTCTGTGGATTGTCCTTGACTGTTCTCACTATTCTTCTTCTCTGCCTTTCTGATATTTTTCTTGGCCTGCCACTTCTGGGCTTAACAAGAACTGTCCCTGTGGTCTTCCATTTCCTTACTATGTTCCTCACAGTGGAAACTGACAGGTTAAATCTCTGAGACAACTTTTTGTATCCTTCCCCTGAACAACTATGTTGAACAATCTTTGTTTTCAGATCATTTGAGAGTTGTTTTGAGGAGCCCATGATGCCACTCTTCAGAGGAGATTCAAATAGGAGAACAACTTGCAATTGGCCACCTTAAATACCTTTTCTCATGATTGGATACACCTGGCTATGAAGTTCAAAGCTCAGTGAGGTTACAAAACCAATTTTGTGCTTCAGTAAGTCAGTAAAAAGTAGTTAGGAGTATTCAAATCAATAAAATGATAAGGGTACCCAAATTTTTGCAGCGGTCAAATTTTGGTTTAATGCATATTGCACATTTTCTGTTAGTACAATAAACCTCATTTCAATCCTGAAATATTACTGTGTCCATCAGTTATTAGATATATCAAATTGAAATGGCTGTTGCAAACACCCAAATATTTAGAACTAAAAATGATTAAGATTAATAGGGGTGCCCAAACTTTTTCATATGACTGTATATACTCAGCAGTGCATGCATGTATTCTCAGTGAAGAGAGGGGACTAAGCTGCTGTCACCACTAGTGGCAATTATCTCCCCTGAAAACAATAGGATCAGGTTTGCTAAAATCAAACATGCCTGATCATACTTTCCCCCAAACCTGCCATTCAGGACTCCCCACATACACATTAGATGGTTGGTCAGTCTCGCTAAAATGGGTGGGTTCAGCTGACATTCATCTAATGCGTATGACCACCGTAAGGCTAAGACCCCATGCTGTGGAAACAGCGTTTATCCTGTTGTAGAAAAAAAAACGCTGCGTTTTACAGTACCAGCAAAGTGAATGAAATTCTGGCTAATCCTAGCCACACATTGCAGGAAAAAAAAAACACTGCGTAGAAGCTGCATATCAATGTTACCTTCGGAAACACTTGCATTTTCATTATACATTTAATATGGGAAGAAAAACTGCAGAGAAAAGCGCAGCAAAAAACGCAATGAAAAACGCTGTGGAATAAAACGCAATGCCTTTCCGCTGTGTTTTTTTCCTGCAGTGTTTCTTAGCTGCTTTCCACAAAGTGAAGCCTTAGCCTAAGTAGGTTTTCCGGGCTGGCTGAGGGAGGTGTAAAAAAAAAAAATAAAAAAAAAAGTAGGCACACTCACCTTCCATGGCACTTCTTTCCAGTGGTGCGGCCCCTGTCCCCTCTGCTTCCTATCATGGACAAAGAGGAAGTAGCAAGGGCCCTGTGACAAGCTGCAACCAATCACTGGCCTCAGTGGTCACATGTGCAAGAGCGGTGATGTCACTGCTGATGTATCACCAGTCTTGCACATGTGACCGCTGAGACCATTGATTTTCCCAACAGTGGTCATTGGACCATGAGTGGAGAGAACAGGGACCACGCCATTGGAATGGAGCACCAGGGCTTTATTTTTTTTTACATCTCTCCCAGCCACCATCATTTTAGCAGAGCATGCCCATGCATGGATGGCCAGTTCTTCATTGGCATCAGACTCTAATTTCTCAGACTGGGAGGGTTTCAGTGGCCGGATCACACCAATTTCACTTATATCATACATGTTGCTTACATGGCATTAGATTGTTTAGGTAGAAAGTCCCTTTTAGGGTGTTTTAACAACTTAAACTTCTCCTTCATACTGGTCTGCAGTGATGTTTTTTGGGAAACCACCCCTGGGTTTGGTTTACACCATACACTATGATAAATCAACTGGTTATGCCATAAAAATAGGATTGTGGGGAGCAGCTATGGGGATTTCCTATAGTCACTGGAACTGTATCCCCAGGCCTGGACCCCTGTCCCATACACAGTCCCCCTCCTTTAAAGTGGATAGGCAAGAGTCGAGTAAGCATTCATAACAGTATTATACATATTAGGCTCTGTTCATATATCATGTAAGGTATGTCACGGAGGATTTTTCGTAGTCTTACACCCTTAAGACATCCTTTGAGTGAATAAAACCCTGAATGTAGTTCTAAAAAAACTATGCGAACTGCGCTCATTTCCATATTGACAAGAAAATATCTCAGGAACAGCGGCAGCGATTCACAACGGGAAAAAAAATCCTTGGATTCAGGTGACCCTAACCTATCTATCCGCACTACGAAGTTGATAGGCTGAATTGTGCTGACAGACTCCCTTTAAGGAACACACGTCATGAAACTAGCCTGTGATTTGCTGGAATATCATACCTTTCTCACGATGCCTCGGCTTTCGTACAGGGCAATGACGGGTTCTGTGGCTTTGTAATAGGTCTCCAGTCTCTTCTTAATGGTGGCTTCATTGTCATCAGCCCGGCCGCTGGTCTCACCACGTTTCAACAACCGTTTGACCATTGTGTCAGCGCCGGCGTCAATGTACAGCAGCAGTGAGGGGGGAGCAATCTGCAATGAAAAGAGGGTCACGAGCTTGGGTCTAATGATCTGTATTTACAGCACTTTAGATGCTTATAATGCTGCTAATTCGTGTTGTCCATCTGAGTAAGTACTTAGTTCCCCCAATGCTCCAGTGCAAACACTCCAGTGGTCCCTGCCTGTTTTGCAGCAATGATGTCACATGATGTACATCGTTCATGTAACAGTTGCAGCCAATCACAGGCCTCAGTAGTCACTGCCATGCATGCAAGTGTCACCACTGAGGCCAGTGTATGGCCGAAGCGGTTATGTAAATGATGTACATGACACCTTCTCTGCAGGATGGGCCAGGACCACCAGTGTGAGTGTTATTCATTCCCCAACTGACCCGCCAGAATTGCTTAGTAAATCTAATGCATATAAGTGCAACTGATCACACTCTACACCAACCAGGAATCACCATAGATTTGTAGTATAACTTACGCCAGTTTTCTGGCCTGAGTTATAGTAAATCTGACGAATGAGGTGCCCCCGGCCCACCTAGCTTGCCGCCAACTTTCTAAAAAAAGTGGCAAGCAGGGTGCAGAGGCTGAGATGCGGCAAAGTGCACCAAAAATATGCTTAGATAAATGTAGGCCATTGTCTGTGGATGTAGTGGGAAGGTAAAAAACATGGAGGGTGGCTTCATTTTAGAGTTTAGCGGTCAGAGGGCTCAAAAAGTCCATCTGACCTGCAATGCAGTCACACTTGGGCAATGGAGGTTTAGGGGGCTTAAAAGATCTCTCTCCCTCATATGAGACCACAAAATATTGGGTTACAGATTTTATATTGGGACCAGGAGGTCTTATATGCGATTATATATTATAATGGCCTGAGAGAGTTCTATTCATTTCAAGACAGGAGACATCTAAAAATATAGGAATCGGCTTGTTCCAAGTGTCTACAAGGAAGTATGGTGTCAGACAGCACGTTCCTCACCTTCTTCTCAAATTCTTCTCCCTGCTTGACTTCACGGGGGTATCCGTCTATGAGGTATCCTTTGGAGGTGTCAGCCTTGGCGACCATAGCATCTCTTAGCATGTCCAGAACTGTGTCCTGGGGAAGGAAGAGACTCTTGACTTTATGAAGATTTCATTTACTATTAATGAATAATAAGGAGTAAAGAACACGCACGACAATAATAATAATAATGAAAACGGTGTAAACAGGACATTTAATCCCCTGCGGAGGCTATAATTCTTATACCGCGCTGACCTGCTACAGGTCACACACAACGTGTTGTTTAGAAAGACTGCAATTTCCTCTATTTCCTTGAAATAATTAAACATTTTTTCCCTTCATTAAAGTTTATCGTGTCTGAATGTGTTCCTGGTCACAACAGCAGGGGGCAACAAAACATTCGCCGGCCATACGTGACTCAGGCCTGAAGCTTGGTGTATGAGAACAGGATGAAAATAACAGGCAAGATCATTTTTTTTTTTTACATCTATGAATAAATCTATGGAATAAGGAAACAGTGCCACCTAGTGGGAAATGGGAAGAACACCCTGACAATGAGTACAGAATAGGAAGAACACCATTTCAATAACTACAGAATGGGACAAACTGCCTGACTACCTCAGAAATGGGAAGAACACCCTACAAAATGGGAGACACCCTGACTACGACTACAGAATGGGAAGAACACCCTGACAATGAGTAAAGAATAAGAAGAACACCCTGACTACGACTACAGAATGGGAAGAACACCTTGACAATGAGTACAGAATAGGAAGAACACCCTGACTATGACTACAGAATGGGAAGAACACCCTGACTACGACTACAGAATGGGAAGAACACCCTGACAATGAGTACAGAATAAGAAGAACACCCTGACTACGACTACAGAATGGGAAGAACACCCTGACAATGAGTACAGAATAGGAAGAACACCCTGACTATGACTACAGAATGGGAAGAACACCCTGACTACGAGTACAGAATAGGAAGAACACCCTGACTACGACTACAGAATGGGAAGAACACCCTGACAATGAGTAAAGAATAAGAAGAACACCCTGACTACGACTACAGAATGGGAAGAACACCTTGACAATGAGTACAGAATAGGAAGAACACCCTGACTACGACTACAGAATGGGAAGAACACCCTGACAACGAGTACAGAATAGGAAGAACACCCTGACTACGACTACAGAATGGGAAGAACACCCTGACAATGAGTACAGAATAAGAAGAACACCCTGACTACGACTACAGAATGGGAAGAACACCTTGACAATGAGTACAGAATAGGAAGAACACCCTGACTACAACTACAGAATGGGAAGAACACCCTGACTACGAGTACAGAATAGGAAGAACACCCTGACTACGACTACAGAATGGGAAGAACACCCTGATTGCGACCAGAATAGGAAGAACACCCTGACTACTACTACAGAATGGGAAGAACACCCTGACAATGAGTACAGAATAGGAAGAACACCCTGACTACGACTACAGAATGGGAAGAACACCCTGACTACGAGTACAGAATAGGAAGAACACCCTGACTACGACTACAGAATGGGAAGAACACCCTGACAATGAGTACAGAATAGGAAGAACACCCTGACTACTACTACAGAATGGGAAGAACACCCTGACAATGAGTACAGAATAGGAAGAACACCCTGACTACGACTACAGAATGGGAAGAACACCCTGACTACGAGTACAGAATAGGAAGAACACCCTGACTACGACTACAGAATGGGAAGAACACCCTGACAATGAGTACAGAATAGGAAGAACACCCTGACAATGAGTACAGAATAGGAAGAACACCCTGACAATGAGTACAGAATAGGAAGAACACCCTGACAATGAGTACAGAATAGGAAGAACACCCTGACAATGAGTACAGAATAGGAAGAACACCCTGACTACTACTACAGAATGGGAAGAACACCCTGACAATGAGTACAGAATAGGAAGAACACCCTGACTACTACTACAGAATGGGAAGAACACCCTGACAATGAGTACAGAATAGGAAGAACACCCTGACTACGACTACAGAATGGGAAGAACACCCTGACATTAATGAATAGGAAGTACACCCTGACTAGGACTACAAAATGGGAAGAACACCTTGACAACAACTACAGAATGGTACGAACAGCCTGACTACGACTACAGAATGGGAAGAACACCCTGACTACAACTACTGGATAACAAGTAGCAACCTTGCCTACAGCAACTCCATCCGATTCCAGCATGGTGTTTTATCAGCCATGTTACATTGACTCAGCTTTTTGTGAAATTCTTTTGTTGAACACATTTATAAAGTGCAAGTTGGTTAGATGGGACAATTCATGCAATATGATTTAATGTGGGTCAATGTGAAGGTTAGACTCACCAGAGGCACAAGCTCGCCCCTCTCCATGATGGCTGACAGGGTCTTTCCTCTCTCTGATCCTGAGGATACTTCTGCCCTTAGCAGGTCTCCAGTGGACAGATGGGTGTAGCCATATTTTTGGACGATCCTCTCACACTGGGTCCCCTTGCCAGAGCCTGGTCCTCCTAAAGCCACCAGTAATATAAACTTGTCTTAACTATCCAATGCATGTTGTACGGGTTGAATTACAGAATCTGTATATCTATGGTTCTCTCAGAGAAGTACAGGAAGCTGAGATATTGTATAATCCTCATATTGTAGATCTGCTTATGATGTATCTAAGCCTGCCTGTCACATGGAGGAATCACTGGTTAACAGTAAGGGTAGTTCTTTAACAAAATTGGGTCAAGGAGTTCCAGTTTACCCTGGAGAACCCAGGACAACTACAGAATCTGCCTTGTGAGGACATAAAACTCTTATCTCAGCTTCCTGGGTCCTTGAAATGGGGTGAAGGGTTTTTGAGTGTTAGGGTATGTTCATATGGCAAAATTTGTACAAGCTGAAAAATTCAGCTTTAGTAATTTGAATAAGAATTTTTCTGCGTCACCAAATTTCGATGCGAAATCTGCCGCGGAATATACTGCAGAATTTGCAAATCTCGCACCGGCCAGGTGGTATTTTACTGGCTCCCATTCATTTCAGTGGGAGTTATCTGGTGGCATCCACCTGAAGAGCTACCATGATGCTTATATATACACACTAGGTGAAAAAAAAAAATCAAAGGAAAAAGTCATCGTCTACCTCCCATTGAAATGAAGGGGAAGCAGATTTAAGGCGGAATTTGGAGTTGATTTTGAGGTCAGAAAGCACTTCAAATTCAGCTCCAAAGTCATCCACGTGAACATACCCTTACTATGGTCATATGCATGTCACCTTATGATACCAGTTATTTCTACATTGACATTATTGGTGCACATGGCTTCCACTGTGACAGCCGTGATCCAGAATTACTTCACCAACATGTCTGATACTCACCGACCACAAAGATGATCTTACTGTTCTTTAATTTCTCTAAAAAGAGAGAAACATAAAATAGGTTATTCTCATAATAATCCCATTACTAATGGTAATAACTGGGTACATGCAGATCCTATGGGATAATACCAGTATGATACCCACATAGTGGCCCCACATAGTATAATACCCATGTAGTGGCCCCACACAGTATAATACCCACGCAGTGGCCCCACATAGTATAATACCCATGTAGTGGCCCCACACTAAATTGCAGAAGCGGTGCCATAAAAATAAAATGTAATGCTCACCTAGCCCCCGTCCCACTGAGCTATCTTCTCAGTCTTGTCCTGTTCGGTTCACTGCAGCAAGTTCAGTGAGATTGTCATATCATGTCCGTCTGTGCCAAGCCAAGGACAACATTGGTCACAGGGTGAGTGTTGGGCCAGGGAGCTGTCTGCTCCATCATTGTATTCAACTCTATCTGCATCTTAAGGATGCAGATAGAGTTGAAATCGAGACACGTGTGTTAAAAATCCTGTCCCCCAATGAGGCTAGTAAAACCAAAACACTAGCACTGGCCTGTCAGTAAATATATCAGCTGGATGGCAACCCCAGACACAACCCGTATATATGCACACTTGGCTGCAGGTTATCTCCCAGAAAACAAAAGAACCAGGCATGATGATACCTAACATGCCTCACCTTTCTCCCAGGGACTCAGGTCAGGTTTGGCCTATATATATATATATATATATATATATATATATATATAAGTCTAAGGCTGGGTTCACACCTGCGTTGGTGTCTCCACATGGAATCAATTCCTGTGATCCATCAAAAGATCATAAAAACTGATAACGGGTCATTGATTTCAATGGGGTTTTTAAAACCATCTGCAGGTGTGTGTTTGGAGCGTTTCTGCCATGTATCTGCTCTTTTGGACGGCGACAAAAGTTGGACTTACAACACTTTTGCTCTGTCTAAAAAGTAAGAATACACGACGGACAGCAACGTATTTTTTATTTTTTTTTTTAACATTGAGGTCTATGGAAGGTGGACACAAACGGATTACCATCAGCTAGTAATCCATTTGTGTCCGTTTTGCGATCCGTTTTTCCCTCTTAATTCTTCTCTGCGCATGCTCAGAATGAAGACTAGGGGGAAAAAAAAAACAGATCTGCCAAAAAATGGACACAGACAGACACTTTTTTTTTGACGGACACCTATTGACACCCATATGGTATGCACTGTGTAAATGTTTGTGTCCGTTTTTTTTTTACGAATACGTTGGTTTTTTTAGACTGATTTGCAACAGATGGATACCAGGGGCAGATGTGGATATTGCATAATGTGTGGGGCCAAGTTAAGTGGTTTTATCTACATGTGATAGACTTTAATGGAATCTGAACTTTAAGAAATTAAAGGGATGGCCAAGCTTGTGTGTCCTCAGAGATAGCATCTTCTGACTACACAGCCATTGGACATAATGGATAGATACATCGCATGCCTCAAGGTTCCTGAACGCTCTCTGTTGTCTCTAGCAACCAATGACAGAGCAGCTTTCATTTCATAGTCTGCAGTTACAAAAATAAAAGCTGCGCTGTGATTGGTTGCTGTGGGCAACAAGGTAAATTTGTGAAAAAATACGTGTCCCAGCGATGGTCTGGAGATAAGCATCTCCCAACAATATTCCCTATTGATTAGATCAGTGATGGCCAATCTTTTGAGCTCGGTGTGTCAAAATTTGTAAAAAAACGAGCATAACTCGGGTGGTGTGTCATCCATAATCCATAACTTTGTGATATTTGCAGCTGTAATAACAAAGTTATATGTTTAACTATATGTACTGTATTTATTAATAAAGCAAAAACAAATAATTCTTGTCCTTACCGCTTAGTGACTTTTTTGGTTGCTGAATTTCATTTGCTAAATCTTGAATTGAAGGTTGGTATTTCGTACATTTCAAGCCCAAGCAAGCGCTACTAACGTCATCTGTCAGTCGGTTTCTTTTATTGGTTTTAATATTATTAAGTAGAATCTACTTACTACCCTTCCCCCAGAATTGCTGAGCGGTAAGGCTGTGTTCACACGGAGGAATTTGCCACAGAATTGGGGGTGGATTTCGCCCCCGAATCCGCAGCAGAATGCGGAAAAAAGCGCCCTGCTCGATCTTGCCGCGGATTCCGCCCACGGGGTCCACAGCTCAAGACTCCCTCCTGATTAATCTGGGCCTAATCAGGATCGGGATGCCGCGACAGAATGCTGATGCACTGCATGGGCATCCCATCGTGGCTAGACTGCGGCGAAAACGCTGGATACTGTCAGCATGCTGCGTGTCAGCAAAAACGTCTCAGCGTGTCACCTCAGACACGCGTGTCATAGGTTAGCCATCAGGGGATTAGACACTGATATAGCTTAGGTCCCTTTTACACAGCTGGTGCTCGTGCGATGATATATCACGACATTCAACACATCTTTAGACGCTGGCCGATACAAACTACATAGGGGAGAAGCCTCCCATACAGTGGCATTAGGTTGGCAGTACGCGCCAACAAATAAGGATTTTTGGCATGATCACCCAACAGGTGTTGGCATCTTCACACGGCCACGGCCATGCCTATGAACGTGTAAAAAGGCTGTTACTCAGGATGGATAAAGATCAGTTCTGTATGGTTACCTGCTCCGGCCGCCTCTGGAGAGGTTTTGGATCCACGACAGCAAGCTGCTCCCATTTTCTGTCTACACTGTGTGTACAGGCTCTGATTCCCCCTTACACCTGCGCGCTAGTAACCTGACTCTATCATGGCAGATTCTCAGATGTTTTTAGAGTTGGAAAAGTAGGAGGGAAGTTTGATGTTAGTTCCCTGCTGTTCTGGCAACCACTGCTCTCCTCCCCGAGGCCGGGCCTTGTGGTCAGTGGCAGCCTGCCTGTTGCCCAGGAGACACTTCTCAGGCAAGCCTGCGGACAGTTACCGAAGTCAACTGTAAACAATGGCGGCAAGCAGTGACCCTGCCAACAGTCCCGAGTCTGATACTAATCTCCCCATTGTTTCCCAAAAATTATTTTAGGATTTTAAAAAAAGCGTGTGTTTTTATGAATCACTTCGGCTATATTCAGATCATGCAATTAAAAAAACGCACGCTGTTTTGCCATCATTTCTTGCGATTTCTCAATATAGTCTGTGTCAGTAGCGGGCACAGAGGGCCCCTGCGCAGGAACAGTCTATGGACCCCTTGTTATTCCATATCTTATAGAGGACCACACAATGTATTTGTAATTGTTAGCCAGGAAATTCGATAGCTCGGGGAGCTATATGCAATCCAATAGAGGAAACAGATTTAGGGTGACAGTGGGCCCCCTTACCTACTGGGCCCCTGTGCAGGTTCACAGGTTGTGCCAATGGTATGTCTACCCCTGAACTTTTTTACGCCACGATCCCTTCCCGGATCGGACTGACTTTCCATCTTTGCGTTGCGGATGAACCTGCACAATATTTCACTGCTGGTCCAAAACCCACACTTTGCGCTGAAGGTTATAGACGTAGCTTGCGGATGAAATTTGCTTAAAGGGGTTGTGGCATTACAGACACTTGTGCTAGGATCACACTAGAGCCGGGTTCTCTGTTTGGCTCCATAAGCAGAGAGCTGGACCACTACAACAGCGGTTACACACGGAGACCGGCGGACCCCATTGACTATAAAGTCCTTGCAGGACTCTTTTCTGCGCTGATTTTCAGCGGTCTCTGCGCAGATGTGAACTCAGCCTTATCTGCTACCCACAGGATGGTGGATAAGTGTCAGGTCACTGGGGGTCCGACTGCTAAGTATATCTTTTATATCCTTTTCTCTATCTGATCTAGATATAAAAGTGATTTTGAGATCATATATATATAGGCGTTTGAGGATTTGCCAGTTATGGAGGTATCTGGTCCACAATACAGCTCTCACATGGGTTGTCATTCAACTTTCCTAAGCTCCAGAACAGCAGTTTTGCACACATATACAGAAAACAAGAATACATAACAAGGCAGGTCTGGGAAAGCTGGGTGACAATCCTTTTGAGAATTAGAATGTCATGTAAACGGGGAGATAAGCGGCTTCAGGACACTGCTTATCTCAAAAGAAGCAGAGAATTGGATCAGAGAACTCCAACTCTGATCCAATCCCTTGACACTTTATTTTAAGGGGAACATCTTTAATGTCACCCATAGATCGTGATATGTAGATACCACATCTATGTTCGCAGCAGCAAATATACAGGGCTTGGTATTTGGAATAACACGTTGCTGAAACATGTACTTATACAGCTATAAATAGTGGTCGGGCGGAGGTGGGGAGGGGGACGCGGCCTCTAACATTTGCCTGACTTCAAAGTATGGCTTACTGGCTGGGAGACCTCAGTGTGGTGTATGTGGGAATATCAGATTCTCTACGTCTATTCCACTTAAAGGGCTTGTCCACAAAAAAACCCTCTTTTTAAAACTAGAAGAAAATAAGAGTTTGTTCATTTTTGACAATTCCTTTTATTAGAAGAGTCCCCTTAAATTAATACACAAGGGAACCTGACAGCAAGTGTTCAATGCCGTTGCAGCGCCATAATAGGAGAGATGAAGTATTACACGGTGCTCTTTGAAGTCAATAGGCTGTCTATATAATGTATGGACATTATATAAAGGGGTTCTCCAGGACAAGGGGTTAAAGGGGTTCTCTTTAGGTTCCCTTGCGTATTATGTATGTATGTAGTTTTATGGAAATGCCCTTTAAGTGGAATAGACAGAGAATCTGATATTCCCACATACACCACACTGAGGTCTCCCAGCCAGTAAGCCATACTATCGTTATTGCGTCCTGGAGCTTGGGGGGCGCCAACAGGGCCCCCTGTCACATAAAATATACCACTATCCTAAATGGTACAAGGTAGAAGTGGGGCCCTTTACTAATTTTCCACTGGGGCCCAGGAGCTTCCAGTTATGCCTCTGCTCTGGGACTATGATGTTGTTGACCTATCCTATTAGATCTTTACAGGACAGCGACATCACGTCCATTGGTCACATGGCCATGCTGCAACTCAGTCAAATGAATGGGGTTGAGTTGCAATACCAAGCACAGCCACTATGCCATGTACAGCGCTGGTGGGTAAGAGGTTGCAGCAATCAATATTTTTTTTTTCATATATGTTTTTTTCCAGCCCCCAAAAATCAAAAAGACAATAAAAAAAAAAAAAATCTACCAGTTTAATAAAATTTCACCTTCATTTACCATACAACTCCTCTTCCCATTTATATTGGCTGGAGAACATATTGTGGTATCGCTGACAATAGGCGGAAGCAAAAGACTGACAATGGCACAGACAGATAGTCAGAAAAATGGGGCAGGGGCGAGAGTGACGGTGGTCTTACCTGCCATTTCTGTAGGATCGGGGCTCGAGGTAACCTCTATCTAGAAAGAAAGACAAACATGACATTACTACATAATACTATTACTCCTCATCCTTTTCTTATACTAGATAGTCATTTTCCTAAAATTGAGCAATATGGCAATGGCAATGATTTTTGGAAAAATATGCTTGGCCGGTCATTCAGTGTCTATGGAAAGCTGGGTGACTAATTTATGGGCACTGTAATGGCTGCCATTGGTAGAAGACACTTTAGGCTAAGTTCACATCAGTGGCGTCGCAGTGTCCATCCGAAAAATCGGCGGAGGAAGAAGTCCCCACGTGGCGTCCCGCAGCAAAAAAGCGCTGCGGGAGAAACCGTGGCGGGATCACATCGCGGTTCTTCCCGCAGAGCTTTAGACAGAAAGTTTGCAGAGTTTTCCTCTGCAGACTTTCTGTTTCAGTTATACCTATGGGGAACCGCTGGAGTTTCCGTAGGTATAAATGACATGCTGCGATTTCCAAAACCATTCCTGTTTTGGAAATTGCCGCGTGTCCGCAGCGCGTTTTTTTCCGCAAAGTGGAAAACGCCATGATTTTTTACGCAGTGCTTCCGCCGTGGGCAAATCGTGGAGTCTACGCCACATGACGCTTTAGCCTAAATGAAGCTCACCTGACGGACTCCATTATAGTCAGTGGAGTCCGTCTGACTCAGTATGTAACCGATATTTCAGCAGTTTCCATATCTTTTGATCTGGTCCTCCGACGCTAGTGTGAACCCTGCATTAGCAATGTCTTAGATCCAAAAATGTACAGAAACGGTTAAAAAAAAATCTCATCTTTCTACCGATCCATGTCACGTCCATTATCAGCGCTGATGTGCACAACCTCTATGGTCACCCTAGTTGTACAATCTACGTTACCTTTGTACCATACTTGGAAATAATGTATTTCCTCCCCAGCGCTTAGGGCTACAAGCATTATGCCTCTAGAGTCTGCAGAGGCACCAGTCACCGGTCCCCTGATGTTTTTGCTCTTTAAATTAACCCTTGTAGCGTCACATGTATGCATGGCAATGACAGATGTCTGATCATAGCCCCCTCCTGCTATAGTCATATGTGTAAATTGAGGCTTAGTTTAGCACAGGGCTCCTCCATCCACTGATACCTGTATACAAGGGGTGACGTCACCTGTCATACAGCTCAATAGATGGGAACGGAGAAGAGGATACTACATGCACCCGTCCTCTTATGAATGAATGGCTGAGGGAGAATTTAGATTTTTCCTGCGGGCCCCTTACTCGTATAAAGACTTGTTTTTTTTCTTGCTCCACAATATATGTCCAGTAATCCAGATTTATGGTTAATCCACCATCTGTTAGGCCCCACACATGCTGGATTAAAGCGGTTTGTCACTTTCACATGGCTGAGTTCAGGCGGGGAAACTTGGTCCATGTAATGGCCGGATTTACTAATGTGAACACAGCTCAGCTGATACATGGACTGAGTTTCCCAGCCCAAACTAGGGTGTATCAAAAGCAGCCTTAGGCCCATGCACATGGGGCAATCTGGATCGGAACCGTACAATCCGGTCTAGTACATGACCCAAATCTGGTCAGGAGACTGTGCGAGTCTCGAGCTGAAAAATCTGAGCGATGTACGGGCCAGATTTAGCTGTGTGCATGAGGCCTTAGGCTCTGTTGCAGCAATTTGCCCACAGACTTTGCCACAAGCTTGGTAAATGTGTAACATGCAGATTTTGCTGCGGACTTCACCCCTTTACATTGAAAGGAGTGAAAATCGGTAAATGCAGGTCAGTTTCTATATAGAAAAGATCAGCAGATTGTGGATGAGATTTGTTCAGCTTGAACTAAAATCCACTGCAGACTTTCTATGCAAAATAAGCATGAAAAATCAACAACATTTCTGCTAGGTGTGCACTTACCCTTAGAGAGGGCTTTCCTGTTTAGGATTCTTCTACTAAAGTGGCAGTGCTACAGGTCCCATATAGAAATCCATGGGTGCAATGGACTCTCTGTAAAGCTGTTCCTGCAGCACTGCACCAATTTACATTGCAGCTCCCTGGCAGATCGTCGTGACTCATAGCCAGGAACACAGCAAAACATGGACCCTCCTATCCTGGGAAGGGAATTGTTTTGCCATCAACACTATGGGGCCTCCTCCCTTCTATGTCTTCCTATGTTACAGAGACACCCCGAAATGATGATGCCGGTATATGGAAACCCCATAAATTTGGCTATAATTTATACTATATGATATTCGTCGCCTGGTTGCTGCCTAGTCTAGATCACTGGATGATAAAACAGCACCAAACAGTGACATCTTTGTATTATGCAGAACTTCCACCACTCCCTCACATTCGCTACGGGCTCCAAATATGCACAATTTTAGGACTTCACTGAAAAGTCAATTCATATGTAAATGAATATATATATATATATATAGTACATAGCCAAGCCATGCAATACCACCCCACATAATAAAATGCAAATAGATCGTCATAAAGCAATAACATAGGACAGCTATACAATGTTAACTCATTCATGGCACATATGTATATGCATAGGTGCACACATTACCTGGAGACCTATAGGCTTACATAGAAAAGGCCAATGAGCTCTGTCAATGTCACGTCAGCAGACAGGTGAGCAGAGCAGGGGTGGCGAGCTGGCGGACCTCAGCATTTCAGCCCTTTATGGTACATGAGATAAACAACATGAAGAAGAACAGGGAGCTGCGGAGGCTGAGAGCAAGAAGCAATGACGCAGGATGTGATGGAGTGAGAGGAGTTAACTATTGGGCGACCAGGCTGAAAGCAATGCGCTCTTCACCTGCAGTCTTATAGTCAAGCAGCCTCATATTTCCAGGTACGGTGCTACCTACATATCTGATAGCACACCCTCATATGGGAGGAGCTTATACACACACACACACAACATAGAAAAGTATAATTCTAGAGATATTTCAGGAACAGAGGGGTAACTTGGGCTCCTTTCTTGCAGATTAAAGGAACATTAAATGCATTTAGTAACACTGGCATTTTCTAATCCCTCTGGCATGAGATGCACCTGAATTACTAAGAGGCCTCAGAAATGACATTTTCAGCAGTCAAGAACTGGTTTAGATTTCAGGTATAACTCACACCAGTTTTCGCCCTGGATCACCTTGGTCTCTGCCCCTCCGACTTTCATAAAAGTGGTGAGAAGGGCGCAGTACTAAGAATGTGGCGCATCGGTGGCACAAAACAGGGCCATGTACCAAAGATGCGCCATATCTATAACTATCTATGCCAGATGTCTGGGTAGAGGGGTTAGTACATCCCCCCCATGACTAGCGCTGTACTTGGCCATTCCTGCCAGTCCCATAGGCTTTCACTGGAGAGATAATGCATATGTCAGCTGTCCCTCAATTCAACCTCCTCCTTACTGGAGGAACATGGGCTTGGGACTGGTGGGGACCCTAGAATTTAGACCCCCGCCAAATCATCATTTATCACCTCTTCAGATATCCTGTCTTTCTTTTTGGACTTCAACATGACTGATGATTTGTTCTTAGGGAGATAGGAGGTGTCTGGCAAGATGAGTGTGCATGTGTATAGTGGGGTCAGGAGGAATAGCTGGCAGATGACAGCTATCTAACATTCGTGGCCTGCTAAGTCATACTTGGCAACCTTTACAAAGTGGATTCCGGGAGACCACCACATACAAAATTTTTGGGAGTGGCCAAACCCTTGGTAGACATCACTTCGCCCCGTATAAGCATAGTCACACTCCCTGTCTTGTGATGTGGGCACCAAGTGTGCTGGACACACCCCTCTGCACATATAGTTCCCAAATCTGATATAAAATGGCGGGCCTGAGAAATTTGCTGGCTCTTCTGGGAGTCTTGATGAACACCCCTGTTATGGTTTAAGGCTATGCCCCTGTATACACTTAACGTGTCTTCATTTTATTGTAACAGGTGTCTACACCACACAACCCCTTTAAAGAATCAGATTTCTTTTTTTCTAGAAACAGCGCCACTCCATAGGCTTTGTCAGGTATTGCAGCTCATTACAATTCAATAGAATGAAGTTGGGCACATCCTATGACCAGACACAGACCTATAAGGTAAGGTCCAGACCACGCTGGATATCTGAACTTGCAGTTAGATTCTCATAGAAGTGGAGAAAGAAATGAAGTATGTATATATAGTGGTATACATGCTGTATAGCCTGTGCTCAACATAATGGTATGAATGTCCAGTGCATGTGTGTACCATATAGTGTACAAATCCCTATGACAAACCTTCCCGACCTAAGCTAATACTGTAGACCATATATTTCCACAGCCCTCAGCACCACCCTATGCTTCTGTATGTTAGAGCCGAGTGTAAAAGCATATGTTGTTGCTCATGTCACATAACTTTTCCCTTACCGTGCTCCTGTGTTGTCTCCGTTGTGTCTGTCTTGCCTATGAGCTGCCTCTTATAATGCTACCAGGCGCTAATGCTTTCCTTATCTATATTTAATGAGCTGAAAGGATAAACCTAATTTGTACTGTCACAACAGCCCTCTGCGGCCGCTCTACAGTCCTACAGATCATTCCCTGAAGCTCCTTGTACAGAGCCTTATCTGTATCCTGCACAGAAATCCTCATATACAGTATAATAATGCGATAAGCATGTCATTCCTAATATGTCCACAAGGGGCAGCAGCACACACCATTAGAAAAAAGGAGGGTTTAAAGGAGAACTCTCCTTCATAGAGGCCTTGTGAAATATTACATTAGAAGCAAAGACCAAAGTATCTGTTCCCCATCCGCTTAAATATGCGGAGAGAAAAGTCCTGCAAGCCGTTTTTGTGTGGAAACCCGGCAGACCCCATTATAGTCTGATAGGTTTTCCGTTTTTCGGATCCCCAAATCCAAAGTGTTTTTACTACAGGAACTGGGGCATATACTTATATTTCGCCAATGAACATGTAGGTTGATGTGCTGCAAATGTGCATGAGGATTACCCCATTCAGTAGGGCTAATCCACCCCTGGTATACACACTCTACATATCAATGTATATATGGCTATGTGTCATACAGATAACTGTGACCAGTATGAATACGATTTGCAGACAGTGCAGCAGACTATGTTGGCACTATATATAGAAATATGTATACTATTAATGTACTGTATATATACAGAATAAATTGTGGTAACCTGCAGCACAACCTATAGGCTTAAACACTCACGTATGACATACATTTACAGTAAGTCTGTCAGGGAGATGAATGGGGGTTGTGAACAGCTGCTGTCTTGCATGGATCCTCTGCGCCCTGTCACCTGTCCAGACTCAGTCCTAGGTCACATTACATCCTGGCCCTAAGCCCCTACCTAATAAGGTTAAAATGGCTACTACCCTTACAGGTTCTAAGTATGGATCACCCTCGTCTTGTGTCGATGTCGCTGTACATACTGTAGTACATACCGTGTGCAGAACCATAAAATCTGACCCGGATCTGAGATACAAGGTTTTACCAGCAAAGACAATCCCTCAAATTTCTGCCCGTACTAGCACTCCTCTTTTTGTCACCAAACAGCAATAGTGAATTGGTCGTCAAAACCTGGCAACATAATGGTGGATCCATTTTGATCTCTGCTCTGGGGGCCCCTCTCTTCTAAGTACACCGATGTCCACATACAGCCATCAAAATAATCATGTAGGGACATTTATGTTTAACTCACCCCAAGGGTGACGGAGGTCGGGCAGGATAGGGGGCCCATATCTTTAAACTGCATGTGTTATGTAATACTGGAAGCTGTCCTTGTAGGAGGAGTGAAATGTCACACGGGAAGGTGAAGCCATCTCTTATCTGCTCCAGATACAGATAGTGTCATCTTACCTACAATGTTCAGTGACTTTCAGGGTTCAACACTTGATAGAATCTTCAAAGTTTACTCCATAAGGCATAGTAATAATAAATAATAATAATAATAAATAAATGTTTTCTGTCCTGGAAACACGGCCCACATTCATTTCGTATTTCATGAACGGTATACGTCCATGTGAAGTCGGACCATCTTGAAAAAGACATAAATCTTTTCTTACACTATGTTCACACGCACAGAGTCTCAAAAATTCTGTTCGAAAAAGTTCTGAAAGCTAGACTTTTTTTGGTGATTTCAGGAGTAAAATAACGACTCCTGACTGACCCCATTATAGTCAGTGGGGTCCCTCAGGATCCATTGTTGTCCATTATTAAACATACTGTTTTTTTCAGGTCCAGAAGAATGGATAGAACAACATGGATGTGAACGCGCCCTCAGCTATACTATGTATCTGGACCACCAAGGGTAAGGGATCAGAACAGAATTTTAAAGGGGTTCTCAGAGAATTTAAAAAGTTAGGCTGGGTTCACATCTTCGTTCTGTGAATGTTTGGGGATTCCATCCCCCATTCTGCTCGAAAAATGCAGATAGAAAAATCCTGCTCAAAGAACAGAAACCTGAATGCTAGTGTGAACCTAGCATAAGCAGTAAATTTGATAAAATAAAACATAACTATTGTTCACCTATTAAAGTTACTGTCACTCCATCACCGACGCTCCAGCGGTCCCTGCGAGACTGTTGACTTTGCAGCAGTGATGAGGTACCAGACATCATGTAACACTGCAGCCAATCACAAGTCTTGTTCTATACATGCAAGCATCACTGCAGTATAATTCCCCCTCAGTGCCCCTACATATAGTATAATGCCCCTCTTATGTAATATAATGGACCCACACTCAGTATCATGCTTTCTCTCTGCTGTGATGTCAGCACTCGGCACAGAGGAAGTAGGGAGCAGAGAGGCGAGTAATGAATGCAGCTCACCACTCACTCCCCGGGGCTCACCACCTTCAGTACTGATGGAAGTGCTCATTGTGCTTCTAAAGTAAGGATGACGCCCGCAGCTGTGCATGGGCTTCCATGCTGGGCAGAAGGACAGTGCGTCTCAGCCTTTGCGTGTACCCCCTGGTGTACACATACCGCAGATTAAGAACCACTGCACTAGACATGAGATGGGGAATTTCCAAAAAACATTCACAAAAGTGAATAAATTCTATACAAAAGTCATTTGTACATCTTTAGGTTGAAAAAAAAAAAAATGCAGGTCAATCGAGTTCAACCTATAATCCTACAGCGTTGCTCCAGAGAAAGGCAAAAAGCCTATATTTGGGGGAAAATTCCAACTCCAAACATGGCAATCACAATAAATCCTTGGATCAACCTCATCTCCAAAAATCTAGTATATCATTTGTAATAAGATCCTATGCAGCATGACATGGCCGATACCATGGAACAACAGACAAATGCCTGGATTTATATTTGGTGCAAAATCTAAATATAAAATGTATTATAAAAATATATACTTTAGTTTATATAATGCCTCATAGAGTCATGTTTCCTTTATACAGAGTGCCCCTTCCCCTACTCCTCTTTATCCCTCTTTGCCCTCTCCGTGGATGTGACTTTGCTCCAGGCTCATGTGGTTGGTTGAATGTTTATATACGCAAAGCAAAATGTAATTAAATCTCACAAAATACACAATATACCGGGTATGACTGGGGCACGGACCTGACCCAAGGGGAATCTGTTAGCTGTGCTTTCATACGTAAAATCTGGTCATAACCTAATGAACCTACCGCAATGTATTAAACGACTGCTTAAAGGGCAATTCCATAATAAAGTGTAATGATCAGCCTAGGATACATGAGGACGCTGTCTGTGTGTCCACACAGTGTAAAAAGCACCTTACAATCAACATTGCTAATACGGTAGAGTCTGTCACCAAAACCAGCAGATGGGTTAGGATCACCTGAATCAAACAGTGTTTTCCCCTTGTGAATTGCTGCCTCCATTGTCGAGATATGACAGTTTTTGCCAATATGAAAATGAACTCTTTAAAGCATGAAGGGCGTTGCCATTGCTCCAAAAAAGTAAGTGGCAAAGCCCTCATTGCTCCAAAGAGCTCATATGCATATTATCAAAAGCAGCAATATCTCAGCAACAGAGGCGGCGATTCACAAGGGGAAGACACCATTTCATACAGGTGACCTGTCTTGTCCTACAGATAAACTATTGGTATATACAGGCACTGTGTAATGCTTAAGTTGCCCTGTGGTGGCGCTGCAGGGAAAATAAATACTACTACCAAGTTTCCTCAAAAATTACAGCTAAATGCTGGTAACCACTTTTGGGGAACTTCTCTAACACATTGGGAATATCAAGAATCAATTTAGATACAACTGAGCTGCTCAACCAGATACAGGCAATGGACATGGAGCAGGAAACAGACTGATCCCAATAGGAGGAGACCAGTGCTACAAAGATACAATATAGTTTTGGGGCCTGCTGCAGATTTTGCACTGGGGCCCAGAAGCTTCAGGTTACTCCGCTGACTTCAGGACAGTATACATAGTGATTTGCCGAATGTTGAGGGAGACCAGGGTTCAGTATGTGTACGTGGGCCTAATAATTCAGAGCACTTCTGTAGTACCGACTACAGGGACTAGCAGACTCATCTGCATGCCCAAAAGTCTTTGCACCAGAAACTCAGTCTTATTTGCATCTCTAACTATCCCCAGGGAGACGCTGACAACACTTACACTTGTTTTCTCTGCAAATGACTGAAAGAGTCATTTACAGCACAACTACTCAAAAAGCAAAATGTGGATGTATCAAGAACACCCCTGGCTCTGTCACCACTCTCTGTAGTCTTCTATGTCAGCTATGAAGATATTATTCAGTCAAGGAATCACCTAGGACCTCAAGTATAATTTGTTCACTATCACTGCAGCGCCTCTGGAGGAGAAAATCAGCATTACATTGTGCTATAGAAATCAATGTGCTATCAATGTAACATGGGATATGTTGGGTCCTCCAGAGTAAAATACCCTATACCTATACATACAAGTTACTATTAGGAATTGAAGATGTCAATTAAAATTAAGGGGCACCGATCGTTGTCAAGGATGAGAGTCTGTGGTAACTCCAGAAAGGAGGACCCATTAATATATTATTATGCTCTGTTCACACTATCGTCACTGTCACTTCCATCAGGCAAGTACTGTGTAACCTGATAGAAACCCGAAGGATGCCTTTATAAGTCAATAGGATCTATCGGGATTCATTGGGATTTGTTTCTAATGGAGTTCAACACAGATGTTAAAAACAGAAGCGTTTTTTTTGAGCCAAAGCAAAGTATGGCTACAAAAGGAATAGGAAATATATAGGCAGTTCTTATACTTCTACGTACTGCTCAATCCACTCCTGGCTTTGGCTTAAAAAACCACAGCAAAATCTGCAACAAAAAAGCAAGGTGGGGTCTCAGCCTTAAAGGGGTTTTCCAGTCCCCAGGTGTTTCTTTTATATACGGATACCTATCCACAGTTTAGGTTATCAGTATCTAACCAGTGGCAGTCCAACATCCAGACCCCGCACCGATCAGCTGATGTAGCTGCTTCCAGAAGGTATCACACTGGACGGGGAGTAAATGCTGTCTGGTCCTATTCAAGTAATAGGTGCAGAGAAGCAGCCCCGTTCACTGTATAGTGGTGGCATTGGGGTACTGCAGTTCTGCACCTATTACTTGAATATTACCAGAGCTGGTTTCAGCCCTGTCTTGTGTTGCAGCTTCCAGTGCCCGAAGGAAACCAAATCAGCTGATTGGTGCAGGGTCCAGATGTCGGACGTCCACCAATCAAATACTAATGACCTATCCTGTGGATAGGTCATCTGGTTCTATTACACCTGGGTCTCAGACAACCCCTTTAAGACGGACGAGTCTTAGTTTGACCTGTCTAAACTTTTAGTAAATGTATACTACACAGTATTTGCTGGTATATGTCTGCCGCAGTTATGGGCCCACATGAGGACTAGAAAACTGCTTAAGGCTAAGGCCACACATAGCAAAATGCCACAAAAACTCTCCAGAAAATATAAATGCAGCAAAAAAAAGTTGCAGCAATAACACTTGCACTTTTCTCAGCTTTTCCACTGTTTTTCACTTTTGCCTCCCGCTATATACATAGTATTTCTCTGCATGCTGCATTTTTCTCAGTTTTTTTTCCCGCAACATGTGGATGAGATTAAATGAAATCTCATTCACTTTGCAGCCTTGCACGCTAAACCATGGGTTAAAAAAAAAAAAAAATTCACATAAAGCAGTCATGCCCACAAACGGATTTGCAAAAAAAAAAAAAAAAAAAAAAAATGGTGTCAAACCAGGATTGTCCCAGAAAAACACAGTAACGGCAATACATGTCTAATCCTATCCTATAATAAAAATCATTCATCTGCAGATACGTGGACACATCTGGATCATGTCTGGAATAGAATATTTGATATTATCCACCAGCATAAGCGAGCTCAATGAGGCTCCGATAGTGTGTCGGCATTTAGAGGATGAAATCCTCAAGTCTTCTCAGTCACGACCCTAAGCAACAGGTGGCGGCTGCAGCTGACTGTACAAGTGACCAATGTCCAGGCAGCTCCTGCATTAACCCTACTGATGTTAATACACTTATTGCAACCCAAGCAGTTATTACACAACATCCTGATCATGTCATGTTATGTTATGTCATCTGCACCCAGCATGTAAACCGTCTGACCCCGGAGCTGGCTGCGGCCGCTTTACTGACCTGTCCGTGCCTAAGCAAGGGGAACCCAAGACCAGGGAGGAGAAGTCTTGGTGTCTTCAAGCAGCTGCCCCGGCTATTTATGCCACTATATATAGCTGTGTGCGGCGGTGCATGCTGGGATTGGGATTTCTTACCATATCACGGCCTATAAAGGACAGCAGGCTGTAAAGATGTGACCTGCATAATAATGTGAGAGAAGGGAGGAGATGGAGGAGGGCAGAAAGCCTGAGCAAAGCTCCATAGTAAAGATAGGAGCACTGTACAACTCCCTCAACAACCTGTTAACCCTTCTGCGTAGTACATAGTAATCCATATACAGTGCTGGCCAAAAGTATTGGCACCCCTGCAATTCTGTCAGATAATACTCAATTTCTTCCAGAAAATGAGTGCAATCACAAATGCTTTGGTAATAATATCTTCATTTAATTTGTCTTCAATGGAAAACCACAAAAAGAATTGTCAAAAAGCCAAATTGGATATAATTCCACACCAAACATAAAAAAGGGGGTGGACAAAAGTATTGGCACCCTTTGAAAAATCATGCGATGCTTCTCTAATTTGTGTAATTAACAGCACCTGTTACTTACCTGTGGCACATAACAGGTGGTGGCAATAACTAAATCACACTTGCAGCCAGTTGAAATGGATTAAAGTTGACTCAACCTCTGTCCTGTGTCCTTGTGTGTACCACACTGAGCATGGAGAAAAGAAAGAAGACCAAAGAACTGTCTGAGGACTTGAGAAGCAAAATTGTGAGGAAGCATGAGCAATCTCAAGGCTACAAGTCCATCTCCAAAGACCTGAATGTTCCTGTGTCTACCGTGTGCAGTGTCATCAAGAAGTTTAAAGCCCATGGCACTGTGGCTAACCTCCCTAGATGTGGACGGAAAAGAAAAATTGACGAGAGATTTCAATGAAAGAGTGTGCGGATGGTGGCTAAAGAACCTCGACTAACATCCAAACAAGTTCTAGCTGCCCTGCAGTCCGAGGGTACAACAGTGTCAACCCGTACTATCCGTCGGCGTCTGAATGAAAAGGGACTCTATGGTAGGATACCCAGGAAGACCCCACTTCTGACCCAGAGACATAAAAAAGCCAGGCTGGAGTTTGCCAAAACTTACCTGAGAAAGCCAAAAACTTTTTGGAAGAATGTTCTCTGGTCAGATGAGACAAAAGTAGAGCTTTTTGGGAAAAGGCATCAACATAGAGTTTACAGGAAAAAAAAAGAGGCCTTCAAAGAAAAGAACACGGTCCCTACAGTCAAACATGGCGGAGGTTCCCTGATGTTTTGGGGTTGCTTTGCTGCCTCTGGCACTGGACTGCTTGACCGTGTGCATGGCATTATGAAGTCTGAAGACTACCAACAAATTTTGCAGCATAATGTAGGGCCCAGTGTGAGAAAGCTGGGTCTCCCTCAGAGGTCATGGGTCTTCCAGCAGGACAATGACCCAAAACACACTTCAAAAAGCACTAGAAAATGGTTTGAGAGAAAGCACTGGAGACTTGTAAAGTGGCAGCAATGAGTCCAGACCTGAATCCCATAGAACACCTGTGGAGAGATCTCAAAATGGCAGTTTGGAGAAGGCACCCTTCAAATCTCAGGGACCTGGAGAAATTCCAGCAGAGCATTATAAGAAACTCATTGATGGTTACCGGAAGCGGTTGTTCACAGTTATTTTGTCTAAAGGTTGTGCTACCAAGTATTAGGCTGAGGGTGCCAATACTTTTGTCCGGCCTATTTTTGGAGTTTTGTGTAAAATGATCAATGATTTGACTTTTTTTTTCATTCTCTTTTGTGTTTTTTCATTGCAAGCAAAATAAATGAAGATATTATTACCAAAGCATTTGTGATTGCAATCATTTTCTGGAAGAAATTGAGTATTAGCTGACAGAATTGCAGGGGTGCCAATACTTTTGGCCAGCACTGTAACTATATAGCAAGATCCTTTATCCACTTATAAAAGTCAAGCTCTGGTTTGGAACCAGTTTATTGAGAATATGGGGAAATCCCATAACTAAATATTTCCTAATGTAAAGTTATCGCAGCACTAGCGTCCTTCCCAATAGTACCCAGAGGATTTAAAGCTGGCCATACACAGGAGATATATCATTGTTGAAGCGGCTGGGACCGCTCGACCATCTAATGTTTATAAGGGCCTCCCAACTTGAGGGGTAATACAGATTGGGCAGTTGGTGCTAGGTTCACACTAGCGTTCAGGTGTACGTTGTTTGGGTCCCGAAAGATGCAGACCCTGTCCGCTTAAAAAGCGGTTACCTGTGGAAACCCATGGACCCCATAGACTATAACAGGGTCCGCCAAGTTTCTGCCTGGTTTTATATAGAAACTGGCAGAGAAAAAAGTCCCCAGCGATTTTAATCGGATTCTGCAGCAGAGATTCCAACGCAAGTGTGAATTCAGCTACGGCAGTAGCTTACTCCCGTCTCCCCTTTGACAACACATGCACACTTGGATGGGCTGAGCATGCATGTGTATGGAGGAGCTTGAAAGAATCAAATTCAGCCAAATGAGCGTTCAATTCAATGAGGGTATATGGATGTCTACAGTCATGGCCAAAAGTTTTGAGAATGACACAAATATTCTATTTTCACATGATCTGCTGCCCTCTGGTTTTTATGTGTGTTTGTCAGATGTTTTTATCACATACAGAAATAGAATTGCATTCATATTATGAGTAACAGAAGTTTATATTGACAGTTAGAATGAGTTAATGCAGCAAGTCAATATTTGCAGTGTTGACCCTTCTTCTTCAGGACCTCTGCAATTCTCCCTGGCATGCTCTCAATCAACTTCTGGACCAAATCCTGACTGATAGCAGTCCATTCTTGCAGAATCAATGCTTTCATTTTGTCTGAATTTGTTGGTTTTTGTTTGTCCACCCGTCTCTTGATGATTGACCACAAGTTCTCAATGGGATTAAGATCTGGGGAGTTTCCAGGCCATGGACCCAAAATCTCTATGTTTTGTTCCCTGAGCCATTTAGTTATCACCTTTGCTTTATGGCAAGGTGCTCCATCATGCTGGAAAAGGCATTGTTGAGCGCCAAACTGCTCTTGGACGGTTGGGAGAAGTTGCTCTTGGAGGACATTCTGGTACCATTCTTTATTCATGGCTGTGTTTTTAGGCAAGACTGTGAGAGAGCCGATTCCCTTGGCTGAGAGGCAACCCCACACATGAATGGTTTCAGGATGCTTTACAGTTGGCATGAGACAAGACTGGTGGTAGCGCTCACCTCTTCTTCTCCGAATAAGCTGTTTTCCAGATGTTCCAAACAATCGAAAAGGGGATTCATCAGAGAAAATGACTTTCCCCCAGTCCTCAGCAGTCCACTCCCTGTACCTTTTGCAGAATATCAGTCTGTCCCTGATGTTTTTTCTGGAGAGAAGTGGCTTCTTTGCTGCCCTCCTTGAGACCAGGCCTTGCTCCAAGAGTCTCCGCCTCACAGTGCGTGCAGATGCACTCACACCTGCCTGCTGCCATTCCTCAGCAAGCTCTGCACTGCTGGTAGCCCGATCCCGCAGCTGAAACACTTTTAAGAGACGGTCCTGCCGCTTGCTGGTCTTTCTTGGGCGCCCTGGAGCCTTTTTGGCACCAATGGAACCTCTCTCCTTGAAGTTCTTGATGATGCGATAGATTGTTGACTGAGGTGCAATCTTTCTAGCTGCAATACTCTTCCCAGTTAGGCCATTTTTGTGCAGTGCAATGATGACTGCACGTGTTTCTTTAGAGATAACCATGGTTAACAGAAGAGAAACAATAAAAGGAGGCTGGTGCTTGCCATCAAAGTGGTGTCATTCTTATTTAATCATGACAGATTGATCTCCAGCCCTGTCCTCATCAACACCCACACCTGTGTTAATGGAGCAATCCCTGAAACGATGTTAGGTGGTCCTTTTAAGGCAGGGCTGCAATGATGTTGAAATGTGTTTTGGGGGATAAAGTTCATTTTCTAGGCAAATATTGACTTTGCAAGTAATTGCTGTTAAGCTGATCACTCTTTATAACATTCTGGAGTATATGCAAATTGCCATTAGAAAAACTGAAGCAGTAGACTTTGTAAAAATTAATATTTGTATCATTCTCAAAACTTTTGGCCATGACTGTAGAGTAACGCTATTATAATGGAGCTGCTCTTCACATCCCAGAGAGGTTGTCACCCAGCTTTTCCAGTCTCCTGAATGGTAAACCCCCCATTAGCTATGTAGCAGTAAATCCTATCTTCCCATATTATTACAAAACCTCTTACTGACACAGCACTGACTTTTTTCCTACATAAAACTGAATCATTCACTCCGATACAGCTAAAATAGGAGGCGTTGCTTATCCTGACAACCTGTTGTGCCCCGTGTCTAAATAAAGAACAACCCCAGGATGGCATTTGGCACAAAGAGGCAGATCAATACTGTCAAGGACAGGAATTCTTTTCTGGTCTTAGGCCAGGTTCACACACCCATAATACTGCTGCATTTTAGAGTCTTTATTATGGCCAAAATATCCAGACCCAACGCAGTCCTGGATTCCACCGCAGTTATTTACACACCTTCAGCTACAGCAGTTTTAGTCTTTAATAAGTAGAAAAACAAACCACCCCCAGCAAAAATGGATAAAGCAAAAATTCATGCAGACTTCCCATGAATCATTTTCTTGCATTAGCTAGGCAGCCACTGAATATGGTTGGGTTGTTGCCTAGCAACAGGTGAATTTGGAAGCAGGTGACAACTTCAGACCTCCTGGGGTTCTCATAGGTCTAGCTTTTATAGCTCTTGAATAAGTTAACTTTTTACTATAATGGTTCTAAAAAAAAAAATGTCCTTCCTCAAAAAATTGATGCGGGTGCTCTTTAAGGGGGTGTGGCTTACAGTGGGTAGGGCTTGCAAAATGTTAAATTTTTATAGAGAAAATAAACAATCGGGCACTAAAAAATTTGGGTTACGGTCCTCTTTACAAGCCACATCCACTGTTTACAGGTAAGATTCAAAAAATCTATATTTTAACCAGGATTGTTCCACACAATTTAATGACTCCTTAGTGCCCCCATGGAATATAATGCCCCCTTAGTAGTCCCCACACATTATAATGCCCCTTTAATGGCTCCCACAGAAAATAATGAACCCTTAGTCATCCCCACACACTATAATGCCCTATTACCAGTCCCTACACACATAGGGTGCCCACATATTATAATGCCCCATTAGTTCTCCCCCAGGGTATAATGCCCCCTTAATGCCCCAACATAATATAATACCCCCTTATTACTTCCACAGAGTATAATGTCCCTATAGTGGTCCCCACACAGTATAATGCCCTCTTACCAGTCCCTACATAGTATCATGCCCCTTAGTGGTCCCCACACATTATAATGTACCTTTTAATGGCCCCCACAGAATATAATGCCCCATTAATGCTCCTCCAGGGTATAATGCCCCCTTAGTGCCCCCATAGAGTATAATAACTCTTTATTGGCCCACACACAGTCAGTACTGCATATTGCCTTGTACATAGACCCCACAGAGTATAATTCCCCCTTATTGCTCCTATGGAGTATAATGCCCCCTTAGTGGTCCCACACATTATAATACCCCTTTAATGGTCCCCCACAGAATATAATGCCCCCCTTAGTGATTTCCACATAGTATAATGCCCTCTTACCAGTCCCTACACACATAGGGTGCCCACATATTATAATGCACCATTAGTTCTCCCCCAGGGTATAATGCCCACATATTGCTTCCACAGAGTGTAATGTCTCCGCAGTGGTCCCCACACAGTATAATGCCCTCTTACCAGTTCCTACACAGTATCATGCCCCTTAGTGGCCCCCACACATTATAATGTACCTTTTAATGGCCCCCACAGAATATAATGCCCCCTTAGTGCCCCCACAGAGTATAATACCTCTTTACTGGCCCACACACAGTCAGTACCGTATATTGCCATGTTCATGGACCCCACAGAGTATAATGCCCCCTTAGTGCCCCTCACACAGTATAATGTCCCTTTACTGGTATCCACCCAGCATAATGCCCGCTTAACTGTCCCCAACACAGTGACAGGATGTAATATGCGGCACTAGCTGGAGCCGCACAGGAGGTGGGCCTGAGGAGCAGC
Source organism: Leptodactylus fallax (assembly GCA_947044405.1). Classification (NCBI taxonomy): domain Eukaryota; kingdom Metazoa; phylum Chordata; class Amphibia; order Anura; family Leptodactylidae; genus Leptodactylus; species Leptodactylus fallax. The sequence goes on along the minus strand of CAMRHE010000121.1, from coordinate 1,729,373 downwards.
GGGGATCAGCAACAATCCAATAGGTGGCCGCTTATTACTGAAAAAAATGAAACCTCATTTTGCCCAGGACTTGAAAAATATTTGCTGGGACTGCCCTTTAAATATTCAGAAAGTCCTGGCAAATTTTGGGATTGTTGGTAACTTTGACCTGGGTGCTGAGTGAAAGGAGGGTCACTGCATGTACACACTATAGCGGTAAAGTCAGTACATGGATTATGTGCGATATATGGCATACCCAGAATGCACTGCTGCACAAGCCTTTGTGTGCAGTGAGGCGAAGGCCACTATGGATTTGGGCACCACATTAATGTTTAGATTGGTTCAGTGAGCAATGGCCACGGAGCTCTCTGCTTCCGACTCCGTGCAGTATAGTAGAGGGACCGGATGGACCCCAAGTAACTGATCTGTGTGTGAGCCAACTGTTAGCCCTCTGCCGATCAGATATTTATGGCCTACCCTTAGAATAAATATCATGGACAACCCCCTTTAAATCCACAGCATGTCACCTCTTTCTATGTAGATTTCACTCTTTGCAACAAAATCTGCATGGCCATTATATCACTTGACTGAACGTATTTTCATAAAATATCTTATGTCTTAAGGCGTGACCATGAAACGGTCAAGATGTGGCCATGATGCAGCCATGGTGCAGATAAAATCTTGGCGGCTAGGCCAGCTGCTGGCACACTATACCATGAAAATTCATTACCAATTGATTTTTTTATTGAGTGTTCCAAGTTAATAGCGGTGCGGTTGTGGAGGTTACCAAAGAGACATTACCTAGAGAGACTCAAATCATCAGAGAAACAATCATTTTATAATGAATTCATGAAATACTGTGACAACTGGCATGGCCGCCCTGGCATCGTACCCTTAGGCTGTAGGCACTGACTTAGCATGGTACGAGAGGAAACCCCACACGGCTTATAATTTATGTATTCTGTAGCTATGATTGACTTTCTCAAGTGTCTGGTCACATTGCAGCATCAGCAGCGAGCTCTGGACTCAGAAGGTCAGACGCTGACATCTCACATAGGGAACTCCCTGGAGGAAGAGATTACATGTCTTGTAATCTGCATGTCTAAGCCTTCATTCACACCAACAAAGGTGAAAAAGGCCATGAAAAATGGCCATTTTTCAGGGTTGTTTTGCACCCTGGTGGCCCCCGTTTTCACAGATCTCTCATACATTGCTGTCATGTGACTATAGGGTTTGGTCGGGTTCACGTCTGCATTTAGATTTTCGTTTTTCTGTTCAGAAAAGGAGAGCACCCAATAAACCTTACTCACTTATAATCGGGTCTGTTGTGGTTCTGTCATGGTGTCTGCCATTTTATCTGAAAAGTTAGTGCTGCATAAGTCAGAATCAGTGACAGAGGCCACAAACAAAACCTTCAACGCAGATAGATGACCTATCCTTAGGACACCCAGGATCCCCATAGATTAGCCGGTGAGCACTGCTTCTGCTTCACAGGCTATGTAATGTCAAGTTAATTGATCACATGGCCTATTTGCAGCTCAGTCCCATTTAAGTGAATAGGACTGAACTGCAATACCAAGTACAGCCACTATACAACGTTCGGCGCTGTGCTTGGTAAGCAGTGAATAGTCTGCACTCCTACAGTGTCTCTTCAAACAGCTGATTGGTGGGGGTGCCGGATGCCAAATCCCCACCAATCTGATATTGATGTCTTATCCTATGAAACGTTTTAATTTTTTTGGGCAGAGAGGCTGCCTCACTTCTGACCATAGGTTTTATCTGGTATGGCAGCGCAGCCTCATTCAAGTGATAAACTGCAATACCAGACATCACCTGTGGACAAGAGCAGCGCTGTTTCAGGAAAAAGAAGCTATTCTTTAATAACCTTATACAGCCTGTGATCATTTATATATTCTGTGAATTACTCAACTTTTGGGTTACCTTTCAGCATTGTAGGCCGAAGGTCAGACAGGTAGATTGGAAGGGCAGAATTTCGTTGGGGGGCGGGAGAATAAATAGTCATTAAGGAGATTAATATGATTCAGTCATATGTGAAATAATCAGATTTCCGATATCTGGGGATATAAAACTATTCAAGCAGATGGGAATGGACATATAAAGAGGAAGACATACAAGTAATAGCTGAAAGTATAAGTTGCCTAAAACAGCTGATCTGTGCAGAGTCCAGACGTCGCCCCCCTATTAAATGGATCCTGATGACCTATCCTATTTTGGGTATAATTTCTCCAATGCAAATCTATGCGTCTCCATGGTTACAGACTACAAACAAATCCTTTGTAGTCATATTCTACAAAAAAAGGGCAAAAGTGTATCAAGTAGATACCATATTTAGTGTATATCATGGAGAAGAGTAACTGGAAAATACAGGCTTATTACTATTGTTATGATAATTTGGTAAATGTGCCGTTTCATCTCCCTCTTCCATCGGTGCACGGCGCGATCAGATCTACGTACATGTTCTATAGGAACGTCTCAATACTCCTGACCCGCAGGAGTGAGTCAGTGTTCCAGGATGTTCAATGTTATTCAATGCCAATGAGAATACAATTTATCATAGTGCTGAGACCAACCGTTCCAGGCGCAGATGATTCATTTCCCCAGATGTGATGAAGAGTCTCCTTTTCACTTCTCAGTACACTCCAGATGCCTTCATGTTCTTCACACATTTAAGTGAGTGCTCAAGGACAAGGTCAATGACAGAGACACCTCCGAATGTAACATATGTGACACATAACTGAGTACCGCTATTCAGTACACAGACGCACATACCGGATATGATTGTATGTGATCACAAAACACGTCCCTTAGATTCTAGGGCTTAGAATGTGGGACCATGGGTAAAATCACAACAACTTCTCACTTAGGCACTCGCAGCAGGTTAGCCACTGTGAAATCGCCGGCGGATAACCTGTTGTGAAGTGAAGAACATTGCAGAAACAAACCCTAAGTGCACAGGTCAATTATTGCTGTAGGTTCACCTGCGGTGCAAAGGTTGAAAGCTGGGGCCATCTACCTGGAAGTCATAGCTAATAGCCATGGTGAGAACCAGCTATTTTAGACTGTTTTTTGGCGCAGATGAGGCTGTCGCACAATGAACCCAACACACGAGGCCTTAGACTTGAGGGGGGTATGACTGCTTTTGCAGATATTTGTATTCCCCATGAAATAGCAAGTCTGGAGAACGCTGCCTAGTGATGTTCCTCTGTTATTCCTCCTGGAAACGTATAAATACATTGATAGCTAGGTGTTGTCAATCACCAGTACGTTTCACTATTTTTGTCAACCCCTTTGAATGAAACAACAGGGAGCATGCATGACTGTTGCTCTATACAATTCTTCCTAAGGGTGGTCATATAATGAGGATGAGTGGGGACTCTGCCCCGCTGGCAGCGCCGCTGTCAATCAGACTGCTGTCATTTATCCTGGGGATAGGTGATAAAAGTCCATCATAGAGCGATGCCTTTATTAATAGTGAAAACAGACAACCGTTATGCTGGGCGTTCATGTGGCAACTTATTGGGCACGACTGTGTCACTCGGGCGAGTGCCATGCATCAAAACTGAGCGCAGTTTGACACAGATCTGCAGCAAGTACAGGTTAAGCATGTAGAGACAATGGGGGAATTTACTATGGTGGCTTAAAGGAGTTTTCCTGGACTTAAATATGGATGGCCTGTCCGTAGGATAGATTATTAATATCTGATCAGCGGGGGTAAAACATCCAGGACCCCACAGATCAGCTGTTTGGAGAGATTGCAGTGTTCAGGTGAGCATTGCGGCCTCTTCACTGTAAGTTGTATGGTGGCTGTACTTGGTATTGCAGCTCAGCCTCAACATGATGTCATAATGATGTCATCAGTATAGGGAAGAGACCATAGTTTACACCGTCTATCAGTAAATCTTGGCCAATGTGTACCCCAATTGTGCCAAAATTCTTGCTTGAAGTAAGCCAACTAATAGGTGACATAAATTTTGACTACACAGTCTACAGATAGACCAGATTTATCATCCAACATCAGCCAGTGAGAAAAATCTGTACTGTCCAACTTTTAGTAAATGTGGGCCAATGTATATAGGGACTTATCTGCTGCAGTTACCTGCTCTTTCGGTTCCACTTCCTTGGGTTGCACGGACTCATCGGAAAACGAAGCACGGAGATTCTGCGGGCAAAATGCTACAAAACAAGCAACAAATGACAAAGAGAAGGAAATATGGAAGGAATTGGCACATATGGACAAAGGACAATGGTGAGTAATGAAAAAAATTACATCAGCCGCACACTCACCTTCTACTCCCAAACCATCGGGGAAGAGAAGACCCTGCACTGCGCAGCAGATGTCCTCGAAGATACAATTCTCTTCTCTGTCTGCATCAAACTGTGGAAAAAATAGAACCAGCGGGAGCCATGTTAGGAAGATTGTCTCAGGTTACCAACACTCAGAAGAGCTGTAAATTGAAATAATGGAGAGGAACTGAACCGTCCCCCTGTCCTATTATATACGGGGAGATAGAGGACGCTCCGCTATGTATAAGGGGTATGCATTGTATACAGTGATGAAGCCCAATGGTCTTGTTAGGTGTATAGTGAATGATGTCCATTAGGGGGCAGGCTTCTGCTCAACTCTATTGTATTGCTGGATCACAGCTTAAAGGGTACCTGTCCCATCTACAGCCGGCATGTTATAGAGCAGATTGATATTTAGATTTGTAACAAATATTTGGTATAACCTGTAACTTATTAATATACATCTCTGTTGATACAGGGCTTAGGAGTCCAGTGGGCGGTCCTACTTAGTGACTGACAGCTATTTCTGTATAAGGGTGCACCGAGCTGTCCAAGGATACATTCTCCACATCCATTAATATGCATGGGGAGAGGAATATGCTTTTAAATATCTCTCTTTATATTTTCCAAGAAGAGCTCCACCCTTGCCTAGAGGTTTTATCTGGTAATGCAGCTGAGTCAGATTTAAAGAAGACCTGTCGCCAGGTCTAAAAAGCCCAGTGACCTACATCATGTGATCGGCGTGGTCACCCTGAGCATTTTGGTGTTTCATTTAGACAGATTCAGTCAGCTATTCCCAAGATATAAGCCCTGTGAGTCATGATATAAATTAGAGTCTACTAGACAAGAGGGTGGTAACACTGTGATTTCTGTGGGGGTGGATCTCTGTGTGCTGTATGTCATACAATGTTACCGCCCACTTGACTAGTAGACCCTGATCTGCATCAATACTAACAGGGCTTATATCTTTGGAATGGCTGAACGGATTTGGTTAAACAAAACACCAAAATGCTCAGGACAGTGGCAATTACATAATGGATGACATTGGGCTTTTCAGACCTGGTGACGGGGATGAGATGTAACACAGACAAAAATACACTGTTTGAAGTATACAAAGCTGCCCTGGACAGACCATTTTATCTGGTGGCCCCAAGAAACCTCATCCTGCCAGTGGACTGTGCGAGCACTCACTCTGGCTATGAGCCCCTTGTCTTGGTAATACTTGACAATGAGAGGAAGGTTCTGCTTAAACGTCTCCAGTCTTCGGTCGATGGCATGGGCATTATCATCCGGTCGTCCTTGCTGTGCTGAACGTCTTTCCAGTCGCTGCCGTAGACGCTGGCTAGAACATGCCAGGAAGATCACCAGGTCTGGGGTGCCAATCTGCAGGCATACACGGATCTATTAGTGAGATCTATGACATTTCTATGGATCTCACCTTCATCTTATGTCATGTCCTGGATAGATTTGTGATACGGTCACTGAATCCACACCTGTTCCTCAAAAGTGAACGCCTGTCCAATGTCTCTCGGAAACCCATCAACGACAAAGCCGGTGGCGTCCTGATGGTTGATAAATTGCTGCTTCAGCTCCTCAATTGTGGTTTCCTGCAGAAAAAAGACAGAATCACTAAATCTGTGTTACATGTTCTGCGGCATTATCTTATCTTGGTGGGGTCTATAGCTCAGCTCATCCTCATCGGCTGGTGGGTGCCATCACCTATAGGGCACCGTAGCCAAGCTAAATATTAAGAGATATATATACTCTAACCACTATCAGTAAGTTCTGTCCTGGCCTTAAAGGGATTTTCTGTGATTTAGGATAGGTCATCACTATTATAATCTCAGAAAAAATATACTATGCTTCCATTTTGGAATAGTGGTCGGGTCAGTACCTGCGATAGGGTCCTACTCTACTGTTGTTGATGGAGCAGAAGATCTCATAGATGTGATCTGTATATATCTGTCTGGTAATAGATAAGATTACACCTAGTACAATCTTTTTATCCCTTGTAAAGTTGACTATTCTAGCACTGCAGTGTCCCCTATCTGCCAGCAGGGGGAGTATAACCCCTGTTTTTGCTTGCTCTGCAGCTCTAGAAGTAACCCAGCATTAGTAGTATAATGTTGTACCGTTTTAGCCATTGAAAGTAGTGGAAGAGTGAAGAAATCAGGCGATACCTTTTAGAGGCTAACTGAGTATATTTATAAGTAAGCTTTCAGGAGTACTAGCTAGCTCCCTTCATCAGACATGGTGTGATACAAGAACTGAAAATTCACAGATTTTTATACACATGGTTTTCAAAGCATTTTAGAGTCCTTAAAAAAATGCAGTCTAAGTAGAGAAGTTATTTACAACAGGTCAAAAAAACAGTCTGGAAACTTGTGGTGCGTGACGGAGGGATCAGTAATTCTTGCTGTTATCTGTTTGCTATCAGGAGGTGATTTGTGTCCCTCACAGTTCATACATAGTGTGATTTGAAGCTGGCATGAATATTGAGTTCAGTTCATGGTTCATACATAGTGTGACATAAAGCTGACATGAATATTAAGTCCAAATTGCAGAGTTTGAAATTTTTGCATAAATTTATACTCCCATTTTTTTCTTTTCTCCTGCGTCTTAAAATGTCCCATTAAAACCACAACCCGCAAATCTTCAATAGAGTGGTTTTCTCCGGAGAAATGTGCGGCCACTGGGAGATCGGTTCTGCTGTTATTAATATTGGATCTGTGTGAGTTCATTTGTTGACTGAGTCTCTGCCCTGTTTCCCCCACATAGAGGCCTGTGGTGGGACATTGCACACACATTATGAGGTACACCACATTGGAAGACCTGCAGGAGAATGTCCCCCTAATTCTGTGCACCTGTTGTGACTGTGGGATAGGTACACTGTCAGCTGTGTGGATGTGCTTGCAGGTCATGCACCTTTTATGTAGGCAAGGTGAGGTGCCATTTTCAGTTGGGGCCTTCAGGGCACTCCGGACGATAATGCGCCTCAGGTTTGGTGGTTGTCGAAAGGAAAGGAGAGGGGATTTTAAGACGCAGGAGAAAAGAAAAGAATGGAGTATAAATTTATGCAAAAATTTCAAACTCTGCAATTTGGACTTAGTATTCATGCCAGCTTCATGTCACACTATGTATGACCTGTGAGGGTCACAAATCACCTCCTGATAGCAAACAGATAACAGCAAGAATTACTGATCCCTCCGTCACGCACCATAAGTTTCCAGACTGTTTTTTTGACCTGTTGTAAATAACTTCTCTACTTAGACTGCATTTTTTTAAGGACTCTAAAATGCTTTGAAAACCATGTGTATAAAAATCTGTGAATTTTCAGTTCTTGTATCACACCATGTCTGATGAAGGGAGCTAGCTAGTACTCCTGAAAGCTTACTTATAAATATACTCAGTTAGCCTCTAAAAGGTATCGCCTGATTTCTTCACTAACCCAGCATTAAGCATTCATTACAGCTCAGCCGTTACCCTGGCATTACACAGGGCACCAGAGCCCCTTGAGTGGCTTGGCCATATAAAGGGAAGTGCATTTAGAGACAGGAATGTACCATTTTTGTGTATCCTTTTTAGAGGGGTACATAATGTCATTATTTAATAAAATACCTCAGATGATGTCCGTGCAAATAATAATTTACACTTTACAGACTTACAGATCACCCAATTTACTTGAGAAACATAAATATGTAATCCATTACTGTATTATTTATGTGAATAGATAAATTAATGGCTCAGTCCGCAAGCCAAGGATGGCAAGCGAGTGGAATTGGATCATATTTATTAGACCTGACACTTCTGACACTTTGAATGCTCTCAAATGGCCCTTGACGGGAGCTGGTTTTGCTCCTAGTGATAGCCATCTGGGTGGCCAGGTAGACTTTCACTATGGCGGGTTTTGCAGGGGGTATTTGATGATAGTCTCTTCTAACAGTCCCGTCACATCCATCAGAAGGAGCTGCCACCAGCAAGCCCTATCATTGGGGTGCCCCATCCATGCCTAGGTCCCATTACAATGGTATATACAGCCCTCACCTCTCCTCTTATGTCACCGCTCTATGACGTTGTGACAGTGTTACTCAGAAATGAACAACACATTTCCATGACAATGCAGCAGAAGGCGTAGAAGCCGCCGTCTCTTTTGTGTCGTGCTGAATAATTGCTACGCTATTATGGCAAGCGTGGATTAATTAAATAGAAAGGTATACTACCAGATGCATGTGCAAAAACATCACGGGCGACTCAATTCATGGTCACAATTATAATGGGGTCACATGAGGTATAAAAGGAGCAAATATAGCGTAAATACAAGAGTGCGCACATCAGTATATATTCAGATACAGAGGGCATCGCCTGCTCATGGATGTTCCATATGGACAGTGTATCTTTAAGTATATCTCACTTGAAGGGGAACTCCTGCCTCTCCACAGATGCCCATTTTAGTTTATCACTGAGTTCCCTCTAATGAAAAAAATTCTGGAGAATGTTTTATAGTTTGGTGTTGTGACGTTCCTCTGTTATTCCTCCTAGAAATGTATTAATGAATCTACAACTACCACTCTCCCCTAAGTACCAGCTGGGGGGTGTCCCTGCAGACTCTGACTGTCCCATCACTGCTGCCACTGTCAGACTTTGTAGGAACACGCCCCCTTGACAAGAGGAATGGTATTTATTCATACATTTCTAGGAGGGATAACAGAAGTAGGGCACAAGGCAGAAATATAAGAAACCAACACTGCAGCCACAATGCTGCCACAGTGCCTCCTGCTGCCAGGCTATGCCCCCATGAGTAAGCCATACCACCACAGTGCCCCCTGCTGCCAGACTATGCCCCATGAGTAAGCCATACCGCCACAGTGACCCCTGCTGCCAGGCTATGCCCCCATGAGTAAGCCATACCGCCACAGTGACCCCTGCTGCCAGGCTATGCCCCCATGAGTAAGCCATACCCCCACAGTGCCCCGGCTGCCAAGTTATACCCTGATGGCTAAGCCATATCACCACAGTGACCCCTGCTGCCAGGCTATGTCGCCGTGGCTAAGCCATACCGCCACAGTGACCCCTGCTGCCAGGCTATGCCCTGATGGCTAAGCCATACCGCCACAGTGACCCCTGCTGCCAGGCTATGCCCTGATGGCTAAGCCATACCGCCACAGTGACCCCTGCTGCCAGGCTATGCCCTGATGGCTAAGCCATACCCTGCTTCCAGGCTATGCTCCCACTAGAAAGCCATACCGCCACAGTGACCCCTGCTGCCAGGCTATGCCCCCATGAGTAAGCCATACTGCCACAGTGCCCCCTGCTGCCAAGTTATACCCTGATGGCTAAGCCATATCACCACAGTGACCCCTGCTGCCAGGCTATGCCCTGATGGCTAAGCCATACCCTGCTTCCAGGCTATGCTCCCACTAGAAAGCCATACCACCACAGTTCCCCCTGCTACCAGGGTATTCTCCCATGACTAAGCCATACAGCCACAGTACCCACTGTTACCAAGCTATGCCCCAAAGATTAAGCCATACTGCCCTGCAGATGAAGAACATCTGGGGCAATGGTAACTATGTGGTCCTTTTAGTGTAGGCACCCAACTGGATGAGGTCATCATCAATTGGCCAATGGGTTCACATATGGAGCAATTTTTTTCTCTTTTTGTGTCTAAAAATAAAAAAATTATCTGACATACCGGTGGAGCGAGTTCTCCTTTAGAGATAATCTGGGCAATCAATTCCCACTTGCGATCGCTGCTGGCGTGATGGATAAGCTGTTTGCGTAAGATCTCTCCAACGGAAATACAGATGAAACCAAAATGGGTGGCCATCTTTGTACTCTGAGTCCCCTTACCGCTGCCCGGACCACCTGGGAAGTCATACAGTACAACCTGGTTAGGAAAACCGATCAACAGCACAGACAAAATGACCATTAAAAAGATTTCACCTCGGACTCCGATGCTGCTGGGAGATTTCCATCAATTGTAATCCCTAGTAAGCTTCATTGATCTGGCTAGATTTCCAAGGGCAGTGTTAACATGTATAACCTTTTACCAATCCTTGGAGATATCCATCACTTATAATCTCAGATAAGAGCAGTGCTAAAGGGGTTATGGGCCATAGAGAGTCCTGCAGCTCCTATGTTTTAGGAAATAGGGTTTGTTCAAGCTCACAACGGATGTTATAACCTGACATGGAGGTTATAACCTGACATAATGACATAGAGGTGCTACAGTACATGCTCGATATATAAAGTAATGGGATCCACGCACAGTAGCAAGAATAGTGCCATGGATGCAGTCATGTGATCCCTCTCAGCCAATCAGCATGGCGAGATTCACTACTTTATAAATAGCTTGAAGGAAATTTGTCACAAGAAATAACCTATTTGACTATTCTATAAAGATTTTCTTTGAAGCAGTCACTACATTGCCAGGATTACAATAGAAGATAACACCTCTATAGATAACACTGCTGACCCATCACTACATTAGAAGTGGGTGTTATTAGTAGGCGGTGTATCTCTGCACAGTGTCATATTGTCCAATCAGTGCTGCCAGTGTCAGACTGCGTAGGTACCCCCCAACAAAGGGAACGGTAACACCCATTTGTGAATTTATTTAAAAATTTCTAGAGAGAATACAACGACACAATACAGATTTATAAGGAAAGGCATAAAATCCATGCATCCGTTCTCACCAATAACAAAGATGATTTTAGGCCGAGGTCTACTGGGGTCAAAGACATCATATTCTTGTATAAGCCCTGAAGATTCTGTCATATCTGAGTCACTGTCAATCGAAAACTGGGACTGGATAGGAGGCAGGCGCTCATAGCGACGCATATGCGGCCCCTCTGGAAGGAAAAAATAACATTCAGCACCAAATATAAATGACAGACACCATGCAGGATAAAGTATAATAACATGGACGACTAGGTCAATGTGTGAATGAGGTCTTATACTCACCTAATTTTTGTGTGCTTTTCTTTCCCTGATTTCCATTAATAGGAGGCAAATTGCGGCCCAGAAATGTATCCCACTGCACATTTTCAGGTCCCCCTAAATCCCGAACCCTTTGCAGACACAGTTCTAGGTAATTAATAGGGTCCTCTGGACGGTAATACATGAGGCCTGTTAGCAGACTCTAGTAGAGAAAGGTGAAATAGGTTATTGACTTCAGTACAGACACTGCATCTGTGTCTCCCCCTACAGGCTCTATCTCTAATAGTCAGCAAGTGGGTGAAAAGAAGCTGCTATGATGTCATCTATGGACACATGAAGAAAACAGGAGAATCAGCTCCATAACCCTCAGAAGAAGCAGCAGCATCATATAGGACATTACAGAGAAGAGCTGAGCAGTATTCGTCTACATAAGATACTTGGGGTAAGACTAAGTACTATTAGCTGCAGCACCATGTCTGCTGCTTCTATCTCACTCAGCTCTTCCTCCCTCTCCATTACCCGCTTTTCTTTCCATAGACTTCTTTGAGCACATGTATTGTGATAACTTTTTGAACTGAAAGTCTGTCTTGGGAGACCAAGACAGATTCAGCAGCGATTTGAGAGATAAAGGGGTGGTCCAGGATTTTGAGCAACCCTTGTGGCATACTCACCTGTTCCTGGTGCTGAGCTGCCAGTGCCCTTGCTGTCATGCCAGGGCAGCTTTTCAGGAAGCCCTGAGGCTCACGTAACTGCTGTGACCACTGAGACGACTGATTCGTCTAAGTGGTCACATGGGCCCCAGGATTTCTGGCAATGCGTCCCCAGCACGAGATGGAAGGGTTACTGGCAGTGGACACCGCAGCACTGGGGACAGGCGAGTATTCTTTTTTTATTTTATACCTCCCCCCAATAGCAAATTTTTTATCTCACCCAAGTGCCTTATTCACATTAATACTGCTACTACTCCATATATACTATATGGGAAATATCATAGCAACTAGTCTCTACCCTTTAGTTTAAAGAAAACTAGGGTTAGCACCAGAAGGAACATAAATCCTCTACAGACCGTGGATACAGTGCACCTTCGGTTATTGTTTTGCAAACACAGTTCCCTGGAAATCTGGGATTCCTTGGAACCTGGTCAGGAGATCCACAGAAATACGCAGCCTCAAGTTACTTCTAAACTAAGAACAGAGCAGGCAACAAATCCTTGCAGGAATATTCAATAATAGAAAGCTTTACATGGTCCTACACAAAGATTTTTAAAGGGCTTTTTCCATGAACATAATTATATGTAAATGTGTAGACGATTAAAAGTTACAATGTTTGGTAATATAAATAATTACAAATTGTGAAGAGTTTTAAAGATTTCCTCCGACCATCTTAGTGGTGACATCTGTTGTCTTGATCTGTTGTTGATGGATACGACCATTAATGCAGGAACTTTCTATGGTTTGCCAGCCATGATGTCCTTATTGTGTCCGGGTTATCTTCTCATACATGTAGTGTCCTCCTGATAACCAGCCATGATGTCCTTATTGTGTCCGGGTTATTTTCTCATACATGTAGTGTCCTCCTGATAACCAGCCATGATGTCCTTATTGTGTCCGGGTTATCTTCTCATACATGTAGTGTCCTCCTGATAACCAGCCATGATGTCCTTATTGTGTCCGGGTTATCTTCTCATACATGAAGTGTCCCCTCCTGATAACCAGCCATGATGTCCTTATTGTGTCCGGGTTATCTTCTCATACATGTAGTGTCTCCTGATAACCAGCCATGATGTCCTTATTGTGTCGGGGTTATCTTCTCATACATGTAGTGTCCTCTCCTGATAACCAGCCATGATGTCCTTATTGTGTCCGGGTTATCTTCTCATACATGTAGTGTCCTCCTGATAACCAGCCATGATGTCCTTATTGTGTTCGGGTTATCTTCTCATACATCTAGTGTCCTCCTGATAACCAGCCATGATGTCCTTATTGTGTCCGGGTTATCTTCTCATACATGTAGTGTCCTCCTGATAACCAGCCATGATGTCCTTATTGTGTCCGGGTTATCTTCTCATACATGTAGTGTCCTCCTGATAACCAGCCATGATGTCCTTATTGTGTCCGGGTTATCTTCTCATACATGTAGTGTCCTCCTGATAACCAACCATGATGTCCTTATTGTGTCCGGGTTATCTTCTCATACATGTAGTGTCCTCCTGATAACCAGCCATGATGTCCTTATTGTGTCCGGGTTATCTTCTCATACATGTAGTGTCCTCCTGATAACCAGCCATGATGTCCTTATTGTGTCCGGGTTATCTTCTCATACATGTAGTGTCCTCCTGATAACCAGCCATGATGTCCCTATTGTGTCCGGGTTATCTTCTCATACATGTAGTGTCCTCCTGATAACCAGCCATGATGTCCTTATTGTGTCCGGGTTATCTTCTCATACATCTAGTGTCCTCCTGATAACCAGCCATGATGTCCTTATTGTGGTCAGGTTATCTTCTCATACATGTAGTGTCCTCCTGATAACCAGCCATGATGTCCTTATTGTGGTCGGGTTATCTTCTCATACATGTAGTGTCCTCCTGATAACCAGCCATGATGTCCTTATTGTGTCCGGGTTATCTTCTCATACATGTAGTGTCCTCCTGATAACCAGCCATGATGTCCTTATTGTGTCCGGGTTATCTTCTCATACATGTAGTGTCCCTCCTGATAACCAGCCATGATGTCCTTATTGTGGTCGGGTTATCTTCTCATACATGTAGTGTCCTCCTGATAACCAGCCATGATGTCCTTATTGTGCCCGGGTTATCTTCTCATACATGTAGTGTCCTCCTGATAACCAGCCATGATGTCCTTATTGTGTCCGGGTTATCTTCTCATACATGTAGTGTCCTCCTGATAACCAGCCATGATGTCCTTATTGTGTCCGGGTTATCTTCTCATACATGTAGTGTCCTCCTGATAACCAGCCATGATGTCCTTATTGTGGTCGGGTTATCTTCTCATACATGTAGTGTCCTCCTGATAACCAGCCATGATGTCCTTATTGTGTCCGGGTTATCTTCTCATACATGTAGTGTCCTCCTGATAACCAGCCATGATGTCCTTATTGTGTCCGGGTTATCTTCTCATACATGTAGTGTCCTCCTGATAACCAGCCATGATGTCCTTATTGTGTCCGGGTTATCTTCTCATACATGTAGTGTCCCTCCTGATAACCTGACCACAATAAGGACATCATGGCTGGGTTTCCCACACCATAGAAAGTTCCTGCATTAATGGTCGTATCCATTGGCAACTGATCAAGACAACAGATGTCGCCACTAAGATGGTTAGAGGAAATTTTTAAAATTCAGCAAAATTTTTAATTATTTATATTTGCAAAAATGTTTAACTTTTAATTGTCTACAAATCCAAATATGGTTATTTTCAAAGGAAAGTCCCATAAAGTGGAAGCATCTTCAGGGGTTCCCAAACAGTAAGAGGGTTAGAATTCGCTTCCTTGACACATTAAACTTTTGGGGTGATCCGATGCAAATTCACTCTAAATATAACACCCGCACCACAAATATAAAGCAAACCTAATACTGTCTATTTAATGTCTAGATATCAGATGTGTATTATGTCATCATAAAACTATACTATATAGTGAAATATCACATAGTACGCCAAGTAAGAGCACTGATGACATCATATGATGAATGACATCATACATATATAATATGTCCCATATTTGTATATACTCTATACATGTAACCCATCTATATATTATAATGCCCTGAGCAAACAGATAGAAAGACATCAGAGCTGCAAAATAGATAATCTGCTCCCTCCTACACTACATATATTGGGGACTGGAGAATTGCAGGAGATTCTTGCAGCACATGATGAGAACAACACTAAATAAACAGAACTAGTGTGTATACATGTGTATATTACATTATAGGTGAGTATATATGTGTACAATATATTATATATGTGTGTATACATTATACACAGAATATGCCTGTGTACAGACTGGCATGCTGCAGCTGCACTAAGCAGACATGTGATCCACTCCTAGAACATAATGTGACACATTGTATAAAGTGATATAATGTTATATAATATGATGTATACAGTGAGCTGCCACTATGTAATATAACAAGACCTGTCACACTAGGCAGTGATTGACAGGCACAGTGACAGGGAGGGCTTGGCATACACATACCTCAAACAGTCTGGGGATGTGCCTGTCTTGCAGGTAGTCCTTGGCTTCTGATGTGCTCATGGTGCTGCAACTGCTACCTCTCCCCCGGTCCCCGGGCTGCAGCCACCTCTCTCCCCGCTCAGTGTGCTCCCCTCTGCCGCCTCCTCCTCTCTGGGCTCCGCTCTCTCGTTCTCTGCCACCTCCTCCTGAGCTGCCTGTAAGTGCCAAACTGCACACCCAGCTCTTCAAACACCCACCCACCCCCAGCACCGGGGGTAGTGAGGGGCATCCGAGACCCTACTAACCCCAAACTGCACCCCCTACCACAGCAACACTGCACAGAAGATACTGGCTTCTCTATATACTGTATGCTGCACCATGAGGTTACCAGCACATGCAGGCATCTATCTATCTATCTATCTCATATCTACCTATCTATCTAATATCTATCTATCTATCTATCTAATATCTATCTATCTAATATCTATCTATCTCATATCTATCTATCTATCTATCTCATATCTACCTATCTATCTAATATCTATCTATCTATCTATCTATCTATCTAATATCTATCTATCTCATATCTATCTATCTATCTATTTATCTCATATCTACCTATCTATCTCATATCTATCTATCGCTATGTTATCTATCTCATTTGTCTATCTATCTAATCATCTATCTATCTATCCCCTATCTATCTATCTATCTATCTATCTCATATCTATCTATCTATCTATCTATCTACTATCTATCTATCTATCTATCTATCTATCTATCTCATATCTATCTATCTATTTCATATCTATCTATCTATCTATCTACCATATCTACCTATCTATCTAATATCTATCTATCTATCTAATATCTATCTATCTCATATCTATCTATCTATCTATCTATCTCATATCTACCTATCTATCTCATATCTATCTATCGCTATGTTATCTATCTCCTATCTATCTATCTATCTATCTATCTACATCTATCTATCTAATCATCTATCTATCTATCTATCCCATATCTATCTATCTATCTATCTATCTATCTATCTATCTCATATCTATCTATCTATCTACTCATATCTATCTATCTATCTATCTATCTACCTCATATCTATCTATCTATCGCTATGTAATCTATGTTATCTATCTCATCTGTCTATCTATCTATCTATCTATCTATCTATCTAATTATCTAATTTATCGATTTGACTACCTATCTGACCTATCTATGCTTCTTATCTGTCTCATCTATCTATCTATCTACCTATCTATCTATCTATCTATCTATCTATCTCATATCTATCTATCTAATCTATCTACCTATCTATGTATTTTATCTGTCTCATTTATTTATCTAGCTATCTAATCTCTGTATTTTATCTGTCTATTTAATCTAAATTTCTAGGTATCCTATCTGTTTTATCTATCTTATCTATGTATGTATTTTATCTGTCTAATCTATCTGTGTATCTTATCTATCTGTCTAAATATTTAATCTGTCTCTCTGTGTATCTTATCTGATTTATCTATTTTACCTATGTATGTATTTTATCTGTCTCTCTATCTATCTATCTATCTATGGTATCTATCTATCTATCTATCTATTTATCTATCTATGGTATCTATCTATCTGGTATTTATCTATCTATCTATCTATCTATCTATCTGGTATCTATCTATCTATCTATCTGGTATCTATCTATCTATCTATCTATTTATCTATCTATGGTATCTATCTATCTGGTATCTATCTATCTATCTATCTGGTATTTATCTATCTATCTATCTATCTATCTGGTATCTATCTATTTATCTATCTATGGTATCTATCTATCTGGTATCTATCTATCTATCTGGTATCTATCTATCTATCTATCTATCTATCTGGTATCTATCTATCTATTTTATCTGTCCCATTTACCTGTTTCCTTATCTAGCACGCTTTCTCACATCTATCTTTTCTGTCTCATCTCTTTATATATCGATATGTAGAATATGAATAGTGTGAGTACTCCAAAATCAAAAAATAGTGAGGTCTTTATTTAGCCCCTGTGCAATGTTTCAGTCAATATAAAGACCTGGCAAGACGATTTTGCACCCAACCAGATTCTTTTCGTGACTGTGCTACTTTCTTTTCTTTTCTCTCTCGAGATCTATCCATCTATCCTTTTATATAATATGTCAGTAGAAATGTGTGTGCGGATCATTTTATTTGCCCAAAAATAAATGGAAGCCATAACACACGTGTAAACAGTGCCAAAGCAGTGCAGAATAAATAGAGCTATATAGTCTTTCTGGGGACTTTATAAGTTTGGCAGTAGGAACTGAATAAAGATCCGTACACTTTTTTACTATATTAACATGTTGCAGTTCATTTCTTATATATCAATATCTTAAGACTTACCCAATATTCACACGGACGCCATAATCGGCTGTCACATGGCTGCATTAAAAGTCATTCATGTGAATGGGGGCTATCCACATGACTGATATTGTACTGGACCATTGTGAACCGAGAGCAAGGCAGGTGGTTTGGACTCCGCAACCAGAAATGAACGCACACGCGGTAGTTCAAGAAAAAAAAAATATATTTACTATAAGTTAATAAAGGCTAGTTAAAGGTAAAATGACAGGGCTAAAGACAAGCAAAATATACAATATAGCATGAACAATTTCAAGGCAAATTCTGCAATGGTTTCTACTTTTACTCTGTCCACTTCTGCAGTATGGACACTGAATGAACAATATACTCAAAACTATCCCTAACTGACCCTGACTTCACATTTGGGTGCACCCCCTTTTCCCCAGTGGTCCAGGTGGACCGCTTACAGTCCGTAGAAGCGCGCGGTGGGGCCCAAAGTCGGTCCTTTCTTTTATAGTGAAGCGTCCTCTCCTCACGGTTATCAGGATCTTGGGAGAAATGAAGTCCTCTTTAACAGACAGGGAAACCAACTGAATGCAATGTAATCCAACAGCAGATTCCACTCAGCACACTGACAGTCCTGCCGAATCCATACACTGAGCTGGGATGTAAGCCGGGATTTAGCAGGTGCCGTCCAGTACATCAACAGCACTGCGAGTCTCTATCTGTGGTATCCATATACACAGTCACAATGTCAGTCTCACTGATCAGCCACTGAGCACAGTTCCTTTCACGTGGACTCACTAGTCCTGTTGTCTCTTTACACTCTGTTTGTCTCTGGACCAAGATACAGCTTAGCTGTACAGAAAAATCTCCACACCAGTTCAATACAACACTTGCCAAGATGGCTGCTGCTCTCTGTCTCGTCACTTCCTGCTTCTCTGCTCACACTCTGTCTGCAGAACAGGCAGGCTGACATAAAAGGGGGGGGGGGGTCTCACTCCAGCATCATGTCACAATTACAATGGCTGCTGTCTTAAAGGAACAGAATCACAGAAATACATTCAACATTAACAGTTTATACAGACAAATGAAGCTTAAGACAACATTGGCTGTCTCTTACATATTTCCCCCCACTTTAAGATTGGCAGTCCCTGCCTATGACTGTATATCCAGAGGGTTGTACTTTTATGCACAGGGTGGTAGTATACCGATGTATGGCAGGCCAAACAAACTCATCCTGCGCATACCGAACAGGGGGAATACCAGCATTTGGCCTAGTGGTCCGTCTGAGGACCGGTGGTATATTATGGGGTGCTGCAGCTATGGGCTGAGAAGGACCAGCGGATTCCGCACCAGAGGGGGCACAGGCCGGAGATACAGTAGTCACAGGTGGAACATCCCCAGGAGCAGGGATCGGCCAACAATCATCCTCCTCGTCGGAGGCCCATTCCGCACCTCCATTCTCTGACTGTGGGAGCTCATTCACATTGGCAGGCCCATCATGATTTGTCCCTTCAGAATGACACAGGCGCAACATATTTCGGTGAAGTACTCGAACACAATCAGTTCCTTCTTTCTGGACCTGGTACACTGGCCCATTCGCATACTTGCGGCCAACAACACGATACGGCAAAGCCTCCCATCTGCTTTCCAATTTCCCTTGGGGTTTCTTGACATGAACTAGCACCAGGTCGCCTGGTTGCAATGGTGCTTCTTGCACTGGGGTCTTATCAGGATGGGGATGTTCTTGCAGGCGCTGCCGCACCAATCGATGGATCGTCTCAAGTCTCTGCCGATGCGCCCGCACCCAAGAGGTTGGATCCCTCGGAGGGAACCCATCCACATCATTCAACTGTAATTCTCCTATACTTCGCCCAGACCGCCCAAAGAGAAGTGTATAAGGAGAGTACCCCGTTGTAGAATGGACCTGATTGTTATAGGCCCACACCATTTCAGACAAGAACTGAGGCCACTGTAACTTCTTGTCTTCCTCCAGAGTCCGCAGCATCTGTAGCAGAGTTCTGTTGAATCTTTCACAGGCCCCATTTCCCTGAGGGTGGTATGGAGTCGTGTGCGACTTCTTTATCCCGTAGATACGTTGAACTTCTTTCATTACGTGTCCCTCAAAGCAGGCACCCTGGTCGGAGTGGATGCGTTGGGGGCACCCATATACTCGAATGAAATCTTGGCACAGAGCACGAGCTGCTGACTCAGCTGTCTGGTCCTTGGTGGCGGTTACCACCGCAAATTTGGTGAAGTGATCCACCATTACGAGGCAATACTGGTGTCCGCTATTGGATGGGCCCACCATTAGATAGTCTATCATGACGATTTCTAAAGGTTCCTGGGTCACGATGGTTTGCAGGGGAGCTCTCTGTTCTATTGCCTTATGGATCTCACAAGTTCGACAGCTGCGGCATACTTCTTCGACCATTTGACGAAGACCAGGGCAGTAAATCAGTCGCTGTAACCAACGAAAGGTCTTCTCATGACCAAAATGTCCATTCTTATTATGAGCCTCAACTGCCAAGGAGCGAGCCAGTTCACTAGGCACCACAATTTGGTATCGAATGTCGATCTCAGAAGGTAAATAGACCTTTCGGCATAGCACTCCATTTTTCATCTCCAACTTTTCCCACTGACTCAAAACAGATAATATCTCACGTGTCAGTCGTTCTCTTTCCTCTCTACAGGGCTTCTGGCCTTTCTCAACACACTTGATCATCTGCGCCAGCCCCTCATGGGTCTGTTGTATCTGTGCCCATTCCTGTCGTGAGGGACCAAAGAAAGGAGCCATTTCAGTCCCCTCCATCTCAAACTGATTAGTGGCGGTCAAGGCCTGTGAAAATCTGCTGAAATCGGGCACCTCCACATGCTCCAACTCATGATCCACGTCTTCTGTGGGGGTCTGGGCAGTTACCCTAGAAAGTCCGTCAGCATTCTGGTTCTCTGTCTTGGACCGATACTTAATGCGGTAATTGAATGTAGACATTCGGGCTATCCACCTCTGCTCTAACGCCCCGAGCTTGGCATTTTCCAGGTGAGCTAGTGGGTTGTTGTCAGTCAGTACTAAAACTTCAGCACCGGTCAAATATTCAGAGAATTTCTCGATCATGGCCCATACCAGTGCCAACAGCTCCAATTTAAATGAACTATAATTCTCGGGGTTTCTTTCAGAATCTCTCAAAGACCGGCTGCCGTACGCTATGACCCTCTCCTGGCCATCCTGAAGCTGGGAAAGCACTGCTCCAAGACCATACAGGCTTGCATCTGTATATAGCTGGAACGGCAAGTGGTAATCAGCATATGCCAAGATTGGGGCTGTTGTCAGTGCATCCTTCAATGCCTGGAAGGCTTGTTCCTGTTCAGGTCCCCACTTCACGGACCGGTTCTTTGGACCACCGGATGTGCCTCGTAGGAGAGCATTAAGTGGTGCTGCTACCTTGGCGAAATCCTTAATAAACCGTCGATAGTAACCGGCTACTCCAAGGAACGCCCTCACTTCTCGCAGGGTAGTCGGTATCGGCCAATCTTGAACAGCCGCTATCTTGTCTCTTGATGGTCTCACCCCTTCTCCTGATACGCGGTGACCCAAGTAATCAATTTCAGATTGGAACAACCGACATTTACTGGGTTTCAATTTGAGCCCATGTTCCCGCAATCTTCGAAATACTTGCCCCAACTGGTGGAGATGGTCTTCAAAGGTCGCAGAATACACTATAATGTCATCCAAGTAGATGAGAGTGAACTCAAAGTTGAAGTCACCGAGACATTTCTCCATCAACCGCTGAAACGTTCCGGGTGCATTTGTCAACCCGAAGGGCATCTGGTTAAATTCGTATAGTCCCATGGGCAAGATGAATGCCGTCTTCTCCTTGTCTTTTGTGGCCATCGGCACCTGCCAATACCCACTAGCCAGATCTAGTGAGGAGAAGTACCGGGCTCTCCCCTAGCGCTGAGAGGGACTCCTCAATCCGTGGCAAGGGGTAGGAATCTCGTACGGTGCAAGCGTTTAACTTCCGATAGTCTACGCAAAATCGGATGGACCCATCTTTTTTTCTTACTAACACCACAGGAGCCGCCCAGGGACTCTGGCTTTCTTGGATGATCCCACCCTGTAGCATCTTAGCTAACAGTTCTTTCACTTCCTGATACAACTGTGGAGGAATTTGTCGGTAGCGCTCTCTAATTGGAGGGGTGTCTCCTGTGGGAATCTCATGGTAGATCCCTGTGGTACATCCAAAATCTTCAGCATACCGTGCAAAGGTGGCTTGGTTCTCCCACAACAGCTCATCTACCTTCTGCACCCATTCCAGAGAACATGAACTTACATCCATCTTCATCTGTTCTCGAATTGCACAGCCATTCCATTCAGAGGTGGGTTCCTCATCTTCTCCCATGGACACAGTTACGGTCCACTCATCCATTTCAGTCGGCTTCAGCTGCATTGGAGTTACTTTCCTTACTTCCTCCAGAGTCACATAGATGTTAGCCAGCAGCCTCCCTGGGGTCAGGTCCACACTCTGGTCCTGAGTGTTTACACATCGAAGTGGTACTCTTCCATTGCGAACTATTGCCAAGGAACGGGCCACTAGCGGATCAACACCTCCTTCGGCTGCCTGCAGTGGTTCTACCAACACAGCTATGCCCTCTAGTTTCCGACAGGTGCCTACGGGCATGGACACTATTGTCTCCCGACTGGGTGGCAGTGTAACTTTTGTATGCAAAGGAACTGAAATTTGAGCCAGAGGACGCTGTGCATCTGAACTTTTCTGTAAGCCACATGTCCGGATCAGCCGCTGGAAAGCTGTTTGAGTAGGCCGATGGGTGGTGGTTTCTTTCCAATAACCGTGACCTTTCTTTTCAAAGAGGATCTGATCTAATTCTTTTAACACATTCATCCCCAAAATGACAGGGACCTTTACTTCATGTGACTCCTGTACCACCACAATGCCTTTCCTACCTAGATCTTGGCCATATACCCGGACATTCATCCAGGCCACTCCCACGACCGGAACTGGTAACTGGTTAGCTGCGACCACTCGTACGAATGTATGGGGATCATATTTCACATGTTGCCGGAAGTACCGTTCATAACAGTCTCTACTCAAGGTCGTTACTTGGGAACCCGTGTCAATCATCCCGGTAACCGGAATACCCTCCATTTCCACCTGTATGACAGGACTTGCAGCGATCAGGTCATCATCAGGGCATTCTCCCCACATAGTCTCCTTGTCAGTCTCCCCTACTACACGCCCTTCAGCAGCAGGGGACTTCAGTTTAACGGCGGTCTCTCATAAGTTTGTCGCTGCTCTGGACATCTAGCAGCAACGTGGCCCATCCGTCCACACTCCCAGCAGCGTATCCCCCGTCGTTCTGGCCATCTGTTTGGGCCCCTTCGGTAAGCCCCTTCGATTTCTCCTGAGCACTGCACTAAATGATTTGGACCCCTTTGGTAGGTCCTATCCTCACCCCTCCAGCGGGGTGGTGGGTGATTCTGACTTGCTGGGTGTGGATGGCTCACCCTTTCATCTCCAGTCTTCTGGAAGTCTGCAATTTTCATAGACTGCTCATCACAACGAGTGTGCAAGTGTTCCATTTGTTCTTGCAGTTTCTGCATTACTGTGAGAATTTCTTTAACCGTCCCTTTTTCTACTGTCTCTGAGCCAGAACTAGCCCCCTGTGACAAAGTAACTCCAACTACGGTCTGCGGCCTCGGGACCATACTATTGGCACGGGAGATGGCCTCTACCTGTACATCATGGAATTTAGCATCAGTCTCTCGTCGTATAAAATCCTGCATAGTCACAGTTAAACTGCCGTCACGTATCCCCAGGACAAACTGGTCACGGAGAGTCCGATCAGGGTTACAGAAGGCTGGCGAGCCCCCTCTTTCCTTCCTTTGAATATCTCGGAGAAGTTCTTGTAGGGCATTTGCATATTGGGGAAGGCTTTCATTCTCCTGTTGTACCCTCTGGAAGAACCGAGCCTGCAGAGACCCCAGCAATGCAGTTTCTCCATAGATGGTTTCTAGAATCTGGACTACTTGCTCAAATGTCTGCCTTTGTTCAAATGGCCTCAGTATCACCGTGGTCTTAGCATCCCCTTGTAATGTCAATATTGCTAGCTCTACTAGTACTTCTGGTGCGGTCTGGTACATTCGCTGTATCATTCGTATCTGTTCCACCCACATACTCACTGACATATTATTGCCATCAAATTTAGCTAACTGACTCATTATAGCCCCTGCTGGCATTCTTCCTCCAGCACCATTCTCCCGAACGGGTGCGTCACCGTCCATTCTGGTAAGCGGATCCTGCCGACTACGCCAATTTGTGAACCGAGAGCAAGGCAGGTGGTTTGAACTCCGCAACCAGAAATGAACGCACACGCGGTAGTTCAAGAAAAAAAAATATATTTACTATAAGTTAATAAAGGCTAGTTAAAGGTAAAATGACAGGGCTAAAGACAAGCAAAATATACAATATAGCATGAACAATTTCAAGGCAAATTCTGCAATGGTTTCTACTTTTACTCTGTCCACTTCTGCAGTATGGACACTGAATGAACAATATACTCAAAACTATCCCTAACTGACCCTGACTTCACATTTGGGTGCACCCCCTTTTCCCCAGTGGTCCAGGTGGACCGCTTACAGTCCGTAGAAGCGCGCGGTGGGGCCCAAAGTCGGTCCTTTCTTTTATAGTGAAGCGTCCTCTCCTCACGGTTATCAGGATCTTGGGAGAAATGAAGTCCTCTTTAACAGACAGGGAAACCAACTGAATGCAATGTAATCCAACAGCAGATTCCACTCAGCACACTGACAGTCCTGCCGAATCCATACACTGAGCTGGGATGTAAGCCGGGATTTAGCAGGTGCCGTCCAGTACATCAACAGCACTGCGAGTCTCTATCTGTGGTATCCATATACACAGTCACAATGTCAGTCTCACTGATCAGCCACTGAGCACAGTTCCTTTCACGTGGACTCACTAGTCCTGTTGTCTCTTTACACTCTGTTTGTCTCTGGACCAAGATACAGCTTAGCTGTACAGAAAAATCTCCACACCAGTTCAATACAACACTTGCCAAGATGGCTGCTGCTCTCTGTCTCGTCACTTCCTGCTTCTCTGCTCACACTCTGTCTGCAGAACAGGCAGGCTGACATAAAAGGGGGGGGGGTCTCACTCCAGCATCATGTCACAATTACAATGGCTGCTGTCTTAAAGGAACAGAATCACAGAAATACATTCAACATTAACAGTTTATACAGACAAATGAAGCTTAAGACAACATTGGCTGTCTCTTACACCATCAAAATATAGGTCATGGTCTATTTTTACCCATTTTCATGGATCCCTTCATACACTGAAATACATGAGGGATCCATGAAAACGGGATCCCCCACTGTTTACGTGAATGTAGCGTTTAGGATAAAAGTCTCTACTGCTTGCAGCAAGATTCTTGCATATTTGTCTATCTATCTATCTATCTATCTATCTATCTATCTACCTATCTATCTATCTATCTACCTATCTATCTATCTATCTATCTATCTATCTATCTATCTACCTATCTATCTATCTATCTATCTATCTATCTATCTCATATCTGGTCTTAATGATGGCAGCAGCAGCAAAGGATTCACCTGATTTACACAGTCATGAATCATGTGCATCCTCTGCCGGGCCATGCAGAAATTTATACCAGTCCATAGGTGGTGTAGATTTCTTTTATCATTTACGCCACAAAAGTCCATGCCACACCCCCAGCTCCTTCCACTCCGAATAAAGTGGTCCGGATGACGTAGAAAAGCCACTTGCAACTATTTGTGTGGTGTATGATGATAGTCAAACTGTGGGAGGTGTAGTGTATGAGGATAGTCACACTGTGGGAGGTGTAGTGTAAGAGGATAGTCACACTGTGTAGGTGTATTGTATGAGGATAGTCACACTGTGGGAGGTGTAGTGTATGAGGATAGTCACACTGTGGGAGTTGTAGTGTATGAGGATAGTCACACTGTGTAGGTGTAGTGTATCAGGATAGTCACACTATGGGAGGTGTAGTGTAAGAGGATAGTCACACTGTGTAGGTGTATTGTCTGAGGATAGTCACACTGTGGGAGGTGTAGTGTATGAGGATAGTCACACTGTGGGAGTTGTAGTGTATGAGGATAGTCACACTGTGGGAGGTGTAGTGTATGAGGATAGTCACACTGGGAGGTGTAGTGTATGAGGATAGTCACACTGTGGGAGTTGTAGTGTATGAGGATAGTCACACTGTGTAGGTGTAGTGTATGAGGATAGTCACACTGTGGGAGGTGTAGTGTATGAGGATAGTCACACTGTGTAGGTGTAGTGTATGAGGATAGTCACTGTGGGAGGTGTAGTGTAAGGAGGATAGTCACACTGGTGGAGGTGTAGTGTATGAGAATAGTCACACTGTGGGAGGTGTAGTGTATGAGGATAGTCACACTGTGGGAGGTGTAGTGTATGAGGATAGTCACACTGTGTAGGTGTAGTGTATGAGGATAGTCACACTGTGGGAGGTGTAGTGTATAAGGATAGTCACACTGTGTAGGTGTAGTGTATGAGGATAGTCACACTGTGGGAGGTGTAGTGTATGAGGATAGTCACACTGGTGGAGGTGTAGTGTATGAGGATAGTCACACTGTGGGAGTGGTGTAGTGTATGAGGATAGTCACACTGTGTAGGTGTAGTGTATGAGAATAGTCACACTGTGTAGGTGTAGTGTATGAGGATAGTCACACTGTGGGAGGTGTAGTGTAAGAGGATAGTCACACTGTGTAGGTGTATTGTATGAGGATAGTCACACTGTGGGAGGTGTAGTGTATGAGGATAGTCACACTGTGGGAGTTGTAGTGTATGAGGATAGTCACACTGTGTAGGTGTAGTGTATGAGGATAGTCACACTGGTGGAGGTGTAGTGTATGAGGATAGTCACACTGTGGGAGTTGTAGTGTATGAGGATAGTCACACTGTAGGTGTAGTGTATGAGGATAGTCACACTGTGGGGGGGGGAGGTGTAGTGTATGAGGATAGTCACACTGGTAGGTGTAGTGTATGAGGATAGTCACACTGTGTAGGTGTAGTGTATGAGGATAGTCACACTGTGGGAGGTGTAGTGTAAGAGGATAGTCACACTGGTGGAGGTGTAGTGTATGAGAATAGTCACACTGTGGGAGGTGTAGTGTATGAGGATAGTCACACTGTGGGAGGTGTAGTGTATGAGGATAGTCACACTGTGGGAGGTGTAGTGTATGAGGATAGTCACACTGTGGGAGGTGTAGTGTATAAGGATAGTCACACTGTGTAGGTGTAGTGTATGAGGATACTCACACTGTGGGAGGTGTAGTGTATGAGGATAGTCACACTGGTGGAGGTGTAGTCTATGAGGATAGTCACACTGTGGGAGGTGTAGTGTATGAGGATAGTCACACTGTGGGAGGGTGGTGTAGTGGTAGACTGTTTAGAGGATAGTCACACTGTGGTAGGTGTAGTGTTGGTGTAACTGTGTAGGTGTAGTGTATGAGGATAGTGGGGGGTGTGTGTTGAGGATAGTCACACTGTGGGAGGTGTAGTGTATGAGGATAGTCACACTGTGGGAGGTGTAGTGTATGAGGATAGTCACACTGTGGGAGGTGTAGTGTATGAGGATAGTCACACTGTGGGAGGTGTAGTGTATGTGTGTGTATGAGGTGTAATGTGGAGGTGTAGTCACACTGTGGGAGGTGTAGTGTATGAGGATAGTCACACTGTGGGAGGTGTAGTGTATGAGGATAGTCACACTGTGGGAGGTGTAGTGTGGGAAGCACACTGGGGGAGGTGTAGTGTATGAGGATAGCACACTGTGGGAGGTGTAGTGTATGAGGATAGTCACACTGTGGAGGTGTAGTGTTGGGTAGTCACACTGTGGGAGGTGTAGTGTATGAGGATAGTCACACTGGGGGGGGGGGGGGGGTGTAGTGTATGAGGATAGTCACACTGTGTAGGTGTGAGTGTATGAGGATAGTCACACTGTGGGAGGTGTAGTGTATGAGGATAGTGTGGGTGGTGTATGAGGATAGTCACACTGTGGGAGTTGTAGTGTATGAGGATAGTCACACTGTGGGTAGGTGTAGTGTATGAGGATAGTCACACTGTGGGGGGTGGGAGGTGTAGTGTATGAGGATAGTCACACTGTGGGAGTTGTAGTGTATGAGGATAGTCACACTGTGTAGGTGTAGTGTATGAGGATAGTCACACTGTGGGAGGTGTAGTGTATGAGGATAGTCACACTGTGTAGGTGTAGTGTATGAGGATAGTCACCTGTGGGAGGTGTAGTGTAAGAGGATAGTCACACTGGTGGAGGTGTAGTGTATGAGAATAGTCACACTGTGGGAGGTGTAGTGTATGAGGATAGTCACACTGTGGGAGGTGTAGTGTATGAGGATAGTCACACTGTGTAGGTGTAGTGTATGAGGATAGTCACACTGTGGGAGGTGTAGTGTATAAGGATAGTCACACTGTGTAGGTGTAGTGTATGAGGATAGTCACACTGTGGGAGGTGTAGTGTATGAGGATAGTCACACTGGTGGAGGTGTAGTGTATGAGGATAGTCACACTGTGGGAGTTGTAGTGTATGAGGATAGTCACACTGTGTAGGTGTAGTGTATGAGGATAGTCACACTGTGTAGGTGTAGTGTATGAGGATAGTCACACTGTGGGAGGTGTAGTGTAAGAGGATAGTCACACTGTGTAGGTGTATTGTATGAGGATAGTCACACTGTGGGAGGTGTAGTGTATGAGGATAGTCACACTGTGGGAGTTGTAGTGTATGAGGATAGTCACACTGTGGTGAGGTGTAGTGTATGAGGATAGTCACACTGGTGGAGGTGTAGTGTATGAGGATAGTCACACTGTGGGAGTTGTAGTGTATGAGGATAGTCACACTGTATAGGTGTAGTGTAAGAGGATAGCCACACTGTGGGAGGTGTAGTGTATGAGGATAGTCACACTGGTAGGTGTAGTGTATGAGGATAGTCACACTGTGTAGGTGTAGTGTATGAGGATAGTCACACTGTGGGAGGTGTAGTGTAAGAGGATAGTCACACTGTGTAGGTGTAGTGTATGAGGATAGTCACACTGTGGGAGGTGTAGTGTATGAGAATAATCACACTGTGGGAGGTGTAGTGTAAGAGGATAGTCACACTGTGGGAGGTGTAGTGTATGAGGATAGTCACACTGTGGGAGGTGTAGTGTATGAGGATAGTCACACTGTGGGAGGTGTAGTGTATGAGGATAGTCACACTGTGTAGGTGTAGTGTAAGAGGATAGTCACACTGTGGGAGGTGTATTGTATGAGGATAGTCACACTGTGTAGGTGTAGTGTATGAGGATAATCACACTGTGGGAGGTGTAGTGTAAGAGGATAGTCACACTGTGGGAGGTGTAGTGTATGAGGATAGTCACACTGTGGGAGGTGTAGTGTATGAGGATAGTCACACTGTGGGAGGTGTAGTGTATGAGGATAGTCACACTGTGGGAGGTGTAGTGTGGGGGGGGGGGGGGGGGGGGGGGGGGGGTGTTGGGATAGTCCACTGTGGGAGGTGTAGTGTATGAGGATAGTCCACTGTGGGAGGTGAGTGTATGAGGATAGTCACACTGTGTAGGTGTAGTGTAAGAGGATAGTCACACTGTGTAGGTGTAGTGTAAGAGGATAGTCACACTGTGTAGGTGTAGTGTATGAGGATAGTCACACTGTGGGAGGTGTAGTGTATGAGAATAATCACACTGTGGGAGGTGTAGTGTAAGAGGATAGTCACACTGTGGGAGGTGTAGTGTATGAGGATAGTCACACTGTGGGAGGTGTAGTGTATGAGGATAGTCACACTGTGGGAGGTGTAGTGTATGAGGATAGTCACACTGTGGGAGGTGTAGTGTATGAGGATAGTCACACTGTGGGAGGTGTAGTGTATGAGGATAGTCACACTGGTGGAGGTGTAGTGTATGAGGATAGTCACACTGTGGGAGGTGTAGTGTATGAGGATTTATACACCCTGTCCTTTTGCATTCCAGTTTTTAGGAATACCCATGATAGAAGGGGCTGCTGGCACGTAAGGGAAACTGGGTCTCTACCAATGTTGGATTAGACCAATCTGCTGAAAGTCAACTCTAGTTAGGTGAGTAACACATATGGTTTCAGAGCTATTAAACACTGTGTTTCATTTATGCAATGTAGCATATTTGGGCATTGTGCATAAGCTGGTATTACAGATCTGTTTTGTATAATACAGCACCTATAGCCTGCAATGACCCATACGGTGCCTCCACTGCTATAAGGCACACTTTGAGATCAGACATTCATTAAAATCTAGCACCAGCTGAGACTAGTCAGCCAAACACCTGTCATGAAATTTCCTGGGTATCATAAGCTGTCTGGGTCTCAGCTGTGTAATAACTACCATCCAATCCCTGAAGGTTCGGCTTCTGGAACCCGCAGCGATCAGATGTGGTCGAGGGGGGGAATTGTGGCCTACCATACTTAAGTGAGTGAAAGCTATTGATACTTAGCAGTTCTCTGCTCTAGCTCATAGAGACAGATCCTACGTGGTGGACACCCACTACAATGTTTATATTCTTCTTAAAGCTAGGGCTATACGGCGACTTTGGCCTTAAGACAAATTGAGCATCCATTGTATTGTGCAATGCGACCACATTCACCTATAATACTTGCACGGTAGTGCTATACTATGATCTTTGGACGGGTAACGTATCATGGCCAAAATTGCTGGGTAGCTCTAGTCTATCTAGGATTATGACAGTTTTAGGAAATGACACCAAAAATGGGGTGACACACAATTTATTAGGATCACAAAATATTGGCATACATAGTGGGGCCATTTTCAAAAATTTGATGCAAGAAATATCTTCCTAGAAAAGTTTTCTGCTGGACCTGGTGGTAATGGGGGGTCTATTGGGGGTCCATTGTTATATCAGAGCCTGGGCCCACAGTATTAACCTCTGGTACTGAGATGGACCAGTATAACCCTGGAGACAAACAGTGTCAGACTGAAGTTCTTTGGGCCCACCATATAAAATGATTCGGGGCCCAACCTCCATCAACCCTTAGGAAATAGACCATAGTAGCCTTCAAATTTGGGTATCTTTTGCAGCACCGTTATTGTGTTAGGGCCTGGGCCCGCCAGAGGATTCTCTGGTACTTTGGTGGGTTAGTCCAACCCTGGTTACACATGCCCCATAGTGTCTTTTGCCCCACAATACAAACATTTGACATCACAAAAACAAGAAGATCAGATCTGATAGTAAAATTAGATTTATTATTTTTCTGTGAAATCCAACGCTTAATTTACTTTTCCTCATATTTTGTCACAGTTTTAGCCTTTATTTTATAAAATATCTTAGCAATCTACTCATCGACATGCCACACATCCTGTAAGACAATCCTAGAATTTTTGGGACACGATCTATGGATGGAATATACAGCAGGACCCTGTGACTTCGATAAGCCTGACCTGATAAGGACCCATTTTTTCTGCAGCATTATAATATATTCTTCATGGTTTTATAAAAGCACATGAAATAGCTACATCTCACACTACTTGATGTATTTTAGAAAAGTACATCATGTATCAGACAAGTTTATTTCTCTTTTTACCAATATTTCAAAAATACGGTAGTAAAATAACCTTTTGACTTTTTGATGCCCCTATGTAGCAGCTAATAAGGTGCCAGTCTGATCCATACGACTATCGTAGTCTGCCATACCTCCCAACATTTGTATATCAAATCCCCAGAACAAATGCTAAGAGGGTTGTCTGGTTTAGAAAATCCCTTCTCAAATATTTTTCTAGAACATTCTACTTAAAGGGGTTGTCCAGGAAATTTTTTTCCTGTAGGCTGGGAAAGGTGAAAAATAATAATAATAAAAAAATTTCACCCGTCTATTCCCAGTGCTCCGGTGTCCCAAGCCGCTGTCCAGTCCTGCGGTGCCCAGGACTTGTTCCGGAGGAAGTCCTTGCCACATGTGATTGGCCTAAAGAAAGGACCAAGTATGTCACAAGTGAAATATGTGAGTGACGTCCCGGTTTATTTCCTTAGGCCGCTGATTGACCTCAGTGGTCACGTGTGGCGAGGACTTCCACCAGAACAAGCCCTGGGGTGCTGCTGGATCGGACAGTGGCAGGGCACACGGAGCACCAGGAAAAGGTTTGGTTTTTTTTTTTCACCTTTCCCAGCCTCCAGGAAAAAAAAACTGTATTTTCTGGACAACCCCTTTAATAAGAAAGGGAGTCCTCTCAGGATTCTTATCTATTAACCAAAACAGAGAGTCTCTCTGGAGGACTCAGCATCCTACTGATTTCAGTGATAACTGTGTAATACTTCATTTCTCCTGCGGTGGTGCTGTAGAGAAATTGAACACTTGCCCACCATAGATTGCTACTGATCATTGGTGGCGGACACTCTGTGATTATCTTATTTTGGGGGACCCTTGTAATAAAAAGGTTTTTGCAAAGTAGACACCTCAAAACTGCATAGAAATGCCCATTTAAGCAAATATGTTCCAGTTATAGGACAGTCCCATAAAAGACGGGACTGTCAGGACATATGTATTTTATTCACAGTATAAACTATTCATGTATTAACATCGGCTCAGAAACAACCAATCAGAATCCAGCTTTGATTTTCTAAAGGACATTGGGACAACAATACAGGCTGTTCCTACAAGACACAATTTTTAGATACGAGGCCTTCATTAGGGAACCTTATAAAATCTAGTGCAAGACAGAAGGGGAAGGAGTTGCCCCTATTAACCAATCAAATTGTTACTTTTATGTTCCCGTCTGCTTGAATGCTTCAATCTGATTGGCCACTATGGGCAACTGCACTATTTCTAATTTTTACAAATCTATATATCTCCTTATAGTGAGCTTTGATGTATAGTCAGAGCTAAACTATAATAATAAAATCCTTCACTATTACATCATGGAAATATACCGCAACAGTTTCTAAAGGCAGGGATCTGTCTTCAAAGCTGTGTTGAATGCAGCTCTATTTAAAGGGGTTGTCCAGGATTAGAAAAACATGACTGCTTCCTTATAGAAACAGCGCCACACCTGTCCATGGCTGTGTAGGTACGGCCGCACAGCTCCATGGAAGTAAATAGGTCACAGTTGCAATACCACACACATCCTGTGGAGAGGGGTGGCGCTGCTTGAGGATGAAAACAATAATGACCCAGATTTACTAATAGTTTATTTAAGCCAGTGTCTAGTCGTAACCACAATAGTAAATGTGGATCATTGTTTTTCTAATTCTTGACAAACTCGATTTCTTAAGTGAATATTCCTACAGAATAGATTGGTGAGGATCAATGGGACCCCCCCCCCCCGACTGCCAGAACGGAGATCTCATGTCCTGCATTTTAATGCAGCAGTGGTCGAGCATGCTCACTGCTGTTCCATTCAGAGTCTATGGGATTGATGGGATGATGGTATCAGTACCATAAACTTTCAATGAGGTAGCAGCGTGAATGCGTGACCACTGCTCCCTTTAAATAGGGGCGCAGGGCTCCTGTTCTGGGGATCAAGGGGACTGCCCAACGGTCATGTATTAACATTGCCCATCTTTAATTTTCTTAAAGGAGCACACCAGAGGGGGGTAAGCATGACCACTGATTCAAAGAAAATTAAAGATAATCCTTGTGTCATGCTCCACACCCCTTAACCTGTAAATGAAATGTCCCTTTAATTGCTGTATAGTTTATTAAAGGGAGTGTGTCACCAGACCCCAGGTTAGGGTCACCTGAATCAAATGGTGTCTTCCCCTTGTAAATCGCGGTCTCTGTTGCCTAGGTATTTCTGGGGCATTTTTAACTTACCTCTTTGGGGCAATGACAGCGTCCTTGTTGTTCCAAAGAACTGGTTTGTATATGTATGTACAGTCATGGCCAAAAGTTTTGAGAATGACACAAATATTCTATTTTCACATGATCTGCTGCCCTCTGGTTTTTATGTGTGTTTGTCAGATGTTTTTATCACATACAGAAATAGAATTGCATTCATATTATGAGTAACAGAAGCTTATATTGACAGTTAGAATGAGTTAATGCAGCAAGTCAATATTTGCAGTGTTGACCCTTCTTCTTCAGGACCTCTGCAATTCTCCCTGGCATGCTCTCAATCAACTTCAGGACCAAATCCTGACTGATAGCAGTCCATTCTTGCAGAATCAATGCTTTAATTTTGTCTGAATTTGTTGGTTTTTGTTTGTCCACCCGTCTCTTGATGATTGACCACAAGTTCTCAATGGGATTAAGATCTGGGGAGTTTCCAGGCCATGGACCCAAAATCTCTATGTTTTGTTCCCTGAGCCATTTAGTTATCACCTTTGCTTTATGGCAAGGTGCCCCATCATGCTGGAAAAGGCATTGTTGAGCGCCAAACTGCTCTTGGACGGTTGGGAGAAGTTGCTCTTGGAGGACATTCTGGTACCATTCTTTATTCATGGCTGTGTTTTTAGGCAAGACTGTGAGAGAGCCGATTCCCTTGGCTGAGAAGCAACCCCACACATGAATGGTTTCAGGATACTTTACAGTTGGCATGAGACAAGACTGGTGGTAGCGCTCACCTCTTCTTCTCCGAATAAGCTGTTTTCCAGATGTTCCAAACAATGGAAAAGGGGATTCATCAGAGAAAATGACTTTACCCCAGTCCTCAGCAGTCCACTCCCTGTACCTTTTGCAGAATATCAGTCTGTCCCTGATGTTTTTTCTGGAGAGAAGTGGCTTCTTTGCTGCCCTCCTTGAGACCAGGCCTTGCTCTAAGAGTCTCCGCCTCACAGTGCGTGCAGATGCACTCACACCTGCCTGCTGCCATTCCTCAGCAAGCTCTGCACTGCTGGTAGCCCGATCCCGCAGCTGAAACCCTTTTAAGAGACGGTCCTGCCGCTTGCTGGTCTTTCTTGGGCGCCCTGGAGCCTTTTTGGCACCAATGGAACCTCTCTCCTTGAAGTTCTTGATGATGCGATAGATTGTTGACTGAGGTGCAATCTTTCTAGCTGCAATACTCTTCCCAGTTAGGCCATTTTTGTGCAGTGCAATGATGACTGCACGTGTTTCTTTAGAGATAACCATGGTTAACAGAAGAGAAACAATGATGGCAAGCACCAGCCTCCTTTTAAAGTGTCCAGTGGTGTCATTCTTACTTAATCATGACAGATTGATCTCCAGCCCTGTCCTCATCAACACCCACACCTGTGTTAATGGAGCAATCCCTGAAACGATGTTAGGTGGTCCTTTTAAGGCAGGGCTGCAATGATGTTGAAATGTGTTTTGGGGGATAAAGTTCATTTTCTAGGCAAATATTGACTTTGCAAGTAATTGCTGTTAAGCTGATCACTCTTTATAACATTCTGGAGTATATGCAAATTGCCATTAGAAAAACTGAAGCAGTAGACTTTGTAAAAATTAATATTTGTATCATTCTCAAAACTTTTGGCCATGACTGTATATTGAAAACATAGTTTGATTCGGGTGACCCTAACCTATCTATTTGGGGGTTCGGTTCTGGTGACAAACTACCTTTAAAAATAGTACATAGGAACCTGTATCAATACTATTGTGCTTCTAATCTATATAGATTAGACCTGACATAGACAGTAAGGTAGATGCTAAAATGGAGTGGGCAAAATACGATGCTGCCAGTAGGTGGCGCTGCTTCCTGTGACTGTTAGTATAAGGCACCACCTGCTGCATCCACGTCAAACCCTGTTAGGGTTGCATATAGGAGAGGCATAGTTGTAGTTACCCTCTACTTCAACATTGCAACAACTGAAGATGCCAAGACTCCGGGTGTGTTATCTGTGATGGTCTGGCTGGCTGAGGCAGCTCCACCTACTGGTTCCACGACACACCTGATCTAAACCACTCTCGTTTAAAAATTTCTTAAAGGGACACTTCATAAACTCAATTTTTTTTTTAGACTTAAAGGGCTGACTCTAAAGTTGTCCATACACTTTAGATGTGTATACTATTAATAATTGTGAATACTTAATTGCAAATAATATGTAGATAAAAACACAGTCGTGTGCATGGGGCCTTAGGGTTTTGTTCACACGTGGCAAACATTTCTACAACTGAATATCACTTCCATACATCCGAATAGGTTGTACATGGATTTCTGCAAGTTCTGTTAGATAAATGGAACTGATTTTCAGTCTCTTCCCCCACGACCACTGTATTATGATATTTCCAATATGTCTCTCTACTTTCTCACCACCATTAAATCACATGTGAATAATATCAGCAGCTCTTTACGTAAGCCGCGCTGTATAGGTGCCTGATTCTAGGTTTAGTGCTACCGTTTCGCTTCTGCTTCCTTCCTGAGGAAACTATTGCCATATAGACATGCTAACCTCAAAGCTAATGCTTATTTGGCACAGGTCGACATCCGATTTAGCCTAAACTACATACAGGAAATTGTGTATTTCATAGACAATTCTAACATAACTTTATGGGTTGGGTGGAAAGGAATCTGGAAAAATTTCAGCATGTTATGGTCGTATGTAGCTTGGCCCTGTAGTAAATGGGACAGGGCGCAATTTTCCAACATATACTAGGCATAGTAATAGCTGTATAATAGTGTCTATGTACAGAGGAGCCTGTGTTACAGTACAAGCCCTTCTGCACATAGGAGAGCACTTGATGGACGTAATGAAGTTAATGGGAACCCTTAAGCTATAAAGTCATAATGTTCCCCTGTCTAACCAGTGGCTACTCTAGACATTAAACATTGCATCCATACGGATGGCCCACCGGATGAAATGACTCTGAGGGCCCACCCTCCAACAAACAGTAGGACATAACTTGGGTGTCTTCTGTCAGGCCATTATTGTGTTAGATCCTGGGCCCACTAGAGGATCCTCTGGTCCCAACAGGGTCTTTCTTTTTAATCTTGAGATGATCATGTATATAACACACAGTACGACACATCCATACATTGACGTCACCAGAGACTATTGCCCAATGGTCATCACAGTTCTAGATTCCCAAAGTTCACGTCTCATGCATACTAGCCCCACTTTGGTATGTAGCATCCACTGACCTGTAATTTCTGCATACAACCATTTTACCTGATAAAATATTACTCTCGGTTTTATAGTGTGCAGTTGGTACAGCAAAAAATATATATGTAATACATTGGCTTGGTGAACTAGACATGGAGGACACCTGAGCTACAAGAAAATGTCTCCCTATGAAACACGCGTTGTGACGTATGGAGCTGAAAGGAATTGTGCTTGGACCAAGGCGGGAAATGAGAGTATGTGAATGAAAGTGATCTCTGTCACACTTGTGAAAGTGTATCTACTCAAGACCTTCACTCTCGGGTCTACAGATCTATGTGCTCTTTAGAGGTCCATGTTACCCAGGTCTCCGTCAACTGTGTTCCTATCTGAAATCCTGAGAATCCAAGAACAGAAAGGTGAATACAAGACTCATTTTAGGATCCTCAATGCTTTCAAGGTCCATGGTTTTAGGCCCGCCAAAGTGTACACCACCATCTACATGACCATTCCGTGTTTTATGAATGACCTGACCTAGTTCTAAGCCTCACGCTGCATGTAATATCCATATTTAAGGACCAAAGAAAGCAGCTCTATCTCAGGCTCCTGTCTAGTCATCCTCTGACTTCTATCCATCCTATAGGTATTGATGTATTATGGTCCATATCTATAAAATGTACCCAGGTACATAGTCGACTAGCAACAACTCCCATCATGTAAAGTCACAGCTTGCATGGTATGTCAGGAGCAAGGTAAGGGTCACAGAGGAGAAAAGTGAGGACTGCTATCCTTCAAGATTTTGTAACTCAGTCCTATTCACTGGTGTTATTCATGTACTACAGCAGTGTAATGCAATATAAAACAACACTGAGGTCTATCCAGGCCAACTCAACAAGTATCGATCAACCATCAGTGGTCCAATAATGTCAGACATACACAGTTTTCCATAGCCCTCTGTTTACACCTCTGTTCTTTTTGCCCATGCACCAGCCTACAAAAATCACCGGTTCCAGCATTAAGACGTCATACTTGGTGACACGTACTGTGGGGTTTTTTTTTTACGTATTTCCTACACCCAGTTTTGTCTAAAGCTGAAGAGGACTTAATTCCACACCGGGAGACCAGTGAAGTGGGACAGACAAGACATATACACCACTATTTAGTTGTCTGGATCTTTGAACCACTCAGGGTGTGAGAAGGAGATGTTATATACAGATGCCCAGCGGGCAAAAACTAGTTTCTCTGTGATAAAGCGGTGGTGGTTGCCTCTTCGTCCGCGCTCATTCTGAATGTAGGTGGTGCACTCGTCTGAACCCCGTGGCTCGTAGTAGTGATATGGCATCTTGTGCTGCCGCTTACTGGAAATAGAAAGACAAAACAGCCTTAGGCCTTTTCTTATTATTACATGATCTGTTATCACCGGTTATAAAGATTGGAGACTCTGTCACAGAGACTGCCGAAAATTGGCAGAGAAAAAAGTCCTGCACAGGGGACTTTTTACTCCACCGCTTTCAGTATGGACACTCGACAGACCCCATTATAGTCAATGGGGTCTGCCGGTCTTCGCGTGTAACTGCTGCTGCAGTGGTTCAGCTCTCCGTTATTCAGATCCCGCGAACGATGAACAGCCTGCCACTAGTGTGAACCTAGTGTAACATAGCCCCCAATGCACTGCTTCCCAAACTTAAGTCCCTAGACCTGACATCATTGCACACCTATTAAACCCTGCCCAAGGAAGAGCCTAGTAAGATGCCTGTCAGCATTTTGATGACAGATATAATACACTACAATACGAATGTATTGCAGTGTATTATACTAGTGATCGGGGCGATCACTTGAATAATTCCCCTGGTAGGACTAATAAAGATAAAGAAAAAGTTAAATAAAATGTCAAAACATATTAAAAAGCTATAAATAATAACACAAAAAATCATATCATAAAATATTTTATTATTTCAAAATAGATTTAAAATAAAATCAGAAAAATAGCTTTCAAACTAAAAATTTACTTTTAAAGTAATGCTTTATCACATAGTGAGCGCCTCGATAAAAAAAACTCCAAAATAATTGGTCATCCTGCCCCCCCCCCCCAAAAAAAAAAATTGAATATCAAATGCTCAAAAGCTATCGGTAATCCAAAACGGTACCAATAAAAAAAAAATGAAGCTCACCCCACAAAGAAACAAACCCTCACCAGCTCGGTCAACAAAAGAAATAAAAAATCATATGAAGTATATAATATATATAATAATATATATAACATGTATATATGAATATATATAATATAATATTATAATATATAAAATATACATAAAGTGATATTTAAATTATATATATGATATTGCGACGCAAAAACAAATTTATTTTTATTAGAAAGAGCAGTAAAATATTAGGAAAACTGTATAAATTTGGTATTAATATAATTGTTCAGATCCCAGAATAAAGTTATTGTGGAAGGCGAAGATTTTTTTTTTTTTTTTACTATCAACCTGCCCAAAACTCCTCCATGGCCCCTAAAACTCCTATTTGGGGGCAGGGCATGGGGCAGTTAAAGACATGAACTGTTTTGTACAGGACGTACAAGACGACATAAATCCTATTGACATGTACAATATTGTTTTAGGTTGTCATTACAAGAGCCTACCTGCAGTAGTTGGGGGGCACCATTCCGTACACGTGCACTTTGTTACACAGCTCCACTGCGATAACCATGGTAAACCAACCAGTGCTCAGCCACGAATGGGACTTCTCCCTGAGGGGAACAATACATTTACTATCACTAAAAAGCAAGAGGTTATATGTGTGTGTGTGTGTGTGTGTGTCTGCACTCCTGGAAACCCCACTAATGTCATGAGAGGGCACAGACGTTCTTTTATCTAATAAATGGGTGAAAGTAATGGCGCAATTCAGTAGAAATGTGCTCTCAAGAGCCATTCAATGGGTTCATTGGAGATTGCTATAGCAACACACACAAGTGTTATACATGTATATGTTACAGCAATGTATGGAATACAGGTATTGTGTGGAATTGTATAGAATGTCTACGACAAATATGAGGACATTTTATGAATGAAAGCAAACATGGCAGTATTGTTATTTTATTTAGTAGGGTTAGGGTTAGGTATTGAGTATTAGACAAAATGTATACAATATTTATACATTCTTTTATATTATTTCAGTGTTTTATCACTTGTAGGCTGCAGCTTAGGCTAGGTTCACATCTGCATCAGAATCTCCGCCGCAAATTTTGCTGAAAATTGGTGGAGAGAAAAGTCCTGCACATGATAGTCTATGGGGTCCACGGATGTCAAACAACCCGAACGACAGTGAGCCCAGCGCAAGTGTGAAAATAGTCTTAATCTTTTTTTTTTTTTAATAAGTAGGATTACAAACACAAAGATCACAATACATAACAACAAAAAAAAAAATAAAAAAAAATAATACATTTTACCCAAAACCCAACCAAAAGGGGAAGGGGGGGGGGGGGGGGGTGAGGGATGAAAAAATGAATAAATAAATAAAATAATTTTATTTATTTAAGTTATTATTATTTTTATTTATATAGCACCATCATAACGCTTTACAGATATATTGTATATATATATATACTGTCATAAGGCTACAAGGGCTAGCCAAGGATTCCAAATTTATGCCCACTGATCCACTTACCATGTACTGTCTATAATATTAGTGTCATTTTATATTGTTCCAGGGCCCTGTGGCGATTGTTAACTCTGCACCCCCTATAGCTAATGGTTAGGAAATCCATGCAGAATAATTTATTTTAATCATAATTTATCATTTATTTCAATAATTTTGCATCATTTTAGTTTTGTTTATTACAGCTAGGAAATGTTAAACTTATTTTACACATTGGGGCACATTCATTAAAGTAAAACGGTGTTAAAAAGGCACAATATTTGGCACACGCCAGTTCTGTGCCAAATATTGCATTTTTTACAATTTATCCACTGGTCACGATCTTAAAAAAGTGGGCAGGGCTGAAAGGTAACGGTTTGGTCTTCATCGCCTGACACATTTAACAGAAAATTGGCATAAATAATACCTCAGATCTAGATTTTCTGTGAACAAGTTACGCTAGGTTCACAATAGCGTTGGCATTTCCGTTGTTCTGGTCTGCCAGAGGACCAGAACAACGGATAGGTGGATCGTTTCAACAGTGGTCACATACGGAGTCCGACAGACCCCATTGACTATAATGGGATTCGTTGGGTTTCCATTCTTTAAAACTGAAACTGCTGGACTTTCATCTGGTGATTTTGGACTCACATGGAGACTT
Organism: Leptodactylus fallax; assembly: GCA_947044405.1. Lineage (NCBI taxonomy): Eukaryota > Metazoa > Chordata > Amphibia > Anura > Leptodactylidae > Leptodactylus > Leptodactylus fallax. Next base: position 1,688,198 of record CAMRHE010000121.1, on the reverse strand, counting down.
CAAAGCAGATGTGAACATAGCCTTAATTTGTTTTCTACATTGCCTTTAAGTTTTAGCCTGCATTTTAGTTTCACAGATTTCCTAAAAATAAACCAGCTATTCTACCCCCTTAAAAGCCAGACTGGTTTAGGCTTTGAAGGGGTTGTACAGGACCTCGAAAACATGGCTGATTTATTCTTTTCAGGAAATGACATCATGTCCATTGGTCACATGGCCATGCAGCTCAGTCCCATTCATGTTAATGGTAGGCAGATGTAGCATTGCCATATGACATGTGTTTACGAGTTCTGCACAACCCCTTTAATGACTTTTTATTTTATTTTTTTTTTATTTTTTATATTTTTGCTTCTTCACATTTCAGCATCCGTATCTTTATCATTTTTTTCATTGACCTGGCTGTATAAGGCTTTGCTTCATACCATAAAATTTGTATTTTTATGTGTTTTTGGATACATACAGTATATTACTATATAATTTATACAATTTTATAGAGAAAGAAGTAATTTTTGGCATTGCTTATTTATACTGTACACTGAATAATCAGAATAAATTAACTCATATAATTGAAGGTACTAAATACAGTATGGCCCGGTTCACATCTGCGTTCGGGGAGTCTGCTTGGGGACCCCCCGAATGGAAACCTATACAAATAAAAAGCGGTTTAACTGGGAAACCAAACGGACCCCATAGACTACAATGGGATCCGTGTGCAAGCAGCACTTTCCTCTCCGCATGTTTTGTGTGGAAACTGAGCGGAAACCACACGGACCTCATTATAGTCTTGGGGGCCGTGTAGTTTCCCAGGTAAACCGCTTTTTATGCATATAGGTTTCCGTTCGGGGGGTCCCCAAGTGCATACCTCCCAACTTTCAAAGGACAGAAAGAGGGACAAAATATGCGGCGCGCTATGCACGCTGTGGCAAATTTAGCTCCACCCACTTCTACGCTGACTCCGCCCATTCTCATCTATTTTTCCATGTGCCCCCACACAATATAATGCTCCTACAGTCACCCTAACATTATATGCCCCCACATTATAATGTTCCCCTCCAATTGCCCCACAGTATTAAGTCCCTCTCCTCGTGCCCCAGTTTAAACTGGCGGAAACTAGAGGGGGACATTAAACTGGGGCAGATGGAGGGTGACATTAAGCTATGGGGCAGCTGGAGGGTGACATTAAACTATGGGGCAGCTGGAGGGGGACATTAGACAGTGGGGGTAGTTGGAGGGGGACATTAAATGTCCCCCTTCATCTGCCACCAGCTTAATGCCCCCCTTCATCTGCCACCATCTTAATGTCCCCCCTTCATCTGCCACCAATTTAATGTCTCCCCTTCATCTGTCACCAGTTTTAATTGCCCCCTTAATCTGCTTTCAATTTAATTGCCTGTTCCTGAGGGGGCCACAAAGATCTCTCTGCCACATAAAATATACCACTATTCTAAATGAACAAGGTAGGTTGGGGCCCCAGTACAACTTTTGCATTTAGGCCTCTGGTTGCTACAAATAGTGGACCTGGACCGACTGCAGTGAAAATGCAGCAGGTGGGGGGGGGGGTGTTACGGAGCTGATAGGACATGTGTACTATTATTATTATTATTATTTTTTTATCATTTCCATTGCATTTTAGACTTTTCACACACTTCCTGTAACATATATATAACAGGATAATGTCTCTTTAAGTCATTCTAGCAATCATTCTAACTAAAACATAGCAAGAACACATATGTCCGGAAGATGTATACTTTAAAACCTTAATGCCCCTTTAAGTGCTCATTTAACTTGCAGCTTTACTTTACACAGCACTTAGTGAAAACGGTGGGTTACCAGCTAAATCAATGGATGCCTGCGGTTCGCCAGAACAGAGATCTGTGTGCCACAGCCTTCTCATCTGGAATATTAGAGAGGGGTTTCCCACTACCACCTCACTACAATATTGTGAAATGAAAAACACTAATAGAGTCCTGGCAGCCCCATACTAAGTAGTCAAAGTCACTGTAGGTGTCTCTTTATAGTGCTTTATGCTGTACAATATTACGGAATTACTCTCCTTAGGAAGCAATGCTACTATAGAAAAATATCTCCACAACATGGCATCTGTTTTGGCATGTGGAGTTTGTTTTTTTTCTGTTGTGCTAGTTTTGTGCTAAAATTTTTGATATGAGAAAAAATTGGGCACTTACAAAGGTACAGCACAAACCTATATAAGACTATGAGTGTCATAATACAGCCATATGGATGGGAAAATGCAGGCAAAATTATACTACTTTTAGAACATTGTTTTAGGTGCCAATCAAGAGCATAACACGTAACCAAGGGGGCCACATAGCAAGTGGGGTCCAACTTCACCATGACCAAATTAAGCATCTAGATGAGAACATGAAAAGCTTATTATTATTTAGTGATGTTACATTGCAGGGATAATGCACACAATGGTGTCACAATAATGAGACAATGTGCACAATGAAGTCACAGAATGGGGATAATACAAAGTGATGTCACAATAGTGGGATAATTCACACAGTGATGTCACAGTACAGGGATAATAAACACAGTGATGTCATAATACAGGCATAATACACACAGTGATGTCATAGTATAGGGATAATGTAAACAGTGATGTCACAGTCTGGTGATAATGTACACAGTAATGTCACAGTAAAGGGATAATGCACACTGTGATTTCACTGTACAGGGATAACATACACAATGATGTCACAGTACAGTGATAATGGACACAGTGATGTCACAGTACATGGATAATGCACACAGTGATGTCACAGTCTGGTGATAATGTACACCAGTGATGTCACAGTACAGAGATAATACACATAGTAATGTCATAGTACAGGGATAATACACACAGTGATGTCACAGTCCAGTTATAATGCATATAGGGATGTCATGCTGTAGGGATAACATACAGATTGATGTCACAGTACAAAGATATACACACAGTGATGTCACAGTTCAAGGATAATGTACACAGCGATGTCATAGTACAGGGATAATACACACTGTGATGTCATAGTACAGTGATTATGCACATAGTGATGTCACAATACCAGGATAATGCACATAGTGATGTCACAATACCAGGATAATGTAGACAGTGGTGTCACAGTACAGGGATAATATGCACAGTGATGTAGCAGTTCAGGGATAATACGCACAGTGATGTCACAATACACGGATAATGTACACAGTGATGTCACAGTACAGGGATAATACAGTGATGTCACAGTAGAGGGATAATGCAAAAAGTGATGTCACAGTACAGGGATAATAAACACAGTCATGTCATAATACAGGCATAATACACACAGTCATGTCATAGTATAGGGATAATGTAAACAGTGATGTCACAGTCTAGTGATAATGCACACAGTGATGTCACAGTAAAGGGATAATGCACATGGTGATTTCACTGTACAGGGATAACATACACAGTGTTGTCACAGTACAGTGATAATGCACACAGTGATGTCACAGTCTGGTGATAATGTACACCAGTGATGTCACAGTACAGGGGTAATACACACAGTGATGTCACAGTCCAGTTATATTGCACATAGTGATGTCATGTTATAAGGATAACATACAGAGTGATGTCACAATACAAGGATAATGTACACAGTGATGTCCCAGTACAGGGATAATACACACAGTGATGTCTCAGTAAAGGGATAATACACACAGTGATGTCACAGTATGGTGATAATGCACACAGTGATGTCATACGATGGTGATAATACACACAATGATGTCACAGTACAGGGATAATGCACACAGTGATGTCACAGTACAGGGATAATGTACACAGTAATGTCACAGTACAGGGATAATACACACAGTGATGTCACAGTACAGGGATAATACACACAGTAATGTCACAGTGCAGGGATAATACACACAGTGATGTCACAGTAATGCATTGCCCTGTTTAAAGCTATAACATTACAATTTTTACCTGTCTCTTCCCGTTTCTGACCGAAACAGCTCATCAAACCGTGCCATGTTCCGAGGAGACAATACAAAAGCAGATACATTGGGAAAAGCTGAGCTGGCTCGCTGGATGATGTGGTACAGATTAGCTTTGCTGTTTTGCTGCATCTTGATTGGAGGCCCCCAGAATATCAAGGTTTGACTTGGAGCACGACTTAAGAATTCTTGGGGTCTTCGTAGTACCCGATACACACTGGAGTGTGCAACCACTCTGAAGGTTGTCTTATTGCCCACATCCCTTTCATAGCCCGTGGTGGGGGCATCATTCATGCGGATAATACACTCTGACTGGTCAATCGTAGGACCTAGGCCCGTATTAAGCAAGTGGCTGGAGCTGGTGACCAAGACACAACTGCCACATTTGTTGTGAAGAGTCTACAAAGAGATCAGAGGTCGTTACATGACTATTTGAGACCAAGAGTATTTTCTAAGTAAGTGCAATACATTTTCTGAACGATTTGTTTCTATTGTTATCAGGCCTAGTGAGTTGTAGATGTGAAGTCATCTTACGAGAAGACTGTGCAGATCTCTAGACTGAGGCCTGATACTATAGGAACGTTGTTTGGTGGACTCCCGTCGAATGTAGACCCTTTAAGTCTTGATACATCAACTCAAAATGTCTACCATCTATCTAGTGTTGGACTGAGTTGGGTTCTTCAGGCCCACCAAATAAAATTATTCTGAAGTCCCACCCTCCAACAACCTCTAGGAAACAGACCATACTGCCCTACAAATTTGGAGGTCTTCTGCTGGACCATTATTGTTTTAGAGCCAAGACTCACCGAATGATCCTGTGGTACTGTGGTGGGCCAATCCGACACTACATCCCTCTATGTATTCAACAGGGGGAGACATTTTAATAAAAACGGTTGTCTCTATTACTATCTCACCTTGTTTCCAGACACTGGGATGTAACCATCTTGCAGCCCCCATTTTCTAATATTAGGTGGGTTGTGATGTTTGATTTTCAGATCCTTGTAGTTGAATGGTTCCTCATAGTTATTGGAGCTCAGAATTATGAGAAAGGTTACAAGAGCGAAGATCAGTAGGAGGACAGCAGTACGACCCTGGGGAAGATAGGCAAAAACAGAAAAGGTTAGAAGAGTTAGAGACATAAGGGGAGGTACACCGAGACACATTGACAAAGGATCGCCCCCGAATTCCTATTTGGCTTAGCCAAACGTGCATGATGTTTCAATGGAGAGTGTTAGGAGATTCTGTTGGTCTTTAGGAGGAAGGATGATCTGCTAGGACCTATAGACATCAGGTAATGGGTGGATTCGCCTTCTGCTAAAAAGTGATGCTATTGGCAACTTGAGATGCCGGCTATCTCCGGTTATTATGGTGTGTCTAGCAGTAGGCGTTCATAAAGCTATTGAACTTTTCAATAGTTCAGAAATTTCTAAATACAGCTCAAGGCTGCCTCCATGGCAACTTTGGATGACGACCACAAGTGACATCACTCCCATAGGAGAGTTTTAACTCACAATCTTAGGCTGGGTGAATTTGACCAAAACTAATATATGGGTTGACCCAAAATGAAGTTGGGTTATGTGTAGTGCATTGTGATGGCACCTGGAGGTCACCATATAGCACTATATGATATGTTATCTTCCAGGCATTACATATCGATGACCTATCCTTAGGATATCAGACCGTGGAGTTCCAACACCTGGGATCCCCATCGATCAGCTGTTTCAAGAAACCATAGGATTAGCGCTGAGGTTTATATTGTGTAGTGGCTGTGCTTGGTATTGCAGCTCAGCCCCATTCACGTGAGCTGCAAACAGGCCATGTGACGAATGAACGTGTTCTCACTGGCTGTGACCTTCACAGATCAGATATTGATGAACTATCTTAAAGATAGATCATCAATATGTAACTCTCAGTAAAACCTTTCAATATATCTTAAAGACCCAGACGTAAATTTTAAAGATTTCCTAGGTGAGCAGAACATCACAGATGTGAGGAGTACAACAATGGTCCCTTATGGAGCACGTTTTGGAGGTATTGTATCTTTTGTAATATTGTACTATAAACATCTGACCACTAGGGGCATTGTTACGAGTGATGACTAATTAAGGATCACCAGAGGGGCGATCAACTGATCACCACATGTCCTGCTTCAGAAATCCTTGGTAGTCAGCAGTTATTGCAGGTAGAAACTGTGGCTGGCCGTGTATTTCTCAAGTGAAATGCAGTACTATGTGCCATATGTTCAACTGAATGGCCAACCATGTTATAACACAGACTGTGCCTTTTTAACGGCTTTCCTTTCTGGCTAGTATAGGGGGTGGTCCCAAGCCGAAGACCCCCTCCCATGACATCCATATACCTATTATGTATTTATGATAAGACAACCCCTGACCATAAACGTGAAGATATACAACCATCCCAGTATTGTCTTCACTAATGGATTGTAAGTGCACTACACGTAAAAGACTCTAATCTGAATAGTTTCCTCTGGCGAGTATTCACATTGACTAACACAGTATATTCTTTACCATGACAGTGAGTACAAGCAATGACAAACTAACCCGTATACAATTGGTTTGCCGTCATAGAAGTGACGCTTATTGATACGTTCCCATTTGCTAGATACATTGGAAAATAGCAAAAAACCAATAGAGTCAGGCTAAATTATTCATACACGCTAAAATATGATGCTGTGCTGCCCTATAACGGTGTGCACATTGTTCCTTATGTCATCAGGCGGTTTTATTTATTTCCTAATAATCATTCCCCTAGCCATTGTACACAAGAAATAAAACCAATGTGTAATCTGAGCTAATATAAGACTATTGAGCTCTGTCTATTGATGCGACTTTGCTTTTAGGGTCAGGTATTTGCATGGTATAATGATCGTTACATATTACAGTATAAGATAAGCTCATGATATGGTAGAAGGAGCGAGGTCAGTAGATTTTTACACTAGTATTACTCATCTCCCAGATGACTTTTATTGAGACTCTATACGTTTCTTATGTCTTGCACCTACAGGAAAAAAAATGTATAATGTAAACAGATAAGGTTTTGCAATGGTTTTTTGAAAGGGTCTTCTGGGTTGATCTATCCTTAGGAATTATCATTATCTTACCCGCTTCACAGGTCACTGACTTCACATGTATCGGGTAAGTGAATGGGGATGAGCTGCAATAACAAGCACAGCCACTATACAATGTATGGCGCTGTGCCACAGCACTTACCCAAACTATACAGTCTATTCAAAGAGATGATCTGTGGCGGTCCCATATGTTGGACCTCCACCGATAAGATATTAAGGATATACCCTTATATGTCGTCAATATTCAAACCCTTTTATTGAGCTTGCCAGGATTTATATAATATAAATTATTTTTAATTAATTACTTTTATATAAGTGGGACAAGAGCAGCAGGGAATTTAGGCTCCAATATGTCATCCATCTGTAATACCACCAGTAGGGGCACCTGAAGTTCATTTACCCCCAATTCTCGTAGCCCATTTTTGCTTTATTTGAAGGTAATACAGAGTTGCCTGTATTACCTTCAAATTTCATTATATAGACAGTGTGTGTGTGTATATATATATATATATATATATATATATATATACACACACACACACACACACACACACACATTCTGCTTAACCAATTTGTCTATAGGCCATATCCTATTCTGTTTAACCCATTTTTCTATAGAGGGCACACTACTGGGTTCAGGGGGCCATATACCACAGTAGTAACCCCTCCCCCTAAACTCATCCATTTCCTCTTTGGCTCTGCCCAATCCCTTTGTGCCCCCATACAGTATAATACTCCCTTAATGTCTCCTGCACGTCGTCGCATCAACCTGCCAAGCTGCAAACAGTTTTGGATGGTTGGGAGAATGGTGGTTCCCTACTCTACAATTTGTATCCAACTCTATCTGCATCCTCAGGATTCATATAGACCTGAACTTTTGTCACAGTGCCACCTAGGACAGCCGGGCAGCATTTCACCCGAGATTTTGAGCTGTAAGAGGGTGGCCTTAAAGGAGATGTCCAGGGAATCTTATTTTACTTCCTGCCTCCAGAATTTTTGATGCTGTAACTGTGAGTACGGGCTGGTATTGAACCCAGCTCATGTTATCAGAGCCGGCACCAGACCCTATGGGGTCTGGAAGGTTATAGTAAATCTGGCCCCATAATACAGGTAAAGAGGGAAGAGGCAACCTGGGGGCCTGGTGCTGGGTCCGATCATATGATTTGCGGTCAGAACTAGCCTGAAACCCCCAGGTGCAGCAACAAAAGAAACCCAGAGGAAGTAAGTAAACTAAGACTCCCTGGACAACCCCTTTACCCCTGAGTGGGTAGTTCAGCTTAGAAAACCTATTTGCATATACTCTTTTAGAGAAATCGGACGAAGGGCCGATGGTCAGGGCCAGAGTGGAGAGCGGCTACAAAGAGCATCTCTCTCTGTGGAGGACCTGTCCTGTCCTGTATTACACAGACAACCCATTGATTTCAATTCAAATGTGTAATACTTCATTTGTCCTGCGGTGGAGCTGTGGGGAAATTGAACACGTGCTACCAAGTTTCCCTACAGATTGCAGCTGATCATTGATCAGAGACACTAAGTGTCAGAGACACTGTTAAAAAAGTAGGGATTGTTTAAAGTGGAGAACCCCTTTAAGAACCTATGTACATACCTTTTTCACCCTACTGCGCTTACTTTTGACTCTGTCTTACCTATGGGAATACGCACCCTTAAAAAAAAATATCTAATAATACACCTACTTACCCTTTCTTACCCCAATTCTGCAATGCAGTGATGTGTTCCCACCGCTCATTATAACACTTTTCTTATTGTATCGCCCCATACTGCGCTAACAGAAGCTGAATGTGTTTCTATGGCAACAAAATCAGAAGGCTTGAAGTCTGCATCCCCCCCCTCCCGAATCAGAGGAGAGGAAACAGGGAGGGTGGCAGAGCAATGGAGATGAAGCAACAAGGAGAAGGAAAGAGATGCCGAGGATGGAGTTTTTATATAATGCAGTTTAGTGTCTGATGACAAGGATAAGAGGTTTCGGGGGAGGGAAGAGGGGGGTATTTTTTTTTTCCATGCAGAATTAATGAGCATGCAAACCAGCATTGGAGGTAAGGGAGTACTAAGCGGAGGTAGATCAATACCATGTATGCTGACACGCCATATGTGACAGCAGATAACATTAATTATTTTTGTAGGCCTACTAAATGAGACTGAAGGGTTAAAGGGTCAAGCAGGGGGCGTAACAAGCAACCATTGGGCCCCAGAGCAAAACTTGTCATGTGCACCACTCTACCATGGCCACCTTAAGCAGCAAGCTCAGAACTCGAAACGTGCGCAATTATTTTGGTCTCCTTTACATACTGGGATAATGTACATAGTGATTTTTTTTTTAACTTCAGATAATGCACACAGTGATGTCACAGTACAGGGATAATGTACACAGTGATGTCACAGTACAGAGATAATACACACAGTGATGTCTCAGTACAGGGATAATACACACAGTGATGTCTCAGTACAGGGATAATACACACAGTGATGTCACAGTATAGGGATAATACACACAGTGATGTCACAGTACAGGGATAATACACACAGTGATGTCACAGTACAGGGATAATACACACAGTGATGTCACAGTACAGGGATAATGTACACAGTGATGTCACAGTACAGGGATAATGTACACAGTGATGTCACAGTACAGGGATAATGTACACAGTGATGTCACAGTACAGGGATAATGTACACAGTGATGTCTCAGTACAGGGATAATGTACACAGTGATGTCACAGTACAGGGATAATACAGTGATGTCACAGTACAGAGATAATGTATGCAGTGATGTCACAGTACAGGGATAATGTACACAGTGATGTCACAGTACAGAGATAATACACACAGTGATGTCTCAGTACAGGGATAATACACACAGTGATGTCACAGTATAGGGATAATACACACAGTGATGTCACAGTACAGGGATAATACACACAGTGATGTCACAGTACAGGGATAATACACACAGTGATGTCACAGTACAGGGATAATGTACACAGTGATGTCACAGTACAGGGATAATGTACACAGTGATGTCACAGTACAGGGATAATGTACACAGTGATGTCACAGTACAGGGATAATGTACACAGTGATGTCTCAGTACAGGGATAATGTACACAGTGATGTCACAGTACAGGGATAATACAGTGATGTCACAGTACAGAGATAATGTATGCAGTGATGTCACAGTACAGGGATAATGTACACAGTAATGTTACAGTACAGGGATAAGGTACACAGTGATGTCTCAGTACAGAGATAATGTACACAGTGATGTCACAGTAAAGGGATAATACACACAGTGATGTCACAGTACAGGGATAATGTACACAGTGATGTCACAGTACAGGGATAATACACACAGTGATGACACAGTACAGAGATAATGTACACAGTGATGTCACAGTACAGAGATAATGTTCACAGTGATGTCACAGTACAAGGATAATGCACACAGTGATGTCTCAGTACAGAGATAATACACAGTGATGTCACAGTACAGGGATAATGTACACAGTGATGTCTCAGTACAGGGATAATATAGAGACAATGTGCACAATGAAGTCACAGAATGGGGATAATACAGAGTGATGTCCCAATAGTGGGATAATTCACACCGTGATGTCACAGTACAGGGATAATGTACACAGTGATGTCACAGTACAGGGATAATACACACAGTGATGTCACAGTACAGGGATAATGCACACAGTGATGTCACAGTACAGGGATAATGCACACAGTGATGTCACAGTACAGGGAGAATGCACACACTGATGTCACAGTACAGAGATAATACACACAGTGATGTCACAGTACAGGGATAATGTACACAGTGATGTCACAGTACAGAGATAATACACACAGTGATGTCACAGTATAGGGATAATATACACAAGTGATATCACAGTACAGAGATAATACACACAGTGATGTCACAGTACAGAGATAATACACACAGTGATGTCACAGTACAGGGATAATATACAGTGATGTCACAGTACAGAGATAATACACACAGTGATGTCACAGTACAGAGATAATGTACACAGTGATGTCACAGTACAGGGATAATACACACAGTGATGTCACAGTACAGGGATAATATACACAGGTGATATCACAGTACAGAGATAATACACACAGTGATGTCACAGTACAGAGATAATACACACAGTGATGTCACAGTACAGAGATAATAAAAGCAAATTGAGGATCTGTTACATCCAACAGAGGGCGCATGAGCTCCCCAGCTCCTTTCCCATAATGCCTTGTGATACAGAGATAATACACACAGTGATGTCACAGTACAGGGATAATACACACAGTGATGTCACAGTACAGAGATAATACACAGTGATGTCACAGTACAGGGATAATACACACAGTGATGTCACAGTACAGAGATAATACACACAATGATGTAACAGTACAGGGATAATACACACAGTGATGTAATAGTACAGAGATAATACACACAATGATGTAACAGTACAGGGATAATACACACAGTGATGTCACAGGACAGTGATAATACACACAGTGATGTCACAGTACAGAGATAATACACACAGTGATGTAATAGTACAGAGATAATACACACAATGATGTAACCGTACAGGGATAATGTACTCTATAATATCACAGCACATGGATAACGCACACTCACAAGATCACTGTGTACATGCAGGTATTATGATGTCCCAGTAAAGTATTGGAGGTGCAGTCAACTTTCCACACTATCACTAATAACACTTGGTCTCAATAGAAAGAACCCCCTTAGTTTTTGGATAGCGCCTTCTAAATCTGCTAACCAGGTAGTTACACCCATATCAAGCCCACTTTCTGGACTATTTGCAGTAAATTATGGCTACTATTATGTTATATATATATATTATCAGTTGGGCCCTTAGTTTTAACCAGCACGTTTACAATATAAATCAATATACATCCAATAAATCTGTTAATTTGGATTCTGACAGTCCAAAAATCCAGATAATCTGAGCTAAAAAAAATAATCCAGAACATCAGAAATGGAAGACTCAACGGAGACATTCAAGTAAAAAAAAATAAATAAAAAGACAAAATGAGTATATATTTGTTATTTTAGTATTATATTTTTGGAGGGAGGAAGCAATGGCTCAGGCACATGGGCGTATTGCAGATGGGTACCATACAGATTGGTAAATAATGTGCCCGTAGCCTGTTGCAGGCTCTTACAATACTGGATTAGGGGAAAATATGGCATCTGATGGCGGTGTTAATTTATTTGGCAGCACACAGAGTACCTTCAGGTCCATAATAACAGGGGCTTTAGCTAGGGAGCGGACAAGCTGGGTATGTACCCCCGGGTGCAGTTATGAACAGTTAAAGCAATACTTACCAGTTTTCTCATCTGCCAGGCTCTGGCTCTTCACATCTGTGTTTGCTTTTATGGGTGCAGCAGTAATGTTGACATATACACCATGCCACCCACTGTATACCGCTGAGGGCAGAGACTGGCTGCAAGGTTTTTACAAGCACATCACTGCTGAAGGACTGGAGCACGGTGCTGGATGTGGCAGGGGCGAAAACTAAGTGTAGGACATTTAGAAAGTAAATTAGAAAACCCCCTTAGGCTAAGGCTCAGTCCCACCTAGTGAGCCGCAGTCAAAAAACACTGCGGAAAAGAACACGGTGGAAACAAATCGCATTTTTTCTGCGTTGTTTTTCACAGAAAGTTTTTCACAGAGTTTTCCTCTGCGGACTTTTTGCCTGTATTATAACTATTTTGTCCCAGACAGCTCACCAACCCATTCATTTTTATCAGCTCACGCACATGACAGCGTATTACACGTATCAGTGTGCGGGCCGACAGTCAAGGCCGCAAAACTCAGGACAGGTCCTATTCCTGTCCGGTTTTGCGGCCCTGTTTCCGCAGCTCCTATTCATGGATGGTGTCCGATGCCATCTGTACTTTCCATGGATGCAAATATTCCATAATTGAGCTTGAACATGTCTAGGACCTGTCCTGGGTTTTGCCCCTGGGCTCATGGCTCCCCACACAGTTCCATGATAATATCTGGTCACCCATATGGGTCCCCAGGAAAACAATGGGTGAGTGTGCTAGCCGTTCCCCTATTATTCCTCTTGACATCTCGGGGTGACGTTACAGTGCCCAATCAGTTCTGACTGTGATAACGGAAATGTAGCAACCAGTTGTCAATTAATTTATACAGTTCCAGGAGGAATAACAGAGGGACATTACATTGTACAGTTCTAAGGAAATTTTTTTAGACTGAAACAAATATTTATTGTCAGGACATGTCAGTAGAGTCGACGGATCCTCTTTTAAACACTTGTATTGGTACCTTTTGTTTTGTTACAGCACTTTTGATTTGTTTTTTGATTATTTTTATAGAAAAAAATGCAAAAATAACCCCAGCCTTCAATAGTGCGTCAGATACCGGATGTTTACTGGATGTGGCCTTTCCCCTTCCTCCAGTGGCAAGCCTCCTCCACAAATATCTAACTTCATGTTTTCATGCTGTTCTGAAAGACTGGCTCTGTCTGGAATAAATATGCTTCACGCTGTGACTTCAGTCTCTCCAGCATTTCCTCTGCGCGTTTTAGCAAACAGCCGATGCAGGGCTGACTAATGATATCTTCACCATCCATTCATAAGAAAAAATCTGAGGACTGTATGAAGGAGGCAGAAAAATTTGACATAATTTACTTTAAATTTACGTAAGGATAAGTCCTGATCTAATAAAATAAAAAAAGAAAAATTGGAGACTACAAAAAAATTAAAAAAATTTAAATTTTGCTCAAATGTGAAGGTAAAAAAAACAACACATGTCAGCAGTGTCTGGGCTATGAGGCTAGCGTTACATGGGCGTAATTTTATAGCGTCCATACACATTCAATAGCTGTCAGATGAACACTCATTTAGCAGATAGTTATTCCTCCAAACCCCACATACACATGTATGCTAGGTTCAGCTGAAAATGCATGTGTTCTTAATGTCAGACGCTTTTAGCTCCCCTAAGAATAAAGGATCAGGCATACTGAAATTCAACATGCCCAATCCTTTATCCCTGGGACCTGCCGAATGAACATTGGCTAAACATCTAATACACATTAGACGGCCAGGCAATAATGCCAAGATTGGTGGATTCGGCCAGCGTTAGTTTAATGTGTATGCCCAAATTAAGGCTAAGGCCCCATGTAATGAGATGCAGCAAAAAAAAACACTGCGGAAAAAAAATGCTTTGGAAACACCGCGCGTTTTTCCGCATTGTTTTTCATTGCATTTTCACAGAGTTTTCCTCTGTGGATCTTCTATCTCTATTATACCTGTATGGAAAACGCCAGCGTTTCCTCAGGTATAATTGCCATGCTGCGAAATCCCAGCATTTCCACTGCGGATTTTTTTCTACAATGTGCGGATGGGATTAGCCAGAATCCCATCCACTTTGTAGATACTATAAAAACGCATTGTGGGGCTTCAGTCTTGGGATATGTTCACACGGAGTGTTTGTAGGCAAAATTTGTCTAAAATTTGCCTAAAGAAAAAAAACACCTCCCATTCTCTCCCATTGATTTCAATGGGAGTCAGTAACAGATTTTTTTTTTTCTCTGAAAAAAGCAGATTCCGCTTTGCAAAGCCTATTGAAATAAATGGGATGTCGAAAAAAATCTGAATAATTTTTATTCTTTTTTTTTTTTTTAATGTGGTTCTAAGCCCTACATAGTGAGATGCAGCGAAAAAGTGCTGTGGGAAAAAACGTGGCGGTTTTTCCCGCAGCGCTTTTCACAGAGAGTCTGCAGAGGAGTACATTTACGACAGATATGTGACTTTTGCAAAATGTCAAAAAGGTTGTAAATGCAATATAACAGACAAAAGGCAAAACAAAAGATGGAAAATTGACCAGAATTTAGACAAAAACTGATATTGAGTGGGCCCAGTGTTCCTAACCTGGCTAATGTGGGTTTCCAGAGAGCTGTTGCTAAGGCTACATTAACATGGCCGACTTGAAACCGAGGGGCACCCGTTTTCACGGATTCTCTATACATTTGAGTGTACGGAGGGATCCATGAAAACGGACAAAAATAAAACATGACCTATACCTGTATTTTGCCGGTCATTTGAATAGCCCCATTCATTTGCACTGAATTTAATACAGCCATGAGATGGCCATTAAAAAAGCAGAAGTCTTGAATATAGCTTAAATCTTCTGCCCCAGTCTACACAGCAAAGCTGACAAGTGAGCTGCTGAAAACAGGAAACATGAACCTTTTAGGATTGCCATTATGGCCCTGCCATATTTAAAGATTTCTTTTTATTATTTAAAAAACTGATTTAAATAACCTCATGTTCCGATGACACATTCCCTTTAAGAGGAAGCTTGCAAGGCAGATGGCAATACTCAATTACTGCACACGTATTCCTTCACAGTCATCAACCTAATAAGAAAACATCGATCCCATTGACCAATATTGCAAAACAAGCGGCGAGAACAAATCAGGACAAAGTAACTGTAGGAAGGGAAGGTTCCTGCGATGACAAAATGTATGATGTTTCAGCTTTGTGTCACCTGATGCGGATCTGATTTCTATATATATATATATATATATATATATATATATATACACTGTATATGTATAAGTAGCTATTTTACATTAATCCCCAATATTCTATTTTTTATTTAATCGAGAAGAAATAATCTAATTGTGTTATCGCCCCCTACATGTCAGAAAATTTTTTGCTGCAGCTTTATGATATATTATCAGTAATTTTCTCCGCAATGATTCCTCTCAGGGGACACTGCTGTGTAATAGGGATTATAGTATTAGCATGGCGTAATAAAATCATTTACTTAAGGTGGATACACACTTGTTATCTTAGGAAGGATATGTAAGTCACTATCTGTGAGTAATGGACAATTGCTATTTATTTTATAGCGTTTAGAGCTTTCATTGCTCCATCAGTACACAGCTAAGATCTGTATCTCCAGCCTATCTGCAATGTCTATTGGGTATATGGTAGTATGGAATCCAACCCGTCTTATGTCAGATATTGTAAGATATATAGGGTTATATGATAGAGGGAGAGAAGCTGAGCTGTGTGATATATAGGGTTATATGATATATCACAGAGCTCAGCTTCTCTCCTCTATCATATAACCCTATATATCACAGAGCTCAGCTTCTCTCCTCTATCATATAACCCTATATATCACAGTGCTCAGCTTCTCTCCTCTATCATATAACCTATATATCACAGAGCTCAGCTTCTCTCCTCTATCATATAACCTATATATCACACAGCTCAGCTTCTCTCCTCTATCATATAACCCTATATATCACAGAGCTCAGCTTCTCTCCTCTATCCTATAACCCTATATATCACAGAGCTCAGCTTCTCTCCCCTATCCTATAACCCTATATATCACAGAGCTCAGCTTCTCTCCTCTATCATATAACCCTATATATCACAGAGCTCAGCTTCTCTTCTCTATCATATAACCCTATATATCACAGAGCTCAGCTTCTCTCTCTCTATCATATAACCTTATATATCACAGAGCTCAGCTTCTCTCCTCTATCATATAACCCTATATATCACAGAGCTCAGCTTCTCTCCTCTATCCTATAACCCTATATATCACAGAGCTCAGCTTCTCTCCTCTATCCTATAACCCTATATATCACAGAGCTCAGCTTCTCTCCTCTATCATATAACCCTATATATCACAGAGCTCAGCTTCTCTCCTCTATCATATAACCCTATATATCACAGAGCTCAGCTTCTCTCTCTCTATCATATAACCTTATATATCACATAGCTCAGCTTCTCTCCTCTATCGTATAAACCCTCAAATAAGGCAGCAGAAATCACCTGACAGGGTTGCTTTAAAGTATTTTAGTTGAATTGTAAGACTTAAAAAAACATGGCTGCTTAGTTCCAGAAACAGTGTAACACCTGTCCACAGGTTTTGTGCGATACTGCAGCTCAGTACCATTCATTTCAATGGAGTCAAAGAGCGCATTTTCGCCACCTCCACTAACTTCAGCTCTTTTCACCCTTTAATAGACACAGCTCCACTGATTCTGGTGCAGGTGGAGTTTTTTTCTCTAGCTCTCACCAATCCTGAACAATCAGTGCAGGAATTTTGATGCCTCATAACTAATAACTAAACTGCACTGTCAAGTGGGTGGTGTTTAGGAAGACACACACAGTTTCAGAGAGCTCAGATTTAAGCCCCCTTGTCTGCTCATGTCTGACACCACCCACTCGACAGTACCTAATTACCATATTGGGCAACAAAAGTAACTGTACTGATTGTTCAGTAATGGGGCGGACTAGAGATAAAATTTCAATTGCATTGGAATGGGTGGAGCTCTGTCTGTCACCAGAGCCCAGCATATCAACCCAGCCCCACAGATAGATAGGTTACTGTCACCAGACACCAGCATATCATCCCAGCCCCACAGATATGTTAGTATCACCAGACCCCAGCATATCACCCCAGCCCTGCAGATAGATAGGTTAGTGTCACCAGACACCAGTATATCAACCCTGTCCCACAAATAGATAGGTTAGTGTCACCAGAGCCCAGCATATCAACCCAACCCGCAGATAGTCTTGTTAGTGTCACCAGAGCCCAGCATATCAACCCAACCCGCAGATAGATAGGTTACTGTCACCAGACCCAGGCATATCAACCCAACCCGCAGATAGATAGGTTACTGTCACCAGACCCAGGCATATCAACCCAGCCCCACAGATAGATAGGTTACTGTCACCAGACCCAGGCATATCAACCCAGCCCCACAGATAGATAGGTTAGTGTCACCAGACCCCAGCATATCACCCCAGCCCTGCAGATAGATAGGTTAGTGTCACCAGAACCCAGTATATCAGCCCAGCCCTGCAGATAGATAGGTTAGTGTCACCAGAGCCCAGCATATCAACCCAGCCCTGCAGATAGATAGGTTAGTGTCACCAGAACCAGCATATCACCCCAGCCCTGCAGATAGATAGGTTAGTGTCACCAGAGCACAGCATATCAACCCAGCTCCACAGATAGATAGGTTAGTGTCACCAAAGCCCATCATATTAACCCAACACCTGCAGATAGATAGGTTAGTGTCACCAGAGCCCAGCATATTAACCCAGCCCTACAGATAGTAAGTTTATTGTCACCAAAGCCCAGCATATTATCCCAACCCCTGCAGATAGATATGTTAGTGTCACCAGAGCCCAGCATATTAACCCAGCCCCACAGATAGATAGGAAAAACACTGTTCGATTCAGGTGACCCTACCATATTTATCTGCTGGGTTCTTTAATCCTATGTAGATCAGCTTCAACATATGGATGATGTCCATGGATATTTAATGATTTATAATGAGTTTGGCTTTATCCAAAAAATTTAGCTGACCACAATTGTGAACCGAGAGCAAGGCAGGTGGTTTGGTCTCCGCAACCAGAAATGAACGCACACGCGGTAGTTCAAGAAAAGAATATATATTTACTATAAGTTAATAAAGACTATTTGAAGGTAAAATGACAGGGATAAAGACAAGCAAAATATACAATATAGCATGAACAATTTCAAGGCAAATTCTGCAATGGTTTCTACTTTTACTCTGTCCAATTCTGCAGTATGGACACTGAATGAACAATATACTCAAAACTATCCCTAACTGACCCTGACATCACATTTGGGTGCACCCCCTTTTCCCCAGTGGTCCAGGTGGACCGCTTACAGTCTGTAGAAGCGCGCGGTGGGGCCCAAAGTCGTTCCTTTCTTTTATAGTGAAACGTCCTCTCCTCACTGTTATCAGGATCTTGGGAGAAATGAAGTCCTCTTTAACAGGGAAACCCAATGAATGCAATGTAATCCAACAGCAGATTCCACTCAGCACACTGACAGTCCTGCCGAATCCATACACTGAGCTGGGATGTAAGCCGGGGTTTAGCAGGTGCTGTCCAGTACATCAACAGCACTGCGAGTCTCTATCTGTGGTATCCATATACACAGTCACAATGTCAGTCTCACTGATCAGCCACTGAGCACAGTTCCTTTCACGTGGACTCACTAGTCCTGTTGTCTCTTTACACTCTGTTTGTCTCTGGACCAAGATACAGCTTAGCTGTACAGAAAAATATCCACACCAGTTCAATACAACACTTGCTAAGATGGCTGCTGCTCTCTGTCTCGTCACTTCCTGCTTCTCTGCTCACATTCTGTCTGCAGAACAGGCAAGCTGACATAAAAGGGGGGGAAGTCACTCCAGCATCATGTCACAATTACAATGGCTGCTGTCTTAAAGGAACAGAATCACAGAAATACATTCAACATTAACAGTTTATACAGACAAATGAAGCTTAGGACAACATTGGCTGTCTCTTACATATTCCCCCCCACTTTAAGATTGGCAGTCCCTGCCTATGACTGTATATCCAGAGGGTTGTACTTTTATGCACAGGGTGGTAGTATACCGATGTATGGCAGGCCAAACAAACTCATCCTGCGCATACCGAACAGGGGGAATACCAGCATTTGGCCTAGTGGTCCGTCTGAGGACCGGTGGTATATTATGGGGTGCTGCAGCTATGGGCTGAGAAGGACCAGCGGATTCCGCACCAGAGGGGGCACAGGCCGGAGATACAGTAGTCACAGGTGGAACATCCCCAGGAGCAGGGATCGGCCAACAATCATCCTCCTCGTCTGAGGCCCATTCCGCACCTCCATTCTCTGACTGTGGGAGCTCATTCACATTGGCAAGCCCATCATGATTTGTCCCTTCAGAATGACACAGGCGCAACATATTTCGGTGAAGTACTCGAACACAATCAGTTCCTTCTTTCTGGACCTGGTACACTGGCCCATTCGCATACTTGCGGCCAACAACACGATACGGCAAAGCCTCCCATCGGCTTTCCAATTTCCCTTGGGGTTTCTTGACACGAACTAGCACCAGGTCGCCTGGTTGCAATGGTGCTTCTTGCACTGGGGTCTTATCAGGATGGGGATGTTCTTGCAGGCGCTGCCGCACCAATCGATGGATCGTCTCAAGTCTCTGCCGGTGCGCCCGCACCCAAGAGGTTGGATCCCTCGGAGGGAACCCATCCACATCATCCAACTGTAATTCTCCTACACTTCGCCCAGACCGCCCAAAGAGAAGTGTATAAGGAGAGTACCCCGTTGTAGAATGGACCTGATTGTTATAGGCCCACACCATTTCAGACAAGAACTGAGGCCACTGTAACTTCTTGTCTTCCTCCAGAGTCCGCAGCATCTGTAGCAGAGTTCTGTTGAATCTTTCACAGGCCCCATTTCCCTGAGGGTGGTATGGAGTCGTGTGCGACTTCTTTATCCCGTAGATACGTTGAACTTCTTTCATTACGTGTCCCTCAAAGCAGGCACCCTGGTCGGAGTGGATGCGTTTAGGGCACCCATATACTCGAATGAAATCTTGGCACAGAGCACGAGCTGCTGACTCAGCTGTCTGGTCCTTGGTGGCGGTTACCACCGCAAATTTGGTGAAGTGATCCACCATTACGAGGCAATACTGGTGTCCGCTATTGGATGGGCCCACCATTAGATAGTCTATCATGACGATTTCTAAAGGTTCCTGGGTCACGATGGTTTGCAGGGGAGCTCTCTGTTCTATTGCCTTATGGATCTCACAAGTTCGACAGCTGCGGCATACTTCTTCGACCATTTGACGAAGACCAGGGCAGTAAATCAGTCGCTGTAACCAACGAAAGGTCTTCTCATGACCAAAATGTCCATTCTTATTATGAGCCTCAACTGCCAAGGAGCGAGCCAGTTCACTAGGCACCACAATTTGGTATCGAATGTCGATCTCAGAAGGTAAATAGACCTTTCGGCATAGCACTCCATTTTTCATCTCCAACTTTTCCCACTGACTCAGAACAGATAATATCTCACGTGTCAGTCGTTCTCTTTCCTCTCTACAGGGCTTCTGGCCTTTCTCAACACACTTGATCATCTGTGCCAGCCCCTCATGGGTCTGTTGTATCTGTGCCCATTCCTGTCGTGAGGGACCAAAGAAAGGAGCCGTTTCAGTCCCCTCCAACTCAAACTGATTAGCGGCGGCCAAGGCCTGTGAAAATCTGCTGAAGTCGGGCACCTCCACATGCTCCAACTCATGATCCACGTCTACTGTGGGGGTCTGGGCGGTTACCCTAGAAAGCCCGTCAGCATTCTGGTTCTCTGTCTTGGACCGATACTTAATGCGGTAATTGAACTTAGTCATTCGGGCTATCCACCTCTGCTCTAACGCCCCGAGCTTGGCATTTTCCAGGTGAGCTAGTGGGTTGTTGTCAGTCAGTACTAAAACTTCAGCACCGGTCAAATATTCAGAGAATTTCTCGGTCATGGCCCATACCAGTGCCAACAGCTCCAACTTAAATGAACTCGGGGTTTCTTTCAGAATCTCTCAAAGACCGGCTGCCGTACGCTATGACCCTCTCCTGGCCATCCTGAAGCTGGGAAAGCACTGCTCCAAGACCATACAGGCTTGCATCCGTATACAGCTGGAACGGCAAGTGGTAATCAGCATATGCCAAGATTGGGGCTGTTGTCAGTGCATCCTTTAATGCCTGGAAGGCTTGTTCCTGTTCAGGTCCCCACTTCACGGACCGGTTCTTTGGACCACCGGATGTGCCTCGTAGGAGAGCATTAAGTGGTGCTGCTACCTTGGCGAAATCCTTAATAAACCGTCGATAGTAACCGGCTACTCCAAGGAACGCCCTCACTTCTCGCAGGGTAGTCGGTATTGGCCAATCTTGAACAGCCGCTATCTTGTCTCTTGATGGTCTCACCCCTT
Organism: Leptodactylus fallax; assembly: GCA_947044405.1. Lineage (NCBI taxonomy): Eukaryota > Metazoa > Chordata > Amphibia > Anura > Leptodactylidae > Leptodactylus > Leptodactylus fallax. The sequence continues at coordinate 1,666,273 of CAMRHE010000121.1, read as the reverse complement.
CTCCTGATACGCGGTGACCCAAGTAATCAATTTCAGATTGGAACAACCGACATTTACTGGGTTTCAATTTGAGCCCATGTTCCCGCAATCTTCGAAATACTTGCCCCAACTGGTGGAGATGGTCTTCAAAGGTCGCAGAATACACTATAATGTCATTCAAGTAGATGAGAGTGAACTCAAAGTTGAAGTCACCGAGACATTTCTCCATCAACCGCTGAAACGTTCCGGGTGCATTTGTCAACCCGAAGGGCATCCGGTTAAATTCGTATAGTCCCATGGGCAAGATGAATGCCGTCTTCTCCTTGTCTTTTGTGGCCATCGGCACCTGCCAATACCCACTAGCCAGATCTAGTGAGGAGAAGTACCGGGCTCTCCCCAGCGCTGAGAGGGACTCCTCAATCCGTGGCAAGGGGTAGGAATCTCGTACGGTGCAAGCGTTTAACTTCCGATAGTCTACGCAAAATCGGATGGACCCATCTTTTTTTCTTACTAACACCACAGGAGCTGCCCAGGGACTCTGGCTTTCTTGGATGATCCCACCCTGTAGCATCTTAGCTAACAGTTCTTTTACTTCCTGATACAACTGTGGAGGAATTTGTCGGTAGCGCTCTCTAATTGGAGGGGTGTCTCCTGTGGGAATCTCATGGTAGATCCCTGTGGTACATCCAAAATCTTCAGCATACCGTGAAAAGGCGGCTCGGTTCTCCCACAACAGTTCATCTACCTTCTGCACACATTCCAGAGAACATGAACTTGCATCCATCTTCATCTGTTCTCGAATTGCACGGCCATTCCATTCAGAGGTGGGTTCCTCATCTTCTCCCATGGACACAGTTACGGTCCACTCATCCCTTTCAGTCGGCTTCAGCTGCATTGGAGTTACTTTCCTTACTTCCTCCGGAGTCACATAGATGTTAGCCAGCTGCCTCCCTGGGGTCAGGTCCACACTCTGGTCCTGAGTGTTTACACATCGAAGTGGTACTCTTCCATTGCGAACTATTGCCAAGGAACGGGCCACTAGCGGATCAACACCTCCTTCGGCTGCCTGCAGTGGTTCTACCAACACAGCTATGCCCTCTAGTTTCCGACAGGTGCCTACGGGCATAGACACTATTGTCTCCCGACTGGGTGGCAGTGTAACTTTTGTATGCAAAGGAACTGAAATTCGAGCCAGAGGACGCTGCGCATCCGAACTTTTTTGTAAGTCACATGTCCGGATCAGCCGCTGGAAAGCTGTTTGAGTAGGCCGATGGGTGGTGGTTTCTTTCCAATAACCGTGACCTTTCTTTTCAAAGAGGATCTGATCTAATTCTTTTAACACATTCATCCCCAAAATGACAGGGACCTTTACTTCATGTGACTCCTGTACCACCACAATGCCTTTCCTACCCAGATCTTGGCCACATACCCGGACATTCATCCAGGCCACTCCCACGACTGGAACTGATAACTGGTTAGCTGCGACCACTCGTACGAATGTATGGGGATCATATTTCACATGTTGCTGGAAGTACCGTTCATAACAGTCTCTACTCAAGGTCGTTACTTGGGAACCCGTGTCAATCATCCCGGTAACCGGAATACCCTCCATTTCCACCTGTATAACAGGACTTGCAGCGATCAGGTCATCATTAGGGCATTCTCCCCACATAGTCTCCTTGTCAGTCTCCCCTACTACACGCCCTACAGCAGCAGGGGACTTCAGTTTAACGGCGGTCTCTCATAAGTTTGTCGCTGCTCTGGACATCTAGCAGCAACGTGGCCCATCCGTCCACACTCCCAGCAGCGTATCTCCCGTCGTTCTGGCCATCTGTTTGGGCCCCTTCGGTAAGCCCCTTCGATTTCTCCTGAGCACTGCATTAACTGATTTGGACCCCTTCGGTAGGTCCTATCCTCATCCCTCCAGCGGGGTGGTGGGTGATTCTGATTTTCTGGGTATGGACGGCTCACCCTTTCACCTCCAGTTTTCTGGAAGTCTGCAATTTTCATAGAATGTTCATCACAACGGGTGTGCAAGTGTTCCATTTGCTCTTGCAGTTTCTGCATTACTGTGAGAATTTCTTTAACCGTCCCCTTTTCTACTGTCTCTGAGCCAGAACTAGCCCCCTGTGACAAAGTAACTCCAACTGCGGTCTGGGGCTTCGGGAACATACTATTGGCACGGGAGATGGCCTCTACCTGTACATCATGGAATTTAGCATCAGTCTCTCGTCGTATAAAATCCTGCATAGTCACAGTTAAACTGCCGTCACGTATCCCCAGGACAAACTGGTCACGGAGAGTCCGATCAGGGTTACAGAAGGCTGGCGAGCCCCCTCTTTCCTTCACTTGAATATCTCGGAGCAGTTCTTGTAGGGCATTTGCATATTGGGGAAGGCTTTCATTCTCCTGTTGTACCCTCTGGAAGAACCGAGCCTGCAGAGACCCCAGCAATGCAGTTTCTCCATAAATGGTTTCTAGAATCTGGACTACTTGCTCAAATGTCTGCCTTTGTTCAAATGGCCTCAATATCACCGTGGTCTTAGCATCCCCTTGTAATGTCAATATTGCTAGCTCTACTAGTACTTCTGGTGCGGTCTGGTACATTCGCTGTATCATTCGTATCTGTTCCACCCACATACTCACTGACATATTATTGCCATCAAATTTAGCTAACTGACTCATTATAGCCCCTGCTGGCATTCTTCCTCCAGCACCATTCTCCCGAACGGGTGCGTCACCGTCCATTCTGGTAAGCGGATCCTGCCGACTACGCCAATTTGTGAACCGAGAGCAAGGCAGGTGGTTTGGTCTCCGCAACCAGAAATGAACGCACACGCGGTAGTTCAAGAAAAGAATATATATTTACTATAAGTTAATAAAGACTATTTGAAGGTAAAATGACAGGGATAAAGACAAGCAAAATATACAATATAGCATGAACAATTTCAAGGCAAATTCTGCAATGGTTTCTACTTTTACTCTGTCCAATTCTGCAGTATGGACACTGAATGAACAATATACTCAAAACTATCCCTAACTGACCCTGACATCACATTTGGGTGCACCCCCTTTTCCCCAGTGGTCCAGGTGGACCGCTTACAGTCTGTAGAAGCGTGCGGTGGGGCCCAAAGTCGTTCCTTTCTTTTATAGTGAAACGTCCTCTCCTCACTGTTATCAGGATCTTGGGAGAAATGAAGTCCTCTTTAACAGGGAAACCCAATGAATGCAATGTAATCCAACAGCAGATTCCACTCAGCACACTGACAGTCCTGCCGAATCCATACACTGAGCTGGGATGTAAGCCGGGGTTTAGCAGGTGCTGTCCAGTACATCAACAGCACTGCGAGTCTCTATCTGTGGTATCCATATACACAGTCACAATGTCAGTCTCACTGATCAGCCACTGAGCACAGTTCCTTTCACGTGGACTCACTAGTCCTGTTGTCTCTTTACACTCTGTTTGTCTCTGGACCAAGATACAGCTTAGCTGTACAGAAAAATATCCACACCAGTTCAATACAACACTTGCTAAGATGGCTGCTGCTCTCTGTCTCGTCACTTCCTGCTTCTCTGCTCACATTCTGTCTGCAGAACAGGCAAGCTGACATAAAAGGGGGGGGGGAAGTCACTCCAGCATCATGTCACAATTACAATGGCTGCTGTCTTAAAGGAACAGAATCACAGAAATACATTCAACATTAACAGTTTATACAGACAAATGAAGCTTAGGACAACATTGGCTGTCTCTTACACAATCTCCAGGAAGTCAGAACAGGAAATGAGGAGGAATAAACAATCTGTTACTGCAGAGTCTGCACATCACATACAACATATTTAATGAGAGCATATATACAGAGCGACTGCCATGAGGCATATGCTAAATTATATTTATTGTTTAGGGTAAAGGGAGCCCATCACATTGAAAATGCTGTCCTATCTGCAGGCATCACATTATAGGGCAGGAGGAGCTGAGCAGATAGATATATAGCTTTATTGGAAAAGATTCAGTAGAACTTGCATTTTATTCATTTAAACTTCTGCCCTTTCTATGCTTAGGAGTCCAGTGGGTGGTCACTGAAGAGGACCGCCCACTGGACTCCTAAACATAGAAAGGGCAAAGGTTTAGAGCAATATAATGCCACATATACTGAATCTTTACCCATAAAGCTATATATCAATCTGCTCAGCCCCCTCTGCCCTATAACCTGATAGGACTGAAAATCATGACCAGCATGGCAGGTTCTCTTAAAGGGGTTCTCTGGTCTTTTCCTATTGATGAGCTATCCTTAGGACAGGTCCTCAATATCAGATCGGGAGGAGTCTGACACCCAGTAAGGTGATACGGGGTATCACATCAATACAGTGGATGGAGCCGGAAGGATATGGCTCCATCCACTGCGTAGTGGCAGTACTGGGTTACTACTGCTCAGTTCCCATTTACAAAGATGGAGCGTTTTTTTTTTTTTGTTTTTGTTTTTTTTTTCGGTTTTATTTCTTTTGCAATCGCCACGGGTATCCTGCTGTTTTGTGTTGCACAGGTTAAAAGCCACAAGGCAAAACCATAAATTGACATTATGTGAGTTGTGATTCGGTAACATCTCATCCACTTTGCCGCTACTGTACATGGCAGGGGGTTAGCTGCAACCACAAGTACGTCTCATGTGGACGTATCCTCAGATTGCTCGGCATTCATATAAGGTAATATAAATGTCAAAGAAACTATGACTAGTGAGGGTCCATCAACAGTACAAGGGGGTCTTGTCCCTTGTCTTCACTGCAGAGGTGGTTTTGTAGGCTTAGTCACTCCTCATGGCATGAGCTGAACTCTTGGAAACCCATAAGTATTCTCTGTTATCAGGAAAACCCTTTATATGATACTATAATGTGATTTAAAGGGTCATCTTATATTACCGTAAGGGTACCCAAATCTTTCCTCCCCAAATAGTCTGTTCAGTTTATTAAACTGAATTATTTTTGGGAATTATTACACTACAGGATGCTTTTAAGAGATGCCCTTCTATTAGGTTATTAAGTGATGGACCCCAGAGATACTGAGCCATAGGACTATATTATTGTATGATTTATGAGTGGTGCCTCCTAGTGGAGGGGCAGAAGTCTGTTTCTTTTTAATGAGCCCCCCCTTATTTCAATGCCCACCTGGTAAATCTTATGTGCTCACATATGGTAGGATAGCGCACACCTATACAATCCCATGGTACTAGGCCATCAAAACAACACCTGTTCAGAGCCACAATGGACCAACAGGACACCATGTTGAGCTCGAAATCGTACCAGAAGAATATTTCAGCCACCGTGCAGGAATTACTGCAACAGCTTTAGGAGGGCAGCGGTGACCAGCTGGCGTCACAGCACCCACTCACAATACAGGACATGGGGGCAATGATGTGGACTCATTATATAAGAACAGCTGTCACTGCTGCCACCCTCCCCCTTGCACTCACCGGGGCCATAGGAGCACTCAGATGTCCCCTCTGGTCACCAGGCCTGCTCCGTGATGCCAGGATATCTCTTCTTGCCGGTTGTCACAATATTCCTCTCTCTTCCACACTCTCCTTTCTTGGATCAGTCCTCGTCTCCCAACACGCAATACATCCCCATGCATCTACCTATGAGCAGCCTAGAAGAGACTGTCTGTAAGTATTAGAGGGGGGTCCCTCCTCTATGCAACATAGGCTCCAATCTTACTACATTTGGGGGGTATCCTCTCTTCTGTCTTCCAAGATCACATTTTACCGTCTCCCAGATGAGCCTTTCTTTCTTCCTTTACCAGGGTCTGTCTTGCAGCTTGAGGGTCTCTATCTATATGTAGGCCTCCCAATCCTTAATAAGGGTCTTTCTCTCTAGGTGAGGGTCTTTCGCTTACGTCCTCCTAAGCAGAGGGTCTGTCACATTGCAATCATCTCTCTTTCCAGTAGGTCCGGGATGTCATTGCCTTTTGTGTATAAGGGTCTCTGTCTGTGTGAGGATCTCTCCCCTTTCTGCAGATTGCTAAAGTCTGCAGCTGCTACATGCAAGCTGAGGAAGGAAGTGAGTCGGGAACAGGGTCCTAGTGCCCTCGGCTGTCTACATTGCATTGGAAGAGTGAAGAAATCAGGCGATACCTTTTAGAGGCTAACTGAGTATATTTATAAGTAAGCTTTCAGGAGTACTCGCTCCCTTCATCAGACATGGTGTGATACAAGAACTGAAAATTAACAGATTTTTATACACATGGTTTTCAAAGCATTTTAGAGTCCTTAAAAAAATTACAATCTAAGTAGAGAAGTTATTTACAACAGGTCAAACCTGTTTTTGAAGTCTTGAACAATCCTTAAAGAAAAAAAATCGTTATATCATTAGAAAAACTTCAAGATATTCTGTGTGACAACCAATATGGTTCTTATTAGAGCTCCCACAGCTGTTGTACATTGTGGTGCACAACTAAGACCCCATACATACGCCCATATGCTACCAGTTGTTCTTAATGGATAGCACACAGGCTCGTTTCTATGGCCCCCAGTACGAAATTGTGTTTTTCATAACTCACTGTGGAGGCCAACATCCTGGGCTACAAAATCCAGGAGAGGTCCCATTCCTGTCTATCTTGCAGCCCAGGCTCATCCATTGAAGTATATAGGTCTGTGGAAAGCACGGAGGACACATGGATGCCATCTATTTGCCATCCGTGCATGCGCATGGCCGTGTGTGCATTTGGCCTAAACAAGAGTCTAAGTGACAACACTTGTGGGTATAAAACTTTTAGCAACTCGACAGAAGATATAATGCAATGATTTATATTTTGTGGTGATTTTATTATTTAGGGACAAATGCGCTATGTATTATGTTAATGGATACCATCTGTCCCGTATTTTCTAGATCCATCTCCTATGTGGAGTGACAGATCTAATAGGAGCATAATGCTATAATTGTGGCATCAATCTGGCGCTCATAAGGCATCATGTTATGTCAACCAATGGCTGAGAAATTTTGACTCGAGTATCCAGATTTTCTTATTAAAATTCTTATTAAAATTATAGCTGTCATGTTTTGTATAAGAGCTATAAGTACAGAACTACAAGTATACAGTAGATCTAAAAATTCCAAGGGCTATTTAATAGAGTAAAACTTCCGGTCTGACTGCAACATGCAGTTAAAACCGCACAAATGGGTGCGCAATTTTGTGGCTAATTGGGTGGGGTTTCTGCTGTGTACATTGTTGGACTCTATTGACAAGGGTGTCTAGTGAGGAATCTCATGGGTGAAGAATCCTCTAGTGCAGGGGTCGGCAACCCCTGGCACGCGTGCCAAGAGTGGCACGCGAGGCTTATTCCCCTGGCACGGCAGCGGAGTCCTCATCCAGCAGCTTCGATCGGACCAAACACGGCCGAAACGAAACTGCTATTATTATACTGTGGGGTCTCTTCAGACCCCCAGTATAATAAGCGGAGACTTAGGAGAAGTGATGAAACATAAAAAACAATGATACTCACCTTGTTCCCTGCGCTACGCGGCGGCTGTGCGATCTGCCGGCACTTCTGACAGCTGACAGGGGTCACGTCTGGCGTCATTACGCATACGTCATTACGTGACGTGACCCCAGAGACCCAGTCAGCGGCAGAAGCGCCGAAGAGAACAGAGCGGCTGCGGAGCGTGGAATGGTGAGTTCATTGTTTTTTTATGTTTGTCCCCTCTCTTGGTCCTGCACTTACTGTACTCGGAAGTCTGAGAGCTATGGAACATAATAACGTGTGCGGGGACTGCTATGGGACCTAATACCGTGTGCGGGGACTGCTATGGGACCTAATACCGTGTGCGGGGACCGCTATGGGACCTAATACCGTGTGCGGGGACCGCTATGGGACCTAATACCGTGTGCGGGGACCGCTATGGGACCTAATACCGTGTGCGGGGACCGCTATAGGACATGATACAGTGTGTGGGGACCGCTATGGGACCTAATAACGTGTGCATGGACCGCTATAGGACCTAATACCGTGTGTGGGGACCGCTATGGGACATGATACCGTGTGTGGGGACCGCTATGGGACCTAATAACGTGTGCAGGGACCGCTATGGGACCTAATACCGTGTGTGGGGACCGCTATGGGACCTGATACCGTGTGCGGGGACCGCTATAGGACATGATACCGTGTGCGGGGACCACTATGGGACCTGATACCGTGTGCGGGGACCGCTATAGGACATGATACCGTGTGTGGGGACCGCTATGGGACCTGATACCGTGTGCGGGGACCGCTATAGGACCTAATACCGTGTGCGGGGACCGCTATGGGACCTAATACCGTGTGTGGGGACCGCTATGGGACCTAATACCGTGTGCAGAGGCCGCTATGGGACCTAATACCGTGTGCGGGGACCGCTATGGGACCTAATACCGTGTGCGGGGACCGCTATGGGACCTAATACCGTGTGCGGGGACCGCTATGGGACCTAATACTGTGTGCGGGGACCGCTATGGGACCTAATACCGTGTGCAGGGACCGCTATGGGACCTAATACCGTGTGCAGGGACCGCTATGGGGCATAATACTGTGTGCAGGGACCACTATGGGACCTAATACCGGACCGCTATGGGACCTAATACCGTGTGCAGAGGCTGCTATGGGACCTAATATTGTGTGCTGGGGCCACTATATGACATAATACAGTGTGTAGGGGCTACTATATGACATAATACAGTGTGTAGGGGCCACTATGTGACATAATACGGTGTGCAGAGGCTGTTATGGGATATAATACCTTGTGCAGGGGCCGCTATGGGACATTATTCTGTATAACGGTGTGTTTTATGCATTAAGGATGTGTTTTTGCACAGAAAACACAGGCATTTTTTTTTGTGCAAAAATGCACCATGTGAACGCAGTTTTACATTGAAGTAAAAGTTCCAGTGGCCTAAGACTATATCTGCATCCAGATACATAGTGTGTATTCACCATAAGACTGCCACCATACAGTGCTCCTGGACACATTTACCACTAATTGGGGGCTGCACATGGACTTTCATTGCTTCTAATCGGAAAGTACAGGAGCGTCCCAGGAAATAGCAGTAAACGCATGTGCCCTAAAGCATCTGGTGGCAGCACTTCTGTGTTATGGTTTGTGGTATATGACTTTAGTTTAGGGGTCTTCAGACTTACAATTATTGACCGGTACTCCGAGTACCTCAGCTTCGATTTTTTAATTAAAATCGGCACGCCGAACAAAAAAGGTTGCCTACCCCTGCTCTAGTGGGCCATTTAGACCCTGCATTTACATATATATGAAATGACTGCAATAGTATTGTGTAATACTTCATTTGTCCTGTGGAGGCACTGCAAGGAAATCAAGCACTTGCTGCCAGGACCCCGCCCCAGCAAAAGGTCTCACACTCTATGAATGGCTTATTGTCAGAGGTACCTTTCTAGCAAAAAGTGATTGTTAAGAGCAAAATGGGACTTTCCATAAAAATAAAAGAATTGAAATAATTCCCGAAGGATTATCGCACGTCCACGTATCCTCAGGATCGGTAGGGACTGGCGCCTGGCGCCCTGGACCGATCAGCTGTATGGAGCCACTTCCAGTACCCACCCAATACAGGGCCGGAGGCAGAAAGCTCTGTCCATTGTATAGCAGCCGGGCGCCTTCACTGCAGATCAGCTCCTACTGACTTCAATGAGAGCTGAGCTGCAGCGACGGTGCCAGGCCGCTATACAGTGGATGGAGCTTTCTGCTTCCGGCTCCTTATTGGGTACACAAGGCAGCTCTGTACAGCTGATCGTTCTGGGGGCCGGGGGCCGATCCCCTACCAATCAGTTATTTATGGCCTTTCCTGAGGATAGGCCATTAAAAAATTAAGCCTGGACAATTCCTTTAAAGTAGCGGAATTGTGCAGTGATTTCTGAAAAAAAATGGAGCACTTGCGACTGTTTGTAGTAAAATCTGGCACATCAGGCCCCGCCCTTGATGCGCTTGCAGGCAAATTTGCATATTCATGATTATCTCTGCATTGCTTCATTGGTTGGTGGCCGCCGTTATATGTTTCTGCTCCTGTTAAAGGACTCTCCGTAGCACTATTATTGGTTTGGAGGCATATTGGACCTGATGGGTTCCTTTAACGTTGCGAATTCTTGTGCCGCAGATACACCATATTCACTTCCTATGACTAAACAAATCAAGCCACAGACACTCACATTAGATTTAATCTACACACTTGTTCTCTTCAGAAATATGTTTATTTGCAGAGATAATGGTGAAAATGAAACACAATTTCAGTAATGTAATGCAACAGCTCTCGAAACAATTCCCAGAATTTTCTTCAGCCCACTCAGTGTTATATCTGCTGCCAACTACGGAAATGTAATATGAGCTAAAGCCTTAACATCTACATCTCAGATATAACGTGATGCCTAGACCTAGCTGCAGGAAAAAAACCTGAATGTATGAACTTGTACATATACACCCCACTGGGGATGATTGCGGATGTATCATGAATACCGAGAAAACCCATTCAATACATGCGGCCATCTTAAAGAGAACCTGTCACCAGACCTGAAAAGCCCATTGATATACATCATGTGATCGGCGCTGTCACCCTGAGCATTTTGGTGTTTTGCTTTTACAAATCCGTTCAGCCATTCCAAAGATATAAGTCATGTTAGTGTTAATATAATTTAGGATCTACTAGCCAAGTGGGCGGTAACACTTTCTCTGGGGGCTGGGTTTCTGTGTGCGGGATGTCACACATTGGTACCGCCCACTTGGCTAATAGACTCATCAACACTAACAGGGCTTATATCTTTGGAATAGATGAACAGAATAGGATAAATAAAACACCAGAATGCTCAGGGTGACAGCGCCGCTCACCTGATGTATGTCATTGGGCTTCTGGGATCTGGTGACAGGTCTTCTTTTAAGTTTGTCTTTAGTTGTCCTTGAAGACGACGGCTATATTTACCAACCATGACTATGCACTGTCGTTGTCCAACATTGCTACACATAGAGGTGAGTGACAACCGCGGAAGCTGTGCCTCAGCGGTGACAGTGACTGCAAATAATATGGCGACAGCTTTTCATTTCCCGTGACATGAAATTCAATGAATGTATCTATACACGGTCTCCTGAAATACTCTGTGTTCCTAATCTAACGCACTCCGCAGCCGCTTACTTGCTTACTGACATAATCACTTCAGTATACTTTCTCCCACAAGATCAGCACACTCATCTCCTGCCGCCGTAATCCTTCACGGCTGTAGGACATTGTATTTTTTGTCCACTTCAGAGCAGAGGAGATGCAGATGGTTAGGAGGGGAAGAGCAGAGTTGTGCCACAGCAGCCCTCTGTACTCTTGTGCCGCAGCAGCACTCAGCGCTCTTGTAAGAGACTAATAAGGAAAACGCAAGACACAAAACCAAGACACCGAGTCCTGATGTTTTCTAAATTAAGCGAGAAAATAACAGCTATAAACTTGGGAATTATTCTCCTGTGCCTCTGCTTATAAGAAAGTCTGCCATATCCACTCTGTGCAGCATGCAGGAATAAAAGAGTGTAGAGCTAGGTTCACATGACAGAATTTTGTGAAATACGTTACGAAATATATGTGGAAATCACATTTTATGCACATGGAAGTGTTGGATTTCTAACACGATCACATCTATCTATCTGCTCTGCCCCTCCTGCTCTATTACCTGTTTCCTGCATTCCCTTTAAGGCCTCACGTTGCGTAAAGGCAGCTTTTTTTGTTGCAGATTTTGCTGCAGCTTTTTGAACCAAATCCAGGAGTGGATTGAGCAGAAGGTAGAAGTATAAAGCTTCTTATATATTTCCCATTCCTTTTGTAGCCATTTCTTGGCTTTGGCTCAAAAAAAAACGCAGCAAAATCTGCAAAAATAAAGGTGCATTACCGCAATGTGGGGCCTTAGCCCTAAAGGGGTATTCAAGTTAAACTGGAAAATCCAGAGAGGGCTGGGGTAAAATATAAAAACAGAAGGGATACCCACCTACCGCGGATCCTCCGTTGCGTTGTTGGGTTCCACAATCCATTCTGTTCCCCCACTGATGAGGCCTGAAGGGAAGTGGCTCAGGTGACTCCTGCAGACAGTCTCTGACCTCAGTGATCACATATTGGGTACTGGTGACATCATTGGTACCCCACATGTGACTGCTGAGGCCAGTGATTGGCTGCAGTAGTCACATAAGCCATTTCACTTGCAACTCAAATGGAACTGGGGAGACAGCCCCAATGGAGGACGTAGGGAAGGTTTTACCCTACTCCTGGACTCACTGTTTTTCCCAAGTTTACTAATAGGGTCATCTACATTACATACTTGCACTACTAGAGCTTATGGCGGTAACAGAAGAGGGTGGTCTTCACCTCACTTACAAGTCACATTCCATTTGGGGGATCCAGTGGGTCAATGCATTACATAGCCTATTGATTTTTATTGGGCACCCGTTCCACTTCATTGTCCCATGAGACAGGCTTAGTCAGGGGGCCCCGGTTTATTTTTGTAGTTTTATCCTCTCCCCTCTATCCTTACATAGGACGAAGTACACTGTCTGATCCATTCTGTTCCAGTTCTCCTCTCTGGAATCCAGAATCTGGGTGACAACACGGCGACTGCTGCCGCAGGACTATTTTGGGAATATTAATCTTTTAATCCGGAGGCATGTTATGAAAATTGTCATTCTTTTGCTGAGCTGCCGTACATCTGGCATTTCATACTATTTCTATTCTGCTTGGACGGGGGCTGTGATTTTGTTTGAGGCGTTACATTTTTATTAAAGGGACAATAAATCTCAATAATATAAAAGTGACGCACATATACATTGGATTCTAAGAACTGGAGAGAGGAACTTACATCATAGGGCACACTATACCTTCCCTTTAACACACACATACAAAAGCTTCACTAAATATGCTACCCCTTTATTAAAGGGGTGTGTGAGCGTTAACGCACCCATATAATGGCAGTTATCATATTATTTAGGTTTACAATTATGGGATCAAAATTTATATTCCTACGTAAACCCCAATTTAATTTCATGCAAAAAATGGTTGTCTCATTCCTGCAATTTTGGCAATTGTTTAACACACAATTCTGTGAATGTTGACATTTGTGGCATGTACGTATTCCTCGTACCTTACAGATGTGCAGCAGCGTACGTTTTTGGGTCTGCTTCAGTACGCACTAATGTAAGTCACAATTTTTAAGACAATTTTTGCTTATAATCACTGTTTGCTGCAAAGTTGCATGAAGGTGGTTGTCCTACAGATGTGCAACAGCATACATTTTTGGGTCTGCTTTGGTGCACACTTAAAGGGGTTGTCCATTTCATTTTTTAACCCTTTCCCGACATCCGCCGTATTATTATGGTGGATGTTGGGTCTTTAAATATCATGGCCAGGTTTCCACTATATAGCAAAGACCTGTTGGCATTGCCATCGCAGACATTAACCTACCTAAATCCTCAGGCAAAGCTGACTGAGGCGCCATTTTCCCGTGGAACACATTTTTGGGTGGATCACCGGCCAGTGATCTGTTACTAGTATTGAAGGCCTATTGAAGGCTCCCATGCTTGTCATTCAGTTACAGGCTGTAACAGAAGCATCGGTATTTTGCAATGCATTGACATTGCAGTGTATTGAATTAGTGATCAGGCCCTATTGGGTTCAAGACCCCTAGGGGTCTACAAATAAAAGTAAAAAAAAAAAAAAAAGAATTAAAAGTTCAAATCACCCCCCCTTCCCTAGAACACATATAAAAGTACATAAATAAAATTAAGACACATATACATTAGTTATCCTTTTCTTTGAAAACACCCGGTCTACAATATTTTTTTTCCATATGGTGAGCGTCGTAGCAGAAAAAAACAAAACAAAGAGCCAAAGTGCCATTTTTTCGCCTCCCATAAAAACATCAGACATTCTCCAAAATTGTATAAATAAAAAGTATACCTGGCCCCACAAATAAGGTGCCTAATGCTTCCCCATACACGGAAATATTAAAAAAGTTTCTGGTATCAGAACACAGTGACTCTAAGAAATTTTTTGGCAAAGTTTTGGATTTTTTTTTTTAAGAGCATTAAATGTAAAGAAAACTATATAAATTTGGTATCCCTGGAATCGTACTGACCCAAAGAATACAGGTGACATGTCACATTTGCTGCACAGTGAACGCCAAAAAAATGAAGCTGATAAGAAAGTCACGCAAATGCAGTTTTTCTCTAATTCCACCCCATTCTGAATTTGTTTTCAGCTTTCCAACACATTGTACGGAATATTAGATGGTACCATGACAATTTATGTGAATGGAAAAATTAAAAAGTTATGGTTTTTGGAAGGCAGGGAGTCAAAAATGAAAATTGAAAAATGTCTGTGGCAGGAAGGGGTTAAAACTGCCGCAAGTAAAAGAGTTAAGAGAGTTGCTGTATATTGTCACCGACTAATCTGCTGCGAGTACGTCGTGTGTGTACCCGGTATAGGGATATATTCACACGGTCACAAAGATGTGAATATTACACAGTTTTTGTGACAATTTTTCTGGACTTGTAAAGACGCTGTATAATTTTACAAACTTTTAATTGTGACCCTTTGTTTATTTATTTACATTTTTTTTTCAAATGTATTTTTTTTCCTGTAGAGAAGTCTTTTGGAAAATGCAATAACCCATAAAGAAACCAAAAGTGAGAAAATGGTCTTTAAAAAAAAACCCAGTTTGTACTGTATTTTATAATTTCCTACTTCCTTTCAGTCAACATTTGGCGCTGCATTGTTTGTGAAAAAACCTTGAAAAAATACCTCAAAAAAGCATATTAATGCATTACTAAAAATCATTATGTGTCACACCACAAAAATAAAAGAAGTGACAAAGCTGAGACTCTTTCAGTAGTCAGGTGTGGATGTCAGACCTCATGCTTGCGGAGTTCTTCTGCCTTGCGTCCACCCATATGCACCATAACTGTTGACACGATATTGTAAAGATTCACTTACCTTGGTCTGCCGTTGAGTGAAGGCCCAAGCTGAATATCCATAGTAAAATGTTGTGCTAACATTTCACAATTTTTTAGAATTATTCACATCAAGACCGACTATTATTTGTTAGTAGGATAGCCAGACAAGACGTCTAAATAAATTCAGACCAGACCATAAAAAGAATTAAGGTCTCAGAACAGACCCCTAAACTCAATCAGACCCCAGACCAGATCCCTAAAATATATCAGACCCCAGACCAGATCCTTAAAATTAGTCAGACCCCAGACTAGATCCCTAAAATAAATCAGACCCAAGGCCGGAAAGACAAAAGAAAGAAACCTCTGCAATATCCCAACCTTAATATAGGTGCACTTTACTTAGTTATAGATCACTGTACTAAATTAGTAACATAATAGCTAACGTCATGTAAGTACATACAATAAAAGCATGGGTTTTCACGTCACCAATTCCACAAAGTCTTCTAGTTTATAGCTGTCTATTTGCTTTGAGTCCAGGCTCCCTGATGAACCTGTAGATGGTTAAGGGAAAGTCCAGAAAGTCAACCATTGGAGTTCAGTATGGTTATACTAGAAGACCATATGGTCTGTGCCACCATGTCCTTCACAAAGCTACAGTGTCAAGTCTTCGAGAACCATGACCTTAGTTAGGAAACCAAGGTAATAGTCTATAAGGCCATGTGTATATGGCATCCAGATCTGGGTTATCCACATCTAGACTTGAGTCTCCATTCATGTTGCCGGCAGAAGATACTCAAAATCAAAATGGAGAATTGCCGCACTGACCATGGTATCCTTATCGAGGCACAGATAACCACTATCAATATCAGGATCCTGTAGAACCAACTCTACTGGACAAGCCATTGCTTGACTCACTTCTATCCAAACAAGTCCCACAATCTCAGCTAGGCTGGGGCCAGAGACTTTGGGGTGACCAAAGAAATCAGTTCAAGGACACCCTCAAGACCTATGTTACGAGAGGACCTTTTACTGTATCTACCAAGTCCTGTTCTTAACATCCTTTAATAGTTACTGCTCGACTGTGTCCGGCATAGTTGGAATTCTTTCACTAGCCCTCACCAAAATCGAGCAATCGGTGCTCTTAATTTAGGTTTCTACTGTCTACGGGGTAGCCTCAGGCAGGATGAGGTGAGAGACACCACCCACTTGACAGTAGAAACCTAATTACCATATCAGACACCAAAACAGACAGCACCGATTGCTCAATATTGGTGAGGCCTAGAGGAAAAATTGCAACTGCCATGTCCAATGGCATGATCCTTTAACCCATTCCAGCTCAGCAAAAGGTAATAGTACGGCACTGTCAAGCTGCAGCTTTATTACACTATTGCACATAGGGAGTGTATTGGCAATCCACTGCAATATACAGGGTGGGCCATAAGTATGGATACACCCGGGTGGGCCATAAGTATGGATACACCCGAGTGGGCCATAAGTATGGATACACCCAGATACCATTGTTTTTCTTGTGCAATTCTCCATGTGTTTGATGTGTCATATGTTTCCCCCCTCCCATGTACTAATATGCCACAAACGGTAAGGTGATATCAGCAACCACTTCCATTTTATCTGGGTGTATCCATACTTATGGCCCACCCTGTAGAAGTATTGCAGTACATTGAACTAGGGATCAAGGTTCAAGTTTCGTTGTTTTATTTATTTATTTTTTTTTAAAAGTTTAAAAAATAAATAAAATGTGTAAAAACCTCTTTAGGGGGCATTCACACTACCGTTGGTGACCGTCAGTAGTGTCTGTTGCTATTGTCCGTTACAAGATTTTAGCAACGGACACTAGCTGAACCGTCAGAAATCCGTTAAAATTTCCATTCATTTCAATGGGGTTCTATATTGTGTCCGTTAGTGTCCGTTTACACCCAATCCGTCAGAAGTCCGTTTTTTTTTCGCGGACAAAAAATCCTACATGCAGGACTTTTTTGTCCGTTTGAAATAACGGATTCTTGACGGACAGCAAGTGTCCGTTATTTTTTTTTTTAACATTGAAGTCTATGGGTAACGGACTTATAACGGACAGTAACTGATAGCCATCAGTTATTGTCCGTTATTTTATGTCCGTTTTTTTCCTGAGCATGCTCAGAAAGCAGAAAAAAAAAAAACGGACAGTGTTAAAAAACGGACACTAACTGAGGCTAATGTGTCCGTTTTTTTTTTAACTACTCCATTAATTGCATCAGTTAAAAAAACGGACACATTAACATCAGTTAGTGTCCGTTAATGTCTGTGATGATAGGTGTCCGTTTTTTTTTTGTTTTTCTTTTTTTAACGGACACTATTAGAACGGACATCAGCGGTAGTGTGAACACTGCCTTTGAATGTAAAAAAAATACATAGTGTAAATAAATATATCAGGTATCGGCAAATAAGCCCTCACATAGCTATATAGGCAGAAAAATAACTACTCTGCGTCCTTAAAGGGTTAATTTCAAGACTGACCACTTTTCCAATGAGGCAGACAAGCAATGGAAGGACAATCTATAAGGCTGGAATCTACTAGATGGAAAATTCTGTCTCAAGATCCCTGGCTGGAGGATTCAGCTACTGTATGTTCCAGCACACAAGCAACCTTATCATGCCCGCCGTCTTATATTTTTGCTTTTTGGTGGTTGCGTTCATTTTTCTATCTACCCTTTTCATCCACTTCCTATTAGAATTGGGCTATGTTATATTTCGGGCAATACTAGATGTAGGTTAGAAGTCGGGGTTGTACTTTTCAGGGTGGGTACAGGTTAGTACAAGGGCACTTTAGGTTGTGTTTGTGAATGGTTGTTTAGGAGACAAGTTATGTGTTAACTTGAGGTTATCCTTTAACCCGGGGGTTGGGATGGGTGCGGATTCCGTACAGGTAGGTGAAGATGAGTTATTGCACCAATAAAAAAAAAAACAACTTTAATAATAAAACATCAGTCATTTTACAGCAAAGTAACAGAAAACACACAAAAGTCTTTTAGCATCGTCCACAGGTAAAAGGCACATAAAATGTCAACGCTGCAGGATACGGAAATCCAAGTACAGGATGTCACAGGATAATAATAAAGAATAATGTACATGTGCACACGTGTAGAAGTGGGTTCTACTTACAGTGGCAGGTCAGGGTGGGTTCACACTTAGGGCGGCACTCCGTCCGCTGGGAATCCAACCTAAATGTCGGAAAACTGGATAGGGAAAGGTTTGCGACGCTTTGCTTAAAAACCCATTCATTTGAATGGTTTTTAAAGCAATGCGCGGGTGTGCGCTTACACCCTCTGCGCCACGAAGCTGTTTTTTTTCGTCGGAAACAAAGTCAGACATGCAGGACTTTGTGTCTGACGAAAAAAAACAGCTTTGCGGCGCAGAGGGTGTAAGCGCACACCCGCGCATTGCTTTAAAAACCCATTCAAGTGAATGGGTTTTTAAGCTAAGCGGCAAAAACCTTTCCCTATCCAGTTTTCCGACATTTAGGTCAGATTTGTGGCGGACGGAGTGCCGGCACAAGTGTGAACCCACCCTCAAAAGGAGTCAAAATGTTTGTAGATATTTATGGCCCCTATTGTCCCACACCACGCAGAAGTGACTAATACTGATAAATAGTGGAGGTCTCCATTCTTTTCTATTAGAGTGTCAAGCTAAATTTGCAGTGCTGCAATATAGGGTGTATATTTATTTGCCTATTGCAGCAATAAAATGCCTTTGAGGGAAGGCGCTCGCCAGCATCGCTTGGCACCAAATCTAAATACACTAAAACTAAGCAACTTGATGAAATTCTGATATAACTGGAAGGTAACGGGCAACACAACAACCTGCAACCGTCCCCAATGGTCAGCAAGTCTGTGTCCTCCGCTGTAGTGCTTGTTGCATGTTTTTCCACTCTGACTTGCAGCATGCATTACAGCGGGTCTGTGTGCCATCCTTGTGCAGTTCAGGGCCTAAGTGTACGGTTCTGAGTAGGATGGGGCCTATTCAGCTCATTAAGGCTAAGTCCTCACGTAGCGAGCCGCAGCAGAAAAATTCTGTGGAAAAGACCGCAGCAGAAACGTATTGCGTTTTTTTCTGCAGCATTTTTGCACAGAAAGTTTGCAGAATTTACCTCTGGAGGCTTTTTGCCCCTATTATACCTATTATAACGTCAACTTTTCCGTAGGTATAATTGACATGCTGCGATTTCCAAAAACGTGAGCGTGAGCTTTTCCGCTGCAGATTTTTTTCTGCAATGTGTGGACGGGATTATCCAGATTCAGAATCCCATCCACTTTGCAAGTACTGTAAAACGCAGCCTTTTTGCCTAAGGCTGAGGCCCCACATTGTCAAAAAAACTGTGGTATTTACTGCGTTTTTTTTAGCCAAACCCAAGAATGGCTACAAAAGGAATGGGGAATACAAAGGGAACATTTATACTTCTCCCTTCTGCTCAATCCACACCTGGCTTTGGGTAAAAAAAAACAAAAAACGCAGCAAAATCTGCAACAAAAGGAAGGGATTTATTAACTGCCGTAGATGGGTGTTAATGTGGTGAATATTTGGCGCATGGCCTTTTCTTGCACCAAAGACGTACCACGTCATTCACCATGCGCCTCAATCAACACTTTTTGTGACAGTGGACATAGAGCGAAAGGGGCCAGGGCAGGGAAAGCTCAGTCTGACAGATTTATCATCACTCATACCATACGAAGATTTCACTTCCGGCACATGGGAGTGCGTCTGATTTATTAAGAGGCCGGAGCCCCTTAACAATTCAGGCGCGCCTCGTGCCACTCAGGGACTTTATTAAGACTGGCATAGGAAATGCCAGTCTTACTAAACTCCCCCAGCGTGTTAACTCTGTTTTCCAATTATTTATAGCCCACCTGGCATTAACCTGTCGCGGTCACTAACTCCCGACCCATGGCTCAATGATATTTGCAGACAAGAGCATCAGACGCAGCGTCATACAGGGTGGTCTGGTCGTCAAGACAACCATACAACACCTGAAACCGTTCCCACAGGAGTGGATCCGGGTGTTGTACGGTTGTCAAGGAGATGCAGCTCGGACCAAAATCCAAAAACCGGCAACTGCAAATAGTTAAAAAAAAATATTCCTTATTAAATTGGTGAAGCCTTCACTTCCAGTACATTCTGACAAATCTGTCATCTGATATAATAAACCTAACTCCATCTAATGAGATCTGTCTAATGTCAGAACATGTCATCGTGTTACCGTCATATTCTGACAAAGTGATTTCCATAAAATCAGTGCGTGGAGAAGCTTTAAGAAAGATACTGTATCCATAGCAACTGCCACCTTAATGGTCTGTGACGGCAGAGACGAGAAACAGAGAACCTGCTAACTTCATGTTATTACGGATAATGTATCTGAGGTCTTGTACAGCACATACTGGATGGCAAGAGGAAGCGGTGTGGGGGGGGGGGGACGCCTGGGACTTCTAGTTCTACAGTCAAATATGGCACACTGCATTCAAGAGTTCCATCAAAAGGTATACATGAGGGAGATTTCAACATATACCTCCTAGGGAAGGCTCCGATGTATGCCACGTAACACGTTGTCCATTAATTGCAAATGCAAAAAAAGTGCATGTATCTTGCAGTAAAGCAAAGCATAGCCAGCTGTGCAAAAAAAAAAAAGTACATTGATATATACACCCGCAATGGAGGACTGCAGGGCCATGGAGAGCTTTGACGTACACCCAATGTGCACAGAGCCTAAAAAGCCCCACAACATGGCCAATGCATGTTATTGCAGCTCAGCCCCATTCACTTAAATGGAGTCACATGATGAATGAAGGTGACATCACTGGCCTGTGGAGCTTACTGGAGCACCGCTGCCGCTTCAATCAGTTAATCTGTGGGGTCCCAGTTGTCGGACCCCCCACCAATCGTATAATGATGAACTATCCTAAAGATAGGCCATCAGTAAGTAAATCCCAGAAAACCTCTTTAACTCCCATAAAAGTGAATGGGGCTTATGGAGACATGTCCTGTAGCTCGCAGTGCTACGCCGATTCTGGAGCTCTCATTCACTTCTATGGGCGTTAGCGAAACAGCATAGCACAGCCAGCTATTTCCTTCACTCCCGGCCTGTTGTTTGGGACATCGAGCACATATTCCCATGTCAGCCATGACTGCTGGAGACGGGAATACTCCTTTAACCACAGGCTCAACACTAGAGCTTACTATGTACATTACTCCCATAATATAATTAACAAACCAATTCTGCAGTCTTTGGAGCACTTGGCAAACCATCGTCCATGCTGCATGCTGTGCATAAAATGACAGTGGGCTCTACTAAGATTTCCCTAATCTTTACAGTCTGGCTAGGCGGCTATTATAACAATCAATGAATGTTTTGCAGCAAAGCCTACTTTCTGCATACAGAAACCTACGAGACATAACAGAAGCCCTATTCCATTTTATGTACAGCGTGCGGCCTGAACATAGGGGAGGGGGTCTGACTATATGATTGGTTCCTATGTCTTGAGCTATCCTTGTATTACATGGAGGACCATTGATCTGAGCAGCTGCCATGAAGTATTACATTTCCCCTACAGCAGCCATCAGGAAATCGTCTGGACCCCATGTTCCGGGAGCTGGATCCTGGAGTGATCAGTTGATCCCTGCGGAGGACCATAATACTGAGGCTGTAATAATCCAGCAGTATAATATGAAAATGTAAATTTGCAGTAACCTATAGCACCGGGATTATAGGGAAAAATACTGATCTGACGGTACTAGTGTAATGTTCTACGGGTTAAAGGCCAGAGTACCCCAAAACTACATAAAATAAGATTATTGTATACAAAGGGTTCATCAGTACAATTAGATAACGGAGTGTAAAATATAGAAACCTATAGGGGATCTCAAGTGTTCTGATCTTGGGATATATGGCTATGTCCATAGCATATGCCATAAATGCAGGTCCTATTTCTATCTGCAGCTGCAGATATGGGACTTAGCTGATGTTGCCAAGATGGGAACACCCCTTTCCCCATTTCCATTATGGTACCTGTTCCACTTGCCATTAAAGGGGTTTTTGGGGGAACCTATTATCCGATGACCTATCCTTAGGATGTTCTTTTGTCTGTTCACAGCTCTATCCCATTAAAGTGAATGGGCTGGGCTGCAATACCAAGCACAGCCACTATACAATGTATGGCACTGTGCTTGGTTTTCTGTGAAGAGACCACAGGGTAATACTGTGGCCTCTTCAGACAGCTGATAGCCGGAGGGCCTGAGTGTCGAATCCCCGGCTGATCTTCAAATGATGACCTATCCTAAGCACAGACCATCAACTATTAGGCCTGGGAAACCCCTTTAGTGATCATGAGTCCACGTGAGGGCTATCAATAGCTTATAGGTTTCCGGCACTTGGTAGGAGACCAGACGCTTATGACTTACCTCCCTTTGATTCTCTAAGCAACAGCAGAGAAATATCAGAAAATACTAACAAATGGAGGAGCCCTTTTAGAGGATTGTATAAATATTTCATAGCAAAGTCTCCTGTACCTGTAATAACTTGCCGTCACAGGTTGTAATAACCTGACGTACAGTCGGATTGGTAAAATGAATGGCTGCACCGACAAAATGCAGTAGTATTAACACTGAAGTGAGTACCGTATGGCTCGCCACCTGGTGGTGTTGCTGGGATCTGCAGAAGCGGCACAATTTACTGAAGCCTCGCTTAACACTGTAACCACATAAATAAATAATACTGCTAGATAGTCTCATCCTGTATAATGCTGCTGGGTGCATGTCGCAGCAGCACAGTAGCATCTGTAAGCGGCCTCAGGTTACTCAAGGCTTCCAAGAACACTACAAACTGCTACTTAAAGTATGTGCACCCACTTGCATTACCCGGAGTCTCCTCCAAACTCCAGCAAGCAGCAAATGTCCTAAAAGAGTCCTATAAAAGTATAAGAACAGATGTGCAGGTTGAGTCTTTCTTTTTCTATTGAGATTGTCAGAATACTTTTCTCCTGTGATTTCCAGAGATGAACATCAAAGCTCACAGGAGCCGCAAGGACTGCAAAATCCCATCAAAGTCTGAAATCCTCTTTACCTGCTTTCATTAAAAAATGGCTAAAAATGGCTGTGTGCGTGGTATAAAATGGAGGCTGCTTCCAGCTTCAAGCCTCCCAGGATGGGTGCTTAAAATAGATCCGTTTTCTGCGGGCCCAGCGGGAGAAGACGGCTTTCTCGGTGATGAAGCGATGGGCTCCCCGCGACGCTCTCTCGTGCATCATGTAAGTCGTACATTCATCCAGCCGCCCCTTTTCGTAATAGTGGTAAGGCACCGGAGGATGAGAGCGATCCCTGTGGATAGATGGGAATATATGATTTAAAGGGGTTGTGTCTCTAATGACACCTATCCCCTAACTACATGAGATTAAAGCTCCATGCACACAGTTTATATCCGCAATTGCAGATAAAAGATCGCT
Source organism: Leptodactylus fallax (assembly GCA_947044405.1). Lineage (NCBI taxonomy): Eukaryota > Metazoa > Chordata > Amphibia > Anura > Leptodactylidae > Leptodactylus > Leptodactylus fallax. The sequence goes on along the minus strand of CAMRHE010000121.1, from coordinate 1,642,859 downwards.
GGGGGTCTGACTGGTGGGACACCCAGCGATCAGGAGAACCTTGTTCCTAGTGGTTGGATCTCCAGAAATCTGACATTTACCCCTGATTCTGTGGATAGAGGAAGTGTATTTCCAGCACAACCCCTTTAAGTGTTCTAGCTCACAAGTACATAATGAAGTGTTCTAGCTTATAAATGTTAAAATGTATATGAGACTGAGCATGCAGGACCTTTCCCTGCCAATTTTCTATAAACAGCTCAATAGTGGGGGTGCTGGGAGTTGGACCTTCTCCGATCTGATATTTAAGACCTATCCTAGGGATAGGACATCAATATGTAACTTCTGGAAAGCCCCTGTAATACATCCCGGGAAGCCCATTTAAAACATCAAATTCCAGTGATCACCTAGTTAGTGACTAGACTGTCCTATGCGGCCTCCTTACCTGCAGTAGTTCTCGCTGACCATCCCGTACACAGAAACCTCCTCACACAGCTCCATGGCCAGTATCATAGTGAACCAGCCAGTGCTGAGAAACGTACCAGACCTAGCTCTGCGGGCACAAAACAAAGGGGGTTATAAGAAACAGGCAGGTGAAAGGAGAAACAAGACAAGGCAGAACATAGACATTATTTCACCTACAGATGGCTGTAGTTCTTCAACACATCCTACATTTTTAAGTGACTGTCTCTATTAGGTCATATGGATGCCATTGAGGGGTCCTTTGCTTGGGAAACCCCTTTAAGAGCCAGAGCAGAGAGTCACTGACAAATAACCCCTGCTTTTTTCTCCACTTATCTGGCACTTTTCCTTCTGCTCCTCCCTCCTTAAGGCTACGGCCCCACGTTGCGGAAACGCATTTTTTGTTGCAGATTTTGCTGCGGTTTTTTGAGCCAAAGCCAAGAATGGCTACAAAAGGAAGGGGAAATATATAGGAAGTTCTTATACTTCTACCTGCTACTCAATCCACTCCTGGTTTTGGCTCAAAAAACCACAGCAAAATCTGAGTTTTTAATTTATCCTGACATGCCCCTTTAAGCTGACACAGTCACACACATAGTAATTTCTATCATATACAAATCAGAAGGTGACCCGTACCTGTTCTTGCCAGTCTCGTTCTGGAAGACCTGGTCACAGTGGGCCATCATATTCTGTGTAAGTGCATAGATGTTAACTCCTGGAAACTTTCCCTTAGCTTGTAGCAGGGCGCGATATGTGATCCCCTGGTCAATGTCCATCTGTCTGGGGGGTCCCCAGATCACATACACAGTGTCCTGGGATTGCTGGAAGAAGTAGGTCTGGTTGCGCAGCAGCAGAGGTACACTTGTATGAGATATGACCCTCAGGGTGCTCCGGCTGCCGACGTCTGACTCGTAGCCAAGGGTTGGAGCTGTGTTCATACGTAGGACGCACTCAGCCTGGTCAATCTGTGGCCCCAGGCCAGACCCAAGCATCTGCCCAGAGCTGGACACCACGGCGCAGGTATTACAGGGATTCCTGACCAGAGGCTTCAGGAAAGAAGAAAGGAAATGTTAAGTAGGCAATGTCAGGATGTGGGATGGTGCAGCCCTACAGGCCCAAAGAGAAGAAGTAAAAGCGTCTATTAGTCAGTGGGGGATAGTTATATGATCTGCATTATGTGAGGATCAAAACCTGCACCAAATCTACAGCAATACCAGCATTTCAGACTATTCATGTAAGCTGTTGAGTCCAAGGAGCTGACAGAGGAGGAGTCTGCTGCAATATAAGAAACTAGAATCATTATGGGGTGGCATACAAGTGGAAGGAGGAAAGATAGATTTCGTCATGCTCAGGGACAGGCTGAGAGAGATGACGTGTAGTGACAGGACGCGGCTCACCTCTGGGTCAGTCCGCTCTGCTGAAGGTCAGTGTGAGATTTACCAATAGTATGACCAAAGATCAGGTAACGCTTAAGATCACACTGACAGTGAAATCACACTGACAGCAAGACCCGACGGCATGAAAGGTCAGGCTGCTGAACCTACTCACGCCATCTCTCTGCACCATGGTATCACTTCTTCTCCTTCCTGTTACAACCCACCTTCATTATTACTTCAGTACTACTACATAAGGTCTCATTGTAACCTTCAGCTGGCCATATACATGAGATATCTGCCGGCTGAACACTCACCTACCTACAATTGCTGTGTATGCAATTGTTAGTATTTTTTTGCTTCCAGAGAAAAAAAAATTAGATAGTCAAGAATCCAGAGTCAAGAGTCCTTAGAAAAAAAATTAATTTGAGGTTATATTGCACATTCCTAAGCGACGCTGCCTGACAACACATACGCCGGCTAGACACTGGTGATGACGCAGTGGACTGAGGAGGTTTGGGTAAAATCCTGTCCCAGACTAAGAGGATTAAATGGGAGAACAGGGATCATTTTGAGCCCACATAATTTGCACTCCTTAGCCATCATCAGATGTTCAGGTAGCATTACTCCCCCCGGTGGCCAATTATGGATTTGTAGAATTTTCTATAAATACAGTACATAGTAATAAACATGTTTATTAGCCATTGAACATGCTCATTGAAGCAGGGACTTAATAATTGGTGAGTGATGCTTAGTATATAGGTCATCAATTAAAGATTGGCTGGGGTCTGACACTTGGACCCCTGGCTGATCAGCTATTTCAAGAGACTGCGGCATTCGGTGAGTGCTGTAGTCTCTTTAGTACTTACCAAGTACAGCGCCGTACATTTGTGCAGCAGCTGTGATTGATATCGCAGCCCACCCCGTTCACTTGAATGGGACTGAGCTGCGATCAGGCCATGTGACTGATGAACGTGACATCACATGGTGTGAAAAGCATCAGAGGTGCACAGAGGTACAGTACGGGTCCATAGAAGGCTAAGGCTCTGTTCAAGTCTGGCTACACATCAGAGGACTATTCCCAAACACATACCCCCAATGGATGCCTCCAGCATATGTCACTATATAGGTATACATTGGCCATTGACTCCCATGGCCACGACTTAGGGGTCCATAACAAATGAATGCATATGAGCCCTTCATTTCTGTAATTGATACATTACTCCTTGTAACCTGCAGTGCTGCCCCCTCTCACCTCGCCATCTGGAAGTCGGCTGTATCCCCAGAGCTGCAGTACACGAGGTAGAAAAGATGGCGGACGCTCTGCTGGTTCCTTGATGTTTGCTTTAATCCAACACAACCAGAGGATGACACAAAGCAGCAGGCTTGCCACACACACCCGACCCTGCGAACAGAACAGACATTACATTAGGGTCTATAGTGAAATAAAAAACACAGAACAATTGTTGGAGTTTTGATGGCGTAGTTTGGGTCAGTGGCATTTCCTTTTTCGAAAAGCAGCGCGTTCTGAGTTCTGTCTGGGACTCAAGATATCAAAGCTTTAAAGGGAAAGTCCACACATACGGGGTAAAATCTGTCTTGGATTTGTGTCAGGTTTATTAATATTGTATAATTAATTAGAGCTCAGTCACTGTTTTTTTTTAATGAATTAGGGTATGTTCACACAGCGGAATTTGGTGCTAAATTTGAGCAAGATTCTACCTCAAAATCAGCTCCAAAGTCCACCTGAAACCAGCCTCCATGGACGTCAGACAGTGTCAGACGCAGAATTCTTCATCTAGCAGAAAACATAAGCGTCGTGCTCGACCTTCAGGTGGATTCACATCTGCGATGGGGTCTCCGTTTGGAGACTTCATCGCAGTGACCACCAAAAATCTCCAGACAAAAAAATGCTGCAAATCCATCTTTTCCGTCCGGTGGTTTCAGTTTAAAACAATGGACACCCGACAACCCCTATTATAGTCAATGAGGGTCTGTGAGCCACCATTGGGTCCAAGTGTCTGTTGTTATGATCCTCTGACACCCGATCACAGATGTGAACCTAGTGTAACTCCCATTGGAGCGAATGGCAGGTGCAGAATTTGCAAATTCTGGGGCAGATCCATGTAATTTGATAAAGCAGAAAAATTCAGCTTCAAAGTCGAGGGGAAATTCTGCTGTGTGAACATACCCTGACAGGATCTTTACTGCTTCTGACTGACCATGGCTGTCAGCCATTTATGAAAGAGTCAGAGTACGAGTTGGAGTTGAGCTGTGACAAAATAGAGAAATTGGTGGTTTGGTCTACCGACTCCACAGCCCTGCTTTATAATGTGAGTCTGCACTTGGATCATCACTTACTAAGATCTTCATGTTTCATCAGATGTGGAGACTCCAAGGGCCTGGAACAAAGAGCAAACAGACTGTGTAAAGTGGCGGACTAAGAGTACTTTCACACTACCGTTATTATAGTCCAATGGTCTCAACCATCACAGGATGAGAGCAACAGACTTTAATGGCAATAAAGTGACTGATGCAGACAGAGCCCCATCCATCTGCATTGACTGTAACAGAAAAAACACAAAGGAAGTTTTATTCCGTCAGGATTGTTTACTTTTCTAGCGGAAGAGAAAGCTGTGCCCACAGGACATTTTTTTAATAGAAAAGTAAATAATCATGACAATAAAAGCTTCTGTCACATTTTTTACATTAAAGTGAATGGGAACGGATCCAGACAGAGAGTACGGTATCTGCATCTGACTCTGTTTAAGTCCGTTGCTCTCATCCTATGACGGACGAAGATCCAGTATCGCATTGTGACACTGTATCTAGTTATTGTCAGTGTGGTTGCATTGCGGCATGCAACCCTGCTGGATTTTGGGTTGCAGGACACAAGTGACCTTAGGGTCTATGCGTGCGATTGCAACTCATCCACACTTTGAATAAACTACAACTTTAGAATAGTCAGGCAACAAGTTGCAGACAAGTTTTGTTTAGATATAAGACACTGTGTAGCTCTAGGAATTTTTCAAAACTTAAGCTAGGTCGGTCATTAATATCAGATTGGGGTGCCCGGAGTCAGACCCCCAACCGATCAGCTGATGGAAGGGGCCACAGTGCTTGATCAAACGTCGCAGCCATGTATACCAGGCACAAGACCGCCACAGCTGAATTCAACGCACATCGTCTTTCCCGGTATGCGCCCCAATGCAGGAGATTTTGATAACGTTAATTTCAGCGCTGATATCTCCTCACTGTCAGAACGACAGGCCTTACAGCCTAGTGTCATCACTGGGATGTGAGGAATGCCCCACTTGGCAATATTCTTCTATAGACTTGTACTGTTTGATTGATGAGGACGTGAAAAGTCCTCTTTAAGGCTAAAGCCCCACCTTGCGGTAACGCAGCATTTTTTGTTGCAGAATTTGCTGCGGTTTTTTGAGCCAAAGCCAGGAGTGGCTTTAAAGGAATGGGAAATATAAAGGAAGTATTTAGACGATTCCCTTCTGTTAAATCCACTCCTGACTTTGGGTCAAAAAACCTCAGAAAAATCTGCAACAAAAAACGCTGCGTTTCCGCAATGTGGGGCCTCAGGCTAAGGCCCCATGGCAATGCATCGCGGTTTTTTCCCGCAGCGCTTTTCACAGAAAGTCCGCAGAGTTTTCCTTCAATTATACCTATAGGAAAACCGCCGGCGTTTCCGTATATATATAAGACATGCTGCGATTTCCCAAAACCGCAGCGAAATCCGCAAGGTGTGGATGGGATTCGCTAGTGACCGTGTTTTCACAGCTAGCACACTGATCTATTTATTTGGTGCGGTTTTTGTTGTTGCGTTTTTAGAGCAGATATGTTGCAGGTTTAACAGAAAATCTGCAGTGTACACGTCCTGTGTGAACATACCCCCAGAGAGAGATGGGAATAGGGGGGAGGGACATTTCTAGGGGAACAAAGGACCATGTCCAGTTCTTATTTGCCCCATACACATTACATTATGCCATGCACAGCTGCCCAGTGATGGGGCATTAATGGGCTAGTGAGTGGGGCAAATACGCACGTGCATACGGCATCTTATAGATCCCCAGAGATGCGATACCTCCACATGGCTCCCAGCTATAGGACTGACTAGACCCTACGTAGTCGGCGGTGCCCGGCAGCCCTGGCATATGTGCGCACCCTCCATCACCATAGTAACACAATGTCCCCCGTCTCACCTCCCCGGTGCCCGCTGCATGGGTCACCCCGGTCTGGGTATGCCTGGCATGGGATGAGCAGATAACACAGTCCGAGGCCTGAAGGGGAGGCCTCCTCGCTCCGGATAAGGAAGCATCAATCCCGCCCCAGATAACACTGCGGGGGGCGACGTGACCAGAGGCGCCATCCTCCCGGCCTGCCCTCTGTGTGTGTGCCCGCCTGCAGGAAGATGGCTGCTGGTGTCACCCCGAGACCCTGGTAATAGTGGGAGCACATCGTATAGAAGCCATAGTGTGACATACATCTGTATATTGTAATGCATACATAGCAGTTCCCTAATATGTACTAGTATATAGAGGCCGAGCAGGGATTACCTCAGCTCTTAGCTCCATGGGCACAACCTTCAGTATGTGAAGACCCCAGGAACTGTCTCTTCTAGGGGTGTATTCACACATTGCAGAAACTGTGACTGAAAATTTGCCTTCCTCATAGTCTAGAAATGCATGGCACCTTTGGCCGTGGCGACCAAATATCACCATGTCGTCTTGCAACTCTTTCATCAATCTAAGTGAATGCGACCGCGAGGGTACTGTGACTGAGACTGCAAGGCTCAAAAAAGATCTAGCAGGGCTCCATGTTTTTGTGAGCCCGTCGCGGGTTGCAATGCGACTCCATTCACTTATATTCAGAGGCGTGACCTAAAGCTCCTGGGCCACAATTCTAAATATGTGTCAGAGCCCCACATACCATGTGCTATCTATAATACTTATGTTGTAGGGCCCCCTGAGGTTCCAGGGCCCGATAGTGACTGCTTCCTCTGCACCCCCTATAGCTACGTCCTTGCTTACATTATTAAATGAGCCGCAGGGTGATATAGCGATCTTTAGTCGCGCAGCCCTAGTCTAAATGAAGTTGTTTTGGTAGCAAGCACATGGTTTTCTTCAAAAGGGTTTTCTGGGACTAGAATACTGAGGGCGTATTCTTAGGATAGGTCATATATTGGGGGTTCCAATACACGGCACCCCCACAATCAGCTGTTTTGAGGGGCCGCAACATTCGGGTGAGTGCCCCTTCATTACTTACCAAGTACAGTGCCGTACATTGTATAGTGGCTGTGCTTGGTATTGCAGCTCAGCCCCATTCACTTAAACAGGACTAAGCTGCAAAGAAGTCATGTGACCCATAAATGTGACATCACATGGCCTATGAAACAAAAGGGATGCTCAAGGGAGTGCTGCAGAACTTACTACAGATGGTCTCTGTCAGACCCCCGCCTATCCTATGGATAGGTTATCAGTATTTTAGTCCCGGAAAACCCCTTTAAGCCTAATTCAGATGAATGGGACTGTCATAGAAATGTCTAAAATGTATCTGCCGTCCTATAAAGGAAGTGAAAAATCACTCTATCCTCCTGTTTCCAGGATGATATATGGCAAGAAGCAGCTGAAGAAGGAGCACTATAGGGGTACATGCACACAGGACGTGTCTGCTGCTGATTTTCTGTTGCAGTGGATTTGTCCAAATTCTACCATGGTAAAAACTGCTGAAATGGAGAGGTTTGTGCAGCAGAATTCATTGGGTAACTGCTGTGGGTATTCCAGTACAATGAAGACCCGCAGCACTTATTGACATAGTGCGGATAGAATTCCTGTACTCCATATCAATCTGTTCTGCAGGTTTTTGGGCAGAAGGTGGATGAGATTTGCTCAGCCCCCGGCCACTTTCCTGCTACTGTACAACACATCAGATTAGTCTCTGGAAAGTCCACTGCACTAATCCACTGAGACGACAGCCCATGTAGACTCCGCTTTACCAAACAAGTGCAAGAAGCTGAAAGACCTTCTTTCCTTGGGTATATTCACACACGGCAAATTTTTAGCAAAAATTTCCGCAGCCAAAAATGTGTTCCATTTACATAAATGGGAGCTGAGCTGAGTTAGTGCTGCATGGCCACTACACAGCCCTCTGCAGCTAGGTGGGGGTGGGCCACTGAGAAGACCCCCTGCATTGTGAATCTTGCGTCTTGCATGTTTGGTCACCTGTGGATTGTGATGCAGATTTAACCCATTCAATTCAGTCTATAGGGTCTATATGGGATCCTATGCAGTAGGGCTATGCTTTAAATATGGCACTTATGCCAGGAGGTTTCTTCAGCATATGCACTGAATGAAAAGTCCAAATGGAGCTCTCTCCTACCTTGTGCCATTTAGAATAATAGTATATTTTATATGGTAGAGGGACCTTTGGGGCCCCTCGGGGGCCAGGGCCCGGTAGTGACTACTACCGCTGCACCCCCTAATGGTAAACCCTCCTATGACATGATACATTTTTCCTACAGTGTTTACCATAGCTTTCCCCAGCAATAAGGGACAATGCCCTGCAATGTCAGTTATTAAAGGGGTATGTGACAGGTGCAGGTGTCACCATTTCCAGAATATGGGGCCTCCGACGTCCATCATATCTGGTGGCTGCAGAGGTGGTGAGCATGCTCGATAGTTTCTCTCCATCTCTGTTTCTGCCCTACATGAATGTGATGGCTGCCATGGGGTTCAAGGATTGGGGGACATCCCAGAGTTATGACCTGCACCTATCACATATTTATGACTTATATTGTGGCTCCGTCATCCGTTTGGTTATGGGGATACCTACCCAATTAAAACCAAGAGATGGGGCTGCTTACAAGGGATGGATACAGAGGGGCAGATTAACCAGGAAAACCTATAATAGGAGGGCAGAAGAAAGGACAGCATATGGAAGTAAACAGGAAATGAGCTTTTGGGGAGGGATGAATAGGGTTTTTTGGGGTGGGGTTCTTGGCTGTAGTTCTGAAGAGTAAAGCAACCTTGTAGAGATAGTGTTATCTTACTGGAACTGAAGACTTGCATTAATAACAAGTGACCACTAGATGGCCCCAGCACCTTGAAAATCATTTTTGGAAATGTACACAGATTTCAAGTGCATGTTCCTGTGTCCCCCACCCAGACATTGACATTGATAGTGATTGATGGCTTTCTGACATATTTGCTGTAACTTAGTAAGCAGATTGGGGATGTGATTGACGCCAAAACGTACAAGATGACTATTCAGACTTGGCACCGACCTAGACGGAAGGGATTTGTAAACTTATTGTGGGAGGCCTTTATATCAGTATCTATCATACTGTGTGTGCCAAATTATAAGGCAGCTCCAGTATATGAGAATCAGACAGTAACCAAGGCTGCAGAATTGAGGGGCTTTAAAGCACTCCCCTCCCCACAGACAAATGTCCCCATGTACAGTAGTATCACAGATGTATCCGGTGACTGAGACAGTGACCAAGATGCCCCTTCGTACAGTCGTACCACAGATGTGACCTGGTGGACCCCTGCCAGGAGCTGTAACTGCATGTACAGGTTGTGATGGTCTCTCTACGAGCCTCGCATCACTGGGGACCTGCACCATGCTTCTAATGACATCACATGTTGAGCAGTTATTTTTCAGTTGTAGGTGCATCTGCGGTACTACTCTATATGGGGGCATCTCAGTCAATGGAAACATCTGTGGTCCAATTTATGTGGGAACATCTCTGTCACCGGATACATCTGTGGTACTACTGTACGTGGGACATCTCTGTCACTGTCTCAGTCACCAGGATACATCTGTGGTACTGCTGTACATGGGACATCTCTGTCACTGTCTCAGTCACCAGGATACATCTGCGGTACTGCTGTACATGGGACATCTCTGTCACTGTCTCAGTCACCAGGATACATCTGCGGTACTGCTGTACATGGGACATCTCTGTCACTGTGTCAGTCACCAGGATACATCTGCGGTACTGCTGTACATGGGACATCTCTGTCACTGTGTCAGTCACCAGGATACATCTGCGGTACTGCTGTACGTGGGACATCTCTGTCACTGTGTCAGTCACCGGATACATCTGCGGTACTACTGTACATGGGACATCTCTGTCACTATCTCAGTCACCGGATACATCTGTGGTACTACTGTCGTGGGACATCTCTGTCACTGTGTCAGTCACCGGATACATCTGCGGTACTACTGTGCGTGGGACATCTCTGTCACTGTGTCAGTCACCGGATACATCTGCGGTACTGCTGTACATGGGACATCTCTGTCACTGTCTCAGTCACCAGGATACATCTGTGGTACTACTGTACATGGGACATCTCTGTCACTATGTCAGTCACCGGATACATCTGCGGTACTGCTGTACGTGGGACATCTCTGTCACTGTCTCAGTCACCAGGATACATCTGTGGTACTACTGTACATGGGACATCTCTGTCACTATCTCAGTCACCGGATACATCTGTGGTACTACTGTACGTGGGACATCTCTGTCACTGTGTCAGTCACCGGATACATCTGCGGTACTACTGTACGTGGGACATCTCTGTCACTGTGTCAGTCACCGGATACATCTGCGGTACTACTGTACGTGGGACATCTCTGTCACTGTGTCAGTCACCGGATACATCTGCGGTACTACTGTCGTGGGACATCTCTGTCACTGTGTCAGTCACCGGATACATCTGCGGTACTACTGTACGTGGGACATCTCTGTCACTGTGTCAGTCCCGGATACATCTGCGGTGTGTCGTGGGACTCCTGTCACTGTGTCAGTCACCGGATACATCTGCGGTACTCTGTCGTGGGCATCTCTGTCACTGTCTCAGTCACCAGGATACATCTGCGGTACTGCTGTACGTGGGACATCTCTGTCACTGTGTCAGTCACCGGATACATCTGCGGTACTGCTGTACGTGGGACATCTCTGTCACTGTGTCAGTCACCGGATACATCTGCGGTACTACTGTACGTGGGACATCTCTGTCACTGTGTCAGTCACCGGATACATCTGCGGTACTACTGTACGTGGGACATCTCTGTCACTGTGTCAGTCACCGGATACATCTGCGGTACTGCTGTACATGGGACATCTCTGTCACTGTCTCAGTCACCGGATACATCTGCGGTACTGCTGTACATGGGACATCTCTGTCACTATCTCAGTCACCGGATACATCTGCGGTACTGCTGTCGTGGGACATCTCTGTCACTGTGTCAGTCACCGGATACATCTGTGGTACTGCTGTACATGGGACATCTCTGTCACTGTCTCAGTCACCAGGATACATCTGCGGTACTGCTGTACTGGGACATCTCTGTCACCGTATCTCGCGGTCCTGTGGTACGTACTGTACGTGGGACATCTCTGTCACTGTGTCAGTCACCGGATACATCTGCGGTACTACTGTCGTGGGACATCTCTGTCACTGTGTCAGTCACCGGATACATCTGCGGTACTGCGTGTGCGTGGGACATCTCTGTCACTGTGTCAGTCACCGGATACATCTGCGGTACTGCTGTACATGGGACATCTCTGTCACTATTTCAGTCACCGGATACATCTGTGGTACTACTGTACGTGGGACATCTCTGTCACTGTGTCAGTCACCGGATACATCTGCGGTACTACTGTACGTGGGACATCCCTGTCACTGTGTCAGTCACCGGATACATCTGCGGTACTACTGTACGTGGGACATCTCTGTCACTGTCTCAGTCACCAGGATACATCTGTGGTACTACTGTACATGGGACATCTCTGTCACTATCTCAGTCACCAGGATACATCTGTGGTACTACTGTACATGGGACATCTCTGTCACTATCTCAGTCACCGGATACATCTGCGGTACTGCTGTACGCGGGACATCTCTGTCACTGTCTCAGTCACCAGGATACATCTGCGGTACTGCTGTACATGGGACATCTCTGTCACTGTGTCAGTCACCGGATACATCTGCGGTACTACTGTCGTGGGACATCTCTGTCACTGTGTCAGTCACCGGATACATCTGCGGTACTACTGTACATGGGACATCTCTGTCACTGTGTCAGTCACCGGATACATCTGCGGTACTACTGTACGTGGGACATCTCTGTCACTGTGTCAGTCACCGGATACATCTGCGGTACTGCTGTACATGGGACATCCCTGTCACTGTGTCAGGTCCCGGATACATCTGCGGTACTACTGTGCGTGGGACATCTCTGTCACTGTGTCAGTCACCGGATACATCTGCGGTACTGCTGTACGCGGGACATCTCTGTCACTGTGTCAGTCACCGGATACATCTGCGGTACTACTGTACGTGGGACATCTCTGTCACTGTCTCAGTCACCAGGATACATCTGCGGTACTGCTGTACGTGGGACATCTCTGTCACTATCTCAGTCACCGGATACATCTGTGGTACTACTGTACGTGGGACATCTCTGTCACTGTGTCAGTCACCGGATACATCTGCGGTACTACTGTCGTGGGACATCCCTGTCACTGTGTCAGTCACCGGATACATCTGCGGTACTACTGTACGTGGGACATCTCTGTCACTGTCTCAGTCACCAGGATACATCTGTGGTACTACTGTACGTGGGACATCTCTGTCACTGTGTCAGTCACCGGATCATCTGCGGTACTGCTGTACTGGGACATCTCTGTCACTGTCTCAGTCACCGGATACATCTGTGGTACTACTGTACGTGGGACATCTCTGTCACTGTGTCAGTCACCGGATACATCTGCGGTACTACTGTACGTGGGACATCCCTGTCACTGTGTCAGTCACCGGATACATCTGCGGTACTACTGTACGTGGGACATCTCTGTCACTGTCTCAGTCACCGGATACATCTGCGGTACTACTGTACGTGGGACATCCCTGTCACTGTGTCAGTCACCGGATACATCTGCGGTACTACTGTACATGGGACATCTCTGTCACTATCTCAGTCACCAGGATACATCTGTGGTACTACTGTACATGGGACATCTCTGTCACTATCTCAGTCACCGGATACATCTGCGGTACTGCTGTACGCGGGACATCTCTGTCACTGTCTCAGTCACCAGGATACATCTGCGGTACTGCTGTACGTGGGACATCTCTGTCACTGTGTCAGTCACCGGATACATCTGCGGTACTGCTGTACGTGGGACATCTCTGTCACTGTGTCAGTCACCGGATACATCTGCGGTACTGCTGTACGCGGGACATCTCTGTCACTGTGTCAGTCACCGGATACATCTGCGGTACTGCTGTACATGGGACATCTCTGTCACTATCTCAGTCACCGGATACATCTGCGGTACTACTGTACGTGGGACATCTCTGTCACTATCTCAGTCACCGGATACATCTGCGGTACTACTGTCGTGGGACATCTCTGTCACTGTGTCAGTCACCGGATACATCTGCGGTACTGCTGTACGCGGGACATCTCTGTTACTGTGTCAGTCACCGGATACATCTGCGGTACTGCTGTACGTGGGACATCTCTGTCACTGTCTCAGTCACCAGGATACATCTGTGGTACTACTGTACATGGGACATCTCTGTCACTGTGTCAGTCACCGGATACATCTGCGGTACTGCTGTCGTGGGACATCTCTGTCACTGTGTCAGTCACCGGATACATCTGTGGTACTACTGTACGTGGGACATCTCTGTCACTGTGTCAGTCACCGGATCATCTGTGGTACTCTGTACGTGGGGACTCCCTGTCACTGTCTCAGTTACCGGATACATCTGTGGTACTACTGTACATGGGACATCTCTGTCACTGTGTCAGTCCCGGATACATCTGTGGTACTACTGTACGTGGGACATCCCTGTCACTGTGTCAGTCACTGGATACATCTGCGGTACTACTGTACGTGGGACATCTCTGTCACTGTGTCAGTCACCGGATACATCTGCGGTACTACTGTACGTGGGACATCTCTGTCACTGTGTCAGTCACCGGATACATCTGCGGTACTGCTGTACGTGGGACATCTCTGTCACTGTGTCAGTCACCGGATACATCTGCGGTACTGCTGTACGTGGGACATCTCTGTCACTATCTCAGTCACCAGGATACATCTGTGGTACTATATGGCAGCTTCTATTGCACTCTCTGGGACTTTGTGGGGTATCCTAGGCAATATATGGTGGCATTTATGGCAATGTCTGCGGCTGGCTCTGGCACTATGTGGGAACATCTCTGGTACTAGAGGTAATCTTTAAGGTAAGAAATAAGATAATCCTTTAATAGTCCCATCATGGGGAAATTCAATGTGTTACAGCAGCATAGATAATACAAATACAAATACAAAAAAGCTGCAAGGAAGAGGCATTACAGTGATAGTAGGTACAAATAAAAAGGTAAAAGCAAGGGTGGGTTCACACTTCTGACCTAAATGTCGGAAAACTGGATAGGCGCTGGATAGGGAAAGGTTTGCGACGCTTTGCTTAAAACCCCATTCACTTGAATGGGGTTTTAAAGCAATGCGCGGGTGTGCGCTTACACCCTCTGCGCCGCGAAGCCGTTTTTTTTCACTGGAAACAAAGTCGGACATGCAGGACTTTGTTTCCATTGAAAAAAAACAGCTTCGCAGCGCAGAGGGTGTAAGCGCACACCCGCGCATTGCTTTAAAACCCCATTCAAATGAATGGATTTTTAAGCAATGCGTCTCAAACCTTCCCTTATCCAGTTTTCCGATATTTAGGTTGGATTCGCGGCGGACGGAGTGAAGCCACAAGTGTGAACCCACCCTAAAGAAGTAGTAGAAGGGATATCACAACTTAAGATCTTTCAGTTCTATGTATAGAATGATCTCCGCTTAGGTCGGTGTTGGTTGTACAGCCTACCCATTTTGTGGGGCATCTCTGACATTATATATGGGCATTTCTGATACTACATAGGCACTGTCTGGTCATTTCTGGCACAGTGAGTGGGGGATAGACACATGTCTGATTTTTTCACATTTTAAAGGACCATCAAAAATAGGTTCTATATTTTATATTTTTTTTTCTGTTTTCATGGTTCCCTCAATTCGGACAAATGTATGAGGATCTGTGAAAAACAGGACCCCTTGGATGGCCATTTTGTACCACGTTCGTCTGAACGGTCACTCAACAAGTAGGACATAGGGGCCTGGGTGGGCACAGCAGTATGGGTGCTGAGCATGGCTGTCATACTGGCCCATGTACTTGGTGAGTGACATTCTTCCATGAGACCCGACCCTCTGTACATATTGGTTCCAGAGTCCTCCCTAGCCCTCCACTACCATGTGTGACCTCACTACACGCCTGTGCCCAGTAAAGCATCCGTGGAAATTATACTCAATCTTTGGCAACTCTGACATAGCCGTGCGCTTGTTACTGTAAATGAACTTCCAATGTTTCCTACAGACATAGTTTTAAAAGGAGAGCCCAGAAAAGTTGTAGAACAAGGAAACCGTTCCAGACTTTAATGGCGCCGTTTATTATAAAGGCAAGGTACGAGCCTCGAGCTGTCCGAACCCCTGAAATCAGTTTTCCTATTCCAGGGACCCCCTAACCCTCATTTTACCCTAAAATAATTGCACCAAGAATTGTTTAACATATTCCATAATTGACATCAAGTGCCAGGCACCAGCTAAAGCTGACCATACACATTAGGGGTGTATTGCTTAAAGGGTCTTTCCTTAGGATAGGTCATCAATAACCGGTTGATGGGGGTCTGAGATCTGGGACACTCATAAGTTCTGCGGCCTCTTCCATGTGCTAATAGTGTCATGTTCATTGGTCACATGGTACAGCAGCTGCTCAGTCCCATATAAGTGAATGGGGCTGACCTGCAATACTAAGCACAGCCCTTGCACCATGCTTAGTCACCCACCTGAACTCTGCAGCCTTTGGACCCCCGCCAATCACAGACTGATGATCTAATCTAAGGATGGCTCATCAATATGTAAGTCTTAGAAAGTTCCTTTAAAGCCAACAGTTTTGACAGGATTTGCAGACTATCTGATGTGTATGGGGGACCTTCTGACTGCCAAAATCTGCAGGATCAGGCAGTTAAGCGCCAGGTGTCTGGCAGCGACTTTCTCCCTTTCCCAGTTTAGTAGAAATGTGCTGCTCAGCTGAGCCAAGTGTGCATGTATATGGGGTAATCAGCCAACAGGTAAACCTTGCGACTTGAAAGGTACGTTGCTTACTAAAAATGACCCTGTCAACTCCCCGTCCAGACACTCTCCATGAACGAACATCCTGTTGAGCCTGTGATAGACTTGTATTTATACACAGCAGCCAATCAGAGAAGGCAGAGCTGCAGGAGGAGGGACAGAGCAGCAGCCTGAGCCAATGATGAGGCAGGGTGTGTGTCTCAGACTACTTCAGACCTCCTGAGGGCTCTCTAGCTAAACTGTAGGCACAGGGAGACGTACTGTATATATGTATATACCAGGGCATACACTACAAAAGTCAGTCTCCATTGCAAAATCAAAATGGGCTTCATAAGAACTTACCATCACTCACTCACTCACTCACAGCTACCTAATACTTAGCAGTAATGTAACTATTTCATTCTTTACTTTTAGGTTTTATTGTTTAAGCACTAAGAAGGTGATGTCTCATGAATACCACAGTCCGGCTTCTCTCAGTCTACTGGGTATGGTCACCATAACACACGTCCAGGAAGGCTTTAGCCCGGTGAGCCATAAAATCCATCTATACGACTGGACCTGGAAGCTCCTTTGGTTCGGCACTCTCTGGATGTTTGGTAGGATTATAATATACCTTACACTATGCAGACGTTTCTAGGATAGCTTCATCTCATTTATCTGTAGCAAATATTGGGTGACAACCATTAGTGGTAGCCATAGCAGTACCCTTTGGAGTTGTCACTGGATTTTTACATATCCTGAATATGAAGGTACATGGAAAAGGGATGGAAATATGTACATTTTTTAATGCCTGTTCAAGCATTTTCACCTTAGAAGGTCCTTTTGTCTTTCTACAGTAGCTGGGACAGCCATGATTAGATGATCCCATGGTGCCTGGGGAAGGAGGGGGGAGCAGAGCAGCGTGGGTTAAAGGGATAGTACATTTACCAGAAATAAGATGTCTAAGACTGGCATCCCAGCTCAGCTATAAATGTCACATGAACACTTGGCATGATACTGCTGGGTTGTGGCTTGCAAGGTTTAGATTCAATGGTTTACAGAATATATGAAGCTTCTGAACTTGGATCTCTTTCTGTAACTACCATTAGCAAAACTTAGAAGCAGTAGCTGAGATAGTTATACAGGGAATGCTACTGTATATATCTAGATGGCATACACAGGGTGGGCACCCAGCTGGCACCAGCTGCTGTTAGCAGCATTTCTCTATCAGCCAGTCACATCACTAGGGACAGTGTGTTGCAGTCAATGAGGGGGAATATATTAAGACTGGCATTTCCTATGCCAGTCCTAATAAAGTCCCTGACTTGCGTAAAGCACTCCTGAATTATTTAAGGGGTTGTCTAGGATCTAAACATTTTTGATACTGATGACCGATCCACTAGGTAAATGGGAGTATAAATTTATGCAAAAATTTCAAACTCTGCAATTTGGACTTAATATTCATGCCAGCTTCATGTCACACTATGCATGAACCATGAACTGAACTCAATATTCATGCCAGCTTCAAATCACACTATGTGTGACCTGTGAGGGACACAAATCACCTCCTGATAGCAAACAGATAACAGCAAGAATTACTGATCCCTCCGTCACGCACCACAAGTTTCCAGACTGTTTTTTTGACCTGTTGTAAATAACTTCTCTACTTAGATTGCATTTTTTTTAAAGAATCCAAAATGCTTTGAAAACCATGTGTATAAAAATCTGTGAATTTTCAGTTCTTGTATCACACCATGTCTGATGAAGGGAGCGAGTACTCCTGAAAGCTTACTTATAAATATACTCAGTTAGCCTCTAAAAGGTATCGCCTGATTTCTTCACTCTTCCACCACTAGGTACACGGCAGGAAGCAGCCTTACTTCTATTCAGGTGAATTTAGCAGAGCTGCACTTCCAGGCGCCTGCACTACAGTGTAATCTCCATACATTATAGCGATGGTGCCTGGAACTGCCTCCAGCCATTTACTTAATATACGGCTTCTGGCAACTGCCTCAGCTTATCGGTTCAGGAATTTGGGAGTCAGACCCCGGCTGATCTGATGCTGATGACCCATCCTATCCTGGATAGGTCATCAATATAAAAAATGTTTAGATCTTGGACATACCCTTTCAGAGGCCTGGCCTCTTAATAAATCAGGCATACTCCCATGTGCCTGAATGGAAATCTACGCCAGTCCGGAACTGGCATAAATTTCATGTATAACTGACGCTAGCTTTCTGGTGTGAGTTATAATAAATCTGTCAGCCTCAGGCGTCCCTGCCCCAGCCTGCCTTACTCTCCACCCGCTTTCGCAAAATGTGGCGAGTAAGTTGCAGAATGAACAATGTGGCACATCATTGGTGCCAAAAAGGGCCGTGTGCTAAAGATGCACCGAAATTACTCCTATCTATGCTAGAAAACTGATGTAGATGGGTTGATAAATTCCCCTCTATGTATCTAATCCTATAGGACCATGTATCCCCCAGTGTATCTAATAAAAAATCTGTTGGGAATAATTTTCTTAATATCTCTTTTTAGCAGTCAGAGCTATGGTTTTTTTGATAAAGAGCTCCAAATCCACAAATAATATAAAATTCTGATAATTCAGATAAAATTCTGGGTTCTTCCAACCCCCACTACAGGGAGTTTAGGAGATTATTTCATAGTGTTTATAGATTGAAGGGGTTATTCGGGACTTGGGTATTGATGACCTTAGTATATTTTAGGATAGGTCATCACTATGAGATCAGTGGTGATTGGACTCCCGGAAACTCCACAGACCTGCGGACTGAAGCGGCAGCACCACATTCGTTCACGTGTTCATTCATCACGTGGTTTGTGTTCACTTGAATGGGACTGAGCTGCAATACCAAGTACAGCCTCTATACAGTGTATGGCGTTGTTCTTTTTGAGCAGTGAAGAGGCTTCAGAACTTGTCCAAATGTTGTGGTCTCTCTGGCACCCCCACTGATCAGCTGTTTGAAGAGGTTTCAAAATTTGGACGAGCCCTGCGGGTCTTACCTTACCAGGCACAGCGCTGTGCAAATAGAGGCTGTGCTTGGTATTGCAGATACCAATATATTGAGAAATGTGGCTCGATCTCTGGTCTATATTTTTATGTTGATGGATAATCCTTAAGATCATCAATATCAGATTGGTGGGGATGCAACTTCTAACACCCCTGACAGACAGCTGATAGAAGGGACCATGGTGCTTGGGGGAACACTGTGGCCTCTTTGCTGTAGACCATACATTGTACAGAAGCTGTGTTGGTTACTGCACAATGTTAGTGAGCTGCCAAAGATGCATGTGACTGATTAAGCTGACCCCACAATCATGGAGAATGGGCAGCAGTGTTTGCCCAAGGATTATGACCATCAGCTGATCAGTAGGTTTACTGAGAGTCACACCTCCACTGATCTGATATTGATGACCTATCCTAAGAATTGGTCCTCAGTATAAAAATCTTGGATTGCCCTTTTAATATTTAGAGATTAAGGCTGAAGCCCTTTTTTTGTTGCAGATGATTTTGCTGCGTTTTTTTTTTTTTTTTTTTTTTTTTGAGCCAAATCCAGTAGTAGCTACAAAGGGAATGGAAAATATATAGGAAGCCTCTTATACTTCTCCCTTTTGCTCAACCCACTCCTGGCTTTGGCTCAAAAAAAAGCAGCAAAATCTGCAACAAAAAAAGCTGAGTTTCCGCAATGTGGGGCTTCACCTTTAGATGGGTTTTGTAAAGGTGAAGGCTGAAGACAAAGCTTGGGAACCGTCAGCTAATAACTGTTTGTCTTGGCTCCATGATGCCCACCACTAACCAGGTCATACCTGTCTCCCAAAACCTCAGGCACCTGAAGACCACTGCCAGCTGCCTTTCCCCAGAAGTCCTGCTAAATGCAGTGCATGTGTCCGCACTCCTCTGGAGGGAGAGGACCACCCTCTATGTCTCGGAAAACAAGGTAAGACTGTCTTTGAACATTAAAGAGTTAATTACAGCAAAAAAAATGCAAACAGCCACAAAATTACAGATATTAGGAGTGACACCCGCAGGAAACTAATAATCAGGTTGCAGAAATAGAGCCATCAAAGGGAAGCTGTTAGATAGTACAGACAGAGCAGTGTGCGCAGCCTGAGCAGGAAAACACCATTGGTATGCCGGGAAAAAAAAGCAGCTAACTCCGAGATTCCAGGGTGCAAATATCAAAGACATTTCTAAATCTTTGGATTTATGACAAAACATCAGAGATCAGCCGTATATTAAATACCTGCAGATCTCGGGCACCTACAGATTTCCTGTTAAAAGTACCAAGTCCCATAACTCCATGAATGTGTGCGCAGGACATTAAAGACATGTTTCCTCACCCACACTACTTTGCTGACATTTCGTGGTGGACCTAAGACACCTCCTGCGGTTAGTCGTGCCCTCTCTGGTCTCCGACTATATACAGCCTGTAATTCATATGTGCGTCATTGCTGGTGGGTTCCCTTCTTTACTACTTAACCGAGTATGTTTAGAAAGATGTCAAGTAAGATTGGTTTAGACATATTTTATACTCCTACCTGCACTACAAGAAAGTGCCTGGTTATCAATAATGGGGTCTGTCCTCTGGGACCCCTGTGGATCATGAAAATGAAGGGTCTGCAATGCTGACTCAATACTTCTTCACAGTTTTTTTTCCCTGTACACTAATGCCCCATCCTTCCGCTGCACAGGGGATCTGCAGCATGGCTCCAGTCAAGTTAATGGGGCCACCTGCAGTTCCAAGCACAGCTAAGGGGGGCGAAAGCACTGCTGCATAGGAAAAGGGCCACAGCACTTCAGTCTTAGGATATGTAGGGGTCCTAGAGGTCAGGTGCTAGGTGCTCACTATTCATAGTATTGGCTTATCCTAGCAATACGCTGACACTTTATGAGATAGGTATATCTATGTAACATATTCACATACCCAGTGCCGGACTGGCCCACCAGAGTACCAGAGGATCCTCCAGTGTACCCAGTCTCTTACCCAGTAATGGCCTAACAGAGGATTCTTATGTTTGAAAGGTACTATGGTATATTGCTTAGAGGTTGCTGGAGGGTGGGCCCCAAAATTATTTTATCTGGTGGGTCCAAGGATCCTCTGTCCGACACTGTATATACCCTCAGCGGAGACAGAGTAGAGAGCCACTGAAGGACCCAGTGTTGCCATTCTTTACACAGATAGCCCATTGATTTCCCGTGGTAGCGCTGCAGCAAAATGGAACACTTGCTGCCACAATCCTCCAAAGATTACCGCTGATCTGGAATTTTCCCAGGCAGACGTCTCTTCTAGTTCAGGGGACAAGATCAGGATTTTCCAGAGTGGGGTGCATATTTTCAGCGGAATGGGGGACAGAGTCCCTGAACGGTCACCCAGCGGTGGTTTGACCACAGCCTTAGGACTGTCTGTTCCTTCTCCACTCCTGGTAACTGTGTACACTACATCACAGCAACATCACCAAAGAGAAGGAGTAGAGAATCCTAAGAGTGGTACTGAGTACCTAAGAATCCTAAGAGTACTGAGAAGCATACTCACCTCTTATACCATAGGCCCTGCTGGTAACCAGTGATTGGTAGTGATGGAAGTGCCGGCTCATTGGTTTCTAGCCGGGCCCCGTAGCCTATGATCCAAAGCTCTCCTGATGATCTTCATCAACATCATTCATGAGAGCAATGGCCAGCATCAGCAAGGTGTTCTATATTTCACACATGACCGTATTACTGAACTGTATTGTACAAATCTGTAATGTGATCCCAAACAGTACCGCTGTGGGTCTCTATATGGAATTTTACTTGAGTTTGCCATTGTGTCAGTCCCATGGAAGTGAATGGAGCAGTAGCTGAGTATGGGCACCACACTTAATTTACATTGGGCACTCTGGGATCCCTGTTCTTGGTCAGTCTTGGTCAGTCCATGTAATCCACAGAGGATAAGTATTATTACAGGCACAACCCCTTTAAGAGTTGCATACATCCACTGTCACTTCCATCCCTCTATCCAAATGACAATGAGGGGTTTTGAGAACCTCCGGCCAGACAAGAGTACTCTGTTGCCAATGAAAGGTTTAAATAAGGAAACATTTTGCAGCCATGTAAAAAGACCTGATTGGGCAACTTTCCCCCATTGTCCCCATTGCTATATGTATGGATGTGGTTGCATTCATCTATAAATACCCTATGTATGGAGTTACTACACAGTGGCATTATTGTGTCTACCGCCTGGTATCCCAGCACTGGCTGTGTATGATGGGAATTCACAGGAAGGTGTGAGTGACCTCAGACACAAGTGGAGAGAAGTGGAGCTCTGCAGCCTTACAGCATCCGGAAGGTGCTCCGACAAGTCCGGCTAATGACAGGTCTCCATGTACTAAATGCTATGTTGTACTAATGACCCTGGACTTTGAAGTCCATGAATGTAGCGCTGGATGTGTGTGCCCATGGACATGTCTGTCTGCACCAGTAAACACCATGGATGAGCCTTTGTTGCCGAGCAGACGGCAATTACTAAGGGCCCATGATGATATGTTGTGTCAAGTAAGTACGAATTGTTTGGAAATAACTCTTAGAGTCATAAAGGGGTTACGACTCCTTAGCCCTTTATCACCTTACCACTGGATAGGTGACAAATGTCTAGTTGCTGGAGGTCCCATCATTGGTACCTCCAACAGTCACTGGACTGACCTGAACCCCACATACATCCACACTGCATGGCCACATAGAGGAGGAGTTACAATGGCGCCATGATCCAACATGCGCCCTGCCACTCAATTCAATGTCTATGGGGACTTTTGTGCACTGAGGAGGAATAGGGGGACTGAGGAATGATCGGTGGGGGTCCCAGTGATCAGACCTATCAGATATATCATTTATCACCTATTCTGTGGATAGGTGATAAATGTCCATTGCGGCACAGACCACTTTAAGGTTTATAAGAAAATATTCAATCAGGTTGAATTGCCCAAATATATATATTTATTTACAAGTTGGGGTGAGCCAATGATAAATTGGGGATCTGGAACTTTTCTGCCGATTCACATAGAGTCTGTTTTATGACAATCTGCAGCTCTATAGACAGAAATTGGCTGACAGATTTATAGGGAACACTATCTACTATATCAGAGCATTGCTAGTTATGCAATTCCCTAAGGGCATGTTCACACAATTAAATTGTAATCACATTTTGGCATGTGTACCATGTCAAATTTGCCCTGAAATTTGCATCCCATTGATTATAAATTAAATCTGCATTGCCGGTATTGAAGTGGATCTTGTGTGGAGGGTTGCCACACACCTATATGCCTCATCAAGGGGCTAATCTGAGTGCAGATCCAAGTGATTCCTAAATCAATGTGTCTGCCCCATATGGAGACAGACTTTACAGTATAGTCACCACCCGCCTGCGCTGCTTGTTGCTAAACTTCAACTTACTTGCTGGATCTACACAGCACCGAGCCAATCCAGCGTTGTCACCGTCATTTTGCAGCGGCTGGAACACAGCATAATATAATGCTAACAGTAAATGCCATTATTTCTGGGGTTTTCGTTTTCTAGGAGTCTGCCTGAATGCGAATCATTCCAGTGGGAAAGTATCTAATGGAGTCTGTCTTCACGGCTGTCTCTATCAGCAAGATGGCTGTGCACCCTGGGCGGTATATACAGGGGTCTGCTGTAGGTTCTGATTTTCACAGGTACTTGTGGGGGCTGTAGACCTGGGCCGCATCCCTCAGTACAGGTCCTATTCCTGTCAATTATGCTCATTCACGTGTACTGTTCTGTGGAAAACATGGTTATCCATGTAATCCGTGTGCGGTCCGTTCTGTTCTTCGTGGAATGAGGCTTAAAGGGGTTGTGCATGGAGGAATAAAGCTTATAGGGCCACTGGGGGGTGTATTCCCTGCACTGAAAACCAGGGTGCCCAAACTTTAGTACTAATATATATCCAGGTCCCGCAGAGTCCTAATCATTACTTTTGCAGAATGCAGCTGAGAAGCCAGAAGTCTTTGTGTGATGTCATCAACTCTGCTCTACTCCAGCTGCAGGTCTGTAGAGTAGAGCGGAGTTAGTCATGTGACCAAGAGTTGGAGTATGAGCAGAGGAACGAGACTTCTGGTCCCCCTTACTGCTCTTTGCTAAGGTACTCATCAGGGCTCCGGGGGACCTGTGTATATATTATATATATGTATATTATAGTATTTTAACAAAACCTAGCAGATGGGATTGGATTGATGAGATGGGAGTACCCCTTTAATAAATGGGGAGGATCAGTTTTGATGTTTGCCCTGTCATTCCCTAGAAGCTGCCCTGAACTAAAGCATAACACAGTTCCAATATACGGAAAATCAAAGGCTTTCTTGGTTACCCCCTTGACAAAAAGATACTGCCCACTCAGGCTAATAGATAAGGGTCCTGAATGAGGGGCTCCCCCGTATTAAGAGGCTGTTTCAAAACCCCTTTAAGTATTTCACAGACCTTATTGAAATCTCTTGGCCATGTTTGTAATACAAGGATGAGAATCAGTTTTTGTTGTAGCTCCTGACATTAAGGCTAAGGCCACACAGCTAAAAAATGCTGCGGAAAAAAGCGCAGCAACATTCTATATCGCCACCATGTGGCTTCAGCCTAAAAGGGATTTCTGAGACTCTAGTATTGATAATGTACTCTTAAACTAGGCCGTCCATATCAGATAGGTGGGGGTCTGACTACTGACATCCACCCAGTCAGCTGATTGGAGGGGCTGCTGCAAACACTTCATTATCAGGCACAGTGCTGTACAACCAGTAGTGGCTGTGCCTGGTACTACACCTAGCTGTGTCCCATTAACTTGTATGGGAAGGAGATTCAGTAAGCCTTTAATATACCGAAATACACGGTAAAATGCAGCGTTGTGGATCCTTTGATCAGCTGATCTGTGGGGCTGGCGGGAGTTGGACCCCTGTGTATATGATACTGATGACCTATATAAATCTATCGTTACAGTATATTTATATATACATATTATATGTATGTGTATATGCATGTATGTGTTTATATACAATATATATGTGCGTGTATGTACAAATATGGGTATATAAATATATGTGTGTGTGTGTATGTGTATATACGTGTGTGTGTGTGTGTATATATATGTGTGTGTGTATATATATATATATATATATATATATATATATATATGATATGTGCATATATTTTTTATATGTATTTTTTCAGCTTTCAAAGGTCATCAGTAATGTTACTTAAAGCTGGATGAACTACAACTCTCATCATCTTCAGAGCCTTCGGACTGCCGGCAGGAAGCATAATCAGTTCTTGACTTCTGTGAAGGTGACTGCCACTCGGAGCTGTAATGATGACTTGTGAATGTCTTGTTTGTACACATGCATCCTGCTCGCTCCCCTCTGACTGTACCCCTGGAATTAGCCGGTGCCCCCCCTCCCTCCCTCCTCCTTCCCAGAGGAACCTGTTTGCTTCCCATTCCGTTGTTATGATACGTTTTTGTCTTTTGTATATCCCCAATCCCCTCCGCCTTGATGTTTGCTGCCTCTGTCCACAGACACTGGTACTCCTTGTATTCCTGTATGCCACAAGGACCCTCCCTTTTCGGAGGCAGGATTTTTGCTTATTAGTTAAATGTTTGCACTGAAACCAGATACCTGGTTTTTAAAAAAAGGCCCCTCTCATACTGACTGCATCTATTTAAAAGGACAAGGCTAGGTTTATAAGACCCCGCGTCTTCATGTGCCCCTATGACAGGCGCTTCAAAGAGTGTTTTTTTTTTTTTTTTTTCACTTTTTTTTTTTACTTTTTTTTTCCCCCTCGTGCCTTGCTGTGTCAAATGAGCATCCAGCAGGCATACCACTTAGGTACAGCGCACCAGTTTAAGACCAGTGCAAGCGTATAATTTGCCTGTTTCACAACCTTCCCTTGCAGTATCGCTTGAACCTGCCTCTCCAATGACCCAGGAGACACACGGTGCTTTCCGACTCTCTAACCAGGAGTCAATTTAAAAACTTCAAAAACAATAATAAAAAAAAAAAACACACAAGAAAACAAGGAAAAGAAGCAAGATCTTAGCTGCTGGGACAAATGAATACAAATGAATTTAGGGGCTGGAAGGAGAGATTGTACTTCTCACCAAGCCACCAAGTAAGTGTCATTATACTACCGGGAGGTAGCAGAGCTGAGTTTGTGACTTGACTATGGGAGGCTACATTGCTTGTGATCTCATACAGAGGACAAACTCGTCTCTGCTACCTCTTACTTTTGGATAAAACTGCTTATTTTGTGTTCCAAGTGCAAAAATGGGGGAAATGCGGATTCTTATGATATTTGACTGGGTAAAACCCGCCACATGGCCAGTAATGGGACATTACAGGGTTCATTTATTGTCTTATTGATGTTACTTTTCATGTACATAGCAATTTTTGGAATTTTTCTTTTTATGTTAGAAAGGAAAGGGCATGGGTTTGATGCCCTCCAGGTGCATGGCACGGGGTGCAGTACATTTTGTGGCACACAATTAATCCTATACATCACAATTACTTTGTGCTATGAAGTGGTGATGGGTAGCGACGAAGGACACAGGAGAATATAATTTGTCGCAAATTGTATTTTGGCCTGCCATATCTGTCTCCTATATTGTTGTGGATATTGCATTACTGTATATTTCGTATGGGCCCTTATAGCACCAGACACATGTATTGGTCCCTGTCCTCATTAAGACTGGAAATCTGCTTTCCCTATCTGACGCCTACTGGTTTTAAGGTCCTTCACCCCAGTCCGATCCCATGACCTGTCTTTTCTGGGAATCCCATGTATGACGTCCAGTACGCTGCGTGATCGCGTAGGTTTTTCCATGTCTTAGCCTAAGCCTGTAATCCTTACCACGTATTATTATGCAATCCGATACAGAATCCATCCCTTACATTACATGACTGTGGTAGAATATTGAAAATGTTTTTCCAGATGTGACATAAGGTGGTGTTCTAGGAGACCATGCATATTTAGATGTAGAATTGTGCACCAGACTGTGTGCTCGGCCACTGTGTACTGACCTGAGAGGGTGACATGTGTCAATAATCCAGTGCAAGGGGTTGATGGAAGCCGCGGTGTGAACAGCCGGCACCTTCAATGGAGTTTTACTAAATTATAGCAGATTTGTAATGAATTGGAAGGGGGGACTGGGGACGGATCTGATCATTGACTCATACAAGCTAATATTTGGGAAGAGGAGGTAAATGGTTAAATCATTGGAAGTGTAAACCTAAGGGAAGTGCAGAACAATGTGAGCCTGTATGAGCAGAGCAGAATTAACCTGTCCTACAGGAGACTGTGACTTGTATGCATAGTGCAAAACTGTGTGCAGAACAGTGCACAGCTCTGTGTATAGTGCAGAGCGGTGTAATATGTAGCTGTATAGTGCAGAGCGGTGGTCTGTATACATACCATATTAGCAATATATTGTCACTGATCTATGGATCGGATCCCATTCAAAAGGTGGTCAATTGGAAAATGAATTAGTACAGCAAAGCATGATGGTCCTGTATGTGTGTCTTGTAATGCAGCACGGTGCCTTTTAGTGTATGTGGACATTGATATTGCAGTGTAACATGTCTTTCTGTTTGTGTTGTGCAGTGTGGTGTATATATGTGTAGTGCACAGGAATATTATCTTGCTTCATGTGCAGTGCAGGTGGATTTTCTGCTGTGTGTGCAGGAGCACAGTGCAGAGGAATATCCAGCTGTGTGTGCATTGACAAAGGATTATCTGTGATGTGTCCTGTCTTAGATGCAGTGAAGAGGATTCTGCTATGTCCTGTGCAGTATGGAGGTATGTCCTTTTATATGGGTAGTGCAGTGCTCTGGAATGTTCTATGGTATGTGCAGTGTAATGTCCAGCTATATGGTGTGCAGAGAAGTGACCATCTGGATGGAGTATGCAGCATGGAATGAGCGGTGGTATTAATACAGAAGAATGACCATCCTGGGGGTGCACACTGCAGGGGTATGCACTATAATCATTCTGTGCTGCAGGGGAATGCCTAGACCTATGTGCAGTGCTGGGGGTGCACACTGCAGGGGTATGCACTATAATCATTCTGTGCTGCAGGGGAATGCCTAGACCTATGTGCAGTGCTGGGGGTGCACACTGCAGGGGTATGCACTATAATCATTCTGTGCTGCAGGGCAATGCCTAGACCTATGTGCAGTGCTGGGGGTGCACACTGCAGGGGTATGCACTATAATCATTCTGTGCTGCAGGGCAATGCCTAGACCTATGTGCAGTGCTGGGGGTGCACACTGCAGGGGTATGCACTATAATCATTCTGTGCTGCAGGGGAATGCCTAGACCTATGTGCAGTGCTGGGGGTGCACACTGCAGGGGTATGCACTATAATCATTCTGTGCTGCAGGGCAATGCCTAGACCTATGTGCAGTGCTGGGGGTGCACACTGCAGGGGTATGCACTATAATCATTCTGTGCTGCAGGGGAATGCCTAGACCTATGTGCAGTGCTGGGGGTGCACACTGCAGGGGTATGCACTATAATCATTCTGTGCTGCAGGGGAATGCCTAGACCTATGTGCAGTGCTGGGGGTGCACACTGCAGGGGTATGCACTATAATCATTCTGTGCTGCAGGGCAATGCCTAGAACTATGTGCAGTGCTGGGGGCAGTGCACACTGCAGGGGTATGCACTATAATCATTCTGTGCTGCAGGGGAATGCCTAGACCTATGTGCAGTGCAGGGGATGCTCACTGCAGGGTTATGCAGTAGGATCATTCTATGGTGCAGGCGAATTCCCAAACATGTGCAGTATATGGTGGGTATTTTAATTACAGCTGTATATGCATTGCCAGGGATCTTCTGGAAATGTGCAGTGCAGAGGATTTCCAGGTGTATATGCATTGCAGAGTAGCTCCCCTGCTGTATGTGCAGTGCACTGGAATGTTCTGTGGTATGTGTAGTGCAGAGGAATGCCCATGGTGTATGCAGAGCAGAAGAATGTACCACTGTAAGTGCAGTGCAGGGGAATTTGCAGGTGTATATGTACTGCTGAGTAAAAGTCTAAAGTATATACAGTGAGCTGGAATGTGGGTATGGTGCAGAAGACTGTACAGATGTACTGCAGTGCAGTGGATAGCAGTGTGCTGCTATAAACACAGTGCAGATGAATGCCTTGTTGTGTGTGCAGTCCAGAGCAGTATTTTATGGTGGCTTGTGGATCTGTGGTCAGAGCAAACCTAAAGCCTTGTTGCCCTCCAAAATACATGGCATTTGCCAAGGGGAAAACAAGTGGCCACATGACATGGTGGTACCTGTGGGTATTCTACACAAGTTCATCCAGTTCACACATTCCACATACAGAGGATGGCAGCAATCTGATCCACACAGAGGGTCAGCTACGGTCCTGAAATGTGTGCTGACTAGTGCTATCTAGATGTATGCACTAATAACCTGTCAGGGGGTTTGTAATAGGGGGCAGTGTTTGGCTGTTTTAATCTCTAGACACCTGCAGTAGGGATTGAAGCCTGGCTGGATACAGTGAGGATCAGCAGGTCACTGTCTGTATGTAGTAGGGAGCAGTGTCTGACTGGCACTGCCTGCTTCATTGTGTAGGGACTAGTATCAGGCTGTATACAGTCTATGGCTCTGGGGCATTGTCTAACTGCATACAGAAAGGAGCAGCCTATGTATCTGTCTGCAGTAGGGATCAGTGAAAAGCTGGTTGCAATAGGGAACAGTATCTGGCGACATACAGTAGGAAACAGTATGACAGTGCCAGGCTGCAGTAGGGAGCAGTACCTAGTTGTAGACATGGGGGCATACAGTAGGGATGAGTGCTAGGCTGCAGAGGGAGCGGTACCTAGTTGTAGACAGTAGGGAGCAGTATGCAGCTACATGTTGTTATGATTAATGCCAGGTTGCAGTAGGGGGCTGTATCTAGATGTACAGATAATTGTATGCACTAGGGATCAGTACCAGGCTGCAGTAGGGAGCAGAATGCATTTGTACACACAGATGCATGGAGTATGAATCAGTAGTAGGCTGTAGTAGAGATCAGTATCTAGTTATGTACATGGATGCATGGAGTAGGGATCAGTGCCAGGCTGCAGTACCGAGCTGTATCTAGTTGTACGCATGGATGTATGCAACAGGGATCATTGCCAGGCTGCAGTAGGGAGCAGTATCTAGTTGTACACATGGGTCCATGCAGTATGGATTAGTGCCAGGCTGCAGTACCGAGCTGTATCTAGTTGTATACATGGATGTATGCAGTAGGGATCAGTTCCAGGCTGCAGTAGGGGTCCGTATCTACTTGTACACATGGGTCCATTCAGTAGGGATCAGTGTCAGACTGGAGTAGGGAGCAGTATCTAGTTGTATACACAGATGCATGCAGTAGGGATCAGTATCATGCTGCTGTAGGGAGTAGTTTCTAGTTGTATACATGTGTAGATGCAGTAGGGATCAGTGCCTGGTTACAGAGCATATAGTATACATGTTACAGGGTATGAATCCTTCTGTCAGTTCCTATAGAAGCTATGGATAGGGCTGTATTTGTTGCTACAGCTGCTATACCGAGAGGCGAGGCTATATATAATGTCCCCGCTGCTGCTTCAGCCGGATTTCTTCAGAAGAGTCAGTGATGAGAGTCATGACGTGTATATTATGGTTGGACATGGCCCCCCTTCCCCTCCCCCTCGCTTTACCACACTGCTGTCAAAAATCTCAACTGATTCTAATTAGTAAACATCTGTAAGCAAATCTCCCATTACAGCCATGGCAGTGGTGAGGAGGGGGCCCTGGCAGGTATTGGAGCCACATTCACTAGTTTTCTGGCTATCCCAGTGGAAAATCTGGAGCATGCAGTAATACAGCCATTAGGATTTATAGGCTGGTTTGGACTGCTGTTTGCTCAGTCCACAAACTAAACAAGGGGGGCAGCATGGGAAATGATCATGATACACAGTATGGCTACAGTATGGACTATGCTCCCTATAGAAATTCACTCTTGTAGTAAATAGCTCCATAGTTAAAGGGATGACACTGGAAAAGTTCATGTAAAAAAGTTTGGAGCAGCGTGCAGTATGCAGAGCGGCCACTAGAGGGCAGTGGTGGAGCTGAGCGCAGGCTCCGGGCTGTATTATATCCCGTGCATTGCTCTGAACCTTCCTTTCCCTGTGCCTCGGGTCCAGCAGGGAGGAATCTCCGTGTGCAGGCAGGGCAGGGACCCCCCTAAACTAAGAAGAGGGGGTGCACAGGGATCTGCCAGGGCTCAGGCTGCCATGGGTCCCAGCTCACCCCAGACCTGCCCACTGCCCCCCCTCCCCAGGTACATGCAGAGTCCCCGGGGGGTGAGTGGCACTTGGTAGCAGGGTGCCCGGAGCGGGACGTGATGGACGTAAAGCCCCCCGACCGAAAGAATGAAGTAACCGTGATGGAGCCGGTATCTGCCCCGGGCTCCAGAATCAGAGCAACCGCGTCCAGGGGGTGAGTACGGCCGGCTGGAGGGAGGGAGAGAGGGCGGCATGGTGTGTACAGGGGGCTAGACTAAGTGTAACCGGGGATCCCTGCAGTGTGTGGGACCCCCTAGTGTTACATGTCAGTCTATGCAGTGTCTACTGAGTGCTACTGGCTCTAGGGACCATTTATTATGTAGGTGTGTGAACAGGGACCTATAATGAATGCTACTGTCTATAGGGACCCTGTATAGTGTAGTGACCTATACTGAAAGGTAATGTCTATAGGGACACTGTATGGTGTAGGTGTGTGAACAGGGACCTATAATGAATGCTACTGTCTATAGGGACCCTGTATAGTGTAGTGACCTATACTGAAAGGTAATGTCTATAGGGACACTGTATGGTGTAGGTGTGTGAACAGGGACCTATAATGAATTCTACTGTCTATAGGGACCCTGTATAGTGTAGTGACCTATACTGAAATGTAATGTCTATAGGGACACTGTATGGTGTAGGTGTGTGAACAGGGACCTATAATGAATGCTACTGTCTATAGGGACCCTGTATAGTGTAGTGACCTATACTGAAATGTAATGTCTATAGGGACACTGTATGGTGTAGGTGTGTGAACAGGGACCTATAATGAATTCTACTGTCTATAGGGACCCTGTATAGTGTAGTGACCTATACTGAAATGTAATGTCTATAGGGACACTGTATGGTGTAGGTGTGTGAACAGGGACCTATAATGAATTCTACTGTCTATAGGGACCCTGTATAGTGTAGTGACCTATACTGAAAGGTAATGTCTATAGGGACACTGTATGGTGTAGGTGTGTGAACAGGGACCTATAATGAATGCTACTGTCTATAGGGACCCTGTATAGTGTAGTGACCTATACTGAAATGTAATGTCTATAGGGACACTGTATGGTGTAGGTGTGTGAACAGGGACCTGTAATGAATGCTACTGTTTATAGGGACACTGGTGTAGTGACCTATACTGAAAGGTAATGTCTGTAGGGACACTGTATGGTGTAAGTGTGTGAACAGGGTCATATAATGAATGCTACTGTCTATAGGGACCTTGTATGGTGTAGGTGTGTGAACAGGGACCTATAATGAATGCTACTGTCTATAGGGACCTTGTATGGTGTAGGTGTGTGAACAGGGACCTATAATGAATGATACTGTCTATAGGGACACTGTATGGTGTAGTGACCTATACTGAAAGGTAATGTCTATAGGGACACTGTATGGTGTAAGTGTGTGAACAGGGTCATATAATGAATGCTACTGTCTATAGGGACCATGTGTGGTGTAGGGACCTATACTGAATGGTAATGTCTATAGGGATTATGCATGATGTAGCTGTGTGAACAGGGACCTATAATAAATGATACTGTCTATAGGGACCATGTGTGGTGTAGGGACCTATACTGAATGCTGCTGTCTAGGATCTGATTGGGTCCATGTATAGTGTAAACAGTATCTGTAGGGTCCTATACTAAATTCACATTGTGTAGGGTCTGAGTAGGACTATGTATGTGTGGGTGTGTGTGCACTGTCTGTAGGGTCAGTATAGTGTATGTATTGTCTATAGTGTCCACTATTGGGTGCCGTAGTTTGTAGTGAAGCTGTATGGCATAGGTGTGTGTATAGGGTCCTTTACTGAATGCTACAGGCTGTAGGAACTGACTGGGGGACCTTGTATAGTGTATGCAGTGTGAATGTATGTAATGTCTATAGAGTCAGCTGCTGAATGATACTGTCTATAGAGTCTGATTGGTACCAGGTATAGTATAGGTGTGTGCACAAGGTCCTGTACTGAATACTACAGTCTGTAGGATCAGATTGAGGACATGTGTGTAGTGTATGAAGTGTGTGTTGGGTACTATACCAAATACCAAATGCACATAGATTATAGAGACTGATTGGGACCATGTATAGTCTAGGTGTATGCTTATGGTCCCTTACTGAGTCCCTGCACATTGGATATAATATGCGTAGTATACTTACTGAATACAAACATTAGACGTCTTCCTTATAAAGTGTATGTAATGTCCCCTACCTCTTGCACATCTTGGACCCCTTGTGTATGATATGCAAAAAGCATAGAACTGGCACTAGTTGTCTGCATAGGATCCCTTACAAAATGTACACAGGGAAGGTAATATATATATGATTCCCACTACATAGATCCCCTCACTGTATAGTATTTCTTGCAGACTGCACTCATAGGGCCACTAGCGTAGTATATGCGCTATGTACAGTGAGGACTGATGTGGTCCTGATGGCGTCTATGGATTCATACGGTCCCATACATTCCCATGCATTATGATTTCTGTAACGTGAATTAGACTGAATACTATAATCGGGATATTATTGTGTATATGCATGAGCTCATATCCATTGGGAGTATCTGAGGAAAGCCTGGAGGGACAGATGTGCTCATGATGGAAGGGATGTCCTGGGAGCGCAGTGTCCTGGACGGCTTGTACGGAGGATTACCCCGCTGAATGAGTGATCTGTGCCGCAGCACTATGGGTATACTGTGTATGTACCGACCTATCCTGCCAGAGATCATAACAAGGCACATACTGTAAAATGCATGAGCTATATCGAGTGTATATCCCAGACTTGGATCTGCACAGGAAATGTGTGAGCGCAGCTGGTCAGAGCCCCGTGGACGCTCCATAAAAAAAAACCTTCCCCAGCATAAACATCTAAAATCTCCGTCAGATACAGCTTTGAACTCCATAATCGCATCTGTAGGGAGCGGGATTAACTTTTTACCCAACCAAGCGCGAGTTAAAGTGATCTCCTCAGCCGGCTTTCCCAAGGGGATATCATTGATATTGCCGAGTTCTTATAATTACCCCACAATTACTTCCCTGTGGATGAGATTAACATTGCGACGGATCCAGCCTGTGTGAACAGTGCCCAGTCCCAGACGAGACGTTGGGTCCAATATCCGCTTAGTCCTCTAATCCCGTGAATATATCCATGTGAAAAAAAATTGTTGATCCTTATTACAGTCCATTAAAGGATCGGAATAAACTTTCTCCCCCCACATAGCGGTTTCCTGTTTAATGCTGCGTATAGAAGAGCGTTATTGTATATGTTAGAGAAGGTGACCTCAAATCAAGCGTCTTGGAAGGAGACAGCTGCTCCTTGAGCTTCTATGGAGAGTCCTTTGTATTAAGATGGTGGTAATATTTGTATATAAACGTTCCATATAAACAGTATAACTAAACAGAACCATAGTAAATTCTGTAGGATGTTTACAGCGAGGCTACAGATGTATACACGAGACGTCGGAGCGGGCCTCTTACTCAGTCTAGGTTTATTTGCTATATTTGGCGAAATTCTGAACGGTCGGGTATAAAGAGAAGCCATAGCTTTCAGCAGGGGATGAAGCCGGCCATAAATTTATGCAAGTGAAGACAGAGTGAATGACATGTGTATCCCTTAAAGGAGGAACAGCTAAACCTTAAATTGCACCATAGGCTGTGCTCCAGGGGGCCCGTCTTAGCCCAACAGACATGACTGCAGCAAGAAAGGATCAGTCATTCAACACTTTCCCCAGATGACACTTTAATCCTTGTGTTATATGTCAGGATCTGGAAGTGACGGGAACAGTACGTCTCGGGAATAGCAGACTGTCTGGGAGAGGGCGTCCTATGAAGCGATGCTCTACACTCATAACAGGGGCACGTGGTGGGGTGGCATCCAGCGCAGGTATAGATATAGCAGAGCTGTCATAATCAGGTAGGTATGCACGATCTGATGAGACACTACAACTCCCAGCATTCCCTACCAACCTGCAGCATTTAGGCAATTCAGGGAGTTGTAGTTTACAAGCGGTTGTAGTCTTTGCTAAAACTGCTCAGATTTCACAAATGACAAACTCAGCTCTGCTTACCCTGCCAGCCTGCCTGGTAACTAGTAGCTGCCAGACACTGCACAGCGGGTAATTAGCAGATACCCTGCAGTGATATAGCCACTCTGCATAGCACACCTAGACCCGAGGGGATCCCACGTCCTGAAGTGTGCCAGACACACCCTTGCCGCTACCTGCCCTAACCCCTTTGCACCTGCAGGGCAAGGATTAACCCTTCAGTGTGGTATTTTGCCAGTCCAGCCTAGGGATTTCTGCATGTCATTCATATAGACCAGTGTGTCTTAGGTCACAACTGCCCTGCAGCAGTTCAGGGATGTACAGCAGAACCTATATCTCAGTAACAGCATGTTTGTCCTGTCCTTAATGGAATGCTGGAACCTGTAGTTCTACGTTATCATCTGCAGCATAAGATAGTGAGTTTTTAAGTTTTGCAATGGCTAGTGACAGACAGGTCTATGGCTCAATTTAAAGGTGAAGGTACACATTAGATGGAATTCTTCATAAACCAAATAAATCGTCAAGTGAAATTTTGGAAGACTAGAAAAATGTTCAAAGCTGGCTATAGGCAGGGATCAGACCTCTAATATCTATGGGGTCCGGCGGGTTGAATTTTCACCTGGTTGCTGCTTATTTTCCTAGGGGTAAAAGGTACAAAATTTCTGGCAGCTGTTTATCCCCCCGCTGCATTGTAAGAATATGTATGTTCAACCATGGGGAATTTATTAGGTCATCGTCTTGAGAAATTATACTCCAGAGCTGCACTCACTATTCTGCTGGTACAGTCACTGTGTACATACATTACATTACTTATCCTGTACTGATCCTGAGTTACATCCTGTATTATACTCCAGAGCTGCACTCACTATTCTGCTGGTCCAGTCACTGTGTACATACATTACATTACTTATCCTGTACTGATCCTGAGTTACATCCTGTATTATACTCCAGAGCTGCGCTCACTATTCTGCTGGTGCAGTCACTGTGTACATACATTACATTACTTATCCTGTACTGATCCTGAGTTACATCCTGTATTATACTCCAGAGCTGTGCTCACTATTCTGCTGGTACAGTCACTGTGTACATACATTACATTACTCATCCTGTACTGATCCTGAGTTACATCCTGTATTATACTCCAGAGCTGCGCTCACTATTCTGCTGGTACAGTCACTGTGTACATACATTACATTACTTATCCTGTACTGATCCTGAGTTACATCCTGTATTATACTCCAGAGCTGCACTCACTATTCTGCTGGTACAGTCACTGTGTACATACATTACATTACTTATCCTGTACTGATCCTGAGTTACATCCTGAGCAAGATGAAGTATATCATATAGTTAGTTTACCTGGCACAGCACCATACATTTAGTAGTGGCTGTGTCTGGTATTACAGCTATGACCCATTGACTTGCATGAGAACTGTAATACCAGACTCAGCCACTACCAAATATATGGCACCTAATGAAAAGTGAAGGGCACTTGGCACTGAGTAGTGTCCTTTTATTCAGCTGATCGCTGGAGGTGCCAGGAGTTGGACCAAAGTGACCCGATATCAATGACTTGTCCTAAGGCCATTAATATCTCCCTTTCCCCTAGTAGTAGAGACAAGTAAATGCTCCAAGTATCTGATAGGATGAGGGGCATCGCCAGGCCTCATAGTATTTACCTGCAATATACCCGTATCTATATAGATATAGTAAAATGGTGTTCACATGTGCCGTGCCATAGACGGAAGGTGTGCCCCTATGACCAGCATAGATTCCCCTTTCATGATATCAATCTAGCTCCTGTACCATGTTTACCCATCAGCCTTTTCTATGTCATTCCATGTTTTGACTTGGTTCTAATTATACTTTATTTTCTCATTTTCCGACCCAAGGACTCCCTCGGAATGTGTTTCTGGCTCATGCCGTAACTTGTATAACGTATTCAGTACAGTATGGAATAGCCGCATTACCCTATAGAGCGATCCGTGCCTTGTCGTAGGCCATCTGCCTTCCCACATCATCTCCTAAGAGGACACAAGGGGGTTATTTATGAAGGCCGGGCACGGTGCCAATCTGTATGTCGTCTTTTCCATTGTTTGCATGTTTATGTGCATTCCTGCTAATTGCATGGCATTAGCCCGTGCCCAATATTACTGGTGGCCAGCGCCTCTATACATCACGATTTATCATCAATAAACCAGTCATTGTGCTCTAACTTCTGTGAATCAGGTCAGGAAGTAACAACCCTAGTCGCCCATTTTGGAGGCTAGGTGCATGGGTTTCTCAGTCACTGAGTCACAGGCTGCTACAGTATACACAGAGATTTTCCTTTACTCTCCTCTCACCACGTCTTTCAGATATATATATATATATATATATATATATATATATATAACAGCCATAGTCATGACTACTCAAAGTATAGCGGGAGAACCCTGGGTGGGTCCATACAGAACGAATTGATATTTGTTGTACCTGTGGATTTGTGCATTGAGATACAGTAACAGGCTAGTGGATGAGATTGTACAATATTCCTGTGCAGAATTTTTGGATTTTTTTTTAAGCATGGATTGCTCCCTTTTCAATGTAACTGGGTTGCAATCCACAAGTTACACGTGCAGGTTCGTGTCCAAATCTGCCAAGTATGGACCAAGCTAACTCTAACCATTGGTCCACATGACAGCCCCCAAGTGCTATAAATTTAAAGCACTATTCCAGGAATATAAATCAATGGCCTCTCAAGAATAACTCATCAGTTTGATCCTGGGGATTGTTTCCCTGAGAC
Organism: Leptodactylus fallax; assembly: GCA_947044405.1. Lineage (NCBI taxonomy): Eukaryota > Metazoa > Chordata > Amphibia > Anura > Leptodactylidae > Leptodactylus > Leptodactylus fallax. The sequence continues at coordinate 1,604,706 of CAMRHE010000121.1, read as the reverse complement.
CTCCTTTGATCGAACTTTAAAAGGAATGTATCACCATTTTATTTTAATTAAATTTAGCATTTTTCTCTAATCTGTTTTTGTTTTCTGATTTGTAATTTTTTTAAATTCTATTTTCTGTACATGGTTATGGGGTCGGCCATCTTGCTTGAGATTTTCCTTTGCTCTTGTAACAGTATTTAGTGATCTGCTTTACAGCACAGTCATGGCCTTAGGCAACAATAGTCTGGAGCTGAGGTCTACGGGAGACGTTTCTAGACATGCTCTGTGAAGGTTGTAGGAGTAGATAAGCAGTGACATCATCTGTTGTAAGTAGTGGATGTAATGAGGTCAGTGGTGTTATCTATAGAGTTATCTTTTGCAATCCCGTCTGTGATGTAAATGAGGCAACTGCTGTTAAATAAAAAAATTAAAAAAAAATCCTATGGAGATGGGAAGTGTCAGCCTATTATTATGCTTGGTGGCCAGAGTGAAAATTGTAACAAATTGTAGCATCTAGTATTTTTTTTTTTTTTTTTTTTTTTTGTTATTTAAATCTGAATGGTGACATGGATTTTTTTTTTTTTTTTTTACAAGTATCATTAAAAATTCTTAAATGTCTTCAACATGAAAATGAGTCATTTTCTGGCAACATATTCCCTTAAAGGGTCAAAGAAATTACTTGTGGACCATGGCCCCCCTTATATGTTGTCCTAGCCCAGGAGCTTTTCCTACTTATCCAGTTCATCCTCATTTACTTGATTCCGCTGATCGATGGGGGTCTTGGGGTTTGACCCCTCTGATCATACGTTGCTGGCCTAATAAAAGAGTTCCCATTAACTTCTTCCATTGAAGCCCCCCCTCCAAAAACGCATGTAATGACAATGTGAAGATGAAAGAGTCTTCAAAGCTGGTACACAACATCCCCGGAATCATTATTAGACCGTCTCAGTGGGTATGCTGGATTCCTAAGTTTTTGGCTAAAGGAACCAAAAAGAGAAACAATAGTATAACAAACAGATGTGTCTCACCATTGCCTTCATGTAAAGCTACTTTTAAGCTCTAAAGTTCTGCTAAAGAAAGGATTTAGCACAATCGTGTATTGGACTCTGTTCACATCAACATTGGAGGTCGCAGTTTCTGTTGAAAATGACAGACAAAATAGCACAGCGTGCTGCATTATTTTATTGCTAAATGTTGAATACAGTACAATACAGATAGCATTACATATAACTGGTGCCAGATGGACCCCAATGACTAAAGGGCCCATCAGGTTTCGATCATGTTGGCATGATGTGTTATTTTGTCCGGATCCTCAAAGAGCCTCCAACACAGAAATGAATTTATACTGAGTTGCAGCCTGAATTACTGTATATTCCAGAGCAGAATTCATTTATTTTCTAGTTGTTATGGGAAACCGTCAACATGCTTGTTGTCAAGATACATCTCAAGAGCTTACTTTTTCCAGATCACTGTACCATACAGTGAATACTACACTTTCAAAAAACCCAAACCCCAAAAAAAAATGGTCCACAGACCTTCAAAGGAATGCAAGGATCCTGGAAAATGGCTCTGGCGGTGTGGGGTGGGTTACAAGATGTTGGCAGTACAGGTGATGTGATGACACAGTGCTGCAAAAAAATGGTCTACAGACCTTCAAAGGAACAAGGAAGTACTGGAAAATTTGCCAGCTCTGAAGCCAGCAGAATAGTGAGTGCAGCTCTGGAGTATAATACAGGATGTAACTCAGGATCAGTACAGGATAAGTAATGTAATGTATGTACACAGTGGCTGCACCAGCAGAATAGTGAGTGCAGCTCTGGAGTATAATACAGAATATAACTCAGGATCAGTACAGGATAAGTAATGTAATGTATGTACACAGTGACTGCACCAGCAGAATAGTGAGTGCAGCTCTGGAGTATAATACAGGATGTAACTCAGGATCAGTACAGGATAAGTAATGTAATGTATGTACACAGTGACTGCACCAGCAGAATAGTGAGTGCAGCTCTGGAGTATAATACAGGATGTAACTCAGGATCAGTACAGGATAAGTAATGTATTCATAAATTTTGCACTATTTACATATGCATTGCCCGAATAGTCTTCACCCCACAGCTATGAACGAGTGATGTTCCTCTAATGTCTTTGTACCCTGTTATTTCTAACAATTAATATGATAGAAAGAGCTGAGATGTGATGTCATCCTCATTGTAAAACTTTATATTCATTTCATCCGGGCTGTGCCATAAATCTCCTCTCCGTGTATTGTGTTCCTTTTGAGTTTATGCTGGCCTTGTATACAGAAGCCAGTATATACAAGCAGAGCAGCAGTATAATGGGGATGGTGTGTCTTGGTAGATTTCAGACTACTTGTCTGTAGACAGTCAGGTGGCACTGCTCATGGCGATCTGTCAGTCTTATACCAGTAATGGAAGCCTCCTGTGTCACCTATGCACAGAGCTCTTCCTCCTCCATGCGCACATGTATTGTTTAATCAGCAATTTATAAAGTGTCCTGCTCCTCAGGTCCCCCTAATGGGGGGCTACTCTCGTCTAAACCTCATTCTGCCTCCTATAATATGGCTCTAACACTCTTGTGCACACCGCAGATATATGTTGCCCCACCATGGGGATGTGAAGGTCTGTGAATGCGTTTCCGTGCCCTCGAGCCTTAACTATAACTATAAGCTTGAACTTTGCCCAACTTGAACTTTTTGACAAAGTTAGAAGTGCATTGAGGTTGCTTCACCAATAGATGGCGCCAAGTGGGACAGAAACCTATAAATCAAACCTCTACACTTTCCCCATTGAAAATCCATGTTTGCAGATCAATAAAAGTTCGTAAAAGCCACAGGAATTCTATTTAACCATTGCCATGACGGCATCTTAAGACACTGCCCGATGTCTTCTTCATCTACCAGCCTGTATGTTTGCATTGAAATGAAATCCCCCTTAGGTATGTGTAAAGCTTTGTGTGAAGCAGCAGGGTATTTACCTTTCACCCCGTCCAGCAGTGTCCTCACACACGTCTTGTCATGGCCGTGTGCTATAAATGGCCGAATTGACAGACACAACAAATCTTGGCTTACTACTTAATGTTTGGTAGTCAGTGGTACACAAGGAGCTGGAGTGACACCGAGATGACACCAGGCCTCAAACTGCGAGCCTCCCACTTCAAAGACCGGTGTGTTTGCCATTAGCTGTCTCCTCCTTTCCACCATCGCCGTGTAAAATTTGACACCATTCCCCAGCTACGTTCTTGTTGCAGAATATTTTCATGAATGAGCGTGTAGGCTTGTGAATAAAGTACTACAATATTTCCTTATCTTCCAGCATGACTACTTTTTTCTACTCTATACTCATGTTATCGTTCCATTTTAGAGATCACCTCTTATAACCTGATACCCAAAGAGTGTGTCGTGTTCACAACCTTCATGGACAAAACTCATTATGTGTTATACCTTTTGCAGGGCCTAAGAGGACAGGAGATGACTCAAGGATTCAGAGAATCTCTGCGTCATGGTCCATGTTGTGCCCAGAATCTTCTTTCTAAAGGGGTTGTCCCACTATAACCTATACACAGAATAGTCAATACGTGTCTCTGGGACCACCACGATCACAAGCCTCCTGTTTGACTGGTGTGACGGTCACAGATGTCTATGGGACTGATGAAGATAGCCAAGTCATCGTGGGGGTCCCTTATCAACACTTATTATCTATTCTGTGGATTATGGTGTAACATCCCCTCTAAAGGGATTTCCACGGCCCAGCCAAGTTGGATACTAATGAGCCATCCATGGGATAGGTCATCAGTATCAGATCGATCACGGGCTAACACCAGGACCCCATGCCCATTCGCTGTTCTAGCCACCAGAAGTGGTATACGGCCAGAAGCGGCTCTGCTCCTATTCAAGTGACTGTAAGCAGAGCTGCAGTTACCGTCACCACCGCTACAGTGTACGGAGCTCCATACTTCATACGGCTTCCTGTCCGTACACTGTAGCAATGGCACCAAGAACTGCAGCTCTGCTTCCATTGACTTGCACAGCAGCAGAGCTGTTTCCAGCCGCCAATACAACTGATCGCGTGGGGTCTGTAACCGGACCCCCGACCAGTATGATACTGATGACCAATCCAACGTTAATGGGTCCTGGACAACCCCTATAATGATAGTCTCTGTTTCATGTTGGATCCTTGTATGATCCACTTTAAATCATGGCCATGCATAAATATAAGACCAGGGTCACACAGCATAATTTGGAGAGGAATTTGAGTCGGTCTTTATTCTCAGATTCTTCTCCAAATTCCTGCCTGGGGGGACCTGTGGCAGGGAGCAGAGCTTCAGCTTTTTTGCCATGGCTTAGCCTCAGATACAGTGGTTCTGTGGCTAAATCATACGTGGAACCCGCAGCAAGATCGAGCAGGGGACTGCTTTTTTTCAGCATCCTAAACAATGAAACATCTGTCACTGCCTCCCATTGAAAACAATAGGAGGCAAATTCCAGCTGGAATGTGGACACTGATTTTGAGGTGCAATCTGCCTCAAAATCAGCTCCAAATTCCTCCTCCTAAGGCGCCCATACACATTAGATAATACTTGTCCAAACCCACATATCATATCTGAACCCCATTCTGCTGTGGCTTATTCTCCTCTCCCTATTGAATATACACATATACATATTCTGCTGTTTTAAAATTCTACTGGTTGCCCATGGAAACCGACAACAGGTAACTGTGAGCTATCAGTGCTGCCGGTGTCGGACTGTGTAGGGTTACACCCTATTGACAAGGACCCCGTTATCAGTTTATTTCTAAGAGGAAATAGTGCTGAGCTCTAAGAAAAAGCAAAAAAAAAGTTGCTTCAGAATTGTTATTTCAAGGAAAATCTACAGTTTGCCAAAAGGATAAGTCAGAAGGGCGGACAGGTCCTCATTAGGCCGCAGTTACATGTGACAGATTTGTTGTGACTTTCCCTGTAGGTTTCCCATGGTGGGCTTATTGTTATCCCATGTTTGTGGTTATGGAGTGCTCATTGTAGCTGTGCTGCAGGATGTCAGTGGTTAATGCGGATTTTGGATGAAATTCTCTCACTTCTCTGACTACCAGATTCTCTGTGCCAGCTGTCATCACCCGCTCCCTCACTTGTAAATCCTTTTCTTGGCCCCTCATCTTTGTCGCCCCTGTCCCTCCTCACTTTTAGGTCACGGAAATCCTGAAGAGGTTGCCTTAAAAAAAAAAAAAAAAAAAAAAAAAAAGTCTTTTGTGTGTTCTGCTCCTGCAGACTTTCCAAGCCGTTACACTGACTGACCCTACGGCTGCCCAGCGTATTGTAAAGGTGGAGCATCATTTTTATGGCACTCAAGTTTTCATGTGAAATGGCTATTTAAAGTGTCCCCATTGTTAAGGGGGTCTTCATCTTTGTCAGAGTGGTTACAAAGAGTGTGTCTTGATTTTAATGGACAGTATGTAAGGTGGAAAGGGGACCACATCCCATTATCTGTCTATGAAGCCCATAGAAGGACAGCAGTCTGGATAAGTTATCTGTAATCGTAGCTTTTTAATCTAGTTCTGCCTGATGTTGGATTTTCTTCAGGAGCCTGGATATAAGTCTGTCAGCGGCCTCATGTTATGTACATGCCTCTAGAAGTATATACTTCATTTTTAATGTGCCCTGAAACCACATTTACAGCCTCATATTTTCAGTCTCTTGGTCAAACTCACTGGCATGGATACAGCCTGTGGGGTAAGCACTTAGGCTTGGGCTTCATGAAGGGGAGCTGTAGTGGCATTAGACTATATAACGTATCATATGGTTTTATTTTGGCACTATACCCTCCACGCACACCTTTACTCAGACGGGTAACCTGAAGCTTGTGGACCCCAATGCAAAATCTGTAATGGGGTCCCAAACTGTGATGTCTTATTTACAGTACTGGTCTTGTCATATGGCAGAGGGAGCTTTTGGGCACCCTCACGTTTCAGGGCCAGGGTGGAGCTGCAGGCTGTGCATCTCTTAGGCCTCATACACATGACTGAGCGTGCAGAACAAGTGAAACCCCAGTCCCGTTCCGATATTTGTAGAGCAGGTCTTATAAAATATCCGACTAGAACGGAGCATCAGAAGAGCCTTTGGTGTGTGCATAGGGCCTTATATCTCCAATTCTCACTTTTACTATTGGACAACTTTTGTCCACCATTTGGGCCTATTGTCTTCTCCCCCGTTATTTATAATCTAGCTAGTATTAACTTTAGTTAACCCTTTCGATCTGAGAGTAAATGGGATACTTTTCTTCAGTTTTAATGTTATTTCATTCTGACCTGCTGAGAATAACATGTCTATCTGTTTTCTGCAAAAATCATATAATTTCCTGTACGATAGACTGTACCAAACAGGCTCTGTACAGGGGTGGCGTAAAATCCTATCGCAGTTACTGCTGCTATTTAGACAGGCACCTGTAACACAGTTATGATGAAGGCCCTGCTATATTATGGATAATTCTACTGCCCCCCAGCAGGCAGCTATTGCACTGTCTCTAGCTGCCCATGTACTGAGGCAATAGGGGATTGATAGCAGAGAACAGAGAAATCTAAAAATCAAGATGGTGTGTGATCAGAACAGACAGAAGACTGAACTGCAGGGATATAATGTAATCTGTTGGACATACACATTGGACTGCCAGTTTCAGCAGGACTAGTTGACCCTCTAATGTCAAGGCCTAATATTGACAGGTAATTGTTTTAAAGGGAAATTCTGTTCAGCTGGAAAGTTGTGCACCCTGGCCCTATTATAGGGCGGCACATAAATCTGGCCTACATTAGCATGCTGTCATCAGGCTTCATTGTTCTGGTACCTGTAATCCTCTTGGGGTAAGAGGAGGAAGGAGGGGTGAGGGCTGAACAATGTTCCCAATGAGACCATTACCTCACCGGCTATTTCCACGCTCCGCTCCGAGGTTTCCAAGTGAAATATGGAAGCAATATTGTATGGATGTAGCCAGTGCCTTGTTTGGTTTACACTGATTCAACTTGATGTTAATTTTCCATATTCTTCTCCATTACAAATCCCACACACACTAAATGCGCTCCTTTGGGAGTGTTGGCCTCGTCGGCACATGGCCCCGAGTATCTGAAGCTTGGTGCTTCCTGCATGGTATTTTAGCTCAGTGATGAAGAACAAGACCCTGGGGCTGCCACGTTCCTCTAAACGTCCATATGGAAAAGTCCGCAGATGAAAAGGACTAAAAAGGAACTGTTTATGTTTTACCTTAATGTGAAAGCAACACTTGGATAAAATGTAAATCACAGAGCACTCTGCGCCGGCTCTTGGCAGCCGACACTTGGAGAGAATTAAGAAATTGAGGCCGAGCGGAGGATGCCTTTTGGCTGTTTATAATGACATATACAGGAGAAGTGGAGTGAGTGTACTCCAGGAAGGGACCTCATAGGCTTCCTGTCAGCCCTCTTACCAGATGAGCAGCTCGTCCAAGTATTTCTTCATAAACCTGTCTGATAGAGCTGGCCTCCCCTGTCTCTGTGACCTTTCATGGTCAAAATGAGCGCGACTTCCTTCCCATTCGTGTGACTGTCTTCCGGTTATTGTGTGGCTGCGTGATCATATGTCTCTATGACAGCAGATGATCTGATAAAAAGCTAAGACGTTCCTATGTAAGCTGTGGTAGAGGAGGAATTCGGTGTAGGTAACGTGGCTTTTTGGATAGTCCCTCTTAGGCTTTGGTCACGTGACATGAAGGTTGCATTCAGGAAGGCCAAACCACCGACTCCGACTCTTTCTCCACAGCTTGACTCTGACTCCTTCATAAATGGCTGACAACCATGGTCAGTCAGAAGAAGTAAAGATCCCGTAATTCATTAAAATGCCAGAAATTGATTCCTATGAAAGTAAAAATGTAACAAACTCTGCATCTAATTATACATTTATTAATAATCCTATAATATCATTAAAAATAATTAATCATTTCATCTTGAAGCCAGAGTCGGGAACTTTTTTCCCAACTCCACTCAGAATTGATCCCTCCACATCCCCAGTTGCAGTGATTGGCAATGTGGCCCATAACATAACCATGACACAACACTTACACAGAATCCAAACCTGCTGCCATTTGGGGTGCAATTCATACGCAACTTTGCCGGCGTGGACCTCAGTGAAAGACGCAGAGGATGTGTCTAACAATTCATAATTCTGAAATAGTCGCACAACAGCAAATTCCAGACCACTTGCACGCCGAGTGGCTAGACCTATACGTAGGGGAACAGTCTAGCTCCTTTGGTCTGTTTCGTATGGCCACGTCCCTGCCAGGAAAAATGGTCTGTGTATCAGCCAGACTTACTGGCAAGAATGTGATTTAGTTCAGCCAAGCCGTGTTTGGGCTGATAAATCTGACCGATACATAGACACCGCTATGTGAAACCAGCTTAAATGGATTAAGTGTTGTCCAGGATTTAGGTTCTTATGGGCCATAAATATCTGATCGTGCAGGGGCCACACTATATACAACACGGGGCTGGAAGCAGATATCTCCGGTCCCTGTATAGTCGCCAGACACTGGTACTGCAGCTCAACTCCTATTGAAGTCAATGTTAAAGATTACAAAAACAGCGCCACAGGTTGTGTGTGGTATTACTGCCCAGCCCTATTCACTTATTATGTTATTTCCAATCTTGCACAACCCCTTTAGCCAAATGTTCCTAATATGTTATTAATGGCAAGACCCACTTTAGTCACAGCAGCACACATAATGCTACTATATAGTGACCGAATAATAGTCCATATTGACCTGATAGTGCCATATTGTGGCCAGTATATATTGCCAACATACAAATATATATCTGCAAATAAATCCCCCATGTTTAGGCCCCATACACATGACCGTAGATTTTATCCACAGTTGCGGATAAAAGTACAGACCCTTTCATTTCTATGGGCCCTTACCCACAACTGCATTTTTTACAGCCATGTGTCCGTACCGTGCCGTAAATGATGAAGCCTATCTTATTTTTGTCCACATTTGCGGAGCGAATGATCCCATTATAGTCTATGGGCACATGCACATTACGGTGAAGCTATGGATGCAGATCCGTGGCTTTTCCGCAATTGAGGCAGGCTCAGGGAAAGTTCCTGTTGTGGATCTGCAACTGTACTATGGTCTGCAATTGTGGACGTTGCGGCACAGATGCGGATGACTTACTGAAGACCTACGGTCGCGTGCGTTTAGCCTAGAGGACCCAAATAACACTACAATGTCCTAGTGTCTAAATAATAGAATCAGCCATATTGGTGCCCACATAACAGAACAAGTGCCTTACAAGTGTGGTTTACAAAATCTTCCACCCCACTATATGGTGTCTGTAAATGTATGAGTGCGTGTGTTTATGTATACACATATATTATAATGCACAGGCATTGAAATATTGGATGATGTGCAACCCAGCATTGGAATAGGAGGAGAGAATTCTCTGCATATTCTCAAGACGGTTGGAAAAAGCCATCCATTACCAGCAGACAATTAATACCCTTCATTAGTCACTGACCGGGCATCTCCGAGCTGGATTAAGTTTTTCCACTCTCTTGTTATTCACTGCCAAAGTGTATGTTTCAATGTTTTGGCACTTGGCGCTTTGCCACGAACGTGCAGAGCATGCTCCGTGTTTCGATCCTCTGTTCTGCTCTCACTTCTGGGAAATCTTCCCTTTTGCTCAGGCTAAATCAATATGACTATACATTACATAGCTGTCCTGGACAGACTTATAGGTTTCTTTCCCTTTGTTAGTGTTCCTTTTTTTGGCTGGGTCGTTGCCGATGTTTCATGAATGAACAGAAGGCGTTACATGAGCGACTCATTGTGGTTTGGAGGAGTTTATAACTTTGTTGTAATAAGGGTTTTCAATCCCAGGGATTGTGAAGTTGAGTTCATGAAGAAATCCCAGGTCAAGGAAAGAAATTGTCCTATCGAGCGCTCTACTGTACATAACATTCTTGTGCCACCGCTCAGGACCTTCATCTATGTGTATAAGGCAGAGAATGGGGTCTGCGTGCTCTCTCTTGTGTTGTCTCTTTCTGCTTTGCTCTCTCGCACTCTGCCTGATCCGTCTTGCTTTACATGGGTGGTCCACCGATTTCACTGGAAACTGTGCAATACATTATTTTACCTGTGGTGGCACTGCACTTGCGGTTGGCTTACCTTCTAGATGGATCCAGCAGCAGGACACCATCTTATCAGCATATAGTTAAGGAAACCGGCAGCTCCCCTCTCTGTGTAGTGGCCAGACCAGGTTACTGCAGACTCATTTCAAATGGAGCTAAGCTGCAGTGACTCGGTTTAGCCACTACTCAGAGAACAGCGCCGTCTGCTTCCTGCTCCGTTTACTGTGTATCGTTGCACAGAACAGCTGAATGGTGAGGCTGCTGGGGGTCAGACCTCCATTGATCTGATATAGATGATTTGCCTTTAGGGCAGGTCATCCATATTTTTTCAGTCTGGAAACCCCTTTAATTCCTGTCTAGCCTTCTTTGTGCAGTAGGGGAGCGCCGTACTTTCACAGTTGCTAAAGGAATTGTCCAAGGATTTTTTGGTTTGTTTCTTTTAGCTTGCTTCCTCCAGGATCCTATACCTAGGGGTTCCAACCCTGGGTCACATGAGTGGACTAGAGCATGTTACTCATGTTGGACATCTTGGCCTTTCACAGATCATGAATGGTGTATAAATCTGACCTGCTATCCCTCTTCATGCTACCTTTTCTTGCTGCTCTACTTGTTCTAGTGTCAGTCTTTACTATAGTTTTAGCATTCTCTTTGTGGACCCAGATAAGCAGTGCTGTTCAGGTCTGTGTAGTTAGTAGGCCAAACCACTGACAACTATGCTTTTTTCCACACCCTAACTCCGACTGCCCCACTACAACTACCAGCCTATCCTGTAACTTCTATAGGTAGCTCCAAGAAGAGCAGAGCAAATAGGAATGCTGGGATTTGTAGTTCCACAACAGCTAAAGTACCTAAGGTTACATGGGCATGAAACCTATACACTGGTAAATACGTTTTTCGTTATTATGGATACGCAGCGCTCCCTCCATGCCTGCTCTCTATGGGGACTTCTGGCAGCGCTCCATAAGGACTCCTAATCCGTATAACCCCCATCTGAACCGAACTCTTTAAATGGCAAACTCCCATAGTGCCAGGGTAACAATGGATTGTGTTCTGCAGATCTGGTCGGGGTGGGTGTATATTGTCATCATTTTCCAGGGTGCCCTTTGTGCTCCTGATGATGTAGTGTAAGCAGCTGTATTAGTAGAATGGACATCTCAGTCTCTGTGACCTTTCTCGGCGGTGACAGTGACTCAGTGTCACCGCCTGTGACCTTCACCACTACTTTACCACGGTTGCTCTACTCCATGTGAGCTACGCTGGAAATTTCCAAAGATTTTTACATTACAGGACAAACACTGAAAAGCTTATTATGTCCATAACTTTTATCCTGTAAATGTCAGGAGCAAGTTATACCCAGGTTCTTAGTGCACCCCTACTTCAGGAGTCCAGGACCCTCATACTCTTCAGTAGTAGTAGCTATACTGACTATATGTGGCAGCACAATGACCTATGACCACCAACCGTGATGTAAGCGTACTATAAAGGGCTATCTCACTATACCAGACCAAGGGATCTGCACCATCTCTTGACATGTGGATTTAGCAAACACTTGTATCCACCTTGACTTAACAAGTCTGAAGCACTTTTTCTTATGATTCTGCATTGTGATGTCCCTCTCTTGTTCCTTTTGGAAATGTATGAATAATTTGACATATGGGTTTCACTGTTAGGGGTGTAGCAAGACACACTCTGACATTATCCAATCAGTGCTGCCAGTGTGGGTTCAGGACACCCCCCTCTGATAAGGGGAATGGTAAGACCCAGTTATCAAATTCTTTATTAATTTCTAGGAGGGATAACAGAGGAACGGCACAACATAAAGCTATATTAAAAAATATCACGTTCATTGGTCACATGGCCTGTTTTATTTGTACCGAGCTGCAGTATCAAGAATAGCCACTATACTCTGTACAGCGCTGTTCTTGGTTTTCTGCAAAGAGGGCGCAGCGCTCACCTGCACGTTGTAGCCTTTTCATACAGGGGATCTCGGGTGTCTGACCCCTTCAATTGTCTTCTCTCTTTTTCCGTATGGCAATTACCCTATAAGCATCAATTTTGTTCTACCCGGGCTAGTAAAATCAACGTTTTATATATTAATTTCCTTATCAGCTTTCATTGGGCTTGTGCTTATGCACTGCAGCCAATTTGAATAAACAGAGCTGCAGTGTACAACATGATGATCTAGGGATAGAGCTGCAGTGTAGTGCATGATGGTCTAGGGATAGAGCTGCAGTGTAAAGCATGATGGTCTAGGTATAGAGCTGCAGTGTAAAGCATGATGGTCTAGGGATAGAGCTGCAGTATAATGTATGATGGTCTAGGGATAGAGCTGCAGTATAATGCATGATGGTCTAGGGATAGAGCTGCAGTGTAATGTATGATGGTCTAGGGATAGAGCTGCAGTGTAAAGCATGATGGTCTAGGGATAGAGCTGCAGTATAATGTATGATGGTCTAGGGATAGAGCTGTAGTGTAATGTATGATGGTCTAGGGATAGAGCTGCAGTATAATGCATGATGGTCTAGGGATAGAGCTGCAGTGTAAAGCATGATGGTCTAGGGATAGAGCTGCAGTATAATGTATGATGGTCTAGGGAAAGAGCTGTAGTGTAAAGCAGGATGGTCTAGGGATAGAGCTGCAGTATAATGTATGATGGTCTAGGGATAGAGCTGCAGTATAATGCATGATGGTCTAGGGATAGAGCTGCAGTATAATGTATGATGGTCTAGGGAAAGAGCTGTAGTGTAAAGCAGGATGGTCTAGGGATAGAGCTGCAGTATAGTGCATGATGGTCTAGGGATAGAGCTGCAGTATAATGTATGATGGTCTGGGATAGAGCTGCAGTGTAAAGCATGATGGTCTAGGGATAGAGCTGCAGTATAATGTATGATGGTCTAGGGATAGAGCTGCAGTATAGTGCATGATGGTCTAGGGATAGAGCTGCAGTATAATGTATGATGGTGTAGGGATAGAGCTGCAGTGTAAAGCATGATGGTCTAGGGATAGAGCTGCAGTATAATGTATGATGGTCTAGGGACAGAGCTGCAGTATAATGTATGATGGTCTAGGGATAGAGCTGCAGTATAATGTATGATGGTCTAGGGATAGAGCTGCAGTGTAATGTATGATGGTGTAGGGATAGAGCTGCAGTATAATGTATGATGGTCTAGGGATAGAGCTGCAGTATAATGTATGATGGTCTAGGGATAGAGCTGCAGTGTAATGTATGATGGTCTAGGGATAGAGCTGCAGTGTAAATCATGATGGTCTAGGGATAGAGCTGCAGTGTAAATCATGATGGTCTAGGGATAGAGCTGCAGTATAATGTATGATGGTCTAGGGATAGAGCTGCAGTATAATGTATGATGGTCTAGGGATAGAGCTGCAGTATAGTGCATGATGGTCTAGGGATAGAGCTGCAGTATAGTGCATGATGGTCTAGGGATAGAGCTGCAGTGTAAATCATGATGGTCTAGGGATAGAGCTGCAGTATAATGTATGATGGTCTAGGGATAGAGCTGCAGTATAATGTATGATGGTCTAGGGATAGAGCTGCAGTGTAAAGCATGATGGTCTAGGGATAGAGCTGCAGTATAATGCATGATGGTCTAGGGACAGAGCTGCAGTATAATGTATGATGGTCTAGGGATAGAGCTGCAGTATAATGTATGATGGTCTAGGGATAGAGCTGCAGTGTAATGTATGATGGTGTAGGGATAGAGCTGCAGTATAATGTATGATGGTCTAGGGATAGAGCTGCAGTGTAATGTATGATGGTCTAGGGATAGAGCTGCAGTGTAAATCATGATGGTCTAGGGATAGAGCTGCAGCGTAAATCATGATGGTCTAGGGATAGAGCTGCAGTATAATGTATGATGGTCTAGGGATAGAGCTGCAGTATAATGTATGATGGTCTAGGGATAGAGCTGCAGTATAGTGCATGATGGTCTAGGGATAGAGCTGCAGTGTAAAGCATGATGGTCTAGGGATAGAGCTGCAGTATAATGTATGATGGTCTAGGGATAGAGCTGCAGTGTAATGTATGATGGTGTAGGGATAGAGCTGCAGTATAATGTATGATGGTCTAGGGATAGAGCTGCAGTATAATGTATGATGGTCTAGGGATAGAGCTGCAGTATAGTGCATGATGGTCTAGGGATAGAGCTGCAGTGTAAAGCATGATGGTCTAGGGATAGAGCTGCAGTATAATGCATGATGGTCTAGGGATAGAGCTGCAGTGTAAAGCATGATGGTCTAGGGATAGAGCTGCAGTATAATGTATGATGGTCTAGAGATAGAGCTGCAGTATAGTATGAGAATGCTTAGATAGATGTTGTATTAATGGTGCGATACTAACTTGCACATCATATATATATATTACAAATACTTACTGAGAAACTGTTTTTGTATCTTCTGTAGCATTTTTCTCCATTTTCATGACTTTCTTCTCTTCTAGGAGATCGCTCTTTCTTTGGATTCTTTTATATGTTTCCTGTTGCCTGGATCTTTCTCAGGGAGCAGCTGAAGGTAAATGATTTTGGTTTTCTTACTAATGAATGTGCAGACATGGAGGGGGCAGAGGCCTGTACCCTATGAAACGCCCGCTCTTCCCAGGACACAAACAACTGTCTGTCTGCTACATTCTTCTTCTGCACCGACTGGGCCGTAATTCCCAGGATATTGAATACTGTATTTCAAGGGTAGGAAATAAAATGGCCTCCGCTAATTGCCATAGGAATCAAGGAGGGGAACATAATGCATTTCTCTTGTGATCACAAAAAGTCTCATCTGGTGGTCTGTCTGAGGGGCGGGCATGCTGACAAAGGAACCAGACTGGATGAAGGGGGGATGGTGAATATAATGAATCAGGAAACACTTAGGAAGCACTGTTATTCTCATATATTACTGTATAAACTGGGACAACCATGGCCCTTGTCATCTAGACCATATGTCCATTGAGCTCCCATGCATAGTACAGAGTCATAGGCTACAAGGGGGTCTATCTTAAAAGGATTGTCCAAGACTATGATATTGATTGCTGTATCATCTTCACTATTTACCAAGCACAGCACCAAGTATTGCATAGTGGCAATGCTTGGTATTACAACTCGACCCCATTCATTTGAATGGGACTGAGAGCATGGCTATGTGGATGTGATGTCACTGGCCTGAGAGGAGGAGCTCAATATGATAGTCCCAGACAATCCCTTTAACGTTAAAGGCTACCATCAGGCTGAATTTTTATGTCACAACAACTGCATGAAGCTGAAACCTCACCAATGGCCTAACAACTTCAAGGGCAAACTGACGTATTACCTAGAGATTTGCCCAATTACCCAATGTTCACTGTGGGTGGTCAGAGTCCTGGCCATGTGCGTTTACTTAGACCCCCCTAAGTGATCAGACACTTATCCTCTATCCTGCGATAAATGTAATTATTTGGGACAGTCCCTTTACCTCTGGTGTCATGGCCTTCATTAATAACAGAAGCCATGACACAGTCACGGATCTATTATCGGATTGATCCAAATAATTTCCATCGGACCCCATTGACTTGAATGGAGTCTGTCGGGTCCAGTATATTTGATGCTGCAAACTGCACTATTATTATTACTGGAAAGGAGTTTTATAACACAGATGTGAACAGAGCCTTATGCAGGTGCTGACAATAACTTGATCATGAGTATATATGTAATAGATATGTAGAAATAACTATATAGTATGTACAAATAAAGCCTAGAAATCACACATTAGAGATAGTGAGGGTGTGCTGCGGGCCCAGGAGGCACAGCCTAGCTTTATACTGTGTACAAGAAATCTTTCATGTCCATTTTCCATTTTGAATTCATTCCTTTATCTCTTACATCCTGATACGTGATTGGCATCTTGACCACAATATAGAAGAAAAAGGAAGTCTGAAGGTTTGCCTGGGGGCGTCCATACCCTGGGACTGGTTCTTGTTAGAGGACAGAAGCAGCCACAGCTGCATGTCAGCCATTCAGTAGGATGCACCCTAGGCGTGTGAGACTGTGTGTATGTCTGCCTGATGTCTGTTTATCCACCGCCATATAGTCCATATTTATCACACTTTCTCTGGATACAATCACGAGATCATAACGTATTGATGTGTTTTGGTTTTCAGATGTGGACGTTCTTCAGAAGTTGGGCCTCATGGGAAGCAAGCCATCCAGCCGCCCAATTCCCGAAGGGGTCATACCAATTAAGTCGGGAGTCATTTTGACACAGCGAGCGCGGATACAGGCTCCGATCTTCGCCGTCATACCGCCGAGCTTAGGAACGAATCTCACCCTGGTGCTCAGCTTCTGCTCGCATCGCATTAATGATGCCTTTTTATTCGCTGTCCGAAGCAAAAAGAAAAAACTTGAGCTCGGGTTGCAGTTCATCCCGGGTAAAATTATAGTGTACGTGGGTCACAAGCAATCTGTATATTTTGATTACAATGTCCATGATGGCCGGTGGCACAATATGGCCGTTGATATTCAAGGCCAAAAGGTGACTCTATATACTTCTTGTGGGAAGCAAAGAGTTAATGCCAGTCTGCATATAAAGAAAGACGACACTTTGGATTCTGATGGGGTATTCATGCTGGGTAAGCTGAACCAGCAGACTATACAATTTGAAGGTGCTTTATGCCAGTTTGATATTTATCCTTCCGCCAAGGCAGCTCATAATTACTGTAAATATCTCAAGAAGCAGTGCAGGCAAGCGGATACCTACCGGCCGAACCTGCCGCCTCTGATTCCACTGTTACCCCAGGAAGTCAATTTGCCTCCAATAGAGGTATTGCTATCTATGCATAATGTTTCCACCATCGCTCCTCAGACAGAGTTGTACAAAGCAAACGTGACCACCAATGCCAAAGCTAAGATTCCTTCTGTGAAGTTAACGACAAAAACGCCAGCCTTGCCACCCTCGACGTCTCCAACCCTTCGTAAACCTGACACGCAACTTTCTTCAAGCGTCTTAACCAGGACTGCCACAATGGCCCTCAGGATATCCGCCTCTTCTACTGCGCCTCTGCTATCGGCCACCAAACTCAGTACATCACTTGGCCAGAACGCTGCAAAGATCAAGAAGCAGCCGATGCCATCGGAAAAAACTACCAAGCAGACCACCTACCAAAAATCAACCACCAGGCCTCCGACACCAACTGCCTCATCTAAGCAGGTTAAGAAAAGCACCGGAAATCCCAGGAGTACAAATAGCACCACCTCAAAGCAAGCATTGGAGAAAAGGACTAGTACTCCGACTCCAAAGCATCATACCATGAGTCCCAAGGTCTACTCAACAGCCACTTCAGTACCCTACACAAAACCGGGATCTGGGTTTCATCACACCACCTCGACACCATTCTCTACCATACCTGTTACTCACGATTACCTGTGGCTCGACCCAACTGCATTTCCTTACTTGATGGGACCTCCTGGGCCCAAAGGGGATCAGGGTAACCCAGTAAGTGGCGCAATGTTTTCTTATGTATGATACATGTTGCAATAAATATTTCTGTATTGTTTAAATGTTAGTAGAGAAGGCCTGACCATGACTGGTCCGGGGCGCTGATTTGGTGCTGGGTCTCCTAAGTTTTCCCTGCACAATGGTTCTCTGGTAATCCACTGTGCATG
Source organism: Leptodactylus fallax (assembly GCA_947044405.1). Classification (NCBI taxonomy): domain Eukaryota; kingdom Metazoa; phylum Chordata; class Amphibia; order Anura; family Leptodactylidae; genus Leptodactylus; species Leptodactylus fallax. The sequence continues at coordinate 1,586,920 of CAMRHE010000121.1, read as the reverse complement.
GAAAACAGTCGTAGTAATACAGAGGACCCCCACCGATGATAAAGTGATGGCATATAATAGTGACATGTCACAGAGTTAGATGGGAAAGCTCTTCGAGTGGAGCCTTTACTGGCATTAAAGGGGTATTTTTATCTCTGACAGGAGGCAGACTCGGCTATTCTGGAAACTCCCATAGAAGTGAGTACAGACTTTGGATTGTTGAGAACTACTAGATGGTTAGGGGCCATCCATTGGGACCACAACTGTTCACCAGAATAGAGGTCATGTGTCAAAGCAAAACTGTGGCCAGGAGAAGAGTGGATTTGTAGTCTCACATGTATGTTGCTGCTCCATTCAGCTCTATGGGATTGTCAAAATAAGCTGAGTATGGTGTTCAGCTATGTCCAGAAATTTCATACAGTTGAATGGATTGGCACTACAACCTATAGCTCCCCTGCGCCATAGTCTTAATTCTAGGGGAACAGGGGACCCCTGTTCTGGCAATCAGTGGGGCTCCCAGTGTTCAGACTGACCCAGTGATCTAGCAGTTATCACCTATCCAGTTGATGTTACAGGAATACTCTTTAAGGATAAAGCCCCATGTTGTGGAAACGCAGATTTTTTTTGTTGCAGTTTCTTGAGCCAAAGTCAGGAGTGGATTGAGCAGATAGTAGAAGTATAAGAGCTTCTTATATATTTCCCATTCCGTTTGTAGCCACTTCTAGGTTTGGCTCAAAAAAACACAACAAAATCTCCAACAAAAGAAGCTGCGTTTCCGTAACATGGGGCCTCAGCCTAAAGGGTTTTTCCAGGACTTGCCTATTGATGACCTCTCCTTAGGGAAGGTCATCAAAATATGATCGGTGGGGGTCCAGACCCCTTGTCCACCACAGTTAAGCTGTTTGAGAAAACCATGACACTCACAATCTCTTCCCTGTGCTAATGACGTCATTGGTCACATACAATGCTAGCTGCAATGCTAAACAAAGCCCATATTAAATGTATATTGCTGTGCTCAGTAGTTTCTTCAACCAGTGCCGTATTCGGGACCCTCACCGATCACGTATTGATGACCTATCGTAAAGGTAAGTCCTCAATATGTATGTCCAGGAAAACCACTTTAGGCTAAGACCCCACATAGTGGGCTGCAGCAAAAAATCATTGCAGGAAAAACCGCGGCGGCGACGCATAGCGGCTTCTCCTGCAGCGCTTTTCACAGAAAGTCCACAGAGGTTTCCTTTGCTGTCTTTCTGCTTCCATTATACCTATATAGAAAGTGCTGGCATTTCCGTAGGTATAATTGATATACTTCAATTTCCAAAACCGCAACAGTTTTGGAGATGGCATTGTGCCTGCTGCGCATATATTTCTGGAAGGTGTGGCTGGGATTCGCTAGAATCCCCTCCACCTTGCAGTGACTGTAAAATGCTGTGGTCTTTTCCATGACATTTCCACCGTGCTCAAACCGTGGTGTTTACGCCACGTGGGGCCCCGGCTTTAAAAGCAATTATGGAGGAGAAAAAAAAAGCAAACAACTTCTTCTGACACCACTTGTTTGATTGGAAGTGTTGGGTTCAGGATCCTCTTTCTAAATAGTGTTGGATTATATAGCATGCTGTGGGTTATATAGTGCTGTTGGGATCGGCGTCTTTAAGTTGCTGCCTGGTAGAGATGTTAAGAAAAATCGGAAAGCACTTACTTTAATGGACTCTTCTTTAATCGAGCAGATGTTACATTTGTGGTCTATAAAGGGATTTAGTTCTTGAGTGAGAGTTAGAAAAAGGGATTATTACTGTGGAGTAAATAACCAGCAGTAGTCAGTGACACTATCATTAGAAAGTTAATGGGAAAAACATAGGATGGGATATGTATGGTGTTTTGTACAGTAGGAAATAGCCTGGCAGATAACTGGTGGTCTCACATCCTTTGAGACGCTGTTTGGTTACTATAATGTGCATCATTCTACTAAAAGCCCCATTGTTTACGACTTGTTGTCAGCTAAGGTTTACATAATGTTTCCCCAATGAGGGACCTGTCGTAATATCCATAATGGAACAGCATTTATTTAAGGCTATAGGTTTACGAACATGCACTACCACTTCTACTTTACCCGACACATGAGCATGGAGAGCCAGAGTTGTCACAAAAGTACTGTATCCTCTCTCTTGCTAAGCAATGGCCCAAATATAACCAGGACATTGCTTGGCAGCCAGTGTCAATGAAAAAATATTCCTTAGGGAGTCTTTACTGCCATTGGCTGTGTAAGGTGATGTGAACACGTGTCTGTGTGTGGGATTTGTCATTGCTGTATCTTATTTTCCCATATGTAAGTGGGCCTGAAAGTCTCTACAGAAGGTAGATATGTGCATAGCATGTTCAGTAGCCACGCCATAGAGTCACCATAAGAGAAGCCACTATGGATGCCCATCTATTCTCTTGTGGCAACTCAACGTGCTTGTTCCTTGCCATAAAAATGAAAGCCCTCAGATTTCATCTATAGTACCTTCTTGTAGCTTCTGTGATTTACTCGCCTTAAAGGTCAGTGATCTCATCTTAGCCCAGTAACGTCACTAGTGAATTGAAAATCTTTTAGGACATGCCCACGTGGGATGTGTCTGCTACCGATTTTCGGAAATAATTTTTCTGAACTCTGCCCTGTGAAAACTGACCAAAAATGCTGCAGAATTCACAGGATAATCTGAGGATTGGCCGCAGCTTTTTTCCTTCGCATTGCAAAGGCTGAAAGCTGTGACAGAAAACTGCAGCATAAATTGACATGCTGCGGCTGGAAAACCTGCAACTCGCGTCAATTTTTTGCACAGTGTAGTAATAGGTTCTGTTTAAGAGGTCGCACTGATGCATGCATGGTCTCCATATTACGGCTTTGCACCCTGGGTCTGCTAACCCGATCTTGGAGCATCATAGATCAGTTGTGCCAGTATACAGAGTCCTATTGCAGATGCTCAAATACGGGTCGCAGTGTGAAGCGCAGCAGATATCAGCATGTCTGCGGCAACTAATCTGCTGTATGTCCCATGTGGACCGCCTCCAAAATGGCTTCCACCACCTAGATTGGTAGTCTGTTTGTTAAGTATATGTTCTACTAATGTAGATGAAATAGGGTTTCTGTTATACATTATTATGTCTATAGGGGAGATGTAGTCTGGAATATCCCCCTTACATTCACACACACATCTGTATGAATTTATAGTTCCTGAGCGCCAGGAAAGTGACTCCATGACAGCGCCGTGAGCCCAGGTGCAGCCATAGTGTCCATCAGTTCACAGAATACAACATACTGGTCGGGGGAGTGAGTCACACACACATTACTGGCAGCCCATACTGGTGAGATCACAGCTCATTTCCTCCTGGTCTCAACCATGGAATCACTTTTTTTTTGTCAATTGTTCAGCTGTGAACATTTATTCCAGGGAAATCCCAAGTACTTTCCCTTGCCGGGTCCAGAAGAAAACAACGGCACTCTTATTATCATTTAATGAGGGCTGTGCAGGAGTGCGGACGGGCGTCTGTATGGGATCGGCGATCTCTTATATTACATTATCAAGCTCATTTATGATGATCTGCAGATGGATAATAGGGGAATGGATTGGAGATATTGTGCATCTCGCACTGGAGTCTGGAAACTGATAGTCGCCCCATATGTTCAGGGTGGTCTCCAGATATTTCACAATATATCATGCCTAGCATCTATAGCATCAATGTGGAACGTATGGCTACCAGCAGAATACTTTCTGTATGTTGACTTTCCAAGTCACATGTAATATGAACAATATGACATTTCTTTTGCAGTTTTATTGGTTAATTATTATCATGTGACAGCCGTATTATCATCTATTATATATAGAATATATAGAGTATAGGCCACACTGTAGTTGTGCGCTGACTATTTGCAGCCTTTTCTGGTGACCTACGGCTAAATTTGTATGGTTCATTTAACCAGAACTTTAAGGGTATGCTCACATGAGGCAGACTTGTTGCAGAGATGTTTGCTACTGTTCCATTTACACGAATAATCTACAAAAATCCATATGCAGGCAGGTAAGTCAACCTTGTTTAGATTTATAGAATAGAATTTTAGTTGTAGAAATTTGTGCAATAGGTTTGCCATGTGTGAACATACATTAAAAGTAACTTCAGGCAATCTCTGGTTCGTGATAAAACCTACTTTTTGGAAAGGGGCTTGACAATTGCATAAGGGAGCCTCAGCTTTATATATGACTCTGCTTTACTGAGCAAATCCATCTCGTAAATCTATGCCATGTATGATGTAGAGAAGGTTATATGTTCTCTACAGCTTAAAGCTGGTGTTGCCATGTGTCTGGGTTATCAAATTCAGCCTTAAAGGGTCGCTACAGGGTAAATGTCGCATTTTATGCTGGCTACTTGTGTAGTACTTGGACGTGCCAGGTTGAATGCGGATCTCCTTTACAGATTATAGAAGGAAATCCAGAGTGAGAGACTCCAATGTTCATATACTTGTATAGATTATGATGGCTGACCCTGTTTAAAGTGGTTAGAAATGGGGTTGTTGTGATGGGATAGCACATTTAAAGGGAACCTGTCAGCGGGTCCACAGAATATACCATAAATGTGTTATAGATATGGTCTCCACCTCTGAGCTCGAGAATGGGGATTGGGTACCCCAGATCCCGCAGTCATTGTGAATGGTGAGGTGGCCACTCGCACAGCTCTCTCCATTCATTTCTATGGTAGATCTGAGAAGTAGCTGAGCATGCTTGTTGTATGGGAACTCCCATAAAAATGAATGGAGAAAGCGCCGACAAGTGGCCACCTCTCTGTTCACAGTGGCCATGATGGGATGGAGATCCCTGACCCCCCTCCCCTCCCATTGTTTAAGATAAGTGAGGGTCTCAGACGTGGGCATTCATATTTGTCTGTTATGAGGTCGGAGATAGGAAAACACCCTTACGCTTTTAATAATGGGTGACAACCAGTATGGCACATATTATAGTTTCCAGCAACCCAGCTATCCAGACTGTCATGCCAGAGTTCCTAGCATAGACTTTGTAACATGCACAACTACGTGACGGGGCATGTCTACCAATGAAATTGTGGCGCAGTTGACTGAGAGGAATATTTCTTTCATCGCACTGGCTGAGGTATATTTGTCAATACAGTATAGTGCCCGCCATCTTGATGAATTTTCCACACACAGCATAGAAAATTAATACTGGTGAATGGCTCAGGCCACACTAATATTTGTATGTGTGTCCCAATATGTGAATGTGTTATAACTATGATATTGCCAGGAGTTTTTTTTTTTTTTTTTTTATAGAGTGTTTTTTAATATTTTATTTGATTACGTTGTAAATGTTCATCGCCATCATTTCCTCATGGCTTCTCTATGAGTCTTTTCATTTTGATATATTTCAGTGAATAAATACTTAAGGATAGTCTATGTGATGGACAAAAGTAGAAGAAATATGTAGAACAATATCTGGCCACACGACATAATAAGAATTTTATATTTATATAGCATATTGGGCTTTGTATGTAAAATGGTGGACAAGCAGCTGAGGTGTTTCCCATGGCAACCAATCAGGATGCAGCTTTCATATTTCCAGTACAGGTTTGGCAATTAGAGAAGTGATCTGATTGGCTGCTGTGAGCTGCTGCTCTTCTTGCTGCTGTTGGTGTCCTTTACCTTAGGGACTGCAGTGATAAAATGGCTGCCAACTCTGTGACTTCTTTGCTTCAATTGACAGAGTGATTGGATTGAATTGAGTCAGTTTCCTCCCTACATAGTACAGATGTGTTTTTTTTTTTTTTATCCAGTGAATGAAAAATAATCTAGTTTTCTATTATCTCTGACAAAAATGGCAGAAGTGAGTCGCAGAGGAAGGAAATTGTGTAAGCATAAGATGTATTTTCGTCAGGAAATCTCAGTAGTAGATATACCTAAAATCCTCTCAGTCAAGCAATATGGCTGCCAATATGGCTACCTGAGGGGTTGACCTGGCTTATCTAGAGTCCTGAATAGTTATACACTATTAGGGAATATATCAGGATATTGCTTGGTATATTTGTCACTCGGAAGTCACAGGGCAATACATAATGAATCTGCTAATGGTGGCCATCTTGGTTGTCACTCAGCTTTTCCAGTATCAGAAGGAGCTGAATAGAATTTTATTTTTTTTTTTAAATGAGTGAATTTTATTAAGCAAGGTACGCCAGAAAATTGTCAAATTTTTGGGCAAGCCAATTTTCACACAAAAAAAGTAAGACTTTGCACCCTGTACGTCGCTTTTCAGAGAAGTAGGATGGAGGGTGCTAGCCTTAGGCTATGTTCACGCGAGCCAAAAATTTTTTTGGTGAGTTTAGCCTTTCCTCATGTTTCAGCCACTGGTCCACATAAAGATCAAGCCCTATATAATGGGGTTTATCTATGGGCAGCCTCCTAACTTGGTTTTAGCACTATTTTTGACACAAATACGGTGCCAAGAGAGAGCACTCCAAAATCCACTTAAAGAAACCGCTAGTGTGAACATACCCTTATTCGGAGTGTTCACAAGCCATCATTTTTCCTTACTATAGGGGGCAGGATGTTTAGCCCACAGTTGTATTCACATTGAGATTTTGAGGTTTCAGCATGGTGTCCAGTTATCAGGACCAACCCATTCAGTAGACGTCTCGCCAGAAAAGTCGCTTTCCCCTTCGGTAAGCCAAGTTCACTGATGATCCACTCCAAGCCCTCCGCAGGCCACACTTCATGCCAGGAGTGCAAAAATTGGAAGCTGTGTTTGCATTTTTACATTCTAAATACCTATGTGCACGTTTATTGAAGCCATATAAGCGCCCGGCACAAGGGGATAAGTAAGCTGCTTAATGCCGCCTCCTCGCGCAGACTGTTCTACCCTCCCAGTCGCAGATGTTGTGTATTAACTCCATATGTCATAACAAATATTTCCATTTTGTAGTATAGCCACACAGTCACAAAGTGGCTCTTTTTTTTTTTTTTTTTTTTTTCTATCCTCGCCGCCTCAGCATTTCACACTTTGAAGAGGGAAAATTCACACATAAGAAAACATGCTGGTTCTGCCCAGTAATGTGCTTTACAAGCATACCAAGGAGGCGAAGCTGACAAATTACCAAGCTGTGCTGTGAATCATTTGGCATCGCCCAGTCGGGACGTCAGTAACGTGGTAAACATTTACCATAAACTGTGTTGCATAAATAGCAATGCCCTAAAATAATGTTAGTGAAATTTTCTCTGTGAGTGATCCATAACTACAGGGACCCATAAGTATAATGGAGCACATCAGTTTTAAAGAAATCCATATTCCTCCAAAGGTTTGTACCAGGATAAGAAAAACATGGCTGCTTTCTTCTAGGTACAGCACCACAGCTGTCTATTGGCCATGTCAGGTATTACAGCTCAGCTCCATGAAAGTGAATGGGGGCGTTCTTTCTAGGAAAGTTGCTCTGGATTTCTTATTGTGGTGCAACCCCTTTAAAGGATTTGTCCCATCGAGGTGACCACTTTTTGCATAACCATGGTGACCATTGGAGTTCCTGTTTTTTGGTAAAAAGCTTCTCCTTCCTGTTGGATCTACTTCTGACTTTGGCTAATAATTTAAAATCCATTTAAAGGGGTTTGGCTTCTCTTTGTATATGTATCCTCTAACCGTAAGAAAGAGGGTAAATATCTGATTGGTGGAATGCTGACCACCGAGACCCCTACTGATCCTGGGGATGGGGGTGTTTTACCCCTGTCATGAATTCAGGCTGCATACACCCACGCTGAATGTACGGCATGCCCCTTGCTGGACAGGACACGCGCACACTTCCATTCACCTAATGGGAGTGCTTGAGATGGCCGCTATGGATAGAGCATTAATATGCTTTTTGGCATAAACCCTTCTACTGTTCTTTCTGGACAACCCCCATAGACTTTGCCTCATTGTCATCCATAGATCTTTCAGCCGACAGGTTATAGGGACAGCTTGAAGAGGTTGTCCCAAATGGACATTTGGTTAAATGTTACTATTAACACCTTGGAAGGAGGAATGATCAGTGACAGTCATGTACCTAAAAATATTCATGGTTATTCCAAGTTCACTTGAAGCAGCGTGTCGATCCACAGCGGTGCAAACTACAAGTCCAAGGCAGGAATCGGGGTCGGCCTCGGGTATCTGCGGCAGCTTATTTTTAAGCTTGAAGACCAGGCATGTGAACAGACCCTTAATGCTTAGACAGAGCAGTAGTAAGAGATGGGCAGGAGAGGAGGAGCGCTATTTTATATGTTGTTTGGTATCTGGGTGACAACCTGTGTTGGCTGCCGGTAGAAATTGTCAAAACCACCAAAACAGATCAACTGGAAGGAATAGTATAAGTACGACTCCTATCCCCGGATATTATTTTTTCCTTAGGAGGGTGGAGCGACGATTGATCTTGATGTTAGTGCATTCATGTTGCTTGTTCTTGGCACCTATAGCTTTATCCACTGCCTTTAATATAGAAATAATTATGGATTAAGAGTCATTAACATTGGTGTAGTAAGGTGTGGTGTCCACAGTCCTGCGGCAGTACATCTGTACATGCACACATCTTACAGCAGGTATGCCTAAAATAAACCCATCGCCTTATAGTTTAACCCTTTACAGCACAAGTTACTGATGTGGAGCTGACGTTAGAGTACACTATACTGCTTCAGTGGATGGATTGGTTCCCAGAGGTCAGACTGGAAAGGTCACGGGGCACATATAGTAGGCTTGCTGTGGGAGGTGAGGAGGGTACACAGAGATAAGAGGCTGCATTGCAGACTTGACAGAAGTGTAAGGATGTAGGAATTGAGTAGAAACAGACCTGCACAGAATCTTGGTAAGAGCCTAGGTGTAATATGATAGGAGATAAGATCTCACATATCATAGGAATGAAGGGGAATCTGTGAGTCAAGAAAGAGCTATGGAGCAAAGACATGCACTATGTATATAAGGGAAGATGGTAGCAATGCCATGGGACAGCTTCAGTCCTATAGCACATGGACAAGGCAGGAATATATCTCTACATTGGCCACCATAGATGCTTAACTATATTTTCAGCTTTACGTCAAGATATTTGATAGAAAGGAGATCATATAGTAGTTAAACTTTAATAAATGTTTCAATTTTAATGGGAGTTCCAGCTGCTAGTGATCCCTCATCCATGCAGTAGTTGGTAAATGTTATCAGTGGAGGTCCCAGACAACTAGTTCCAATAGCCCCCACAGCTATTGTGGCTGTCCGGCTGTAGCTTTAGGTCATCACATAGACTTAGGGTTGATACTTATTATTATAGCTATTGTCTATAGTGATACATTATAAGAACCCTCAGATAAAGTTCTGACACCGGGCCCGCACTCCAGCATCCTGGTGATCATGTCATCTGCCATGTGGTTACTGAGGCCAATAGACGAGCAATATTAGGTGCAGAAACTCAATACTGCCCGCCTGCAAAACTGCTTTTAGGACAGCGCTGACAATCCACCGCAAGATCTAAAGATGCAGATTAACATGCACAAGATGCAACTTTATTAACGCCAAATTCAGGGCACATTGACCGTATGTTGACTGCAAATCCTAACCCTAATGAAGATGTAATGATCTGAAGTAGCACTGTCATAGACATTTAGGATGCTGCTAGCTTGGTTCATTAAACCCTTTGTGGGGACAGTTTTCCCACCATAGAAAGTGGTTGCGTATTGCTAGGATATGTCATCACTTCCTGATTGGAGGTGGTGCGATTGCTGGGACTCCCATGATCCTCAGAATGAAGGGGCCGCAGTGCTGTCCTGCTATACTGTTTGGAGTGGAGACGTGTTGCAGGTATCTGCACAGCAGATGGCCAGGATAGCCATACACCTTGCCCCTTATTTTTTGGGATTGACATAACTCTCAGGGATTAGATTGATCATAGTGTTGTGCCATATTCTAAGAATATGAAAAACCAATAAAAAAAAATTCTCATTCTGACTATTCATGTTTCTTGTTTGATTTTTTTTCTTTTACTTGAAGTGACCATTTTTATTTTCTTTGCAGGGACCACCTGGCCCATCAGGACTTCCCGGACCACCTGGGAAAAGAGGTCCAAGAGTAAGTAACAGGACTATCCATAAATTTATCCCTGTAAATTCTGCGTGTTACTCAGAATTTTACTCATTGGATGGTACTGACAAGAAAATGTTAACCATGATCTGATTCTTTGCTATGGGCAGCTTGTTTGCCTACTTTAGTTTCTATGTATGAGATGTAATGAATGGGCAACATCAGATGTCTGGCAGAGAAGCAGGAGAGTCTTCTCTGTACAGTACATGGATGTATACTGTACATCGTGGTCACCCTATACAGCACTGGAAATGGGAATTTCCCTCCACGTCTTGACAGAGTAGTCAGTATTTAGCTGTATTGTGTGGCCACGTGAGTTGCATCCTAAATGTAAACCAAAAATATATACATCAGACACAACTGCCATTGTACTGTGAAAGGAGTCTGATAGTGGGTAGATTTCTTAACATGCATTAAACTGACCATACTCTTAAGGTGGCTATCAACTGACAGCTATCCCTTTCAGTCTCCTCATACACATGCATACTCAGCTTGGCCAAGTGTTCATATGTATTCTTCAAGGGAGAAGGGGGTAAGCAGCTCCCAAACATCTCTGGCAGCAACTTATCTTACCTGAGAATAAAAAGATCATGCATGTTGAAATCCAACAGTGGGATTTTCTTTTTGCCGACTTCTGCCATTGGGAAAGAATTCGGAGGCCCTCATACACAGTAGATGGTTGACCAGTCTGGATGCATCATATGAAGAAACCACATGAATTTCGGTACAATAGTGGGATCTGGAGTTGGACTAACACCCAAGCCTCTCCAGAGATCCAGAATGTCTTGTGGTGGGCTCAAGTTTCTGAATTCTAACTAATGTGGGAAAGGGGTCTGATGCTGAGGCCCCTGTCTCTAATAGACTATATGGAGAGAGGTTATCCTAAATGCTCTCCTTTTAAGGTCTTGGTCTTGATCTTGAAACAAGTTTAGAGAAACCATCCAGTCAAAACTTGTGCAGTTGGTTATGACAAAGCAGATGGTGTATCGTACTACCCCCCATAAGCCCTGTACTAGGAATAAAACAGTCAATCAGTTTTGTCCAGATTGTGAAGGTTATCTGTCTAAGCTAGATGATACCCTTCCACTTGACTTCTGTATAGCTAAAGGGAAGTGTCAGTTCCTTGGAGTGTGACATAATGGCTCCATCTATAGATTGGCGCGTAATTAAGCAAAGTTGCATTAATAATAAGATTGTGTTGCAAGCAATGAGACGTGGCCCTGCTCTCACACATTAATCCACAGCTATGAAATGTCCTCAAATATTTCACAAACATTAATAAACCATCATTAAGCATAAATTATTAGACTCCTTATTTAGTTTGGCAGATGCATAGAAAATTCCAAAATAACACAGTAGGTTCAATCACATATTTGTTTAATGGTGCAAACTGCGTGTCGTAATTCATTGATTCACACAATGAGGGGCATTTATAAAAGCCAGTGCTGGTAAACACATGGGTGACGCCAATACATTATAGTTGTCATCTTATTTCTAGTGCGGGTTGGGTAATAAATCAGCCATCTGACTAGTTGCCATTGGTTACACTACTGTTTTGCCATTGAACTAGCTTGCATAAATGTCCCCCTTTGTCTCTGAGACCAAGTCATAGACTAAACTTCTTTGTCGTACTGTAAATGAAACTACTACGAAGCCATAAGGTAGAAGAAATATTTAACACATGTGTGCAGGATTCCTGCAGCGTGTAGCTGTGTAATATGTCCTTTATAACGGCCTGTTGTAGCCATGAGTCAGGAGTGGATTCACAGCTCAGTCTTCATCTGCACTCGTAGCATTGGAAAGCTCGCTTGGATGAGTGTGGGGTTTGGAAAGTTTTCTCATAGTTCACGTCCAATGTTTTATTCCCTGGACTTTACTGCAGACATATTGTAAAAGGGTGAGGGGAGAATCAAATCTCAGAGAATGTAGTCCTTGCGTGCAATTCTTATTATGAAGAAAGATGATATAGTGCATGCAGATGTACATAAGAAAATGACATTTTCTTTATATTCCTTCCTAGTACAGTCTGTGTAAATCTGGTGCACATGCTCAGTCAACACTTTCATTCATTTCTATGGGACAGATTTAGATGGTCAACCTAAAAGTCTCATAGAAGTGGTGGCTGAGCAAGTACACTACCATGAGAACTAAGGTACTCATTCTTCTGATAGGTGGAGGTCGCACCAGTCTGACCCCCAACTCCAGATAAGGCTATGTTCACACTGGCTTCTTTTAGTCCGTTGTTCTGATCTGTCATAGTGCAGGACTTTGTCTTCCGCTGAAAAAATAAATAAATGAGGTGGAAGAAAGCTCCCATCTTGATTTTTGCATTAGAGTGGTGATGGCTACAGACGGCGGGTGCTTTGTCTGCATGCATCTTTCTTTTGGATTTTGGTTTGTCATGATCCAATTACTGATCAGAACCTTGGACTTAATGAAGCCAGTGTGAACTTTGCACCCTTGTCTATAAAGCTAAGAGTCAGAACCCCCACTGATCTGATACTGATGGCTTGTCTTAAAGGAGAGGCCATTCATATTCTGATTCCAGAAAACAACTGTAATATGGACAAATCTGAACTCAAGCAAAGTAACCAGTCAGAAAATGTTGCAGTTTAACCATGTTTGTATTTGCAACACATTTGCACTTGTGGAAGATATTAAAAAGTGTATATATTTTCTATTTTTTTTTCTTTTTAGGGTCCTCTTGGCCCTCATGGAAATCCTGGCCCACCCGGATACTCTGGTCCAAAGGTCAGTATTTAATGTCACAAACTTATCTAATACACCAAGAAAGCATCTATTTTCAGTGTATAATATTTGCAGGGTGTAATATATATTATCTCCATGTTATAAAACCCATACTCTCCTCCATTCCATTCAGATGTTTACTGGGTCCTGGTTACTCTCAACACACAGAAAATGACCACTCAGCCAGTCATTAGTTGTAGAGGTGTCCTGCTTCACCAAGTGATTTGCTGAGAGGTCCCTTTCCTGTTTGTTGAGAATGACTAAAAAATAGAGACTGGTAGGGGACCCTGGAAGTGTGAGAATTTATTTATTATCCAATGAAACCCGTTTAAAGCATGTAACATCGGTATCCCATAGGAACAGGGTGTCCAGGCTACAATCAAGTTCATGGCTCCCGATGTTATAAAGTGAAAATGGTATCCATTGTACCCCACTGCTATGTAGCTGCTCAGATTTCTGTCTGTGAGAAACTTTTCTGTTTTCCTAGATAGAAACAGTTTATTCCTAAAAATACAAGTGACAAGTGTGCTCTTGTTTGAGTTTGTGAGCTGGACAAATGGGGCAACAACAGAAATGTGCATTAAGTGAGATGATGAGCTTCTTTTCTATGTAAGGGCCATTCATACGGCAGAATCTGCCACTGATTTTGAGGCGGATTCCATCACAAAATCAGTGGCAGACTCCATCCTGATTCTGCCTTTCCCTTGTTTTCAGTGGGAGGCAGAGATCGGAGCAGGACGCTGAAAAAATAGGCATCCCGCTGATATAGGCCCATTTATCCTGGCTTAATCTGGGGCAGAAAGGCGATGCTCTGCTTTGGCATTCCACCTGGGGTGGAGGTGGGGGGAATGAAGATTAATTTGAGACTAAAATTCCTCTGCATTTTCCAAGGTATGAACCGGGCCCTAAGTCTTCATGCTTTCATAGAGTATTCAGACCCTTTTCCCATTAAGAAAATATGCTGATTTGGCCAAACCAAGCATCCATGTGTATAGAGAGATTAGAATGAATAGCTGTCAGCTGAACCAAGCATGCGTGTGTATAGGAAGATCAAAAGGAATAGCTGCCAGGCTAACCGAAAATGGACGTGTGTGGAGGATTTTGGATGAATAGTCCAGAATTATGTTGCAATTTGCATCACTTTTATTGTTTTTAGACAAATCTTGGGTGTTGTCCAAGAATGGGCAAAGGGCATAGCCTGAAGAGAGTGTGGCTAAGTGGGAAAGAGGCGTGTCTTTAATATCATGCACCAAAATTTTTTAGCAAAATATTTTACATAAACTAAGCCAAAAAATATGTATTATTTGTCAAGGTATACTTGACAGTATAAATATGCTCAAGATTTCTCCTCCATCAGCTACCATGACGGTGCGTTTTAACACTGTGTAAGTCTTAGGAATGCTGTCCCATTGTTTTCACTCCACCAGTAACATCCCATCTATGGGTCTGCCAGCAATGTGTCCCTTAGAAAATATAAAGGTGCCGTCCAAGACAGGCAAAGCCTTTAAAGAGATTTAAGCACAGCATGGATCTTATTCTTCAGGCTGGATTGACTTGTCATCTGTGACAATCAAAGTCCCACAGTCTGTGCAGATCGCCATTTAGTGGAAACCACTGGCTTCAATCCAGCTCCAATGATCAAGAATGTGTCTGTCAATGTAATTGCTGTGTCAGCGAGCGTGTGCCAGATCTAAGTATCCATTTATAATATTTTCCCCTTTACCATGTCCATAGACTATTCCCAGTCATCCCCAGTTTTCACAATGTACTCTCCCTGCGGCCAAGTTTAGGTTATAAATTATCAGTGCAGACATAACTTGTCTATTTCAGGAAGGGCTCAGTGTGATAAAGCAGGGCTGGTGGCCAGACTTCAGCGTGTCTACCAACTATAGCGTATAGTGAAATCTCAGTACACTTCTATGTTCTCCATCCTGGGGCTCAGTTGGTGTGAAGTTATTAGCATGGATTCCTATTATTGTGTGTACAGATGTAGCAAACTTTGAGTCTGTTTTGCTCTGACTCTATATAGTGCTGCCACCCCTTCACTTTATATGAAAGCGGTCATACTATGCAATTTGCATAGCAAGCCATAGCGCAAAAAAAAAAGTCTGTTTGGCATGAAGAATATTGATTTGGCAAATGCTCCATCTGTAGATCAGCTTTATTGCACAGTTGTTTAATGTGTGGCTTTGAATGATTCCCGGTGTTGAAGATCTTTCGAGTCCAGGCTTTTAATAATTTCCAGTAATTTCCTGAATAAATTGGCTTCTGAACTAGAAACAAGCACAGTGGGGGTTTTTTTGGGTTTTTTTTTTTTTTTCCGTCTTTGTCCTTACAGTATTTAGGCAGAGAATTCAATGCATGGGGAATCAATAAAACACTATGTATAATGAGGAGGTGGGTGGAGTGGTTGGGTAAGTGGGCGAGCTGATGTATAGAAGATTTATCAAATTTTCATAAGTTGCAAAAATTGTCACACTTTAACTTCTGATGGGGGAGGGGAGCTGTAGAAAGTGGAAGAGCGTCTCGGGACAGAAATGCTAGATTTAAAGGGCCAAATTTATCAGACATTGCACAACTTTTTATACATTTGACACTCATTATGGCAACGCAGACTCCAGCAAAACTGACTTTAAATGGTCACCGGTCAGGTTATTGATCTCAACTTGTTTGTCAGATTCATTTCACATCAGCATTGTGGTTTCCATTTATAAGGAAACAACACTGTCCTACTGTCCTGGATCCATCGCGTGACAACCAGTGGATCCCATTAACTTACCATGGGGTCCATTGGCAGAAATATTGTGCTATATGACAAAAGTTCATCCCATTAACAACCAGTGACTCTTACATTATCTCCATTATCTTACAATATAATAATAATAATATATAATGGAGTCCATTGGGTTTCATTGAGGTCACCACCATCTTGATAGGAAATACAGGGCTGCGTGCTACCAGTGTACCCTGTTGACATAATGGGGCCCATTGGGGTTTGTCAAGGTTACTTGTTACATTGCTGCTTGCAATGCTATTTCTTCAGTCAAAAAGAATGGAGCCTTTGAATGTGACCTAAGTCTAAAGCCTAGTAAGGAATATTTCTTATTGGAAGAGGCTTGTCTAGTTTTATGCTCAGCATTATCTGATATTTGCCTTTGCACCCCTAATTAGTAGATCTGAAAATGAGCTAGAACTTAAAGGAACTGTAAATTTTGCATAATTTTTGCTCTTTTATGCTCTCTATACAAAAGATGATAAAAAAACAACTTATTTTGAATGGGCAATTTCAACATGAACCGGCCCTTGTTTTATCTCCTATGAGGGCAAACACCAGAGATGTCTGAAAGTTGCTTATTCCCCTCTACCCATTAAAAACACATGCATGCACATCTGAGCTGAGCGTGCATTCATATGAGGAATGGAAGGAATAGTTTTTGGCTGAGTGATTGTTAGTCTGGCAGCTATTGAAGGTGACATTTACCCTTTTGGCTAAGTTTATCTATCCATCAATCCCTTGACTGACTGACTTTTGTAGGACTATTAGTCTCAAACGTATCTGTTTCCAGGACTAGTGCCCCTTTAAATGAAGGTTCCAACTGCTTGTGTGTTATTGGTATGAAAAAGTCAGTGACCAAAATAGTCAAGAATATATCCTGATTGTAAAGCTGTTGTGTTATGGTAGTAGGGTTAAAAGTAAGCAAGCTGGAGGATTGGAGTTTTGGGCAGGTGCCAGGCAGCGGTGCTCTGATAGCAGCCGGCGAGATTACCCATCTGAGCTTGGCAGCGCCCACTGACATTCATTCACAGATATAGTGCATCTGTGTCAAATCATCCCTCTGCCTCCTGCTGCTTAGCCTCATCCAAGAAAAGCTAATTAACAAGCTCCGGGAGCATTTATGGGAAGCTGGAAAGATTAGAAGCACGTACCTGCTGAGAATGGAGGCCGCAGAGCCGACAACAGCTTTGCTTATCATTCGGATGTGTTACAGACCCACCACCGAGCTTGCTTGGTCTACAGCAGCAGGCAAACGAAAGGGTAGCCAAGAATTGATCATGGACCGGCGATTAACTGCTAATACCATGATATAAATAGAAAGTTTTGCAACTCTGGCAATTTTTTCTCTGTTCCCACAAGTCTCTGGGGCCTTTATTCGTGCACAGATTTATTGAACAGATGCGGCGAGTGTCGGTGTCAATATTCATTGTGCGTCCAGTATATCTTACTCAGCGACTCCAGAGCGAAAACGGTTCACAAGAAAAGAAGCTCATTTCGGCAGCTGTGACTATCACTGCAGTGAATTACTGTCTTCTGTTTGTTAAATGTGGCTCTGTACTATGGCAGAACTATAAGAACTGAGAATATATAGTGCCTGCCTCCTCTTCCATTCTCTGTCTCAGCAGCTGAAAACAGTTTCTGGTGTTCTTTAGGTTAGATCATCATTATTTTTATGAGTAGACAATCAATATCCAATTTTGGGGAGTCCAGTCAGCCGTTTGAAGAGGCCCTGTAGGTCGGGGTAAGCGCTGTGCACTCTTCATTCAAGGCAGACACATAGTAGTAGCTGTGCTGGGTATTGCCAGAGAGAAGCTCCATTCTGCAGTACTCAAAACAATCACTACTGTATATTGTGCAGGCGTATAGAGTGCTGTGGCCTCTTAAAACAGCTGATCGGTAGCGGTGCTATGAGTTGGACCCCCATTGACCTGATTTATGGACTATCCTACAGATCGGCCATCAGTGTTGTAAATCCATTTAAGAGTAACATATTATAGGGACATGGTTGTCTCCTCCTACCCCACTTGTCAGTGGCGGATGGCTTCTGCTGGAGATGGACTTCAATCACTAGTGAGGAGGACAGAAGGATGCAAAGAGAGGGGAGTCTGGTGTGTTCTTTAGTAGCCATTAGTCAAATTCACAGCATTTTTTTGTGCCTCTTGGTCTACCTGTGCAGTGAACCTGTCCTCGAAATATGTGGACAGATTCAAGTTAAAGAGGTACCCTAGGTACCCCGATTGCAAAAGTCAGGTATCCTCATTGTGCTCAGTAAGGCATGTAATACACCAGTAATATATACATGTTTACATTTTTTTGCCTTTTCAGCAATTTTGAGCATTTTCTCAGTTTGTGCTAGAAACTGCAGCTGCTTTTGTCAGCTTGTGGCAGGGATAGTCTGTGTCTAACCCTGGTCAGGCTGTAATGTAAATGAACAGGAACGCTATCAGATTTGTCTGTCTGCTCCCCCTTATTAACAAGATCTGAGAAGGAAGATTTACTATTCCTCCTATTAAGTGGGCTCTTTGCTGAAACTGGGGGGGGGGGGGGGGAGTTTGTATAGAAAAAATCTAATCCTGATTTCTAAGGCTTGGGCTACAAGGTGATTTAATTTGTGTGACTTATTATTATTAATTATTTATTTATTTATTTATTTATATAGCACCATTAATTCCATGATGCTTTACATTTGAGGGTTTACATACGGTACACAATATATACAAAACAAATATAATACTAACAGTGACCAACTGGCACAGTAGGATACAGGGCCCTGCCCACAAGGGCTTACAATCTGAGGGAAGAGGGATGGAGACAGAAGGTAAGGGTTGTCAGTAAGGTAGTTTTTTAACCTGCAAACACTACATGAAAGTTGCAGAAAATCCATTTGTTGGTCATAATAAGTTGCACCAAGTCACATGCGACTTCATTTTCCCTGTGACCATGGGCTTGGACTTGATGTTGCACAACCAAAGTTGTCCTTTTGCTCTAGCCTTAAACGGCATCAAACCTGCTTTGTGTGAACAAGCTGCTCAACTAGTAAAGCTGCTGTTTTCCCCTTTATTGTTGCATTACTAGAGCATTTAGTATAATAAGCCTGTGTTATAGTATTGATATATACTAGTAAGAATGTAGATCTGGGGCATGTGAGCATCTATCAGCGAGTGGATAAAGCAATGTCATTCACACTCCTCCTCTTTCTATTTATGTTGAATGTTCTATTTCTTCTATTTTCCAGGGACAAAAGGGTGATCCTGGCCTCTCTCCAGGAAAAGCCATGAATGGATTAAAGGTATTCTCATCAACTTATCTCTTTGCTATGTAGTCAAAACCTTGGCAATCACTTCCAGGAAGTGACACCATGTCCTGCTAATGCCAAGAAGAATTTCCTTTTACTTTATAGTATATACTGTTGTATATTGTTGATACCAAGTGGTTACCTAGCAGTAGTGTGTATTGCCTAAACAGCAGTTTAAAGGGATTTTGTCATTAAAGTCAAGAGATAAGTGTCAGATCACTGGGGCTCCGACTGTTAAGACCAATAGCGAAAGGGGACCGAAAGTCCTTCTTCATGCCTTCTCCATATGAATGAAATTCAAGTGTATGACTTGACCCGTGCTGGAGTCACTTCTCTAGTGACTTTAATGACATCTTTTAATATTACTATATATTTATTATGAGATTGGCTGACTAAAGGGGCTGTCTTACTTAAAGGGAACCTGTTCTTTTAATAAAACGGTGCAATCTGCAGGCAGCATGGTATAGAGCAGGTGGAGATGAGCAGATGGATATATAGATGTCTATTAAAAAAAAAAAAAAATTCTGTTTAACTTTTATTGGTCTAAAACTCTTTTATATTTGGCACAAAAAGGGGTTATAAAGCTTACGAGTTCATTCTCTGCAATGGATAAGCCTTCGTACTAACATATATATTGGTCCCAGATGATTAAATTTGCAGAGTGCATCGGGGCAATGCAAGTCTCTGCCTGCTGCTGCTCTTTCTCTGTGCCCAACCTCGCTCTACTCCGGCTGTATGTCCGTAGAGTGGAGCCAGTCATGTGACCAGGAGTCAGAACGTCAGCACGGGTAAAGGAACAAGACTTTCATCCTGTTCTACCGTGATCTGCACAGGTAATAATCAGGTCTCTGGGTGACCTACATAGAGTGAACCCTCATAGAAGACCACATTTTCTGTGATGGTTTTCCATACTAGCCATAGACTTTGAGAAGACCACCTCTCTAGAAAACCACTTCTTCATGTCATTTTGGTTGGTTGTCTCAGAGAGGTTTATTGTATATATTAGTAATAAAGGTTACCCAGTGCAAAGGATTTATTTCTCTCTGGCTATCCCCTTTAAGCGTCCCCTGGGTGGTCATACTCAAGGACTCAGAGTTAATGCTGACAGTTGTTGAATGGCTAGAGTTTTAGATCACAAAGTGACAAATTATGTAGAATCCTTTCTCACAAAGCTATATATCCATCTACTAAGCTTCCCCTCCTCAGTAACCTGGTGCCTGCAAATTAAACATCAAGTTTACCATGACAGGTTCACTTTAAGAAGTGGGAGTCTTCCAGGCCTTTTGGCTAAGATCAAGTGTAGTATCTGTTCTTATCAGTAACAGCCAGTAGGTTGGCTCTGCCAGTGGGGTGTGCACCATTGTAGAGAGCCAACTGAACGCTGCGAACATGAGACAGAGAAACACACCAGGGTTAGGACCGGGACCCTGGTCGATCAAGGCCAAGAGGCCGGGGATGCCTTCGAAGGTCTCATGGTGCAAGTGCCTCTGGGGACGGTGACTCCGGAGGTGCCTTTATTCACTGGGCCTGGGAAACCCACTGAATTTGGCACATTGCACAAGCACTTGATCACACCTAAGAAGCACTCACCCTATTGCTTGGTTTATCCAGCATGGGTAATTTTTTATAGATCCGGCAGATAGACCGGGCCAGTACACTGGCACTCTATTCACTTATTTATTCTTTTTTGTCTATCACGTTTTGTCACCTGTTTTGTCACTGTTTTTGTGTGGATGTAGGGATGCGGAAACCCTTTTGGGTCCTACCCGAAGTCTAGGAGTTGGAGTGTGTGGCCTTCGGGTTCCCTCCTTCTTTGCTCTCCAGTGTCTGTCTCTGCTTTTGTGGAGACGGACAACAGTTGTAGGCTCAGTCGTACTCTTGGGGTGGCAGCCCTTGAGGGGACTGATGCAAGTAGCTGGCTTGGCGGTACTCCTGGTGGTGGCAGCCCATGGAGGAAACCAAGTAAGTCACTGACCCTCCTGTCTAGGCAGTTGGGTTGGTACAGCCCCCCTTTCTCTTGTGCCTTTTGGCTTTGAGTTTGGGGACAGTTTCGGAGGACCCTTCCTCTTTTGAGGGGGGTTTTGCGATAGACAGCATCCTTTGCACGTTTTTTTCAGTGGCACCCGTCACTTTTTTGTCGTGCACTGGTGTTTTCGTTGGCACAGCTTTGAGACCTTCGATAAAAAAAAGTGGGAGTCTTCCAGTAATGCAGTTGCAAGTGCCCTACTCCTTCCTAACAAATGTATAAATGGACTACAAGCTAAAGAGAAAGAAACTGGATGGACGCTGTTGGGGATTCTGATTTTCCCATCAACCTATGCCATTGCCGAATTCCTTCGTGCTGACTCTAATAGGAGCTATGGTGCTCTCCTCAATGTGAGAGATTCTTGTCTCTAATAGGAGCGAGACATTTGTCTTTAACAATGGCAAGGTGCTGCCGCCGACTTCCATGGGACATATAAATCTCTTGTGCATTAGACCAAGTGACATAACATATCAGACCATGAGGCTGGAATTAATAAGGAACATATCTTTTTACTTGGCTCAGTCTAGGATGGCTGCCTGCTTTACATTTCCAGTAAGCAATGTACTTATTGTTTTCCTTCTGTAGGGAGACCCTGGATTGGCTGGTCTGACAGGTGTTCCTGGGCCTCTAGGTCGAAAGGTAAGTTGGTTTTATTTTCAAGTTTATTTTATAAATGATGATGAGAGTTGATGCGTGAGGTGCTATTTGGGTGTGTTTTTAACCCATGATATGGCGTCAGTTCCTTGCCAGGTGGTTACTTGAAACATGTCACAGTTTATCTTGGGTTGTAGGATCTGGATTAGAGATGGTCTTTGTGACTGGGTGGCCATACACATTAGATAAATGTAGGGTGAACTTGCTGATTTTAGCAGGACCGACTGTCTAACCACTTAAGAGTCCTTCTGACTGGGGGTTGAAAAGTGTCAGGCATTTCTCCAGGCCCTGTACTTTTGTTGTCGGGAAGATGAACCACTGCTAAAGATACGTGTAATGTACTGTAGGATTTGCCACTGACAGACATCGGGGAACAACAAGTCACACGCTCTTCATCACGTTGCTTGTATGTTACTTGTTGTCACATATCCAAAGTCACCATTTACTGTAGCTATAGCCTAAGAGTATATATACATATAGTTGTTCAGATGCAGTATACATGTGGTTTTACCCAATCTTAGACTGAGGTAGACTGGAATAATTTTTATCTACAGAGTCCCTGAAAAATATTAGATTTCACATAATGTTGTTTTTTCTAAATGTTCAATACTTAATAAAGGCCCTGTGTCTAGATATGACTGTCATGTACTGGTTACTGACTCCCATAGTGTTCTTTTTAGTCTCTCTTATGTTGGTGGTCACACATGCTCAGTAGCTCCATTCCACTGCCCAGTCTCTATTATACATGGGCAGAATTTAAAATCTTAAGTTTCTATAATAATATTTAATCCTGGGACAACCCCATTTCCAGAAAGCCTGCCTACAAGGAAGATAGAAGTAACTGTGCAGGGAGAGGTGGGGAGGGAATCAGGGAGGAGGAGACAAGCTCTTGGCTCTGTATACTCACCAGCTTGTGACTGCAGCCATTACCCAGGTATCATGTCTCCATTGACGTGTAATATATTACTGTACAGTCCAAAACCTTGGAACGATTGTGGCTTTCTATAATCAGCTGTATGTCTTTGTTAGTTGGATGATTATCTTGTGTATTTATTACATATATATCATTCCTTGGCTGTCGGACATTGGGAAGTACAATCCATAAGGGAATTCTTTACTGATTGGAGATGCTGTTTTTGGCTCAAGTAGAAAATTATGAGCACATGGTGGGCTACATTAGTATTTTATTTGGACGGTTATGTCACGCAATAGAGAAAACAACGCAGACACATATATTACCAGTGGAGGCTAGTAGGAAGAGGGGAAATGTTTGTATACCTTACAGAGTTTTATAAAGGGTAGTATGACAGGTAGATATTTACCTATGACGACTGCATTGGAAAGTCTGGTAGAAGTAACTAGAGTTGGCAGAGAGGATTGGGCACCCTCTCGTAGGATAGTCTAGGTTTTGGGTTGTCAGGCAGGTGTCACTGATGGCATGTAATACATGTAAGACATATGATAATGTCTGCCGTGGAGATGACAGGTTGCATGGACCTTGTGCGTCTTATAGAAGTGGTGCTGAATATTAGATCTCCATCCTGGCAGCGAGGAAAGCTATCTGTGTAGTCCTGGACTAAATAAGGACCCTTTTTGTACATCAGTCAAACAGTGCTGGGTCCAATAGATGAAGCCTTAGTGGTCAATTTATCCATAGAGTATAAAGCTTGGGTCTGTACTGTTTGTCAATTGCCATATTATAGATGGATTGTCCCCTAGAAATATTGCTTCTATGGGAGAATACAATGCCGTACAATGACACAGGGATTGTCTGTGGCTTTGTGATTCAGAGCAATAGAGATTCTCTGTGCTGCTGTAGTAAAATAGTACACAAAATAAAAATGACTAAAAATAAAACCCGGATGGCTAGCTTCTTGCTTTTCCGATGCCACAGAATCGGAGCCAGAATCCAGGAGCCATGTTAACATACAGTCATATGAAAAAGTTTGGGCACCCCTATTAATCTTAATAATTTTTAGTTCTAAATATTTGGGTGTTTGCAACAGCCATTTCAATTTGATATATCTAATAACTGATGGACACAGTAATATTTGAGGATTGAAATGAGGTTTATTGTACTAAGAGAAAATGTGCAATATGCATTAAACCAAAATTTGACCGGTGCAAAAATTTGGGTACCCTTATCATTTTATTGATTTGAATACTCCTAACTACTTTTTACTGACTTACTGAAGCACAAAATTGGTTTTGTAACCTCACTGAACTTTGAACTTCATAGCCAGGTGTATCCAATCATGACAAAAAGGTATTTAAGGTGGCCAATTGCAAGTTGTTCTCCTATTTGAATCTCCTCTGAAGAGTGGCATCATGGGCTCCTCAAAACAACTCTCAAATGATCTGTAAACAAAGATTGTTCAACATAGTTGTTCAGGGGAAGGATACAAAAAGTTGTCTCAGAGATTTAACCTGTCAGTGTCCACTGTGAGGAACATAGTAAGGAAATGGAAGACCACAGGGACAGTTCTTGTTAAGCCCAGAAGTGGCAGGCCAAGAAAAATATCAGAAAGGCAGAGAAGAAGAATGGTGAGAACAGTCAAGGACAATCCACAGACCACCTCCAAAGAGCTGCAGCATCATCTTGCTGCAGATGGTGTCACTGTGCATCGGTCAACAATACAGCACACTTTGCACAAGGAGAAGCTGTATGGGAGAGTGATGCGAAAGAAGCCGTTTCTGAAAGCACGCCACAAACAGAGTCACCTGAGGTATGCAAAAGCACATTTGGACAAGCCAGCTTCATTTTGGAAGAAGGTCCTGTGGACTGATGAAACAAAGATTGAGTTGTTTGGTCATACAAAAAGGCGTTATGCATGGCGTCAAAAAACACAGCATTCCAAGAAAAACACTTGCTACCCACTGTAAAATTTGGTGGAGGTTCCATCATGCTTTGGGGCTGTGTGGCCAATGCCGACACGGGGAATCTTGTTAAAGTTGAGGGTCGCATGGATTCAACTCAGTATCAGCAGATTCTTGAGAATAATGTACAAGAATCAGTGACGAATTTGAAGTTATGCCGGGGATGGATATTTCAGCAAGACAATGATCCAAAACACAGCTCCAAATCTACTCAGGCATTCATACAGAGGAACAATTACAATGTTCTGGAATGGCCATCCCAGTCCCCAGACCTGAATATCATTGAACATCTGTGGGATAATTTGAAGCGGGCTGTCCATGCTCGGCGACCAACAAACTTAACTGAACTGGAATTGTTTTGTAAAGAGGAATGGTCAAAAATACCTTCATCCAGGATCCAGGAAATGATTAAAAGCTACAGGAAGCGACTAGAGGCTGTTATTTTTGCAAAAGGAGGATCTACTAAATATTAATGTCACTTTTCTGTTGAGGTGCCCATACTTTTGCACCGGTCAAATTTTGGTTTAATGCATATTGCACATTTTCTGTTAGTACAATAAACCTCATTTCAGTCCTGAAATATTACTGTGTCCATCAGTTATTAGATATATCAAATTGAAATGGCTGTTGCAAACACCCAAATATTTAGAACTAAAAATGATTAAGATTAATAGGGGTGCCCAAACTTTTTCATATGACTGTATGTGGTAAACATTTTATTATGATTGCTCCCCCTTTTCTGTAAAGCTCAGCCCTCTTGTGGTGTCGCACCCCCTTTTTGTTTTATGGATGTGACTTAACAGGCACATAAAATACCCATGTCATATAAAATATGGCCGGGAGTATTCCACCAGACCTGGGAGATTTGCTCACTCTTCAGGAACATCAGGAGGTCAACCGTTTTTGTGGGAGTCTTCTGGATGTTTTGAGAGTGTAGGCAATTGTGTGCTAGCCTGCTAGAAACAGTCAAGAATCTGAAAATTTTTAAATTGGTGTCAGTCCTAGACCCTAGTCCCACAAACAGTTCCAGCTCTACTCTGCCTCTGTGTTTTAGTGTGTGGAGATTCATCCGCAGCAGGGCTGAGTTTCCAGCCACAATCTGCTGCACATGGTGTTGCAAGCTGCTTATGGCCACCCCGATACAGAGGTTAAGAAATTTGGAAAGTTATGAAGCTGTAGAAAAAATAAAAGCATGTAGAATGGATGACTTGGGAAAAGTGGATGTGATTCAGTATAATACACCGGCTTCTACAGGACTCTGTCAGTCCCATGGAGCTGCAGTAGAGCATGCAGATGGACATGAATATCCTCATGATTGGTGTCACACCCAGGACCACCACTGATCAACAAGTTGAAGAGGCTGCAGCATTCAGACAAGTGCTGCGATCTTTTCACTTACCAAGCACAATGCTGTACGTATCAGTGCTGTGTAATTCAGCTCCGCCTTATTTTCTTGAACGGGACTCAGCTGTAAACAGGCCATGAGACCAATGAACATGACCTCACATGATCTGGGAATTGGAACTGACGCTCTTCCAAGCACCGCTGACACTTAAGTCAGATGGTCAGTGGGGTTGTTGGGTGTCAGACTCCCATATTTCTGACATTGAAGACCTGATATTGAGGATAGGTCACTGGAAAACCCCTTCAAACTTAGCTAGTACAGGACAGCAGTCTTTGCCTTGTGTAAACCCGAAGAGAGGACCCTGTTCCCCAATAATTACATGTAGAATCTGCATATGTATATTGATCTACAATTCAAAATGGCTGCCATGTCCTGATCATGACCTGCTTGCACAGGTGCCAAGAAACTTCTGATACTTAGTGACTTGTATACTTGTGGGACATAGTATTTTCACCTTTGGAGTCTTTTCTGTATGTTGAGGGATTTTTACATCAGTTGGATCAGAAAGGCATTTTTTCCATTATGTAGTAAATGAAGGATTATGCAGATTTAGGAAAACATTGGTCCCCTTGAAGTAATAAGATTTAGAATCACTGATCAAGAATCTATCAAGAACTTTTTCTGAATTCTTATTGACTACTTATATGACATTACTTCTTTTTAGGGAAAGAAGGGTTATCCCGGACCCCAAGGTCATCCTGGTGAACCGGTAAGATGGGCGTCCTCTGTGTAAATGACAGTCACAGTGCCTTTTTTTTGTCAGCTGTTTAGTACAGGTGACTAGGAGTTTTCATAAGAGAGAACTCAATTTTACAGAGTTTAAAAAATAAAAAAACTTTCTTGAGGAGGTCATGAAAACCTAAAAATACGACTCCTCTGGCGGATTTGGGATCGCTTAGTGCCCGGGTCATAAAAGTGGTTTCTTGTATCTTAATGTATGTCTCCTAATCCCATGCAGAGTAGTCTCTTAAGAATCT
Source organism: Leptodactylus fallax (assembly GCA_947044405.1). NCBI lineage: Eukaryota > Metazoa > Chordata > Amphibia > Anura > Leptodactylidae > Leptodactylus > Leptodactylus fallax. Next base: position 1,560,059 of record CAMRHE010000121.1, on the reverse strand, counting down.
TTTACTACCTGATCTGTCATGAGCGGCCGCTTCCTTCGCAGGAGTCTGTCTATCCTGTCCCTGGAGTACTCTGAAAATGACAGCCAGGAATATTTTCAGAACTATACAGAATAAATGTGTGTCTTTTTAACGTGACGTTAGTGGAAATCGCCAGGGCTCAGTGTTATCCCTAATCCATTCATTAACCCTTCCAGTTCCTCTCTGCACCGCTAGCCAGTGACAGGATTAATGCGCACACTGTAACCCTCTTGTTCCCCGCACTCCCCCCTTCATGTTTGGATAAGTTCGGCTGCGCAGGGATGGAAATGAATAGTAGGGTTGTTTCAAGAGAGGCCATTGACTCTTTAAAGCCTCTTGGCAGAGAGCGAAGGCCCCCAAACTGTTCCATGTGTTATAGATAAAGATTTAGCTGACACCTTTAAAGAAACTCATCTCATTTCAGTTATTTGGCTTAGGAGCTGGCATAGGATCTGGCCGATTCAGTGACATGCAAGGGGTTAAAGGGCCATTTTATCATCAATGCGTATTCATGAAGCTGCTCTTAATTTTTCTTGCAGGGTGAACAAGGGCCAGAAGGAAGTCCAGGGGCCAAAGGTTATCCTGGCAGGCAGGTGCAGTAAATCTTACCATGCTGTGAGCAGGTTATCTCTGCAGGGTTCTGGGTGATAGGTAGATATGCACGTAGTTTTGTATATAGATGTGTTTTTTTTATTTTTTTTGGTAAAAATCAATGTTAAAATTTAGATTTTTTTTTCAGTTTTAATTTAACTTGAGTCTCAAGGAATCAGATTTATGTGTTTCTTGTTTATTAGTTTAGAAATTCCTTGTGTGCCAGTCCACAATTCATTTGAGGGTTAGATCTGAATATAAAACAAGATTTGCAGTCATTTGTATTAGATCTGAATATAAAACACTATGGCTGGATTTTTTTTTGCAAAATACTCAATGGAAAAATCTGATGAAACCTTTGAAGAAAGCACCTTAAAATCGGCTCCAAAAACTGTGTGAACGCACTCTGAGGGTTTATTTATACATGTCAGATTTGGAGATCCATTCCATTTAGGCTAAGGCCACACCAAAGTGATCTGCTGCGGGATTTCCATAGTGGACATCCTGCAGCAGAAACCAACTGTACTTGGCTGGTTTCCACCTAGTTTTTTCCACGCAAAAAACATCCACGACTTGCTCATACTGTTGCAGAAATGCTTCAGTTTTTAACTGTGGATTTCACCATTTTCAGTCTAGCAGGGGTAAGAACAGCAGTGATTCCACAGCAAAATCCACAAATCAACATGTTGAGGAAAAACTGCACTTTTTTTGTTGCAGATTCTTCTGCAGTTTTTTTTTTTTTTTTGAGCCAAAGCCAAGAGTGGTTACAGAAGGAATGTGAAATATAAAGGTAGCACTTATACTTCTCCATTCTGCTATCTCCACTCTTGGCTTTGGCCCAAAATAAGTGGTACAAAATCTGCAGAATAAATGCAGCTTTTTTGACACCTGTGGCCTCAGTCTTAAACAGCATTCATACTATAGGCTTAACATCTAGTTTCCCTGAGGACCTACTAAATAAATTAGGCCACTATGGAAACCTAGTGTTAGAGGTCCAGGTGCTAAGCCCATAATAGGAGCGATAAAGTACTTCCAACTTTTGCCATTTGGATTGTTAAAGAGGTGTTTAGGAGACAAATATTTCAGGTACCAAAGGCTGCTCTGTGCATAGTTGTATACACCATCAGTTTACCCCTGCACTGCAGTACTGCATAAACAGAGGTGGAAGGAGTGCACAATTATGGATGTTTTTTTTGGAGGTGTCTGCCATGTAAAATAATTGTACAAAGACACTGTTGATGTTTTGTGGAAGAAAAATTATCTACAAATGCAAAGAACACAGTATAGGACAATAGCGCAGCTTTATGGTCAAGATTTTGCCAATTTCTATTTCCATATCAAATAAAAACAGATGTCCACATAAAGCAGAGCTCAGACAGGATATCTATGTGTCTCTCCAGATTACATTGTATCTCTGCTTGGATAGGCTCCAGAGCAGAATATTTCAGATTTCATAGAAAAGTATGTAGTTTCGAGCATAAAGTATAGATTCTATCATAGGGTTATATAATAGAGGAGAGTAGCTGAGCTCTGTGATATATAGGGTTATATGCTAGAGGGAGAGAAGCTGAGCTCTGTGATATATAGGGTTATATGATAGAGGGAGAGAAGCTGAGCTCTGTGATATATAGGGTTATATGATAGAGGAGAGAAGCTGAGCTCTGTGATATATAGGGTTATATGATAGAGGGAGAGAAGCTGAGCTCTGTGATATATAGGGTTATATGATAGAGGAGAGAAGCTGAGCTCTGTGATATATAGGGTTATATGACAGAGGAGAGAAGCTGAGCTCTGTGATATATAGGGTTATATGCTAGAGGAGAGAAGCTGAGCTCTGTGATATATAGGGTTATATGATAGAGGGAGAGAAGCTGAGCTCTGTGATATATAGGGTTATATGATAGGAGAGAAGCTGAGCTCTGTGATATATATAGTTATATGATGGAGGAGAGAAGCTGAGCTCTGTGATATATAGGGTTATATGATAGAGGAGAGAAGCTGAGCTCTGTGATATATAGGGTTATATGATAGGAGAGAAGCTGAGCTCTGTGATATATAGGGTTATATGATAGAGGGAGAGAAGCTGAGCTGTGTGATATATAGGATTATATGATAGAGGGAGAGAAGCTGAGCTGTGTGATATATAGGGTTATATGATAGAGGGAGAGAAGCTGAGCTGTGTGATATATAGGATTATATGATAGGGAGAGAAGCTGAGCTCTGTGATATATAGGGTTATATGATAGAGGAGAGAAGCTGAGCTCTGTGATATATAGGGTTATATGATAGAGGAGAGAAGCTGAGCTCTGTGACATAGGTTATATGATGGAGGAGAGAAGCTGAGCTCTGTGATATATAGGGTTATATGATAGAGGAGAGAAGCTGAGCTCTGTGATGTATAGGTTATATGATAGAGGAGAGAAGCTGAGCTCTGTGATATATAGGGTGATATGATGGAGGAGAGAAGCTGAGCTCTGTGATATATAGGTTATATGATGGAGGAGAGAAGCTGAGCTCTGTGATATATAGGGTTATATGATGGAGGAGAGAAGCTGAGCTCTGTGATATATAGGGTTATATGATGGAGGGAGAGAAGCTGAGCTCTGTGATATATAGGGTTATATTATAGAGGAGAGAAGCTGAGCTCTGTGATATATAGGTTATATGATAAGGAGAGAAGCTGAACTCTGTGATGTATAGGGTTATATGATAGAGGAGAGAAGCTGAGCTCTGTGACATATAGGGTTATATGATGGAGGAGAGAAGCTGAGCTCTGTGATATATAGGGTTATATGATAGAGGAGAGAAGCTGAGCTCTGTGACATATAGGGTTATATGATGCAGGAGAGAAGCTGAGCTCTGTGATATATAGGGTTATATGATAGAGGAGAGAAGCTGAGCTCTGTGATATATAGGGTTATATGATACAGGAGAGAAGCTGAGCTCTGTGATATATAGGGTTATATGATGGAGGAGAGAAGCTGAGCTCTGTGATATATAGGGTTATATGATAGAGGAGAGAAGCTGAGCTCTGTGATATATAGGGTTATATGATGGAGGAGAGAAGCTGAGCTCTGTGATATATAGGGTTATATGATAGAGGAGAGAAGCTGAGCTCTGTGATATATAGGGTTATATGATAGAGGAGAGAAGCTGAGCTCTGTGATATATAGGATTATATGATAGAGGAGAGAAGCTGAGCTCTGTGATATATAGGGTTATATGATAGAGAAGAGAAGCTGAGCTCTGTGATATATAGGTTATATGATATAGGAGAGAAGCTGAGCTATGTGATATATAGGATTATATGATAGAGGAGAGAAGCTGAGCTCTGTGATATATAGGGTTATATGATATAGGAGAGGAGCTGAGCGCTGTGATATATAGGGTTATATGATATAGGAGAGAAGCTGAGCTATGTGATATATAGGGTTATATGATAGAGGAGAGAAGCTGAGCTCTGTGATATATAGGGTTATATGATAGAGGAGAGAAGCTGAGCGCTGTGATATATAGGTTATATGATAGAGGAGAGAAGCTGAGCTCTGTGATATATAGGGTTATATGATAGAGGAGAGAAGCTGAGCTGTGTGATATATAGGTTATATGATAGAGGAGAGACGCTGAGCTCTGTGATATATAGGGTTATATGATAGAGGAGAGAAGCTGAGCGCTGTGATATATAGGGTTATATGATATAGGAGAGAAGCTGAGCTATGTGATATATAGGAGTTATATGATAGAGGAGAGAAGCTGAGCTCTGTGATATATAGGGGTTATATGATAGAGGAGAGAAGCTGAGCTCTGTGATAAATAGGGTTATATGATAGAGGAGAGAAGCTGAGCTCTGTGATATATAGGGTTATATGACAGAGGAGAGAAGCTGAGCTCTGTGATATATAGGGTTATATGACAGAGGGAGAGAAGCTGAGCTCTGTGATATATAGGGTTATATGATAGAGGAGAGAAGCTGAGCTCTGTGATATATAGGGGTTATATGATAGAGGAGAGAAGCTGAGCTCTGTGATATATAGGGTTATATGATAGAGGAGAGAAGCTGAGCATTGTGATAGACGTTAAATGCCAGATAATTCCTGACAGGACTCCTAGGAGGGACACTGAGTCCTGATTACCCCGCCCATATACTGATTGACAGCTCTCCCTATATTAGTGTGTGTACATAGAAGGCCATCAATCATCCTGTGTGGGTGGAGTAGTCAGGACTGTCACTGTCTCTCCATGGAGTCCTGGGAGGATTTACTCTGCTTTGTACTCAGTAATCCTCTTCCAAATCATATAAACCTGTATATCACAGAGCATATCCTACAAGGATATCCTGAGGCGGGTGCTTAGGAGTGTGGTAGAACCTTTTATATCTTTCCTTTTGGGTTCCCTTTTCTTTAAACATGTCCTCCCTAGTCTTGTTAATCTACTTGTGTGACGACAAGGAAAGTTTCCAAAACTATAATTCAGAAATTACTAAAAGACTTTTCTCACGAAGATATTCCCTAAAGTGAAATTGGCTGATCACAGCAGTTTGGCTTCTCTCACCCCCAGCGTTTAGTTGTTATCACTGGGTATAACCATGGGCAACCACGCACTTCCTATGCAGCAGCTACCGCAGGCGAAATGTAGCATTACAAATGAATGGTCCTCCATCTAATACATGGATGGGCGCCATCTACCTGCAGGAGACATTCTCAGCTCTGTCATACACACCGGTCCCCAGCCTCTCTGGAAGAAGAATGGAAGCTGTAATAGAGGAAAGTAATACTTTTTTTTCTATTTTTGTGGATTCTGTATAACTTTTCATTTATAAGGAACCAATCACATTCCAGGCATTCAGTCATGTTCTAGAGCAGGAAGAGCTGAGCGGCTTCTGTTTTCTTACTCATTATTATCTGGATGGCTTATGCTACTCTTTGACAGTTCTGAATGTTTTCCTCTTTCTTTTTATGTCTTTTCTCCAGGGATTACCAGGACCAATAGGAGCTCCGGGACCAAAGGGAAGTCGGGTTAGTGTCATGACCCCCACGTACCCCATTTATAGCCGTCTAAACAGGCATCTCTAGGATGGCACAATGGTTAGATTGCACAGTGGAAATTGCAGCGGGCTTGTCAAATTTGTTCTATAGATTTTCAGTGTATGGTCATATTCCTCATGTTAAGCAATAAGTACAGTAATACAGAGTTGGCCATCTGTAAATAGCACTGAGACTAAGAAGGAATTGTGTCATTGTCTACTGGTGTGGGCCCTGAGCCATGTATAGATAAGTAGCTGTTTGTATTAGATAAATAAGTCACAATCCTTGAATTCATGTCTTATTGATATTGTGTGTTTTTATTTCAGTCCTGTTAATGGTTGCCAACATGGACAGATTCTGTAATTACATTAGGTATCGGGAGTCAAGAACTGGATTTCCAATTATAGCCTCTAATCCTGGAAAAAATGTGTTCATCAGACTCAGAGATTTTGGTTTGTCTAATAACTTGGAAGCGCAGGGATGTCCTGTAAGATGTCATTGGATTTCTTCAGTATAGTGTAGTCAGACAATGAGTCTTCAATGCCCTCCTGTTCTTTGTGCTTGTCTTGTCTTCACAATGATATCCTTGGTTAAGGCAGCTCCAGGCCCATGTGACCAATCATGGCGCGCCACAGTTATGGTATATATTAAAATGTGTTCACATCCCAATCTCAGCTTCTGTTTGTGTATATGCTGGATAAAGCTCCTGATATATACCTCCAACAGAAGGCTATGACATATCCAGCTATATAGTCATACAGTGGGGTACATTGTCTTAGGCTCACATTGTGAATAGATCTTATATTCTCTCTTTAATTTTTTTTGTGGAGCTCTTGGGCTTTTCCTGGCATACACTCTACCCATTCAATGCCAACATAATGTGAACAGAGCCTTAAAAGGGTGTTCCTGTCTTGGACATCTATGATATATCCATATCCCAATAGATTCAGGTTCTAGCACTTTTCCCCACACCTATCTTGAGATTGGCGGTTGCCCGTCCCCCTCTCATTACTCTGTTCATTTACTTCTATAGGAGTTCATAGAGCAACCAAGCATCATTTGTGCAAAGCTGATTTTCTGCATCACTTCTACACCCAATGTTGTCGTCATCTTTAATTCCCTTTGTATTATTTTCTGAACTTTCTTAATGCCTGCGTTACACACAATGGGCCACTATGCAAAAATTACTGTACAAAAACTGTAGATGTTGCCTGTAGTAATTTCTTTGGGCCATTCTGATTGGTTGCCATAGTTGATTTCTGCATTTTTCTGTTGCGCATATATATATATATATATATGAGACACGTCATATTTCTAGAGAACATATAGTACAAGTCTGTTTTGCTTGTAGTCTTATTTTATATTCTTTCAAGTTGCATTTTGTATCATCCATAACTTTTGGTTCCTAGAATGGATGATTTCCACGTTCTTCTCCCCAGAAAAGCCCTTTAGATGTTATACTACTGTCCCTTTTAATTACAGAGATCCACAGGGTTCACAGTTCCTCCACCCAGTCACTCTAGAGACGCTTGTGATGTCAGCTCTTTAATCTAGGGGCAATAATTGTACTCACAAACCATGGCTCCGAGTTAAGAAACCGTTAACAGAGCAATCAAAACCAAGAACACATCTTGAGGCCATATGCAAATGAGACTTCGAGGATTTCATTTTCACCCTGATTCGTGTCATAGGGTCTTTGAGAGACTCTCTTAAAATGGACACTGTGCGACTTTTAAAAGATATTGCAAAATTGGGCCGAGGTGGTACTTCTGTCCATGTAATGTTAGCCCTGTCGCCCGTGGTGCGCTTTAACAATGGTCAGGCTGCAAAGCAGATGTTATTCACTCCACACTAGATCTGACATCTTAAAGGGCCAACACCGTTTAAACACTTGTAGCATGCAGAAGCAGCTTTTAGAGTTAGACATAAAAGATTTCATATGCTTATATTTTGTATAGTGACGAAAACAAGTTTTCCTTCTCTTTCATCGGCTGTTGTGCACAGAATGCAATGTTGTTTAGCTGGAGTTTGCAGCGTATAAGAACATATGGCTATCCACAGCTGCAGTTTTATTGGATGCTATTATATATAACTCTTGAGATGATCTATATTATACAATTACGTGTTTGATAATCTGAACAATGCCGGTCCTGTTATATAAACCAGCTAGTGTTTCCGGATTACAGTAGTTTGCCATAAAGTGCCAATATCCCCCTTTGAGATATTTTATTTGCGTGCACACAGCCAGTATGTGGCGCTATCACAGGCATGAAGATTGATGGTTAAAAATTATTTAAAAAAAGAACCTCCCATGATGTATCAGTGAAGCTGCTGCACCTCTTAGCTTAGCTTATGTTTTCATCCCCAACAACCTTTACAGGATCCATGCTGCAGTTACGAAACCTTACAGTCATTAAAGGGGCCTGTCTTGTGTTTTAGTGCGTCATCATTGCCAAACACTCTGATTGCGGTCAGTGAATTGGAAAATGAGTGTTTGGATCCATAGACCCAGAAAAAGAGATGTGAAACGTACTGATCAATTGAAACACAAAGGGGTAACTCAGGATACCCACAGGTCAGCTGCTTCAAGCAGCAGCGGCATGATGTGTGGCATCACATTTGTTCATTATGTGGCGAACGTTCAGGACTTTGCTTTGTAGTCATTGTAGAGGTCCCTTCAAACAGCTGATCGATGCGGGTCTTGGGTATCAGACTCCCACTGATCAGATGCATGGGCCATCAGTATTTACACTGAGGAAAAAAAGTATTTAGTCAGCCACCAATTGTGCAAGTTCTCCCACTTATAAAGATGAGGTCGGCCTGTAATTGACATCATAGGTAGACCTCAACTATGAGAGACAAAATGAGAAACAAATCCAGAAAATCACATTGTCCGATTTTTTTTTTTTTAAGAATTTATTTGCAAATTATGGTGGAAAATAAGTATTTGGTCAATAACAAAAGTTCATCTCAATACTTTGTTATATCCTTTGTTGGCAATGACAGAGGTCAAACGTTTTCTGTAAGTCTTCACAAGGTTGGCACACACTGTTGCTGGTATGTTGGCCCATTCCTCCATGCAGATCTCCTCTAGAGCAGGGATGTTTTGGGGCTGTCGCTGGGCAACACGGACTTTCAACTCCCTCCAAAGGTTTTCTATGGGGTTGAGATCTGGAGACTGGCTAGGCCACTCCAGGACCTTGAAATGCTTCTTATGAAGCCGCTCCTTCGTTGTCCTGGCGGTGTGCTTGGGATCATTGTCATGCTGAAAGACCCAGCCACGTTTCATCTTCAATGCCCTTGCTGATGGAAGGAGGTTTGCACTCAAAATCTCACGATACATGGCCCCATTCATTCTTTCATGTACACGGATCAGTCGTCCTGGTCCCTTTGCAGAGAAACAGCCCCAAAGCCTGATGTTGCCCCCCCATGCTTCACAGTAGGTATGGTGTTCTTTGGATGCAACTCAGCATTCACTCTCCTCCAAACACCACGAGTTGTGTTTCTACCAAACAGTTCTACTTTGGTTTCATCTGACCATATGACATTCTCCCAATACTCTTCTGGAACATCCAAATGCTCTCTAGCAAACTTCAGACGGGCCCGGATATGTACTGGCTTAAGCAGGGGGACACGTCTGGCACTGCAGGATCTGAGTCCCTGGCGGCGTAGTGTGTTACTGACGGTAGCCTTTGTTACGTTAGTCCCAGCTTTCTGCAGGTCATTCACTAGGTCCCCCGTGTGGTTCTGGGATTTTTGCTCACCGTTCTTGTGATCATTTGGACCCCACGGGGTGAGATCTTGCGTGGAGCCCCTGATGGAGGGAGATTATCAGTGGTCTTGTATGTCTTCCATTTTCTAATTATTGTTCCCACAGTTGATTTCTTCACACCAAGCTGCTTGCCTATTGCAGATTCAGTCTTCCCAGCCTGGTGCAGGTCTACAATTTTGTTTCTGGTCCTTCCACAGCTCTTTGGTCTTCACCATAGTGGAGTTTGGAGTGTGACTGTTTGAGGTTGTGGACAGGTGTCTTTTATACTGATAACAATGTCACACAGGAGCCATTACTACAGGTAATGAGTGGAGGACAGAGGAGCCTCTTAAAGGAGAAGTTACAGGTCTGTGAGAGCCAGAAATCTTGCTTGTTTGTAGGTGACTAAATACTTATTCTCCACCATAATTTGCAAATAATTTCTTAAAAAATCAGACAATGTGATTTTCTGGATTTGTTTTCTCATTTTGTCTCTCATAGTTGAGGTCTACCTATGATGACAATTACAGGTCGGCCTCATCTTTTTAAGTGGGAGAACTTGCACAATTGGTGGCTGACTAAATACTTTTTTTCCTCACTGTAACTCTTGGAAACCCCTTCAATCTGAAGTGCGCTAGAGACTGTTGCGATAAATTTAGTAGGGGCAGCATGTCTTTTAATAAATTTGCTATATCTTTGGCCATGCATATATCACAAAATCAAATCATAGCTGGCCTAGAATTGCTGTTAACTTATATTAAATCTGTCATTCACGTACATGCATCAAAATATACAAATATTAGAATCCCCTCTTGGGATCAATCCACTTCTTACACATGCAGCAGCTCTTTGGTGGTCTATAAGAAGCAGATTCAGTCTTTAATGTGCCTAGAAGGTGTGCAACCAAGCAAGAACTGCTAGCGTGAGAGCTGTAAGCAAGGTTCCCTCCTCAGTCAGCTTGTCCCCTGTATTTTGGGGGAGCTTCTTATTTCCGTAGCATAAGTCCAGTCTTGAAAATGTAGCAGATAAAGTAAGCCTTTCTCTGCGGTTAATATCAGTGATCTGGAACTTATTACAAATAGATTAAACAGAGAATTTCTCTAATCTCATTTTCTGATACCCCCAATTTTATTTTCCTCCCATGGATGAACTTGAAGATTAGTTGCAGAACTGAATGGGCCTCCTTGTCCTGCCTTGGTTGATAAACTGACGAAGACATTTAGGGAACATAAAATGTCTCTAAATATTCAAGCACTTACTTAATCTCCAGTATAAAGCAGGGACCAGACGTCTTTTATGTCTTTAGTCTGTTGGGTTATTCTGCTATTTGAGCTTTTTTCAGTGTCCATGTTCTTTGCTTTGATTTATAGATGTGGATTATTTATTATTAGCAGGTGAACTCTTTGCTTCTGTGTTTGATGTTTTTTGCTACGACTAACAGCGAAAGTTGGATGTGAGCTTTGTCGCCACTAACCCTTAACTAGCATTTATCACTACAGGTCCTTGCAGGCTGCACTCCCCGGCTCCCTTCAGCATACCATGGTCCCTGGTGTGAGGGTATGTGCCCTTGGACTACATCGTGGAAGCCAGCACCATGCAGTCCATGGGCATATACACTTGCCTCAAGGTTTATCTCATCACGGAGGGCTGCAGAGCAGCGCTGGACGAGAAGTGGCCACCGTCAAGAGATTGATGCCCAAGCAGACAAGATGTTAGGCATTTCGACCTTAATCTTACATTGTTTCATTTTTTCTTTACATCTTAGGGCTATATTGGCCTTCCAGGGTTATTTGGCCTACCTGGAGCTGATGGAGAACGCGTAAGTACATTATTGTATTACAGTAGAATTAGTAGACAACATATTGTATTCTGTATGAATGTTTTCATTCACTTGAATTATTCGGTTCAAAGACAACTTTATTCCTGCTTGTGTCCACTAAGCCTCCTTCTTTTACAGGGTTTTCTCACATTAAAAAAGAAATGTAAAATGGTCTGTAAATGACATAAACTAAAATAAGAATCATTAAATATCTCTTTTCTCCAAGGTGTCCAGCACTGACTCAACAATGATCCTCCTGGACTGTGTTTACTTCTGATCAACATGTAACCGCTGCAGCCATTCAATGGCTGCAGCAGTCACATACTATATTACTGGCATTGTGGCTGGGTATTGGAAGCCACAATGCCAGTAGGATGACTATGGATGCAGTGGTCACATGCTGTCTGCAAGTGAACAGAAACCAGGAGAGCCAGCGCTCGATCAGTGAAGGAAAGGAATCATTCTTTATTTTTAGGTTATGCCAGTTGCAGTTCATTTTACATGATACTCGGGATTCCCATAAATCAACTACTCGAAGAGTCAGTTGGGCTAAAAGGAGCGTCACTTCACTGGGCATTGACATAGTCATGTGGCCTGTGCGGTTTGTGAAAAAACGCGTCAAAAAAGTGCTGCGTTTTTTCTGCTTCCCATTGATTTCAATGGGTTTTTCAAGGCGGAATCTGCCTGAAGACAAGTCATCTCAGCTAGAGAAAAAAAAATCTGTTACTGAAATGCCTGGGAAGTGTTTTTAGAGGCAGATTCCTTCTCAAAATCCTCCTGCAATAAAACTACATGTGAACTCATCCTAATTAGTTTACTAGACATCTGATTTTTCTTACACATTTACCTCCTGTATTGTAAAGTGCCGCAATATATGTTGGCACTATATAAATAAAGGTGCCTGTCTGCTGGATGCTGGAATGTTCTGACTTTTTTGACTTGTCATAAAAGCTTTGTTAGGAAGCCCCTTTCAACCAAATGTACATTTACAACCCAATTTGTCACACTATATCTGTGGCTCGGTGTCATTGCTATTTCAGCTGATTAGTAGAAAATCTGCCCAAATTGGATCTCTAGATCGCTTTCGCAGACAGAGCAAAATATTTGTATTCCCATGACATTTGGAGGTCCTTGGGCCTAAATTCAGCTTAAAAGCCGCCATTTGCCTGATGTAAGAAGCATGCTGTGTGATGTTCAAAGGATTATCAGAAGCATGCTTTTATCCTGCCCTCTAACCCATCAAACGTGTAAATAAACATGACTGCCCAGAATCCCGAACGCACAGCAGGCAGCAAGAACCGCTCTCCTAGTACTCAGACTGGAGATGTTTTGTGGTTGCTGCACTGGTCAGACTGTGGAGAATCGATAACCAAGTGCCTGTTTTATAGATTTGCTTTACTCATGAGGTGTTCAATCACTTTAGAGACTTTTGGGCGCAGTGGGTGAGACTTTTATAGGGCAATCTAACACAAACTGGGAGTGTGTAAATTGAAAAGAGCTCTGCTTAGTGGGCAGGAAGTCATGACCCTCTTTTAAAGAGGCCAAGTCCTCTGAGTACTTCTGCTGGTGTGTCTGTTTACTCTGCTACCATGAACTACATTCATCAAGTGGTGACAAAAGGATTAGTCTCTATGGAGTAATGCCCGGCAGAAGAACGGGGTTGTCTAACCATAGGAGAACGTGGTTTAAAGACAATATATATTTATCAATTAATGCCACCATAAATGTTTGAGGCATAGTTATAGTACCCAGAGTCACCCTTTTTAATCTACATGGTAAGTTTCTTCCAATTCCCAGTCCATTCTTTGTTTCTGTAAAATGGTCACCTCCTTTCCAGACTATCCTGTGCATACTGTGCTATAGTAGTCGGAGACTCTCTCCGCGATCTTGGATGATCCAGACCAAAACATCTCGGGAAGTTTCTCAGATAGCAAAGCACAGTGTGCACAGAGCAGTCTGTAAGCTGGTGGCCATTTAAAGGGATTTTTCAAGACTAAGATATTGACTACCTATCCTTAGGATAGGTCATCAGTATCAGATCAGTGGGGGTCTCACACCCAGCCCCACACCGATCAGGTGTTTGAACACAGACCACAGCATTCAGACAAGTGCTGCAGCTTTTTCACTACGTAACAAACACCGCACTGTACATTGTATTGCAGCTCACCCCCATTCACTTAAATGGGACTGAGCCGCAAACAGGCCATGTGGCCGATAAATGTGACGTCACATGGCTTGTGAAGTGGAAGTGGCGCACTCCAGAGCACTGCTGGCACTTTTATCACCTACTCTTTGGGGGTTTCCAGCAGGTCTAATATTAATGCTCTATCCTAAGGATAAAACATCAATATTTTACTTCTGAAAAACACCTTTAGCACTAAATGCAGAATGGGAATTGGAGGAACTATTCCAAAAAGGTTATAAAGGAGGGCACCAGGTATTGTAACTATGTATTATTCTTTTATTATTACATTTTTATTGTGAATCCAAGGGCAAAATTGTCTAGCAATGTCAAGAAATCTCATCTGAACACCTATCGGATGAACAAATATTTCTTAATGTTGTAAATCCACCAGCTGCAGCTTTGTGCTTTGTTGCACTAGATCTCTAGTGCCATTGACTGGGTCCTGACTCATCTTCATGACCAATATAGACAGTGCAGACATGTATACTCTAAATGTACACAGTCTGTCGTTACATGAGTAATCTACCTATCATAGGTATTTTCCATTGAGGCTGTCAATGAGGTGCTTGTACATGGGTCTCATAGACTGGAAGCATCTCATAAGCAGCGTTGGCACCTGTAATGGTGTGGATCCAACAGTACGGAACAGACATTGTGGGTTCTTACTCCTTTAATGGTCCCAGGAAATTGCCACAAGGACTTACATTTATTAAGACTGTCTAATATTTAGAATGTGTACAAAGCATCAAATTTATGTCAGTGGTGCACGCTCATGGTTGGTTTATTTTTCAGCATTATTTGCTCCCTTGTATTTCCCATATTACAGACTCAGCCCTCCTATACAGAGAGTCAGGGTCTTCTTTCAGCACCTTTTATTTTGTATTGGATGTGCAGCATCTTCTGTGATTTTTCTCTTTATTGCCTTTCCACATAGATGTCTTTGTGAACTTGTAACCTTAGCCGTCTTCTTCTGTTTCCACACAGGGTTTGCCTGGAGTTCCCGGGAAGAGGGGCACGATGGGTAGGCCGGTAAAGTTTTTCCTTGTCTACTTTGCAGTCCTAGTGTAATGAAACGGGAAACCAAGTCTTCCTACTGCTAAATGTAATAGTGTGTATTTTCCCTGTGTGCAGCAGATTATTAACAAGATGTGTTCATGTCCGTGGTAGCCCTTGTGATGTCTTCCAGTCGTCTTCTCATTTCTGTCTAACCTGCCTCACAGACAAAGATAGTGCTATTCACGCTCCAAGGGAAGAATGCACAATAGCAGTAGGCAATCCAAAACTCCCAGCATGCAGCAATAAAAGGGGCCATAAGTAACCTACCCTTTTGTTGAAGCAACACAAAAAGCACATTTATTAAATGGAAATGACCCTAAATATCCCCATTTAACAATCTCCATGAACTATTATTGCATCACATTACATAGCTATGAATTTAATGTCTATAATGAGCAAAATCCCATATAAATAGTGTAGAGGAAAGCTTCAGCACAGATTCAGCTTCTTAAATAGAGTAATTAAACATTAAAGGAACATTCCAGTTATTTCAAGTTACCCTCTATCCAAAGTATAGGGGATAACATGCTGATTGGTAGGGGTTCTACTGCTGGGACCCCACAGATCACAAGAACGAAGGTGCCTTGTCCCTCGAATGGTGTCACTGGTTGCGCACATGTGCGGCTACTTTGTTCACATATTTGGGACTGCCGTAGATACCATTCTCTAGCAGTTCTATAGAGAATGAACATATGTTTGACCTGCCACTCCATTTAGGCAGGAAAATGGGATCACCATTCTTGTGATTGGTGGGGACTGAGCAATCTGCCATTATGGATAACTTGAAATTACTGGAAAAAACAGGTTGTCTGGTATAGAAAATCTATTAAAAAATCTATTGGGGGATACTGCGTTAATAGATAAGAGTCCTGAACAGAGGACTTCGTTCTATTAGCAATATGCTCTGGAGGTCCTGTCAAGTTCTTGCATTAAACAGTCATCAAATTACTTTCTGTGGGACTAGTGCAATGCTTCACTTCACCTGTGGAGGCACTGCAGTTGTAGTTGAACATCTGCTGCTGGGTTCCATCACAGATTAAAGCTGATCTCTGTGGGTTCTGCAACTATTGCAGAAAGTTCAACCACCATACCACCAAGAGTTTATGAAGATACGGTAAGGTAACTCTATAGTGCCACTTCGCCTGAGATTATATGATGCAGTGGTGATGGAAATCTCTACAGGTAGATTCTTATATGGTATTGTCATGCCCCATAAATTTGTTCACAGTAAATGACCAAATTGCACTAATCAGATCCACATTTAAATCTGCATGTAACATGTCAAATTTGCTGAATTATGCCACGTCTGAACCCACTCTTACTCTTCACTGGAATAATTTTTTTGTTTTCTTTAAATCTAATCCTAAAAACAGCTTGTGATCTCTGCAAATGCTAGACATACTTATACTTTTATGTCATGTGGATATGACTCTAAATAAAGTAGCACAACCTGCGTCTTCAAAAAGACAGCAATCTTTTAGATCTTGTGTACAGAAGTGGTCACAGACTGCAATTTATGGTGCTGGCATAGAACCCAGACCATTACGTTTCTGACTGTTAGAGCCTTTCACATGGTGCATTATCCTGGCAGAGCCAGGAACACTGTATCCTACCATAGATGTTCAGAGCAGTAAATACATAAAACCTGCTCCAAATCATATAGAACTATATATCTCCAAGCTCAGTTTCGCTCCCTCTATGATATAAACCTTTGTATCCGAGAGCTCAGCTTCTCTCCTCTATTATATAA
The DNA here is from genome assembly GCA_947044405.1 of Leptodactylus fallax. NCBI lineage: Eukaryota > Metazoa > Chordata > Amphibia > Anura > Leptodactylidae > Leptodactylus > Leptodactylus fallax. Next base: position 1,543,865 of record CAMRHE010000121.1, on the reverse strand, counting down.
CCCTATATATCACAGAGCTCAGCTTCTCTCCTCTGTCATATAACCCTATATATCAGAGCTCAGCTTCTCTCCTCTATCATATAATCCTATATATCACAGAGCTCAGCTTCTCTCCTCTATCATATAATCCTATATATCACAGAGCTCAGCTTTCTCCATCCTATACCCTATATATCCGGCTCAGCCCCCCCTACAACCCTATATATCACAGAGCTCAGCTGCTCTCCTCTATCATATAACCCTATATATCACAGAGCTCAGCTTTTCTCCTATCATATAACCCTATATATCACAGAGCTCAGCTTCTCTCCCTCTATCATATAACCCTATATATCACAGAGCTCAGCTTCTCTCCTCTGTCATATAACCCTATATATCACAGAGCTCAGCTTCTCTCCTTATCATATAACCCTATATATCACACAGCTCAGCTTCTCTCCTCTATCATATAACCCTATATATCACAGAGCTCAGCTTCTCTCCTCTATCATATAACCCTATATATCACAGAGCTCAGCTTCTCTCCTCTATCATATAACCCTATATATCACACAGCTCAGATTCTCTCCTCTATCATATAACCCTATATATCACAGAGCTCAGCTTCTCTCCTCTATCATATAATCCTATATATCACAGAGCTCAGCTTCTCTCCTCTATCATATAACCCTATATATCAGAGCTCAGCTTCTCTCCCTCTATCATATAACCCTATATATCACAGAGCTCAGCTTCTCTCCTCTATCATATAATCCTATATATCACAGAGCTCAGCTTCTCTCCTCTATCATATAACCCTATATATCACAGAGCTCAGCTCTCTCTAACCCTATATATCATAGAGCCACTATTATATCCTATATATCACAGAGCTCAGCTTCTCTCCTCTATCATATAACCCTATATATCACAGAGCCAGCTTCTCTCCTCTGTCATATAACCCTATATATCAGAGCTCAGCTTCTCTCCTCTATCATATAACCCTATATTCACAGGCTCAGCTTCTCTATCATATAACCCTATATATCACAGAGCTCAGCTTCTCTCCTCTATCATATAACCCTATATATCACAGAGCTCAGTTTCTCTCATCTATTATATAACCCTATATATCACAGAGCTCAGCTTCTCTCCTCTATCATATAACCCTATATATCACAGAGCTCAGCTTCTCTCCTATATCATATAACCTATATATCACACAGCTCAGCTTCTCTCCTCTATCATATAACCCTATATATCACAGAGCTCAGCTTCTCTCCTCTATCATATAACCCTATATATCACAGAGCTCAGCTTCTCTCCTCTATCATATAACCCTATATATCCGGCCGCTTGCTCCTCTATCATATAACCCTATATATCACAGAGCTTGGATAGAACTCTAAGTTGGGTTCGGTAGAGTGACAGCAGTGGGCCATAATACGGCAGTATGATAACAAGACATCTCTTAAGCCTTGAATAGGCAGTCACACACAACCATTTGGCTATTTGGAGTTTCCTTTTGCTAACTGTTTACAGAGCTGAACTTGCTATGTGATCCATATTGGCAAAGCTCTTGTGGTTTGTGTATTGTGCCTTGTTTATGGTTGGCAACATCTGCTGGGTAACTATTCCTAAACCATTCTTCAATAAAATCTAGCTGTGGTATTGAGGAATGTGTAGACAGGGAGTAGTTGTAGCAAACTGCTGCAAACCCATTTGAAAACCATGCAATGCAGCCGAATTGCCTAGAAGGCGGTAAAATTTATGACAGTCATTAACCTATTGTAAATGTATGAGTCATTGCAGATCATGGCTGTCCAAACCGCTGGTAGCTTGACTCCTCTGCCAGGGTTCTTGGAGTTGTAACTCCTTCGTACTGCAAGCCTGGCAGTCGGACCTTGTACAATGGCTTTGTGTACCCATAGGCACTGTATTTGTTGCTGTATGTTACCCTTATGAGGCACAGTTTTCTTCTCTACAAGCAGTTCTTCCCTGGGATAATCTCTCCCTATTACAGCTTTCATTACAGCATGCCATATGCAGTTCCTGGGTGCCTTATTACAGATCCATACATAGGCTCACTGTGTACATAAGCTCTAAATTAGTTTCTTACCTAAATTAGTAGACTTCGAATATGGATAATAGAGTTTTCTAGGACTTGCATATTGATCACTTATCTTTAGGGACAGATCATCAGTATCAGATCATGAAGTATCCATCACCCAGGACACCAACAGATCAGCAGATCGAAAAGACCACAGTGTTCGGATGAGTATGGCAGTCTCTTCACTGAATACCAAGCACAGTCCCATACTTTGCAATAGGGGCTGTGTTTAGTATTGCAGTTCTGCCCCATTCACTTATGGCGAATGAACATGACATCACTGACCTGCAATGTGGAAGTGGTGCTGCCGCTTCTGTTGCGGCTTTCTGCCACTGATCAGCCCAGATGTATGGGCTTTAATCAGTAGGGCGTCTCATGCTTTGGAATCCACGGCGAGATTGAGCAAAGCACTTATTTTTTCAGAATCCTGCTACGATTTCTGCCTCCCATTGAAAAATATGAGAGGCAGAATTAGGGTGGAATGTGCTGCAAAATCAGCAGCAGATTCAGCCATGTGAACGGGGCCTTGTGCAGGATTTCTAAACAGTAACCAATAGGAAATTGAAAGACAAAGAAATGCAACAGACTAGGGAAGAGCACAAATAGGGTGCAGTGGGGGGGGGGGCGTGGTGAGTATTTTAAAGACCTCTCCTCTGTGTTGTTCAGAGTGCCCGTCAAGTTTTCTAGACTGCGAATATCTTTCATGTGGGCCAGGAGGTCAGTGCCAGATGGGGGGTCAATATGTTTCTAACATAGTGCTATGAGGGTTTTCGCCGCTGTACAGAGATAGGGACAAAATCTGCTAGATTGTTTCTTTAACTGCTTAGGGGGTAAATTAAGTAGGTAGATGATAGGGTCTGTCAGAACACCCTGTAGAAAGAATAAATCAGTCATGTTCTTCACCTCTGCCCAGAAGCCCCATATCAGAGGGCAGTCCCAAAAAATGTGGTAGAGCGTGCCCACTGCTGAACAACTGTGCCAACATTCAGAACGGTTTGTAGGATTTAAGAAATGTAACCGAGCGGGAGTGTGATACCAGTGCATCAGAATCTTGTATTGTTTGTCCTTAAATGTGGCATCTCTTACATTTTTTTGTGTTCTACCAAATTTCTGTTGCAGCCTGCCTTCAGAGTCATATTTTAGTTTCTTAGAGTAACATGTGGCCTCTTCTGTTTACAAGCTGGCCTCAAAGGCCATAATAGGGTGCAACCATTGTGGAGGCAAAGCTATTGAAAATTCAGTCAGTTAACATACTAGAAACCAGCCATATTACTGGCACATAGACGTGGAGAATTACATCATCCATCTCCCCCTAGTTCTTTCCATCCCAAGTTCCTACTCAGCATTTACAACATCCATAACTTTGCTGAAAGCGAGCCAGAAAATGTAAAGCATTCTGAAGCCACTTGAGAAGAACCTAACTTTCATGCTCTGGGTTTCTGCCAGGACTGTCAGTGAACATATAATATGTCCAATCTCTGGACCTAGTAATCATATCTGAAGGCAACCTGGACAGATACACATTTCATTTCAAGTTAATGTTACTTTTTGCTTGAAGAAAATTTCCGCTGTGCCCAAAATGCACCAAACTGCCAGAAGAAAATGCTGACATACTGTAATTTATAGAGAGTATGCTTTGGCCTCAGTTTGATGGAGATGTCTGTGAGGTTAGCGCAAAATAAAGGCATATGGTTCAATATTATCACATAGTCACATCACGTTCTGTTGTCTAACCATTTCACCGTATTGGTCAGCATAAAGGGTACCTGAGTTATCAAAAGTTGAAATATTTATCTGCAGAGTCTTGCTGGGTATTCAGTTCTCTAGCTGTGTAAGCCTACTTTTTTTTTTTTTTTTTTTTGCTGCAAATAGCCCCATTATATCTGCAGCACATTTTGCATTTCTCTGAGAGGCAGGAGCATGTACAATACCCCTGTCCCCTATCCATTATTATTACTCTTGGCAGAATTACATGTAAATAAACCAGTAATAACTACAATAGTAAAGAGCTGAGAAAAGCTCACATGACCATATTATTCATTCGTGGACTGCAAATCCATGTTATCATGCAGCTATAAAGATCTCTGACACACAAAAAGAGAAATCTGAGCAGAATTCAGAAAGCTGACTAACACCCCATCAGAAATAACACAAGTAGCCAGACAGAAGTAAATAGATTCCCCTTACACTGGCTGTGAGCTATGGGAATCTGTGAGTAAACATGCAGAGGCTGTGAATAGAGACCTGCCCCTCTCCCCTCCGCTTCCTGTGTTCCCTTCTTTAGCTTGTTGGTTTCTAAAGATGGACAAACTAAGAAAGCTCTTATGGTTCTGCTATGTATAATAAGATAATGTTCTATCACTGTACATAAAGAGGCAATAAATCCATTACTAGCGGGCAGCAGCCTTCTCCTCCCCTCTCCATAGACTTCTGTGTGTGAGACTCTTCACGCCTTTATGGCACCCCCTCTAAGGAGAAACAGTAGCCCTAGATCTACTCTAGGATAAACCTGGTAGGCCATGTCCTACCAAATTATGGACGAGATCAGTCAAGTTCCTATATATGGATCTCCGTAGCCAGTGGTCAGCCTTCTGTTTGGTTCATAGTATTGAATGTTATCTTACATTACAAAATCTTGAAAATTGCCAAAGGTTTTCCACTTTAGTTGTAGACGAAAGTAAGCATGAACTTGACCTGTAAAGTGTCGTCCTCCAGCTGCTGTCAGACAGTCCTTCCCATTCACCAGAGCGCTTCCAAGCAGCACGTCATAGTTGGTCTGACACCGTCCTTATGTCTTCTGACTTCTATTGTGATTCATTTCAAAGAAATGATTGGAAATGGGTTTCTCCGACTTATATGGGAGTTTGATGATTCATTTTAGTAACCTTAGCAGGAACTGTGCAGAGGAGGCCTGGCAAACTATGCAGCTGTCCTGTCCTAGTCTAAGCACACACAGTGGACAGTGCAGGATTGCAGGCCTGGCCAGGGTCTGAGGCTTGCGATGAACAAGCTGTTCTTCTCATCTGAGGGGGGTTCTTTCATAATTTAGGGGAAGTTAGGCAAACACTGATATATGTGCTGGCGGAGGAGAAGACATTTACATAGTTCTTTCCAATGCAAATCATCATTTTGAAATCTCCTTTCTATGTAAGATCCTGAAGCCTTTAACCAGAAGTCATGTGTCATTTATACATTCTCCACTTCTTGGTGTCGCCATCATGTTTATTCCATGTACGTCAATGCAACCGGGGGTTTATACAACTCATTTATCTCAGTATATTTGTTGCTCTGGAACAAGTGGGCTCTCTTAGGATCTGTGTATACTGTGTCTGAGCTCTCTTTTTAGCAAATATTTCAGCGAAAGCTGTCTACGCCAGGGCTGCTTTAGCCATAGGGCAAACAGTGCATCTGCATCGGGCCCTATGGTAGTGGGGGCCCCCTCAGCCAACCCCGATTAAAGTTGAATACAATGGTGGAGCACAGAGCTATTAGATCCATGTTCCACCATTCAGGCTTCAGCTGATGATGTCTGCGGCAGGGAGGCACAATGAGCTCACTACAGCAGGAGCCTGCAGGCAACTCTGTGGGAACAGGGTTAGGCGAGTATAAGTTCTTAATTTGTGTGGCATATATTCATTGAATGGTCAGTGAAGGGACACCATATTGTGTGGGCTACTTGATATTAAATTATGTGAAAGGGCCACTAATGTGTTAAAATGTCCCTGCTCTGTAATTTGTAGGGTTCCTTTCACCCCAAAGAGTACAAAGGAGTGTGGTTTGGTTGGTTGGTATATGTTATTATACTTATTTTATACATAGGCATTCCGCAAACAAAAGTATATCATGTGGTTTTGAGACATTGTCCCCTCCCACCATAGTGCATAGAATTTATTTATTTTTTTCTTTTTTGCCGTGATCCTCCCTAAGAAAAGAGGTAAAATATGGTGACGACAACTGATCTGATCTAGCGAATCCCATCCCCACTTTGCAGAAAAATACACACAGACACACTGCGATTTCCAAAATCACTGCGGTTTTAGAAATGGCAGCATGTCAATTATATGTACGGAAACGCTGGCGGTTTGTCTATGGGTATATTTGAAACAGTCTGCAGAGGAAACCTCTGCAAACTTTTTGTGAAAAGCGTTGCAGGATAAACCGTGATGTGTTGCTACCACGGTTTTTCCCGCAGCGCTTTTTTGCTGCGGCCCTCTATGTGGGGCCTTAGCTGAAGAATGTTTAGTGTAGTCGATTGTATATTCGTTTTTTGTTCAATGCTGAAATCTGTATATCGCATAGTAATGGCTTCAGTTGTGTGAATGAGTCTGTTGGTTTGTGTTAGAGACAGTGAATTTATCCTGTGTTAGAGATAGTAAATTTATCCTGTGTCGGGTTGTACTTAGTACAGAGAGCAGCTTATGGCTTCTACTGCCAAGACTACAGTACAGTTAAAGTTTGCGGTTGCAAGAAATGTGCCCCGTCTGGGCGATCATTTTGAAGATCAGGATTTTATTAAGCACAGGAAATGGGTTAACAGATTCAGCACTACAGCGCCCCATTAGGGAATTGGATCAGTCGCACCTTCATCTTTTACAAATACAATGTAAAGAAATGTTTTATTCTTACACAATAAATGTTCACCTGGATTAAGCCAGCTGGCACGCCGCACGCATTTCACGTACAAGACTGGAAGGCTGACTGGGTAATCACCTACCCCTGAGCCAGCAGGAAAACGCAGGCCTATTTCTGGATCCTGATTGTATTGGCAAAGTCCATTGTAGCATCTGCCAGATTAGCCATTCCTCCAGCCTTCAGAGAGAGGGAGCATTAAACAGAATCAGATGTTTCTCCATACACACAGCTCATCCCGTACTCAGGGGCGCGCTAGTCTGTACTGTAGGACACGTGCCCTTTTCCGAGGCCTTTGATCACTACTTTATGTTAGAAGTGTATTTCATTATTCTTCAGGAAGGCCCGCACTACTGTCTCAGGGTTGGTGGCTTGTGAAGTGTGTTTCATATTATGTTTTATTGTCTACTGGTTTGGTTATAGGTATAAATTTGTGATATGATGTGAAATGAAATCCTTTTATTGTGTTTAGCAAATTACGTCCATATAGATATATTCTGAAAGGGCTTTCCTGTCTTATAAAGTTTGGTATATCCCAGTGACATACCCTCAATCTGTCTGAAGAAGAGAGCTAGACTCTTGAAAGCTTACTTATCAATACTTATCAAATATACTCAGTTAGCCTCTAAAAGGTATCGCCTGATTTCTTCACTCTTCCAGTGATATACCATCATTGCTTTATGATTTGTCCTACCTCTCAGACCCCAATTGGGATTGAAGCCCTGCTGTTCTGTTCATGCGATTACTTTCACTTGTAGTTGTTCTGCCTTTCCTTGCTACAACCCATTAGCCGGGAGTGCCGCAGTTCATGGAAACACTATGAAGGGGCATCATTCTTTATATTGGTGAGGATCCCCTCTGATCATATGGTAATGACATATTCTAGTAAGATGAGATTTCTCCTTTTACATCATAGCTTCATATGAAACCACTTTTCATAAATGAATAATACGTGAAAATATAAGAAACTTTGTAATTTAACTTATTAAAGAATGTTTCCTTATCCACTTATCAAGTTGCTTTCCTTCTCCTTCCCTTAAATCCCTCTTATTAGAAATACCACCTGTATCCAGAATCGCAAACACACACGTCTGTGGAGAGGGGAGGGGGGAGGAGGCTGCTGAGAAGGTAGTAAGTGGTTTATTGCATATGGTATATAGTATAGCTTAGCAGCTGCAGTATGGTGTGTGTCTTGTCTCCCAGCTTCCCTCCTTCCCTCTCCATAGACTTCAATTTGAAAAGTATTTCAGCCTGATAAAAGTATTATTAAGGTATATTAAGGGAGTTCTTATAATAAATAATTGGAGGTAAATTTTAAAGGGGTTTTCTTGCCTACAGTTATTGATGACCTATCCTAAAGATGAACCTTTACTAATCTGATATTGATGATCTGACACCCCAGCACCTCCTCAGATCACATTAGACCGCTTAGACACCCCTTCTGCCGTCAGCTATTTCTCCCAACTTCCCCTATATACTTGGTTTGGCCTACAGATATCTCCTCTATATCAGACTGGTTAGTCTTCTACACCCGTCATCTTCATCAATCAGCTGTTCTCAGCAGCAGATACACAAACAATACAACAGGAGGCAGACAGCGCCGCTCTCTATGTAGTGGCCAGGTTGGGTATCGCAGATCAGTGTCCATTCACCTGAACCTTCCTTAGGATAGATCATCATTAATTTTAGGCCAGAAAAACCGCTTAAGGGCTTTTGAACTTCATGGGCTATCCTTATGAGTGGCCATCTATTTATCAGCTAAGTGAATGTGGCATCTTTACTACAGTAGCACACCCACCACCCATGGGTGTCTGGCTGTGTCTGCAGCTTAGCGCCATTGAAGCGAGTACGACTGCTGTGTGTGGTGACGGCCCTGGAGCATGCACCATGGCAGCAACATTCTGTTGTGACCCACCTATAGATCCCTCAAGCTATAACGGAAGGTAATAGTATAGTAAAACCGCTGTAATCTGGTATTAGGATCTAACAAGTATATAAAATATTCATATAGGAATATAAAGCCATGACTAAGGCATGTAAAATGCCAATACATAATACCACAGTTTTCTGATCAGAGGCATCTCATAAAGGGTTCTCTCCGCTTAGTTCTCGGACTCTGGTCTTGTGAAATTCAGAATGATCAAGGCATTTCAGTGCCAGATTATCACAAAGTCCAGACGTTATTCATTGAAAATTTTCAACACATATCCCATTATTGTGAGTTGCTGACACCTCATTTTAGAAGAATTGCCTCTTATCTTCATTATTTTGTTTCATGAGTTCACATCTCATGTTTGGCATGAGCCCCAAGATGCTCATGATGATCTGGCTGTTATGTATCAAGAGAACGGGGTATCATCAGTCTGCCTCACTGTACAGTCCTCAGTGACAGATTTTTATATAGAAAACAGCAGGGGTGACCAACGCATCTCCGTCTTACGATCACTAACACAACGCTGTGCTGCAGGTTATAATCCCTGGGCCCCAGATCACTTGCCTGATTTACAACCGCTCTCAGCACACCCCATCCATTTTTCATGGAAAGGGGCAAGAGCTGTACAAAAATGTCACTTGTGACATATTTTGACACTAAATCAAAAATAACTCCCAAAAATATTAAAAAGTTATCCAACAGCTTTATTTCATATCAGTTAAAATCCATTCCAGTCCAGTATACTGACCCAAGTTTTGTGACTTTTATACCACGACAGTGGCGTAGGAGATTAGTGCCTCAGACCGGCACAACTACCCTGCTGACAGGTTACCATTCATAAACACTATATACAGAAAATGCACATAAAATATGACAAAATCCCCCCCCCCCCAGGTTCTGCTTTAAACAGCTGATCTGTGGGGACCCGCTACCTAAGGATAGGTTAGCAATATTAACGTATACTGTACATCCGCTGCCGAAAATCCTATTCTTATATGCATATGTAAAGGTAACTGTGTCAATACATTGCATTACATATCTTGTACCGATCACAAATTACAATACAGCCTATACTTGCTTCCAGCAAAAGAAAAAAAAGAAAATACTGCAACACATCTGCTGAAGGAACTGAGCAGTGTAAGTAGGGATCTTGGAGTTCTTCCTGCCATAGAAAGGAGGAAAAGTGCATAGACAGGAAGTCGACCCGTGATCTGTCACATACATTTGGATGTATAGAGTGGTGAAATCTGGTCAGAGTTAGATGTACCAGAGATGACCTGACGTAACCTGATGTGTAATGTGTAGAGCTCCAAAAATCTGTAGTAAATGTCCATTGTGCTGGATTATGAAGAGGAGGTTTTTTTTTTTTCCCTAGTTTACTGCCATTATTTGACTTTGCGTTTCCTTTTTGCATTTTTTTTCCCCCAAAACTGAGGAAACCTCATGAAATGACTGGTCCGCTGCCAGTGCATGTTTTACTGCTAGATTCCCCTACAGATCTGACTTATAACTAGAAGGCAATGGAATGGAGTTGAAGCAACAGGACACTACAAATCATGATAATATAGTAATATATTTAGTTTGTGTGTATAGTAACACGCAGTGATAGCATTGTAATATGTGTTGTCACCACTATGGGGCGGTGCAGTAGTCTCAGGCACAAGATACTTCAATGGTCCATTAGTTTTTATAGGTAGATTTCCACAGAGAAAAGACATCATCCATTAAAATGAACTATTAAGAAATGATGGCCATTTGGTTTATATTGCCTTTTACTGTCTAGTTGTAGGTAATATGACCTTTGCACATTGTGCAGGTGACATCTTCAAGATCTAAGGCTGAAGCGGTGTCCTTCCCATAAAAACTATGAATTTGGCTTAATCCTAGTCATTCCAGAAGAAACATATGTAATCCCTAACAAGGCCTTCATATCTCCGCCTGCCAATAGTGCACGCTAGGCTGAGCCAGCTGGCAGAGAGGGGGTTAATGATGCGCAGCTCATTAAGTAAGACATAATTGCTGTCACGCTGAGTTTTTGATGGCTTTTTCCATTCCGGTTTCTCAATCTGATGTTTTTGTGTTAATAACAGCAGCGTTACTTTCTTCTCATCTCATTAGTCGACGCCCCCTCCTGGCAGATTAATTACCCACCAAAGATTTGTTAAAATTACTTTGCGTAATTACAAAAAAAAAAAAAAAAAAAGGGGGTGAGGGGGCGGGATAATATGTAATTGGGCTATCTGAGCAGCAACCAGAACAGGTGGCAGCATCTTCAATCCATGGAAGGATCTCGTGATGAGGTTTGCATGTTGATTTAAGAGATGATGTCATCGCCCAAAGATGACATCACTGACATTTTGCCATTGCAATGACTTCCAGTAACACTGCTCTCTGGATTTCCTACTCCTCTTCCATGGAACATTACCATACAAATGTGAAGACATTGTCCGTCTTGGGATCTTGTTCACACGCTCACATCAGTGCTGTTGAGTGTCGGCTGACAAATTGAGTTAGCTTAGCCAGCCCGAGAGGCCTTGTGGGCTTAAATAAATACTCTGACATGGTGACTCTGAATTAAGCCCTAAAGTATGTTGATACATACAGTTGTGTACCTGGCAGGCTCGCTTCTCGCCTCGGCTCAAGGGAGGAAATTTTTAGTTCTGCTGACTTGAACCGCTAAGAGTTGATCGGTAGGCTGCTGTCTGATCTAAGATGTAGAATACAGCACTGCGGGGAAAAAAATGGCCGGAATCCTGTTATAAGGCTGCATTCACACAGTGCAGCTGAAACGGTTTCTGAAAAAACTTCATGCTGTTTCTTAATTTAATAGGAAAACCCATTTATTTAAATAGACTAAGATATTGATGAAATATTCTTAGGATAAGTCATCAATATCAGGTTGGGGTCGGACAGCCGGCACCCTACCAATCCGCTCATCCGCATGGTTCAGGTGAACGCTGCGGCGACCTCACTGCTTACCAAGTACGGTACTGTACATTGTATAGTGGCTGTGCTTGGTATTGCAGCTTGTCTGAGCTAATCTGTGGTGGTCTTGGGTGTTGGACCCCCACCAATCAGATATTGATGGCCTAATATTAAAAGTCAAAAAGTGCACCTATCTGCTCCATATAAAAGCACCTTAGTACCGTGTATAAAGCAGTGCATAGATCTGCTGTTCATTCGCAGTTACTGGAGAATACAGTGGATCAGTATATAGCAACAACAGTATTGAGAAATATATATATATATATATATATATATATATATATATATACGCTGTGCCACAGGCAACTACTTCTGACGTTTTTTTGTGGCCTTGTCTCCCACAATAACATCCCCACTACAGAGAACAGCGCTGTCTGCTTCTTGCCCCTTTATTTATTAAGGATAACTGATCGATGATCGGGTGATGAACCCTTACCCGTATGATTATAGATGACCTGTCCTTAGGCCAAGCATCTAAATACATATGAGAAGTTGGGAGGAGTAGTTGTTGGTAGAATGGGTGTTCTGCCGACAGCTGTCTAATGTATATTATGTCCTTAAGAACTGACATGAAGCCAGTAGGGTAACATTGAATACATGTTTCCAGGACCGCTGCATTTCTACTTGTCACCTTTTGAGCTGTCTGATATAATCCAGGGCAGATAACCATCAGACAAGGAACAGTCTAATTGAGCCATTAACTTCTATGAAGAGCAGATGTGCAGCGCATAGAAAACACACCGGAGATCGTCACGCCAATAAACTGAATGGAGGATATAGCAAAGAACGGACTATATTACTACTTTACATGTTATATATCCACTGGAACTAGAAGGGTTACAAGAATAGACTATACATTAATATATACAGTGTTTAAAGCTACAAGTGTGATCCAAATTTTGTTTCTAAATCTGTTTTTTTTGTCCTGAATTTTTAGGGGGGCTGTGTAATTGCTCACCTCATTTGCAGTGCACCCCCTTTTCCTAAAACAAAGAGCTTTTTGTCTGTATTACATATGGCCCACGTGCATGTGTGTTACAAGCCAGCTCGGAGCCTTCCAAGACACTGGGAGAGAGTGTGAGGGGCCAGGAAAAGCAGCGTGTTGGCCGCTTCCCATTTTTCCATCCGTCTATTTTGAACTCTTTCAGCCTCTGCCAGTGGAAGAGACGAGGCCTGACCCGAATCAGTACTGTACCCCACTTTTTACTGGCCTACTGACCTCTATAGTAGAGTTTAATGGCATGCAGAGGGTTTATCAGTGGAGGTCATATTTTGGTTTTGTTCTGCATTATTAGGATATGGTTACGCCTTCATTCACACTTCAGTATTAGATTAGTATGACTTAGCTGTTTTCTTTAAAGCCAAAACCAGAATTGGATCCTAACTAGAGAGAAAATATAATGGAAACATTTCTTATTTTCTTTCTTGAATCCACTCTTGATCTTGATAAAATGAAAAATTGCGATGAGATACTGAATTGGGGAATGAGGCCTATGACTTAAAGGGAGTCTATCACCAGGAAGCTCAATATAAGACCAGCTATAGTGCTATAAAGGGAGCATTATGCTGAGTGCCTTTATGTCTTTAGATAGTCCAGTAGGTTCACCATTTCCTTAAAAAAGTTTTTTTATGAATATGCAAATGAGGTTCAAGTGCAATGGGGCGGGCCAGCGTCTCAGATTTTCAAAGCTGAATACAGAGCCCTTTGAGGATCTGACATGGCCCTGGTGACAGACTTCCCAAGCATATTCAGCAGATTCCATAGCACACATTACAGTGATAAATGATATATCTATATTATGTATGTCACTTTTGTAGATTTGGAGAAAAACAAATTGGCAGTCTTTCGCAAGTAAGGCAATTGGTGTACTGGGGGCGGGCTTACATCTCCTTGGAGCATTGGTTTTACCACTCAGACCCCTAACGTCTCCTCCTTGTGTCAACCAATGCAGTGAGAGTTGATCCTCCGACTGCTATGACATCACACATCCTACTTGAGCAGCATGAGCAGTGGTCGCAGAGCTAAAGGCCCACCCCCAGTGCACCAAATGCTTCATTTGTATAAGACTTCAAAGTTGTTTCTCTCCAGATCTCCAAAACTGACCTACATGAGAAAAATATGATATGGCTGGCAGAATTTGTACAATATGGCATGTCAGGCTAAAGCTCAGGACAGGCAGACCAGATTCTGGTAACAAGCCAAGGTAGACACTGGAAAACAAAAAATACAGCAGCATAGAAAATGCCTTCACTGGATCTAGCAAGTTAGCAACCCTGTTGCTTAGGGATTCTCCAGGGAAGAAGGTGACTTAAATAGCCCTTAGGTGCAGGAGAAAAAGGCTGGAATAAGACTACAAGTGCTTCTTAAAGGCCACCTCACCCTATAGACAACAATGGTGGTTGCACTTGGCCCAGAACCAGAAGGCCTCATGCATACGACAGTGTGTGCTCTCTCCAATGCTCCGTTGTGATAATTATAGAGCAGGTCCTATCTTAGTCTATAAAATCGTAATGGATCAGAAACCAACCCCATTGAAAAAAAATTTAAGGCATAAAAAAAAAAAAATCACACCACCCCTCGGCCTGCACACTCTGTCATGTGCATTAAGCCTTAGGGGACCATAAAGTGTCGCTTCACAATATGAGAAGACCGGTGCTATTACACTATTGGGGGGGGGGGGGGTGATAAAGATTTTGCATTGGAGCCCAGGAACTTCATGTTACTTCTCTGTTGTCTGCTGCTTATATACCATCACTATTCTGTAGCTGTGTGTACTGTACTGCACTCACAAACATATCCCCCAGATAGACTCACCAACTTTGTATGGCTATCACAATAGGATGATTTTGGAGTGTGGGTGAAAACTCATGTATTAGATAACAACTGTATGTCCATATCATCTTTGAACCCATGGCTCCAGGAATATGTGCCCTCTCCCTTCAGTCACGCTCCAGTCCTTTTGACCTAAAAAGATGTATGATAGAGCACATCTGATGTGTGATGTAAAGGGGCTTTATGTTTGCTTGGCTAATATTGTTAAATGTGCATCATAAATATACTATGGCTTTGTTCCCATTACTAATGGACCTTGATGTTTGCAACTAGTCCATGAAGTTTTTTTGGCAGTGTACACCTCAGTATTGTTCAACAGGTTTTCAGACATCAGAAAAATGAATAACAGACTGCAGGAACAAGTAACTGGAAATTGTAACCAATAAAAGCAAATTTCAGACTATAAAGCAGGTTGATAGGGGTGAGCGTCGCCATATGAACAACACACTTGTTCTGTTCTCTCTAAGGCACTGTTCACATCTGCCTTGGAGTCTCTATTGCAGATTCCGTCACATTTACTTGGAAATATAACACCACATGCAGACCTATATTTTCTGGCAAAATGATCGACACTTAAAGGAAGCCTGCACGTCAATGGGGTGAACCATTGGTGTCCGCCTGACTTATTGTGTGCAGTGGTACAAGTACTTATACTAACTAGTGAGGACCGAAATACAAAATTCTTTTGTATTTTATCTTTGGGCTAGGATCTGATGTGATGTCCCTAACCCTGACACTCTCAAGGTTTTAAAAATGGGTGGAACCCCTATAGTTAAATAAAAAGTTTTATTTATTCCATATTACTGTTGCTGTCCAAGAAAACGAAAACCTGGCATTGGTGATCTGAGGTCTGCAAGCAATATATTTATCATCAGGAAAAGCTTGCGATCCCCAGCAGTTGGAAATAAATGGAAAATGTTTTTTTTTTTTTCCAGTAATCCACAAAAGTTCTGTATAACATGTGGCTAGATGTTATGACATGTATTGCTCCTCAGTACTTGTAAAATTTCTATTGTTTTGGATAGAGTTACCAAGGTAAAATGTGAAAGTAGAGTATAACACAGAGCCCTGGTCATCTGCGGATAGTAGAAGATGAGACTGGCTTTATAATGCAATGATCTTTGATGCATAACCTTAAAGGGGTTGTCCAGGCAAAAATGGACAACTCTCTTAAAGTTTAAATAAGCTGGGGCAGTTGCTCCGGTGTTCTCCCACACCTCCCGATTCATCATGTGACCGCTGAGGCCAATCAGCGGCTTCAACACAACGCCGCCACCGGAGCAGAAGAACCGGGAGGCATGGGAGGACACTGGAGCAACGGGGACAGGTGAGTGTGCTTTTTTTTTTTTTTTTTTCACTGCCTCCAGATTATTTAAAATGGTTGTCCGTTTTTGCCTGAACAACCCCTTTAAGGCCCATGGACACAGGGTAATCCAGACACGAAAATCTGTATGTATAGTTCGGACCGTAGAGCTGCAAGGAGGCATCATAGATGACGATGATGCAGGAGGTCTTGTCTCCTGAAAAGGGTTGGACTGGGAAGTCTGACCAATGTACACACTGGATTTTCCAGTCCAGACTGCCCTGTGTGCATGGGACCTAAAGGGAACTTGTCACATTGACCATAGAGTTGGATCTGCCTGCACTTTGTTTTACAGCAGAAGGAGCTGAACGGATTGATTATATAGTTTGTGGCAATGATTCATTATTGGTCGTAACTTATTGAGTGGAATCTCTGCCCAGGAGTCCAGTGGGTGGTCCTAATCAGTGATAGACGGTGATAGAAATCTGTCGGTCATTATGGGAGACTGTAAAATGCCCACACAGCACACATATACAGACACCTTAATGCACCTAGGACAACCTTGGGCCTCCAGCACCCCTGCATCTTATGACAGGTGCTTTTATAAGTGCACCCGCCCGGCAAATCCAGACAACCCTGTTTAACCAAAATCTTTTTGCTTTATTTGATGTAGAAAACATAGGCCTTGTTATGTTGCTGTAGACTAATACATATCCATATAGAAATTGTGAATTGATCCACCACCATCTTATAGGTCCAGAACTATAGTCCTACAAATCCTCTTCAGCACTGTGTTGGAAGTTTTCCGTAAATGAAATCTCTAAGCAGTGCTAGAAGGATTACAGCACCCTTTAGAGCACTTTCACTTGTTTCTTCAGAGTGTAGGTCATTACAGTATTTCTGTCCAGTTACTGCCTTTGTTGTGTATGTTGTCTTGTTGTGCCATACTTGTTGTTCTTTCTGTATGACAAAATATGGCTATATGGGATTTGTCTATATGTTTTTATTCTTTTCCTTTTTAAAGGGCTTCCCTGGTGACTTTGGAGAGAGAGGTCCCCCAGGACTTGATGGCAACCCTGTAAGTAATATGAGGTCCAACACAAGAACCATTGTCATGAAATGAGGTGTCTAATTTTTTGCAGGAGGCTATTAAATGGGATCTAGCAATAAGGAATGTTCTTAGTCACGCCGTGCATGAGGAAAGCATATAAATATTACTGATCCGCAGTGCAGTATAAATAAATGAGGAGGCATCTTCGCTTAAAATAGAATTTGGAATTAGGTTGGACACGTAGAGATGTGTAAAATGAGAGATTTTGGACTTTTAACCCCTTGTTTACATTCTGGGAGCTGCAGTGCTCACTCGCCGTCTTTTTCATAGTGGCCATTATGAGTACTGCAGCGGTGTCTCACTTGAGTGCATAGGACACTGCTGCTGTAAATAGTGAGCACTACAGCTCTCCTCACAATGCTGGGCGCAGTGGTTCTGTGAAAACTGCTGATCTGCAGTGTTCCTGACACGCACACTCCCACCGATCTAAAATCGGTGGCCTAACTTAAGAATTGACCATCAGTCTTAGATCCATGTTAGATCGACATCCGCTGAACCCACAGATTTCGCTAAGACTGGCCAACTATCTAATATGTGGACTCTTCCCCAAGATTATTTGTGAATTTTAACACCCTATCCTTGGCAGGAGATAAGCCTTCTACTTTCTCTCCATTAAAAACATGCTTGCTTCCACAAACCGAGCCTACATGTGTATGGGGTAACCTGGAGAGATTAGTCTAAAGTGTATGGCAGAAAATGCCTCGAACTCCAAGCAAATTAATAGGCTCTTTAAGATTTTATACAAACTTTTTTTTTCACTTAAACCTGTAACTTACAAGATGGCTGTCAATGAGTTCTTTAAGATCACATCTGAGGCTCCATTCTACGCAAAAATCGGTGAAAGATGTGTATTCTGACTCCCATTGTTATCGCCTTGAAATCTGCTTCAATGAAATAAAAGAATTGACATGTCAGTTCTTTAGGCGGTGTCTGTGCCGAAACAGTGAGAGCTGGAAAACTGTGGTGGAAATCTCTACACTGATTTTCTGGGTCAGATTTTTATTTTTTTTTGGTGACATGTGCACATGCTCTTTTATCATTAAAATGAACCAAATATACCTTATAATGGTTGTCTATGATTAGAAAAACATGGCTGCTTTCTTACAGAGACAGCATCACACCAGTCCATAGGTTGTCAGGTATTGCAGCTTAGCCCCCCCTTCTTTCAGTAGGGTCAAGCTGCAATACCAGACAAAACCCACAGATGTGGAACTGTTCCTGAAAGAAAACAGCCATGTTTTTCTAAGGGTGGGTTCACACCTGCGTTTCAGTCCGTCCGTTGCCAATCCGAGTGAAAATCTCGGCGAACGGGATTGGCATCGGATACAGACCGGTCAGCGACGCATTGGTTAAAAACCCATTCATTTGAATGGGTTTTTAAAGCAATGCGAGGGTGTCCGATTGCACCCTCTGCCCTGAGAAGCCGTTTTTTTCGTCGGAAACAAAGTCGGACAGGCAGGACTTCGTTTCCGACGAAAAAAAAACGGCTTCTCAGCGCAGAGGGTGCAATCGGACACCCTCGCATTGCTTTAAAAACCCATTCAAATGAATGGGTTTTTAACCAATGCGTCGCTGACCGGTCTGTATCCGATGCCAATCCCATTCACCGAGATTTTCACTCGGATTGGCAACGGACGGACAGGAACGCAGGTGTGAACCCACCCTAATCCTGAACATCTGTTTTTGAAATGTCTGTTCATTCGGAATAAAAACTTTGACTTGGGGCCTATAGTGGAAAGTTTCTATGTAAAGGGAGAAATTTACTGTTTACAGTTTTCTGGTGTAGATGGGTGTAAGTGAATCCTTTCTCTGGCCCCTTCTTGCACCAGAGATGCACCACGTTGTTCTTTTTACGCTCTGCTCGTCACGTCTTGCAAAAATGGGCGGAGATGTCTGACAGATTTACTATAACTCACACCAGAAAGCTTGAGTTATACCTGAAATCTGCGCCAGTTCCTTTATGGCATAGATTTCAATTCTGGCTCACAGGAGTGCGCCTGAATTATTTAAAGGCCACAATGGATGAAAATTTAATTAATTAGTAATAATTCAGACACATCTCGTGCCTGTGTGCAGTGCACCAGTTTCAAGAATTACCACCAAATATATTTGGTTTGATTTTCTAAAATAAATTTTTTTTTTTTTTATATCCTCACTATAGGGCGAGTTGGGTCCCCCAGGTCCTGCTGGTGTCATTGGATTCATTGTAAGTACTGCATCCAAATAACATGTCTCATTACCAATATTTGTTGGTGCATTCCCCTCCAGGAGCTGCTGTAAAGCGTTCTCCTTACAAAAAGTTACTTCATTATTTATTAATCTGTCCTTGAATTAATTTTATTTTACCCACATTGAGCTTGCGAGTTTTTACTCCTAGCAGAGGAGGTGTTTATAGCCTATGTTTCCATCATAAAATATCAAGTCTTTTAATTAAGGAAGCCTGGTATCCGCCTCGAGCGCGGGTCAGTGGGCGTCATTGTGGGTATAGCCTTGCATGGCTCTTTAGAGGTCGGTAGTATTCTCCAAAGTCTTTTGAATGTTAGTTTATTTATTTTCCTATATTCTGTTGGCAGCTTTCCACCAAAGAAGTGGTTGCGGGAGTTTTCTTCTACAGTACGATAGGTTCAAATATTTATGGTTGTGGCGCTTGGAGGCATACATTAAGTGAAATCTAATAGCTGTGCATAGCAAGGGATGTTGTGAAATCGCCCATATTGATATTAAATGGGCACGGATCCTGATGCCTGCCTCCTGAAGGTAATCTAGTGTTCCCTGCTGACAAGCCATTTTCGGGATAGGGAGAAGCGGACTGTGGTGTTCTTGATTGGCCTTAGTGACAGGAAGCCAGGAAGAAATTTTACTCATGGCTGTAAACATTCTTCCCCATGATGTGATCTGTGGTGGTGAGGTATATGGTGCGTAAAATCCCAACATATCGAACTATCATGCCGTATAGTAACATTTACCTGTCACTGACTCCAAAAGAGCATGCCATGTGCCTTTTTTCGTGGAATCCCTTTGTGTTAAAAATAGAGTAGCCGAATACAGTGCTCAACTATCTTTAGCAGGCCAATAAAGGTGAATGGAGCGCGACGCTCCTGCCTGACCTGCCACGCCATTCATAGTGGAAACCCCTTTCTTATGAACTGTGGGGGTCCCAGTGATCAGACGTCAAGTTGTCCTCAATCTTTTGGATAGGATTGGTAACTTGGCCTAACTCTTTTAGAGGTTAGGGACATTTTTATCTAAAGTTAGGTTTACACTGAGTTTTTGGGGTATTTTTCAAGGTGGATATTTGAGACAGAGTCTGCCACCAAAAATGCCTCCCCCATTCATTTCAATGGACTTTGCAAGGCTAGAGAAAAAACCTGCTACTGTCTTCCATTGAAATGTATGGGAGATGTTTTTTGAGATGGATTTTGCCTCAAAATTCACCTAAAGAAAATTCAGTGTGAGCTTTCTCCTAAGCATTTATCCACAGGAATGGCCAAACCAGATGACAATGCCCCTTTTAATCTGTACGCTCTCAGACCAGGTTCAGTTGTAACACAGTGTAGTGTCCAGGGAAAGGATATTTCAAATAAATTTCTCTAGCGCCTCCTTCTGGATGGTAGCACCCTATAGATCAATGCCAGTTTTTAAGAAATCTTTTGACAGGATCTGGGTTTAAAGTAAAACCAGAATATCAATATCACCTCTAAAATATAGAGACCCAACCACAGGCAGCTGTTTCAGGGTTATTGCTCCTCATCAGAGCAAAGCAAGGAGGTACTGGATGTATGGGTGAGATATGTATGTGGCATCAAAGCGGGTACTATGTCTCCCTAAGGAGGCAGCTCACATCTATGATGTCTCACCTAGCCAACCAGTACCTTGCTTCGCACTAACCCTGAAACTGCTGTCTGTGGATGGGTCTTTCTTTGTTTTGGAGGAGATATTCTGATTTGGCCTTAATCCCACATCATGTCAAAAGATTTCTTGGAAGCCAGACATTGATCTATAGGGAGCTACTTTCCAGAAGGTGGCGCTGGAGTGAGTCTTCCTTTTTCATCAAGGAGAATTTTTTTGCATATTCTTTCTCCAGAATTCTTATCAGAGTATATATGGTCTGTCCAAAAGGTTGCCTGCAAAGGAAGTGTCCTTATGCTGCGAAGAATATTTATCTCCTATCCATAGGATAGATAACTGAACGATGGGGGTCTTACCGCTGAGACGCCACTGACAACAAGGTGTTTCACCTCTTTTGTGAATCCAACCTGACTGCAGCTGAAAGTAGGTGTACCCATTACTAGACAGGACACATCTGCACTCCCATTCACTGCAATGGGAGTGCCAGAGATAACCAAAGTACAGCACTTGGTTATCTCTGACTTTCCCATTGAAGTGAATGAGCAGGCGGATTCACTACATTCAGGCTGAATTCACAACAGGGATAAAATACTCCTGTTCTCAGTTTCACGGGGGAATCTCAGTGGTCAGACCCCCCCACCAATCAGCTATTAATGCTCTATCCTATGGATAGAGGATGATTATTCTTTGTTCCATAATCCCTTTAAGGAGACGTGGTACCCCTTCTGACCACCAGTGTGGCACCTTTAATGTACAGCTTTTCAACGTCTTTTTTGTTTGTTTGTTTTTTGTTTTTTTTTAAGAAACATACCTTTAGGATATGTTCACACATAGCACATGCACTGTGGATTTTCCATCCAGATTTGCAGCAAAGTTTCACCAAATCTCACCTACATACCGCAAATGAAATCCAAGCGTAAATTACCAAATACTGAATCCACAGCAAAATCCACCTGTAATAATGTTTCACCAGTATATGTGAAGAAATCAGGCGATACGTTTTAGAGGCTGAGTATATTTGATAAGTAAGTAAGTATTGATAAGTAAGCTTTCAAGAGTCTAGCTCTCTTCTTCAGACATGGTGTTATAGAAGAACTGAAAATTCACAGATTATTTATACTCTATACACATGATCTTCAAAGGATTTTAGAGTCCTTAAAAAAACCCAAAACAAAATGCAATCGAAGTAGAGAAGTTATTCAGGGCACTCCGGACAATAATACGCCTCAGGTTTGGTGGTTGTTGAAAGGAAAGCAGAAGGGGGACTGGAAATATTTTTTTGACCTGTTGTAAATAACTTCTCTACTTAGATTGCATTTTGTTTTGGTTTTTTTAAGGACTCTAAAATCCTTTGAAGATCATGTGTATAGAGTATAAATAATCTGTGAATTTTCAGTTCTTGTATAACACCATGTCTGAAGAATAGAGCTAGACTCTTGAAAGCTTACTTGTCAATACTTATCAAATATACTCAGTTAGCCTCTAAAACGTATCGCCTGATTTCTTCACTCTTCCACTACTTTCAATGGCTAACACGGTACAACATTATACTACTACCAGTATATGTGGACATAGGTTTAAAGTTTCCTAGAGCTGAGAGAGATCTGAATCTATTGCACCCGCCTGCACTGATGCAGAGACTTCTCTAAGGAACTTTTGTATATAGTTGTTAGTCTTGAAAAATGTCCTGAGAACTCAATTATAAGGATCCAGAATCCACTGTAAAAGAAAAAAAAATATTGTCAGGAAATTGTACCTCGAGTCTTGGTTGGAATTTATTGCCTCGACTCTGAAATTAACCACATGGAAAAATATTCCTTTCCCTCAGAAGCTCTTTCATCCCTTGATAAGCAGTCAGGAAAGGGAACCTCACATTTTTGGAGATCCAGTGCCTGTAACGTGTAAGTTTCTAGGTTTCCATATTCTTTGTTTTATTTTTATTTTTTTCTTCATCCCACATTTGGAAACTGCCTTTATTGTCCCCGTCCTAGGCTAGTGGTTGTCTTATACATTGTTCACATTTTGGTATACACACTCTGTCAGTGAGTAGGACCGCCCACTGGACTCCTTAGTCCAAAAAGAGCACAGATTTAGATCCGTAAATACTGAATAATTTCTTACAAAACTATATATCAGTCTGCTCAGCTTCCGGTCATAAATATGTGACGCTCACTTCTAGCGTATTACTAGGATATGTCCTCACTTCATGATCATAGAGGGTGTAATCCCTGAGAACTACTAATCCGGAGAATGAAGGGGATGCCACAGTGGTGTAGTTCTGCATACCCTTCTTTTGTTATCTACAGAGCAGCGCTCCTGGCCATCTCGCTTTGCAGGGAACTGCAGCCCAGCCCCATTCAAGAGATTTCATAATTACCAAAAATTTCATTGATATAGTCGGGGCGTTTAAAGAGGTTTTTCAGGATATTTTTAATTGGTGACCTATCTCAATTGAAGATTTGTGGTGGCCGAACACCCGGGACCCCTGTGGGTCTACTGAGTGAATCAGCAGTGGCACTCCCTGAGCACCGCTTTTGCTTCACAGATCATGTGACATCACGTTCATTGGTCTCTTGGCCTGATCGTAGATCGGTCTCATCCAAGTAAACGGGCTGAGCTGTGATACCAGCTTTGTTCTTTGAGGACACTGCAATGTTTGGACAAGCACTGCAGCCTCTCCAACAGCTGATCAGCCAGGGGCTAGGGGTGGGGCCTCTGACTATTGATAATTGATGACCTTTCCTAAGAGAAAGGTTTTTATGGTCCCCTCTTTATGGTTCAGAAGTGTAACATGGCTGTTGCATTTTTGACTTGGAGACATGTCATGAATCCCAAATCAACAAATACAACATATTTTACAACTTACATACTACCATGTATACGTGGGGGACATAGATGTTTTTGATTTTTTGGATCCATAAAAGGTCCTCATGTCCACACTGCATGTGATAGAAAGTAGTTTACAGTGACTGCTGTGGACCGTCCCCAGACATTGCAGTCTGTTTTAAGATACCTGAGAGAGGAATATATCTGTCAGAAAATAACTCTACAGACTGTGAAGATGACGGTGGTCAGGCTCATACTCCATTGATGCTAGAAATTCTTTACGACTGGATGACTGACCACCCAGCAGCGGGGACCGAGGTCAATATTATAAGGGAGGACCCGCACACACAGCACACAAAAATCTTATGCTATCAGATGAGGTGAAAGATAATGGCCACAATCTGGATAGAAACAACAATTTTGTATGTTCTACCATGAAAATGGTCAGGCATGCTGGGTCTGGTAGTCCCACAGCATGGTAGCTTGAAGTGACTAGGTTCCAGTGCACGTGTATCTATCTTACGGTGAAACTGTCGTATAGCATCCATATACACATTCAGTATAAATATTGAAGGCCTATCCATACAATAGGCCATGAACATCAGATCGGTAGTGGGTCAGACTCCTGCCCCCCCAACAATCATCTGATTCAAGCAGTCACTATCACGTCCATAGGTCACATGGCTTTTTTGCAGTTCAGTCCCATTCAAGTGTTGCATTACACAGCCGCTGCACAGGTGATCAGATTGGTAGTAGTATATGAACAGGTTAACCGGGTGGTACCAGCTGGGGGTCTTTCTCTGCACATGCTCTGACAGTGTAGGGACACACCTCTTTGACATGGGTTGACACCCATTTGTCAATATTTTCAGATGTTTCCAGGGGAAACGATACAAAACACAGTTCTAAGTAAAGATCCTCAAGAATTATGTAGTATGATGATGACTCCTTACAGATTATTTACTGTGGCACAGGGGCCTGTGGGGTCCTTAGCTTTAGGGTCAAATAATAGATTAGGTTGCATGCACACAGGGCAGTTTTGATGCTATTTTTGTGGATTTTTTTTATTTTACAGCTGAAACGTCAAATAAATGTTTGACCTGTAAATTAAGAAATGGCATCCAAACTGCGTGCATGTTCTAACTGCACCATGCGAATGATCCCTTAGCCTCCAGGTATTGCCTGCAGCTTTTTCATATATGAAGTTAAATGTACATTTATTTTCTTTTTACCACACTTGTACAGTAGATTAAATAAATCCTGTTTTTATACAGAAAATCAATCACTTCCTCAGTTAATGTAAGAGATTAATAAACCCACAGCCAGAGGGGAGGAATAAAGAAAATAGGGCCGTGTATATAAACACAGCAGTCAATGGGCTTTGTGCTGGTCATTACCATGTGTTATTTCTGTCCATTAAATATTCATTTTCTTCATGTCTATGGTAATGAAGGGCGCAGGGCTCCTGTTTCACAAATATTGGCACAAGACCCTCCATTGCTGATTTGGGTGACAGTTTGTGCAATGTCTCCGAAGCTGAATTCCATTTGTCCTAGGCATTTGTGGATGTCCGCAGGTGGCTTATTCCCGAAAAAAATCTTATTAAAGGGCAGCAATTGGTGTAACATGAGCCTTGTGTGGTTGTAAATAGCTGGGGTCTGTCCTGTATAAACAGAAGCCTGAAGAGGTCTTTATATGAGGCAGTACAAAGAGCAGGCTTGTTGTAACATCCACCCGGAGCTGCTTCCCTGGCTCTGTGCACTGGAGCTCAGAAGTTTGGCTCGGCCCTGTAACCTTCCATGGACTCCGGGTGATTCACAAAGCTCCGCACTGTGATTCACAGAATGATATTGGACAGCATTGCCTTTACCTGCACTCTTGATGTGTGTAAGGATGCGATATTAATAGTCGTTTATGGATTTTTACTCCATGATGTGCTTTAACCTTACAACCTTACATATTCTGCAGCACTCAATATTACATCAATACTGCATCTTTCCATTAGGTCCCCTGTTCCCAGCGGGGCTCAAAATCTTGGTCCTTTTAGGTCCAGTTTCCTAGGTAGCCAATATAGGCTCTGTTCACATCACATTTAAAGCTTTTGTTGTATACATCTAGAAAAGTAAATGTCTCCATAAGGATTTATTTATCCCATAAAGGCCAAAAGACTGACCTATTGGCCTGGGATAAAGCAGTAGTAGACTGCACTATTTCATACAAAGCTATACAGTAACTCATATATACCATGCAGTATATATTGATTTATATGGGAAGCCTAAGGGTATCTTATAAAACTATAAGTCTGATATATTGCAGCTTTTCACCAGAGGATCTCCTGATGTATACCACCAACATAGGCTCAAAATAGTCTCTTAGAGTAGGAAACTGAAGTACCCAGAGGCGTCCGACAGGGAACATACATGTATGCTCTTCCTTACTTTTCCGCTTGGCTGGGCATGTCTTATGTCATGAGGTTAACAATTTCTCAAGACAATATTGTTTCATGACATTGTGTCACAAATTGATACGCTATAGGTGTCAGTCTGGGGCCACCCAGTGGTTGTGTTGTACATTACAACCTTTTCGGGGTTTTGTTAGCATGTCACTATATTGTACTGAATTGATTAAATGAGAAACTGGAGGCCTTTTAAAGGAGTTTATCCGTGAGTTAACTATTGATAACCTCTCCTTTATCCTCAATATCTGATCTGTGGGGATCCAACGTTCAGTGATATATGAAGCTGCTTGAAGAGAGAACAGCCTTTGGGGTAGCGCTGCAGCCCTTTCTCTTACTTACAGAACCATATCTTACCTAGTGGCTGTTGTTGGTGTTGCAGCTCAGCCACATTCCCTTGAATGGGACTGAGCTGTAAACAGGCCATGTGATGAAAGAATATCAGCTGTGCTCAACCGAGTGCCATTTCCAAATCAAGCAGCTGATCTGTGGGGGTCCTGGATATTGGACCCCCAGAATCACACATTGATGAAAAATTCAACCTTATCAAAGAGTACAATAATAGTATATTCCTGTCCCCATAACGGCAGAGATCGTAAGCCTTACCTCAGGTGATGTTTTAACACTTGCCTTACCTGTCAGTTCTGAATACCAGCCACCCCGTAGGATAGTATAAACCTATGAACATGAAACGCTCGGAAGCTATAACCCTACTATATATCAGAGGGCTTGCTTGCGTGATCCATGACTTAAATATTTTGTCTGAAAAGCCATTCAAAGTCAACTTCCCATCAATCCCTGCTAACCACATCAGAGGAGGATAAAGTAGCTCACTTCATTGGCATTGATGCAAATAATATCACAGCTGGAAGCGTGCGAGCCTGCAGAGCGTTCCATGTCGAGACAGTCCCAAACCTTTCAGTAGATCAAGTCTCCGGGACAATACTGGGTCTACTGATTCTATCTGTCCCAGGCTTGTTGAAAAATGAATGGGCACAGCTCCTGTTTCTTTGATCTTTCGCCCCTCCTGCTCCGCTTCAGTTCCTACTAGTCAGCAGCAGTCGAGCCAGGTAGAAACCAGACAAGAGGAGCCTTCTACACCGGTCATAGGAAGCTCTTTCAGCTACTTACAGAATATGAACTATCCTTGGCGCTCAGCCCGTCCTCAAGCCACTGTACACAGATGGGAAGATCTCCGGTGCTGATAAAATAATAGTTGGAGACCTCACTTACCGCTGAGCCATAAGAAATGCATAGATGGGAGGGAGAGATACTGTTTAACCTTTCAATCGCCTCTTTACTGTATTTTTGCTCACTTCCTTGGGTTGAACGGTTTGCGTTTTCCATTGATCTTCGATCATATTCCCAAGCTTTTGGTCATGTCAATTTAGACTTGCATGATTTTAAGGCATTTTTGGCTACTTTGTGGTGATGTGCAGCAGTTTTATCAAGAAGGTATGGTCAGGAGAGACTTGGATTCATTGGGCTCTTAAGCGTCCCCCTCCCAGTACCCTGCTAAATTGGGGTTTATTGTGAACCAACAGCAATTTACCCCAAATTATCTCTCTAATGGTTATGCTGTGTGTAGACACTGTTTGTTTCACAATCCATCTCTTTCATGGTCTTCCATGTTACTCCTGGACACAAGAGGTTACTTATACCATGATTAGCAATGTCAACATACTTTGCTTACCTTTCAGACAACTATTTTTTGTTTATTTGTCACTTTGCGTCTAGATTGGTTAACTATTGGCGCCCACTTTGGCCTATATTAGACTGGAATTATTTGTACAGGTCATCAGTCATTTGGACACAAATTCATTATCATTTGTTGGTATCTGGTCCACTTTGAAGGTCATTGTCCTTAATGTCCCTGCTCACAGTTAATATAAAGCTGGCCATATACTTAAAGGGGGTCTCCAGACTTTTGATGACCTATTTTTACAATAGCTGAAAATTTGTGGGGGTTCAACACCCAAGACCCCCCCTGGATCAGCTGGTTGAATCCACAGCAGTGCTGCTTCAGCTTTACAGGCTATGACGTCATGTTCATTGATCACATGACCTGATTGCAGTTGAGCCCCATATGAATGGACTGAGCCGCAATATCAAGCACAGCCGCTATACAAATGCAGCCCCTTCAAACAGTTGATCGGATGGGAACCTGATTGTCAGGCCCATGTCGATCGTTAATTGATAACCTATCCTAAGGATAAATCCTCAATTATAAAACCTGGAAAGCCCTATAAGATGTAAGCCAATCACTTGTTCAGCCTGTAGCCATTTTCCCCATCCCTCACATGCAGCTGAACCGGGAATGTATGTGTTCTCTATAAGAGAAGGGATGACGAAGATATAGGCCCCCCCCATGTCGGTAACTTACCCTATCCTATTGTTCTTGGAGAGAGATGTTCAAATCCAAGTGCCCGATCTGTATCTACCTCTGTCAGTAAGCCACTGTACACATTAGTCAACTGGTTCTGCTTTAGTTCATTGAACATTTATGTAATATGTACAGTATGGCCAGCTTTATCCAGTTGTACTACAGCACTAGTATTTATCTGATGTGCTTTATTGTGTCTGTTTTATACTCAGCAACTCTTTTCTGAAAAGGTTATTTCCTACTCTTTCAGGGTGACATGGGTGTTGTTGGACCTATAGGCTTTATGGGACCCAAAGGTTTAAAGGTAAGCTCTCCATTATAAAGCATTCACTGCTGGCCCACATATAAGCAGTATGTAATGATGTAGGCTGTACTTTCCACACAGGACATTTCTTTCTCCCCTTATCATGTCAATGTGTTTCAGGACAAATCTATTATTTACTTATAGGACTTAATACCTTCTGTAGTAATGCCAGCTTGCCTGGTTTTCTAAGGAACTAAAGAGATTATTGCTCGCATTTCTAGTGGTATAGGGTTATAAAGAAGATAATTCTTGCTTTGCCAGTGGTCTTGGGTAGTAAAGTGGTAGTCCTCATTCCTGGTGGTCTAGGGGAGTGGGATTAAAGGGCTAATACCTTGTGTCCAGTGGGGTAATAGCCTCTCCACACATGAGTCTGCCACCTCTGAGCTGAAGCAAAACGCAGTGTTCTTATCATGAGCATCTCAGAGCTCAGTGAAGGTCAGGGATGGAGAGCACTATGCAGCTCTTACGCTGCTGCACAGTTTTCTCTATGACTGAGAAGAATGCTTCTTGCGGACTCTGGTTTGGTAGGTCTGGCGCTGCCAGATCTGCTGGACCTCAGAGGCTTGCACAGATCTTTTGCCCAGTCATGTGGATGGCTGTACCAGGATCGCTAAAGTAAATGTAGGTTACATTAACTCTTTGCTGTCCAGGTTTTCATATTGGCTCTCCTACTGTTTTGCAGGGGCTGCCGGGGAACCCAGGAGAATCTGGACTGAAAGGTGATAAGGTGACCAGAATACTCCCTTACTGCATTGTGTTTTGCATGCATCAAATCCAATATCTCTGTCCCTCTCTCTTACATACTTCTATCCAGTAGACTATGTATAAAATGACATCTGACCTCAACAGATAAAAGTGTACATAAGTGACTACCCCCCAGGAGAATTCTTGGAGTACTGTATTGTTATGTTTATGGCCTATTAAATAATACAAATATGAGGACAAACAGTGGGGAATGGTAGAGGTTAAAGAATAAACCATACTCATCCATTAAATATGCCCCCCTCTGCTGCATCCTTCATGTGACCGCAGTGATGCCTGCATGAGCAGCACATGACCAGTGAGGCCACTGATTGGCTGCAGCGGTTACAGGAATGATGTCATTGCTGGAGGACTGACAGGGACAACCAGAACAGAGGCGTTGGCGAGCGATTGGGGGGGGGGGGAGAATTAAAAGCGGTCTTCGATTTACTCTTTATTTTATTCCCTTGTAGGATAATTTCCATAAAAACCTGGCAAGCCCCTTTAAGGCTATGTTTATATCTCGTTTTTATGTCCAGTACCTGTGTAGTGGATGGTTGGTTTTGAAACTAGCGACAGTAGCTTGTAGGGCGGCTTCTACACTACACTTCTAGACTGCAGATATGTTTAATTCCAAAAATATTGAAGTAGATACTCATACTTTACTTTTGCTTTTGAAGTTAAGGCAAAGGTGACCTACTGTGTAATTGGGATCAGTGCCAGGGAACCTGCATAGTTGGTGTAGTATATAGTGTACGCTGGTGAACAAATAGGCGGTCTCTTGGCAGATGACGTACAAGATGCTCTCGTAAAATACTTTGGACTGTTTTGGACAACATCCAGAGTTTGATGTTCTTGTTCAAAAGCACATGAGAATTTTTGTGGCCTGTTGCGGTTTGTTTTCGGCTTTTCATTCCCTCTGATCTTTGCCTACCAGCAAATTGTGAGCATAATCTAGTCCCTCTTCCTTCTTGTACAGCTTTTTTGTAAGGCACGTTAGGGTCACCCAGTTTTTTATGTGGCCAGTCATTGTGGTTGATACACCCAGAACACACTCTGCTAAAAATAAATGTGACATGTGTGCGTAAAATCACAAGTAAAAATATGGTGATCTTCTTCTCCATTCAACAAGTCTTGTAGGGCTCTTGAGCTTGATGCTGGGTCATTTAAATCAATGACAAAAATATGGGATTGTAAAAATGGGGTTTTCCAGGAATTGGGTTTTTATGGACTATCCTTAGGATAAGATAGGTGGGGATCCGATAGGTGGCACCCACACAGATCAGCTTTGCAGCGTCTGTACTATACATAATACTGGGCTGGAAGCCGTGGTGTCTGGGCACAAATACTGCAGCTCAGCTCCCATTGACTTCAGTAGGAGCTAAGCTTCAGTACCGGTGTCCGACCACTAAGCAGAGACCAGAGCTATGTGATTCCAGCCCAATGCTGTGTATAGTATAGACGCTGGAAACGGCTGGTCAGACCCCCACCTATCTTAAAGATAACACATAAAAGCCTAAATCCTGATCAACCCTTTTAAAAATGACCAGACCAGTTTACTGCAGTTTCGATTCACATGTTGTGGCCTTTACACAGAGAACAGCGCCGTCTGCTTCTAGCTCCCTTGTCTGTGTATTGGCTGATGGAAATAGCTGTGTACTGGTTCACATATATAGGTCTTCAATATCAGACCAGCGGGAATCTGACACCTGGAGTCCCTGCTGATCTGATATTGATAAACTATATATCAAACCAAGAAAATCCCTTTAACTGCACCCAACCGTGCCGTCTGAATTCATCCTAAAGGATACAGCAAAACAGTGGGAGTTCAGCAGTGAGGTTTATGTTACAGTGGGGCAGAACCCTGTAGAGATCATTTAGTGAAATCAGATGGAGGGCGTCCCTCCATAACTTTTTCCATGTGATGGCCCTTGCTGACTGTCATGGATTTGGAGATAATTACGGGTCTTTTACTATTCCACATCTCTGGCTCGTGCTTCTGGCACTTCTTGTCGTTTTCCTATCTCAGGGTCCTTGGCCTATGTTCTTATAACTTTGCACATCTCAACTAGTAGCGGTAATATAGAAAGCAAGTATAAGTCCTGCCTTACAAAGATCGACTTTTTACATAGCTGCCAATAGAGAGGAGGAAAAGGGCAGCTTCTTAATCCAATTTTTCCCCCTTTAACCATGAATCATGTCTTGGTTGTTCTCTTTCAATTGGATACAAATGTGAGACAGAATCAAACAAGTAAAAATGTCCTATGGAGAGTTATAAGACATACTGAACTGACATCTGCCGAGCAGCTAATTGGGAAGGCATTATGCGCTAATGTTTACCAGCCGATACAGTCACAGCACCTTCATCTAACACACATTTTAATATATTTCAATTATTTCCGATCTCTATAACCTATCATGAGTTCAGTCAAGTTATAGGTCACGCTTGAGGCCATTTCTTCACATTCAATGTTTTACATGCACTTTTTGAAGCCAAAACCATGAGCGGAGTTTTACAGTCCCAGCAAAGTGAATGAGCTTTTGTTTTATCTCCTCCACACGTTTTGGGAAAAAAATGCAGCAAGTTATTTTACCAGTGAAAATGCTGCATAAATGAGGGAGGCATAACTAGAAACTGCAGCTTTTTTTTTTTTTTTTTGCGCTAACATGTTTTTTAGCTACATTAACAGCATCTGACCTATCCAGCATCACTGGACTCTTCCTGCGTGGTTCTGACACATGGTCACGCTGCCCGTGTCTCTCCTCCCCATTGCTTAGTGTGATGTATATAATGAGGCTGGCTGACTTGTTAATTCTAATAGCAAAGCCAGTTTCCTTGTCAGTGACAAGGGGCTGGCTTTGCTATTGCAAAGAAAGAGTAGGCCAGCCCCCATCATACATGTCTCTCCAAACAATGGGGAGAAGGGACCTGGGTGCCGGATACATTATCCTGTGTTGGAAACAGGTCAGAAGCTCCAAGTTCCCAAGTGGCAGAACATAGCTGGGACGCCAGTAATTTACCTTCTCCTCTTAAAGGGGACCTTTCACCATCTCCACCAATTCAAGCTCCTAGCGTCTGTTAATAGTTGCCACTCCATTGATTCCAGCACAATTGGGGTCTTCTTTCAAGCCCCCCTGGTTCTCGAACAACAAGCGCAGTTAATTTTGTTGCCTGATGTGCTATTTCAGCTCTGTAATGTCAGAAGGGCGGGGTCAGGCATGGGGGGCGTGATTCAGAGGTCCAATCAGAGGCAGCCATTGTCACAGCTCTGAATCACACCCCTTTGTCTGCTCCTGCCTGACACCGCCCCCCTGACAGTACAGAGACTAAATAGTATAACAGGGACCAGAACGAACAGCACTGATTGGGAACGGGGTGGGGGCTAGAGATAAAATTACCTGCTGTGCCAGAATCAGAGAAGGGGCGGTGATTAATTGAGGAGGTGAAAGAGCCGGACATGTTGGAGGAGGCGATAGGTCCTCTTTAATCTCAGAAGTCGTTTTCTGTAGTTGAAAATTTCCATAAAGCAGAATCTCCATGACCTACAGTCTGCAGAAATCCTACTGCATTCACTATCCTTTGGTGCAGCATTTGCCATCTAAAAATAACTGTGTCAGCGTATCCTTAATAAACGCATTGCATTCTGGGTGAGTTTTTCCTCCCATTGGGTCTCAAATAAAAAAAATTATGTTTACTGCATGGTGTACTCTTTCATGGTGGCTCACTGTATTGGAAAATGCTTTCTGCTCTGCTTTACTATATAGTAGGAAAAATGATATGGGATTGCATACCACCGTGTAGGAGGCCATCAGAGAGATGAAGCCCAATGGATACATTTGACCAATATGCTGGGAGAATTTTGTGATGTATACACCAGTCTTCAAGCTCAGATGCAATGTCCACAGAGCCTTAGAGTGACATTTCAGGACAGGCTGCCCTATGTATGTACATGTGGAGTAACACTGTTTATGGCCATTGTATGACTAGTTCTTTTATATAGTAGTTATCCACTCGACAGGCTCTTTCTAGTTCTCAGTTGTCCATGAGCTAGTGGGGGGAGACTATCTGTTATGTCTGCCAGTGTCAGCACATGGAGCACACCAGGTATTTTACTCCCAGCAACACCATATAGGACATTACACAGTTGTACTGAGCTGTATTGATGGGCTGAGATAGAAGACTTGGGCCTCATGAACACAACTGAGTGCGTAGTCCAAGGAGGCTTCTGATGCTTTGGTCTGCTCCGATGATGATAGAGCAGGTCCTATCTTGCTCCTTGACATCAGAACGGAATGGAACCCCTCATTCATGTCAGTGGGGGACGGAAGACATTCACATGGCATCACAGTGCATTCTGCTATAAAATCACACAGTCCGTCGTGTGCATGAGGCCTTACTGTTATCTGCCGTCCCATGTTTCTATGTTACTCTGCTTCTCTCTCATACTCCAGCTTCTGTCATGGTCAGTCTTGGGAGACCAAGACTGGTTTATGAGAGATTTCAGATTGAGTGAAGAGATTTGGAGAAAGGAGGAAAACCGCCTTTGAAGTAAAGAAAGAAGCTTTTTTTTTCTGATCAGATATATTACAGTTTCTTATGCTTGTCTGTACTATTGATCTTTGCAAAGTTTATAGTAAAGTTAGTGACCATTTGAGATGAGAATGGACTATAAAATGGGTTGTAACTCCAGATCAGTGCAAGATAAGTCAATGAATCATAACATGCACAAAATGTAAGTGGATACAAAGCTGGATATAATACTTAGGAGCTGAGCTGTGTATTTTGTCCTTTTCATAAACTGAACACTTTGGCATTCTCACTGTTTATGCCAGAATATTTGTAGTAAAGCTAGATAAGAAGCCTGTACTGTACAAGCTGACATGTTTAGTTGAACAGGGCATTGAAGAGCCGGCTGTATTACCTTTAGTTCTGGCTGAGAAGGAATACCGGCTGCAACGTTTGTCTGTTTAATAGGTCATAGACTATACAGAGACATATACAGCGCTCCCAGTGTTATTACCAGAGCAGTGCAGGCTAAATCTGTACTAAGGAATGAGACTCCTATTAGTCACTGTTTGTTTTAAACTTTTTTTGGGGGGGGGAAAGGGGGATAAAACTGAGAGCACATATTTGTATTTGGTCTCTCCTTTGGAGGAAAATTTTGCAGCCCGTAGGTTCTTCTTATTTACAAATGGTGCTACATGAGTGTTTCAGGAAACTGACCAAGAAAAGCAAGTCTTGTATTAGTTCAGGTTAATATGACAATTTTATAAAACAGATTCCTCTTTGAGTTTACCAAAAAAGAAGTAAGAAGCTGACACGTTTTCAGTGTTATTCCTGTTCACACCATCAGTTTTCTTTTGGTGCAATTCCATCAAATATCCTTGACCAAAAATAAATCATATGGAAATGATGATTTGAAGGCTATGTACACTTTCGGAAACATTATTTTTGTTAAATTTCACCTATTATGGCCTTTTAAAAAATCCTAATGGGTTTCTATTTCTACTTTTTATGTTGCAGACTGCATAAGTTATCCAGACAGTGCAGACTGCTATGTCCTGTTCAGAGAAGGCCTTATCTCTCCTGTCCTGGGGGGGTCATAAACATTTATTACAAGAATCAGCTGCGTTTTTTTGTTGCAGATTTTGCGGCCGTTTTTTCAGCCAAAGCTTCTAAAGGAATGGGAAATAGAAAGAAAACAGCAAAAAACTGCAACATGTGGCTCCAGTCTCAATGAGTTCTTATGAATCTTTAGGAGAGCTGAGATCAGGGCAGAACAGGGCACAGCAGCCTGCACTCTGTGTGTGAGAGAGAGAGAGAGTGCAGAATTATTTAGGCCCTAATAGGTGCAACTGCAATATTAAAAAAAAAAAAACTAAAACAAAAAAAAACTTTAAATCCATTGTCGTAGTCCAATAGATACTTTGGTTTAAGACTAGCGGTTTAGTGATTTAACCTTCCTGTGTCTACGCCCTACCTTTATCTTAAATCTTGTCTAGATGCATAATGACATCCTCCTGGTAATCTGTTACATTTCACCATGCATTTTGTAACCTGTCTTGCTAATGTGCATTTAGGGCGTTCAGGGATTTCCAGGGATACCCGGAGAAGTGGGATTTCAAGGAGACAAGGTAAGAACTCATCACATTTCTTGGTGCAAAAGAGCTCTGTTATTTAGTTGCAGCTCAGTGGTTTTCACTATTGCCCTGCAGTGCTGGGGTCTTTGGTTTAAACAAGAGCAACATTTGTTTGGATTTTTCACCCTACATTTCATTGGGGTTCCCTCGAGTATTCTGGTTTCCTCCCACACTATAATAACATACGGATAGGTTTATTTGGGTTTTAGATTGTGATCCCCAATGGGGACAAGATCCAGTGTCACTGATGACAGTCTCTGTACCACATCGAGGAATATGTTGGTGCTATATAAATAAATACATATTTGGAAAAGCGGTATGAAGTGGTTTTCTGTTATTTACACACGTGGACAAAATTGTTGGTCCCCCTCCCTCGTTTAATGAAAGAAAAACCCAAAATGGTCACAGAAATAACTTGAATCTGACAAAAGTAATAATATATAAAAATTCTATGAAAATGAACAAATGAAAGTCAGACATTGCTTTACAACCAGGCTGGACAGAAATGATGGTTCCCTTAACTTAATATTTAGTTGCACAACCTTTTGAGGCAATCCCTGCAATCAGACGATTCCTGTAACTGTCAATGAGACTTCTGAACCTCTCAGCAGGGATTTTGGCCACTCCTCATGAGCAAACTGCTCCAGTTGTCTCGGGTGTGAAGGGTGCCTTTTCCAGACGGCATGTTTCAGCTCCTTCCAAAGATGCTCAATAGGATTTAGGTCAGGGCTCATAGAAGGCCACTTCAGAATAGTCCAGTGTTTTCCTCTTAGCCATTCTTGGGGGTTTTTAGCTGTGTGTTTTGGGTCATTATCCTGTTGCAAGACCCATGACCTGCGACTGAGACCAAGCTTTCTGACACTGGGCAGCACGTTTCTCTCTAGAATCCCTTGATAGTCTTGAGAGTTCATTGTACCCTGCACAGATTCAAGACACCCTGTGCCAGATGCAGCAAAGCAGCCCCAGAACATAACAGAGCCTCCTCCATGTTTCACAGTAGGGACAGTGTTCTTTTCAAGATATGCTTCATTTTTCCGTCTGTGAACATCGAGCTGATGTGCCTTGCCAAAAATTTAGATTTTTGTCTCATCTGTCCATAGGACATTCTCCCAGTAGCTTTGTGGCTTGTCAACATGTAGTTTGGCAAATTCCGGTTTTGTCAGATTCAAGTTATTTCTGTGACCATTGTGGGGTTTTCTTTCATTAAACGAGGGGTACCAACAATTTTGTCCACGTCTGTATATAGCACTGACATATTCTACAGATACATATAGATATGAGCCACATTCATCCTCTTACATCAGTCCTTGTGTCCACTAGGGTCATAATCTAGGCTAATGGTTACTATGTCCTATAGTGAACCTACAAGCTTTATGAAGATGTTGCCTGGGTCAGAATTCAGGCCAGTGCTACCTGCCAAGCTGGCATGCCATTCATAAGTATAGATACTGGTGGCTCTTCTGTGATGACCTGTATTAGTCACTGTCACATTAAAGGAATTGTTCAGCGGGCATGAAGTTAAATAAAAATAAATGTTAAATAAAGAAGCACCACTCCCATTTTGGCACTTACCTCGCTTCATGGCCTTGTCTCCAAACGCTTGAAATGTCTGATCAGCTGATCATGGGGTGTAGTGGTGACCCACCTCGAACCAGGTATTAGCTGAGCGGACATTTCTTGGCATTCGATGTGTATCAAGATGGAACAAGGAAGCAGAAACCATTAAGCACTGGGGCAGGGAATCAGTGAAGTATTGCTGCTGCTTCTTATTCTTTTATATAATTATTTATTTTTAAAGGGGGTTTTCTATGATTGAAATATTGATGACCTATCTTTAGGATAAGGTCTTCACCATCTGATTGGTGGACATCCAATCCCTGGATTCTTCTACAGATCAGATGCATGATCAAGGTAGCAGGGGCACTCTGGCAAGAGTCATTTCTGCTTCACGGACTTATGATACTAACTTCAGTCATGCTTGTTTACAGCTCAGTCCTTTTCAAGTGGTGAGCAGTCAAGTCACCCTGTTGCTCATCCGAATGCTGATTGGTAGGGGTGCTGCATGTCAGACCACCACCAATCTGAAATAGTCTTATTCTCTGAATTCCCCTTTAACCGATCCTGAATCCTTTCTAAAACCTTTTTTTTTTTGTCCTCACT
This sequence comes from Leptodactylus fallax, assembly GCA_947044405.1. Lineage (NCBI taxonomy): Eukaryota > Metazoa > Chordata > Amphibia > Anura > Leptodactylidae > Leptodactylus > Leptodactylus fallax. The sequence continues at coordinate 1,506,123 of CAMRHE010000121.1, read as the reverse complement.
GGACAACCCCTTTAAGAGCTTACTATACACAACAGCTGTTTGTCATAGTAGTGGCTCCTGCAGCAAAATTTCTATTACTCCATGAAGTCATGAAAGTCGGTGATCTATCAATATACAGGTTGAATAGGTCAAATAAACTCTGCACCAATAAACATATTCTACCATGATTTCTAATGTCAGGTGATAATTCCACCAACTCTTTTTACCTTCGTTGCAGGGCAGCCACGGTCTCCCAGGGCCACCAGGACAGCGAGGAAAGACAGGACCTCTGGTAAGATCTGCTTTGTTAATCACTGGAGGTTAAAAAATTGTCCTTACTTTACCTCCTGCTTTTTTCTGTTAATACAGTCCACATTATTACATTGCGAAATTCTCCACTAGGCTTCCACTCCTGGCGCAATGTTAAATATAAACCACTGAGGTTCTTGTCATTTTTTCCAATGTCTTGTTAGAATAAACACAGCACAAGAGAATAAGAAATCTTCATTAAACTGATGTAGCTGTGGCATACCTCGACAATAAATAAAGCATAATAGCCACTTATTGTTGTGCGTTTGGTCAGGGTTATTGTGGATGAGACACTTCAGGTTGTTGGCAGATGGAGAGATGCAGTTCTGTGTTTCCTCGGGATATTTTGTGGTGGTGCCATAGCTTCTTATTACTACTGCATGAGCCTCACCAGCCAATGTGCAAGTACATATCCCAGTATTCTGTGCAGACTGGGGACGATGCAGATCATCAGGTATGTTGTGTATCATAATAGGGCTCAGCTGGCAGAGTGCACACACTTGGTAACATGCTGACCTTAAAGATTTGGGAAGAAGATTGAGGCACGGAAATTACATGCTTTACATGCCATTCATATACCATATATGAGGCTATATGGACACATCCCATGTCTGCAAAATAAACCTCCAGCGCCCGCTTTCTCTAATGATCAACTCTCATTGACTACAATTTAAAGTGAACCTGACAGATGAGTTGAATGAAGAGATGTACACCTCACCTGACAAAACAGGGGATTGGGGCTTTACATTTTCCAATTAATTGGGGCTCCCAATGACTATGCCATAAATGTTTATGGTAGGAAAAAACCTTTTTTTATGGGAAAATCCCATAACCTTTTACATAATGGCTGCATTTTTATATAATATTTTATTCTATCTGTTTTATGCATAGCTGTTTATAGATAACACAAGGTATTTTTTTTTTTTATAGGGTAAACCGGGTGACAAAGGATTTCCTGGGGTTCCTGGTCCTCCGGGTCCTGAGGTATGTTGTGTCTAATGACTGTGAGGACAGGAAGTGTGTGAACTGTTTCTTATCAATTTGTTCTTTTATTTCTTATTAATTCGCCATCACTGGGGTGGTTTGAAGGTTCTGTATGATCGATCATGAGAGTTTTATCAGAATCCGGTGGCCTGTTGTTAGGATACGCCACGAATATCAGATCAGCGGGAGGCTTGACTTTCAGTACCAGCACTGCATTATCATGGTCAGTCTACATACACCGCATGTATCAGTGGTGCAGGATATTGCAGTTTTATCCGTTTTCGAGAAACTGGATGAAGCTGAAATGCCCTGTACTGTTACCACTAAGAAGATGCCATGAAGATAGACAGATCGATGTAATAATGAAGAGGCTGCAGAGTTTGGCCAAGTGCTGCAGCCCCTTTAAACAGCTGATGGTCAGGGATACCTAGAGTCGATCGCTAATCTGATATAATGGCTTATACTAATGGTAGACCCCTTTAATATTCCAATTAATATACTGTTTCCATTGGTTTGGGCTTTCAGTTCCAGAAGCCCCCTGTTCTAACCCCAGACTGCCCATACAAGACCTTAGCCAGACTAATCCAACAATCAGGCCATAAACCTGAAGGTCCCCGTTTCTCTTTGCCACATTTGCACATTTAGCACCATGGATGAACTCAATTTCTACTTGAGAGCAGGCTGCCTGTGATTGTGGGATGCCCTAAATTCAGTAGTATGTGGTTACTCTATCTATAAGGTCAATTTTAAAGGTATAGCATCATGCATCTGTTACTAGTGGAGAAAATATCACATATGTCCACAGAAGGGTTCTCTATAGATGACAGTGGTTGACAGAGGTGAGCAGGTTCATTTCCAGTCTCCACATATGATGCTATTAGCTGGCAGGTCGGCGACTACATTACTGTACAGGGAGTAGACTGGGAAGAGTCAATGGAAAGGAAGATGTTTACTGCAGAATGACGACACTATATGGTGAGGCTGGATCTTCTGGGCAGTATGTATGAAACCAATTTAAGGTGTTTAGTTTGGACATGCTGGTGACATAAGATGTGACACTGAGTCACCGGCTCTGAGGGGGGTTACTGTTTAAATCTGTGTAACCCTACTGCCCCAGTATACTGCTCTGTGATGCAGCAGAGGCGCAGCGGCAGCCAGCGGATTGTAAAAATGTATTCTTGTGATTTGTCCGTACACCAGAGCCAAAAACGGTTAGATCATGAGCTTGGCAGACTGCATTGTGTTGTGTACATTGAAATTGGACGTCATTCTTTAGAGGACTATCCTGTTACAAGAAAACAGTCTCTGCCCTTTCCAAATTCATATTTCTTTATGGCTTTTAGTATAGTGACATTAAAATAAGCTGTGTAACCCAGCAAACAATGAATAGAAAACAAATCTGCAAATTCACTGCCTACCCTTCAGTAAATGGACAGGTGCACATTTTTGGAATATTTTTTGGTCCTTTAAATCTTCCAATAATCATGTATGCAGTATGATACGGCAATTTTTTAAATTTTATTTTTGGATGCATATGCCATTCTTCTTTAGTATGTATCAGTCCAGAAATAATGTCCTAAAAATATGTAGAAAATACAGTGACAACTGTACTGTGAGGCTGGTCGTCGACATTACCTATACATATTATTTTGGTAAATCTTTTGCCCCGTTTGTCTTGTCATTGGGTAGCTTTAAAGTATATGATAAAGGTAATACCGTAATTCCTCTCTGTATTTGTATGTCTAGGGCTGTATGGCAGTAAATAGTGCATGCTTGCTGTAATCCAATGCATTACATGGCAGTGATATATCATTTAAAACATATTCTTATGGAGTAGCATGAAAAAGTATTCCAAACTGATAATCCATAAATATGCAAGCCCCAATTAAAAGGTGGCTGTGCATTTGCACAGCTCTCTCCATGCTCCTTAAAGAAGTTGTGCAGGACTCGAAAACATGACTGCTTTCTTTTTCTTAGGAAGTGACATCATGTTCGTTGGTCACATGACCATGCTGCAGCTCAGTCCCATTCATTTTAATGGGACGGAGTTGTGGTATTGCCATTTGACCAACAGGCATGGTGTCACTTCCTGAGTAGAAGAAAGCAGCCATGTTTTCTATTCCTGCACATCCCCTTTAATGGTTTGGTGAGGGAGGAAGTTCACCTGTTTCTGTGACTCCTATAGAAGTGACCCCCTGTCTGGAGATAGTTGTGGGCCCCATGCGTGATTTAATGGAATACCCCTTAAACTTTCCATATGCCATACTACATATCCGTTCATCTCTGGAACAAGCAGATCAGGATATTTTGTCACATGGAGCCCACCAGTAGACAAGCCACATTCCAGTATTAAAGTAGTTCCATTCATTTTCCCATAGTTGGAGAGTTTTTTATGCACTATACATGGGAAGTTACCTAAGCTGCTCACTGCATATGAATTCTCTGCTACATTCATCTTGAGAGAAGAGACGGACTTTCAGTTCATTGAGGGATCAGGTTATGTGATGACCATAGCAGTCAATGGAAAGGGGAAGAGCAGGAGGTGGAGCTGGTGGAGAGAGAGAGAGACAGTTCTGCTGATTCTAGTAAGCGTACCTCTCTACAGTGCTGGATTCTTAGCTATACTACTTATTACTGCTGCATAATGTCCTTCATACCGCTGCCACGCCTGTGCTACAGAGCGTTATGGGAGCACAATCTCCTCTTTGTGCAGTGTATGGGAAATAACATAGTAGCTAACTCAGAGAAAATTGAGAATTGGAGAGAACCTGCAGAGATCCTGGTGAATTATGCCATATACAAGTCATATAATGGCCAGAAATAGTATTAGTCCTCATGTACACACGACACCTTATTCTGAAAAGTCAGCCAAAACACTGGGTACACTTTAAAACGTCTGCTATGTCTTCTTAATAAAAAGAGAAATAATCCTCAGAAACCACTGATCATAAATTGTTATAGTATTTTATATGTATTATAGCACCAGTTGCATATGCACATACAGGTTCCTTTATCCTGGCTATATTACAGCCATCATTAATATTTCATGCCAGATACTCTATTTCGGGGCAGACACAAGCTCTTTTTACTCTTAGATGTTGTATTTGGAATGTACCATTACATAAACACTCATCATACAGGTGGTTTATTTTATTTTCTATCTCATGCAGGGCTTTCCAGGGGACATTGGACCTCCAGGACAAAATGGACCGGAAGGATTAAAGGTGAGATGTCCTCATCATGGCATGTACCCATGTCCCTAGCTACTATCGAAAAATAAAACAGAAAGTGAGATTCCTGGAGATTGTATTGGCAGAGCCCACTTCTCGACTGTTTGTATTGAGGCTCCTCCAAGACTCTCTCTTCCATGAAATTGATATTGGATGCCGTCCCATGGCAGAACTGCACTGGCGCTCCAACACTTCTCTCTATTCCTCGTCTGAAGGGATCCTGAGGGATTTGTCCTTATTTTTATGAGACCCTCATTCTTTTTGTTGGTTTACAGGGAAAGCCAGGAGCAAGAGGTTTCCCAGGGCCCAGAGGACAGACTGGGCTAGAGGTGAGTCATTTCTAATAGACATGTTTGGTATGGTAATAGATATGTTCAGAGAATGGTAATAGTGCCTGTACACTATAGACAGGTACTATGATATCTAGGTAACTAGGAAACATTTTCCTGTAACTCCATGTTGTGTTGTTCCTCTGTTACTCCTCCTAGAAATGTATGAATAAATTGACAGTTGGTGGTACTAGTAGGGGGCGTGTCTCTACACAGTCTGATATTTTCCAATCAGGGCTGACAGTATTAATTATGTAGGGACACATCCCACTTGTCAATTTAGCCATAAATTTCTTGGAGGCTTATTATATTTCAGTTTCCATGTATTTTTTATTTTTTTAGCCTTTAGTCTTAAAAAAAAAAAAAAAGGGGTAACCGCTGTCAAGAAGCCTCTAATATTTGCTGGGAAATCTCCATTTTTTTATTTTTTTTTTTAACTTTCTTCTACAGATGTAACAAAGTTTAGCTTGACACCGATATCTTATTATATAATACAACAAAAGTTTTTGAAAAAGTTGAGCAAGTCCTTGCCACAAAGTAGTTAGCGGTTTTCCATGCTAGATAATTGATGACCTTTCTTTAGGATAGGTCAACAATTAAAGATCAGCAGGGGTCCCACAGCCGGGCCCCTGGCCAGTCAGCTATATGAAGAGTCAGCATCTGGGTGCACAGCGCCGTACATTTGTATAACGGCTATCATTGGTATTGTGGCTCAACCCAGTAGTTGAATGGGACTGAACTGTGAAGCTGCTGCCACTTCAAACAGCTGATCTGCATGGGTCCTGGGCTTCTGCCACATCTGTATGGTCTCTTAACTGTATGCCTGTATTTTTATGTTGTTCCAATATATTAATCCCAGCCCTGGTCCAAGACGTTTATTTCCATAAAGTGAATGATTACATGTAGTATGTGGTGTAAAGTGGGTTTGGGCGAAGTGCCGAGCATGCAGAGCCAATAATGGCTTTTAGCCATGACTAGCTTAAGGAATCTCAAGATATCTTTGCAGAAATAATCTTTGTCAGATTTCAATTTTTACTTCTTAGGGTGATTTCCAGTATTTTTTATGGAAAAAGCTCTTCATATTGTGCTCTTTTTGCTGACAAAAGTACTTTAAACCCAGATTGAGACTCTTAAAGGGATATTCTAGCTCAGATATGCTAGCTAGGATATGCTATCACTTTAAAGGAGTTTTTCCTCAAAACAAAGCTATTGCCTATGCATAGGATAGGGGATACCTTGCAGATCTGTGGGGGTCCAACTGGGCACCTAGCCAGTCAGCTGTTGGGTGCATCCTCTTTAGTTCTTACCAAGCACAGCGCCTGCTATCTCTGACGCTCCCACTGAAATTAAATACGAACACTGCCCAAAATCCACTCCATTCAGGACGGGGAAGAAAGCCACTTGCTCTCCTGAACAGTGGGGGTCTAAACAGTCAGACTACCACTGATCTGCAAGTTATCCTCCTATCCTATGGATAGGAAATAACTTGCTTTGTGGGAAAACCCCTTTAAAGTAGTAGTCCAGTGATGTAAAAATTTAACAGGGCATACAATGGGCATGTGATCCCCCACCTCTGTGTTTCAGAAGCTTCGCAGGTCCCCACAGTTCTACACTTCCAGTAAATGGTTGATGGTGCCCACTCAGTTACCACAATGGGTCACCTAAAATGATCAGTGTGGGGTTTTACATCAGGGACCCTCAGTGACCCTGCAAATGTGGGGGATGTGACTCCATTCACTGTTCTTCCCTGTACAGCACCACACTGGAGCACCCTATGTGTAGGGATGCTACACCACAGCTCCATTCAAGTGGCCGGGTAGCCAAGACCACTGCTGTGCAGAGGAAAACAGTAAGGCTGACTCAACATGGGATGTACAATAGCAGCAAAGAGTAACTACATGATGCACAAAAGTCATAACCGGCCCTGCAGGAAGCCAGAGCATGTCAATGTATATGGCCATCCATCACTGTCAATTCTGCTACAAAATCCCCCACTTTGGGCTTTGGGTGGTTTTGATGTGTTGGAATTCTGGACAAATCCACATCCCAAAGGAAAGTTTCCATAGTTCCATATAGTTTGATGGAAATTTATTTTTTTATTGCATTTAATATGTCAATTTTTTTTATCCAATATAAATTATATATATATCTGGTTGGAAGTAGTTTCTCACAGAGGAGGAGAAGGTGTAACTTTTCATATTTTATTTCAGGGACCTTCCCATATCTGACATATCCTGTGTGCACTGAGAATAAATCCTGTTCCTTCCTTGGCACATGTGTTATAATAACATGCTGTCATATATAACCTGTGCGGGTAGGTGTCATCATTTCTTCTAACCTGTCATTTTGTTTCCCTTTTAGGGAGAGGAAGGACCAATTGGACCACCAGGATCTCCCGGTCTGGAGGTACAAATTTAAGATGTTACTCAATTAACCTGTTTAGTATTTGTAGACATCAGCAGGAAATGAAGCATTTTCCTGCTGAATGTTTTTCTAGCCTAATATATAACAGCCACACCACCTACGGGAGATGACACCAGCCAGGATGAAATCAGGGCAGAAATAGAAGCCCCTTTATGTCTGGAGGGCTGCTGTCACCTCGCTGGAAAGGGTGCTGAACACAGTACATGGCTGTCCCTTGTGTCCTGCTGGAAACCTGTCTGCTTCCCCCTCTATAGTCCGCATAGTCTGCCCCACCTGCTGTCACCAGGCGCCTGTTGGTTCTTCGTAACTCTTATATCTTGGCTTGTTAACAGTTCATCTTTGATGGCTCATTCTGTGTAATAATTTAGACTCTCCTCCTTCTAATAAATACATTGGTAACTGTGCAATTTACTACTGACCCCCACCCCCCTTCTTCAGCTGTGGGAGACCACCCTGCTGGTGTCTATTAAAGACAAAAGATGACAACTTTATTGAATACTAGTTGATTTCATTGAGTAGTCAGTAATCCTTAGTATTCTTCTTTGCAACACTACTTGTAAAGTGAGCCCATACTGTACGTTACAGTTCCCACACCAATGGCAGCTGGTCATACATGCTCCAGGGAGTCATACCCAAAATAACAGTGAGTTGGCAGGGACCCACAGTCAAAACTGGCTGCCCTTGTATGTCCACAAAACTGTAGTCTGCTTACCACACAGGAACTACAAATTGCAAAGTCCTGGTTTCTCCATGGTCTACTTTAGTACAAGAAATCGCATTCATTCACATCACATGTTTTTTTTTTTAGAGATTTCCCACTACAATCCCTAATTTCAATTTACAGGATGGGAAAGATAAGGCTAAGACCCCCAGAAGTGAGATCCCAGAGTTCTCCAAGTGCATATGCATGACCACCGCACCATTTAGTTCTGTGGAACGGTCAGAGACAGCAGAATACAGCACTCTCTGTACCATAGAAGTGAATGGAGTAATGGTCGACAAGCATTCTACTCCTCCATTCTCAGATCACACACAGATCCACAGGATAGGGAATTAGTAATGTTTGTGGAAAAACCAGTTAAAGAGGAGCTGTGACCTCTCCTGACATGCCTCTTTCCTGATCTAACAATTCAGAAGCATATTTTGTAAACTCTGCATTGTGCTGTTCCTCTGTTATTCTTCTTAGAAATTTATGTATAAATGTACATCTGGGCGTTACCAGTAGGGGGTGCCAAGGGAAAAGGTAACACCCAGATGCATAAAAGAGAGTTGTAAGAGAAGATGCTGCAAAATTATTGTTTTATGGGAATACAAGTATTTACTAAAGTGGAAAAGACAGAGAGATGACAGCTCCTCCTTAAGGCTAAGGCCAGAACTTGCAAAAAATGTCTCAGAAAACGTCACACCTTGTACAAGTGTATTTCATTGCGTTTTTCGGTATATTCTGCAGCATTTCCTCAATGACATGACACTGCATATTTTTTTCCTCACCCCTTAAAAGTCAATGGGGAAAAAATGTAGCGATTCCGCAAGTAAAATTAACATGCAACACTTTTCAAAAATGCACACTGCTGTGTTTTCTGCAGTGTGTGAATAAGGGTAAATAAAATTTTAATTCACTTTGCTGGGAATGTAAAAAACAGCGGCGGTCATTTATTATTTTATATACTCAGTTTTGCACCTTTTTGTTGGCATTCTGTTTTTTTGTTTTTGTTTCAGTATTCCGTGAACCTAATTTACTAAAGAGGTGCAATGGCATCACAAATTTTGCACAAAATTCCAAATCTGTCAGACTTTTTTATTTATTTAATTTTTTTTGTGCAGTGTAAAATATTACTCCAGGTAAACCACGCCGACTTTCCCTGACAAAATAGCAAAGTGACTGGTGTAAAGGTTTTAAAACACATGATAAATATTAAGCACACAGCATAAAACCCAAAAAAGAGGCACAATTAGAAGAAAATACCCACAAAAGGCCTGATAAATGCCGCCCAGCATTTTTTTCTGCTGCATTGGGTATCCACATTTCATTAATTTATGGCACACCCAAAGAATTACCCCTGTTACCCCATACACTTCACAGGAGGGAGCTGCATGCAGCTGCAGCCACTTCACCACTAAAGTGGATGCCACACGTGACACTTTGCTTCAGCAAGCGTGTCTGCGTATTTATGGCATATTTTGTGGATGCCCCTCTATAGATCGTTGAAAGTCTGGTACATTCTCCTATGTATAATCCCCAAAGTTTATAATGAAGGTATTGTGCATTAGAATAGAGGCTGCCATGTAATAATGTCTGTTTATTTCTAGGGGTATCAAAGCAGAAAGGGATTTCCAGGTATACCAGGGGCAGAAGGACCAAAGGTAAGAGAGGGTGGCACATAGTACTGCCCTATGTGTTCACAGCACATAATAAATCCGGTCAGAGCTGAGTTGATTTCGCAGCATTTAGAGTCTCGCTTTACTCCTCTGGACACTGAATGAATAGGAAACAACCTCTTTACTACTGAAGCGCACATGTATTATTGAGAGGAATCGCTAAGGAAAAAAAAAATCTGTGTGTTTTGAGTCTTTTTTTGCTGGCCCTTGTGCTGCGTGTAACAAAGAGTTTCTTTTCTTTGGCGCTCATTGTTAGTCTGGGAGGTTTGTAACTCTTCAGACCTGGCACTTGTTCCTGGCGTTACTCGAGGGTGAAGAGAAATGCCACAATCTGACTCAGATTTTTACACATCCTATTTCCATATGTGCGACAAGTAAATCCTGCCGATCACTTCCAGCTCACACCAACAAATTATACGCGTCTGATACAACACAGCAGCAGCCAAGGGCGGATTAAGGCTTCACTTCAGGCTCCTGCATCACATAGGCCCATCTATGTCTGTCCATGAATCAAGGCCTTATGCTGATTTGTTATTTTGTTTTTTTTTCCCTAATATGCTGATTTTTCATATATTTTTTTTTCCTTTGCTTTCACTGTATAAAATGTCTTTCCATTTTAAGATGGCATGGTATTGATAAAATAACCAAGATAGTAATTATTTCTAAAATGTTTTCTTATCCGTATGAATCCCATCTCACGCCTGGGTTTTTTTTTTTTTTTTTTTTACCATTTTGGGAAGATTAGAAAGCATCTTCCTGGAGTAGCGCCTCTCTTGTTCATAGGTGGTATCTGGTATTACACCTCTATTTACCTTGCACTATTTACTTGACAAGAGTGTGTTATTTCTGTAAGTGAATAGACATGTTCTCATATAACCGCTTTAATACCATACAGCTCTACATAGACATTTGAGCTTTAATTTCCCCCCAGATTTACATAAAGTAAATTTTAAAGGGTAAAAGCCTAAAAAATTTTTATCAGACGGTTAAGGATTCAATACCTGTCACCTTGACTGATCAACTGTTCTCAGCAGCTGATACACAGAAAATGGAGCAGGAAGCAGACAGCGCCGTTCTCTGTATAGTGGCCAGACCAGGTTACTGCAGTTTACCCTCCCATTCAAGTGAAGTTTTTCAGCTTTCTGCCATGCTGCTTTTATTTCATGCATTTTTAAGATCTCGGTTTGCTGTCAGTGAATGAAGTCAATGGTTTGGAATAAAGTCTCAAATGTACAGAATGCTAAATTCTGAATTTGCACAAATATTATATTCAGCAGAGCTTTGGGGTGCATAATATGTAACCGCAAATAAATTGATATGTCTGTCTCATGTACAGACCAGGAGACAAAGAAAATCCATCATCAACTATTGTGTCCTGCAAAATGTGGAAGGAGGGCTAAGGGCATGTTCACACAGCAAGAAATTGTGTGAAAATCAATTTCTCATGGTTTTTGATGAGAGTCCACACTATAGGGCATATGGCACAGATTTTTTCACGTGCAGATTTGTAATGTGCATTATGGAAAAAATCCACACAGAATTTGCAAAGGTAACCACAGGCAGATTAAATGGTGCTAATCTTCATTTGGATACATGGTATAAAAAGCTGCAAATCTTGACTTAAATCCTAGGGTCATCCTCATATTTTTGCCACAGATTTTTGGTGGAGTAATATTTTTTAGTGCAAGAGAGTTGTCCCTTGAACATGCCCTTTATTAGCACTGGAAAATGGCTAAAGAAAAGTTACAAGTAATAAGGTTCAGTTCAGACATGGTGGATTAAATGTTAATTTACCATGAAGATTTTTCCCACACAAGATATCAAGCATGCTGTGGATTTCTACATCAACATCCATGTGTAACACCCTCAGATTTTATTGTGGACTCTTGCAGTAAAAAAATAATTCCACCTTGTGTGGCCTTTTGTTTAGCTGAACTAGATATAGGACTTGTTACAAGAGAACTCTGACACATTGTAACGACCCATGCCCTTAGTTGTGAGCGTCTGCGTATAAACAAGAATATCTTAAATTCATTGTCAGCAAGCAGCCATCTTCTTTTTCTGTTTTTGCCGTACATACAAAAGCTCCGATGACATCACATTGTATCAGGTCTCAGCAGGATGTGTTGTTACTATCTTTTGACCCTCACCCCATATAGCACACCCATGCTATAAATCCTGTCTCCAATAAAGAGGGAGTACGGTTTAAAGGGCTTTTCTAAGCTAAAAAATATTGATGACCTAGTCTCAAAAATGTCTCCATCATCAGATATGTGAGGTTCTGACGCCTGTTCCCAGGAGCTGATACACAGAAAATTGAAAAGGAAACAGACAACTCTGTGATCTTTGTAGTGGCTGAACTAAGTCACTGCAGCTTAGATCCCATTCAAATGAATGAGCTCTGATCTGCAGTATCTGGTCTGGCCACTACACAGAGAACGGAGCTGTCTGCTTCTTGCTTGGTTCTCTGTGTATCAGCTGCTTAGAGCAGCTGATCAGTGGGGGTGTCTGTTGTCGGACCCCCACACATCTGTTATTGATGACCTATCCTTAGGATGGGTCATCAGTAATTTTAGCCCGGAAAACCCCTTTAAGGATTTAATTTTGCCAGCATCCCCTGGATGTCCATGTTTGCATAGCAGGCTTCATTCAGTATGTAGAGAGATGTGATTTACAATGTGAGATCAGAGCTTTGTGAGTGACTGTCTTCCTGTCTTTTCCTATTATTTCAGGGTGAGCCAGGAGACACAGGAAGAGCCGGGAAGATCGGTGAACAGGTGTTGTAAATAGTTTTTCTGCCTGGGAATTATTTTACCATTGCTCAAGAGTGTTCTGAATACCGCCATGAAGCTGCACTACTGTCACCATGAGTAATTTAGTATAGACAGCCTCCGTATTTGGCTTCTGAGACCTCCTTCACTAGCCAGCATATCTCCAAAACACAAGGCCTTTCTCATGCTGTTATATAACCTGGAATCATGAATCCGCGCTTCCAAATCCCATCCAATATTTACACGTCGCTGTAAGAACTCCGCAAGACAGAAACCATGCAACCAGCCGCCAATAACAATATTACATTCTTTACTCTCTAAATATCTTAATGCTAAGTCAACTTTCTGGAAAAATACTTTATGGAGATGTACTCTTCCCAGTAAAATTTCTGTCTCCTCCTCTAGCGCCCCATACATGACTAGGATAATGAGTGGCCTCCGTTACCGCTAATAGGACCCTCAGGAGGGAGGATTCTTTTTTTCATTCATATGTAAAGCTTTGTGGTCGGAACAAGAAATTTTATATGCAAAGTTAGTCTGTAAGCAAATTGCTCTGTCTCCATTTGGATCCATCCTCTAGTCTTGTGGATCTACTTAAGACATGAATACTTGGCGTAGACCAGTTGTAAGTTGTAGCCTGTGTTAGGGTATTCCAACATGGGACAGAAATACTGCGGATTTTCGTTGCTGGTTTGCACACGGATAGTCTTCAGGAGATTACAAGACCAGCCATATGGATGAGATTATAACAAATCTTATCCGCAAACAGCGGAAAGTTTCCCTGCGTAGGCTGACCTGGAGCGTGCATTTTTTAAATAAAATGGCGACTCGTCACTTTGTTTTTTAAGCAGATTTTTTGGTGGATTTTCCCCATCAAGTTCAAAAGGGAAGTGAAAATTTACAGCAAAACCCAGTCGTTGCAGGTTTCGCTGCAGATTACGTGCGAATCTGAAACAGTCATCAGACGCGGATTATCATTGGGTCAACACTTCCCGGGCGTTCCTGTATTGATGTTTCTTTGATCCCATGCCTGTTTTTGCATCACAGCCTCCAGCTTTGACGTGTCATATCATATAGGTTGACACTTTCCAGGCGCTTCTGTCCCGGCTTTTCCAGGATCCCCCCTCTAGTTTTTCTCTCCGCTGAAGCGTTGATGTGTCGTGTCACAGAATGCATGGTCACATCATCACTGATGGTGGGGAGACTGAGAACAGCAAACGGTTGGCAACAGGGTTTTTTTTTTCCTGCAGAGTCACTCAGATTTGCTGCAGAAAATCCAACCCCTATGGACGGACTTTCTTGCATTCCCTGTTCAGCTTTAGATCCCCAGCATTTTCTGCTGCCTTAGAGCTTTTTTACATGGTTCTGCTGGCTTCAGAGCTGAAATGTCCCAGCATTTCTTGTTCGCTCAAGGCTTGCTCAGATGATTTGCATTCTGGAATGTCTCATCCTTACACCAGGAAGTGTACAGCAGTCTGAGAAAAGCTGTCTGACTACAAGCTTGTTGACTGTTTCCAATGGCAACCTGATGATTTGTGAATGCAATACTAGGCTATTATACAGGCTATAGGTTTTATGGTGCCATTTTCCTACTATGCATTAGATTTGTCTTATCACCTCTATTAGGTGCAGATTTAACCCTCTCAACCCTCTCCTTACCAGTGACGTTTCCACCTGACTTTCCTTTTAAGTTCTGAATTGCACCCATTGATCCAAATCCATTGGATCATTCAAGTCAATGTAGCCGAACAGTGAAATAGATGTCATGGCATTTGCTTGGGGTTTGAGGAAACCTGCATGATGTTTGGGGCATGTGAGGAATAGATGATTTTTACTTATTTCAGTATATTTTCAATACAGGGACTTCCAGGATTCATTGGTCCTGTAGGGGAGACTGGAATTCCAGGTGAAAAGGTAAGGGTAATGATATGTAGACTGGGGCGCTGACTACATCTCATTATAAATGTCTAGTATAATATTTTGGTCCCATACTAGTAATACTTTGTTTTTTTGTTTTTTTTAGGGAGACCGAGGCAGTATTGGGGCTCCAGGACCTCCAGGAGAGAAGGGAACAACGGTAAGTATCAATCCATTACTGAAGCTTTTACTAGATTGCATAGAATAAGAATACGTCCTGTACATGTACTTGTATGTACACATTGTGCAGATATTACTCCCATAACACATATAGCAGGCTGTGTAGTGTGTATGTTACGTAAACCTCAATCCAAAACATAGTTCAAGGCGGGATCTCCCTATAATTCCCAAAATAAATTGTATGAAAGTTGGCAATGTATCGCTCTGGGTACATGGCCTTTAATTGCAGGTTTACATATAGTAACCACAAGTGCATGCTGGTAAATTCACACGTGTGGTGTCTGCCGCTCACTACTGTCATTCCTCTCTGGTAGCCATGTGCTTGGTTGGATATTCTCTGAGAGCGTCTGTCCGTGTGTTTGGATTGCTCTGGCCTCGTGTGTTTGGCTTCCTCTGTTTTCTTTAGGGGAGTGTATTTTTCTAGTGCGGTTGGATATCTGTGTGCCCTGACGTCTGCACCGACGAAGTATTACAGGGGCTTCTGTTTACCATAATTACCCTGGCTTTTTACCCCCGCCCTGTCTGTTTATGTGTATTTGAACCAGGTATTTCCTGCGTGCACAAGGCTTCCACTGAAATGCACTATTTAAAGCCCCACTTGGATGAGCCACAGGGTGTATTCTAAAAAAGGCCGTCCACCAAATAGACGCAGTGAATGTACCCATTTTACAAAATAGCCTTAGTCTTGTTGTCGGAGAAAGCCCTTTGGCAGTCTCTGTGCTTGGAAAGAAATAAAGAGTACGACCATGTACAAAAATGATAGTCTATGAAGGCTCAGACTTTCTCAAAAGTTATTAAAAAGTCAAGATCAGAGTGGACTAAAAGCTATAGAGGCAGCAAGCGCACTCCAGACCTGGTGCTAAGGGGGCCCAAAGGCCCCTCTACCACGTTGGAAAAGAAACCAGAATTATAAATGACACACAGTAGGTGGAGGGGCCCTGTTCAGACTGGGACCCAGGAACCCCAATACTGGTAAATACACTAGTGATGTCCCGTCCATATATGTAGGATAGTAAATATTTCACTTCATTTTGGAGAATACAAGTGTTTTACTTACTTTTAGGGACGCAGATCTGTTTTTAATCTATTCTGTAACTAACCACATAAGGTTTTCATGATAATAAAAATTTAGTTAAATATTCCATTACCTATTGCTGTTCAGTAGCTACTTTCTGCATAGTAACCCCACCAGATGGCTTGCTGCTGCAACTACATGATATGATAGCAACTGTGTCCGACTGCCCTGCCCACTGTACATATATTGGTCACAATGACCACTATGGAAGGGGATGTTATAATGTGACAGAGAAGCATCTGAAGAGACCGACCTAGTTGATAATGTATTGTCCACACGGGACATACTCACAGTGAATTAGCCACCACACAATTTCTGGCATAATCCTCTATCATGTACAGTAGCATCCAAGAGGATGAGATTAAAGGGTGTTTTTTTTGGTACTCAAATATTGATGATCTATCCTTAGGCTACCTTCCCATTTAGCTATTTTGTAGAGACCGTCATGTTAGGATCAGCGCCACGGCCTCTCTACTGCTTACCTAGCACAGCACCGTACTTTGTGTAGTGGCTATGCTTGGTATTGCAGCTCCGCAAACAAGCCATGTCACTGCTGAATGTGATGTCACTGGCCTGTAAAGAGCAAACTGGTTCCAACAGCTGACCTATGGGGTGTCGGATCCCCATCAATCTGATAATTATGACTTATCCTAAGAATAGGTCATCAATATTTTGGTCCTGGAAAACATCTTTAACCAGACCTTATTTATCGTCCAATGGAAAGTCAGAAACAGGCCTGCCTTTGTGGACTTATCCTTAATGTTTCCATGTTCATTAGAATGGATTGATAATGATAATCTCCCTCATAAAGATGCAAATAGGCAGCATGGTGGAACCAGATCTACTCAGCGTAATATTTCTTTCATTTCACTCTTCATTTCATCCATTATTAAGTAGCACAGAATATGTTACACCTACAAAATGTGTGAAAGCTTATCAAACCCTTCTTTATAATTTTAGGGTCACACTGGTAATCCAGGGCCCCCAGGTCCTCCGGGTCCTCCAGGACCACCGGTAAGTGATATTTTTATCTCGTTTCTTGCCATAAACCACCCATAGTAGTTTCAGCCGTTATAATGGATGTCAGTGAGCCAGAATGCTCTGTCATTGAAAGTGGATTCCAAATGGAGACTATGTAGTTGGGTATTGGCTGGACAGTTACGTCATATACAGGATCATTAGATTAGGCATACACAAGCACCTTATAGTCCACCAAATTTGGTATTGGTTGTCTGTTTCCTGACTGTGCGGCAGTGAACAGACACCTGTGTGTACATTATTCTACAATATACATATATTTTGGTGCATTTCCAAATGCGTTTCATAAAGCTTTTGTTTTACTTCTTCTCATGTTTTGTAACAGGGTTTGCCTGGATCACGTGGGTCTCCAGGTATACGAGGTCCAAAAGGCCGAAGGGTAAGTAGAAGTATTATTTTTCTGTTCACTTGTCAGAGGGTTGTTTGATAGATCACTGATTCATTCTTTCTGGGTACATGAAATAAATAGGAGATCATGGTGCTGCTGAAATCCATTGTAGTGAAAGTATTCTGGAACTTTATTCACCCACATGCAATGTTTTCACCCCACACAAGTATGTGTGTGTTCGTGTATACATACATATATATATATATAGTACAGTAACTTGTGTTTGCGCAGTGTGGTTAGATTGGCAAAGACCAGCTGATCACAGCAGCCATGTTCCAGTGGGCATTGCTACTGCTTCATAGGGCAGTAAAGTCATGTTCATTAGTCACATGGCCTGTTTGCAGCTCATTCCATTTCAGGTGAATGGAGTTGAGCTGCAATACCAAGCACAACCACTATACAATGTACAGCACTGTGGTAAAGAAAGAAGACTTCATAGTGCTCATCCTTTAGCCTCTTCAAAGAACTTATCGTTGTGGGTGCTTGGTGTCAGACACTGACCATTGATGATATGTCCTTAACATCAGTATCTCATATGTAAGTCTGAAAACCCCTTTAAGAATACTCCTTTCTTTCTTCATCCAGAAAACTCACTGGGTCCTGGGAACGCTGTTCCTTGGTAAAGATTTTATAAGAGTGCAGACCACAGACATGACAGGTCTTTACCACCACCACCCCCACTTTCCATGACTACATGAGTCATCACTGCACACTTTAGCTACTTTGGATAAAACTTGTGATTGGAAAAAACATAGGGAAATGAAACCCAAATCTGCAAAAAGGACAGCTTGTATTTACATGGTTTGGCACATAGAAAACCAATGGGATTACAGACATGTAGGGGTGGATGGGGATGCCGCCAGGGAATGTTTTCATGGGATACTAATGAAACCATATTAAGTAGGGTGTGTTTATAGTGCCCACTGTAATTGCCCTGTTTCTCTCTATATCTGCGATTGGCAGTGACATAAAGGAGTTCTTTGGGAATATCTAAACACAGCTTACTGGATGTGCACTTATTTCCTATTACACACCATATGAATTCATACGTAGATCTGTTTGGTCGGATCTCATGTTTACAGATATGTTAAAGGGGGTTGTCCCACAGTGACACCTTATCACCTATCCACATGACTGCCCACAGGAGATTTCGGAGTCTATGGGACTGGCACAGGTAGCTGAGTAGTACAGTGCTTTCCTATCTTGGTCCTTAGAGATTGAATGGAGCTTCAGCATTTATGTATAACTTCTGGTCCATTCACATGGGTGACACTGGACCCTGATCAAAGAATGACTGCCCATAAGATGTTTCACAGTACCTATGTGACTGGCATAGCTGAGGACTGTGCTTGACTATCTTAGTCAGTCCCATAGAGAATAAATGGAGCGTCAGCATGCATGCACAGCTGCTGGTTCATTCAAATGGAGGACACAGGACCCTCATTCTCCTTATCGGTGGGGTCCCAGTGGTGGCTAAAGTAAGTGGCTACCCTTAATTCATTGTCAATCCATTAAATACCATTGTAGCCTGCTTAAGGATATTAACATAAGAGACTCCCATCTTTAGGCAGCTGTGTCAGGGTTCTTGCTCCTTATCTGTACAGAGTAGAGTTCTGGTTTCCTGGGTCTGGCTTAACCTTAGATGCAGCGCTTGGAAGGTGCTGGTTGCACTAGAGGGACTGAGAGCTAATTTGGATTCTTTTACTACATGCGATCTGTAGTTTGGGCTGTAGTTATCATGTATTTCTGTATCCTCATCTGCATGTATTGCATTTCTCATGTAATCTGTTTTTCAGTAACCAATGACATTTGGCAGTACATAAGCTCATATCACATAATTATCCTGTCTTATTCACAGAAAGGATAAAAAATGGGAGGAAGTAATCCAGCAATGTTACATAAGTAGATTAGATACATATCACACGGCAGATTGTCTGGTATGGACTTTCATCAGAGAAATTGGCCAGTGCCCGCTTTGTTTGAATCAATAATATCTGAGTAGTAAAAGAGAGAATCCAGACAATTTTTTTTTCATTGATGTCTCTTGGACCATTGCTGCCCCCCCACACTAAAAAAAAAAAAAAAAGAGAAAGAACTGTAAAGCCTGACCTTCCATACGCCCCCAACCATTGACCATTAAATCACTAGTTCCTGAAGCTATTTTTATTTATCAAAGGGTCACTATCTTTTTATATCTCAACAGTATAAAATGCCTCTTGCTTCTCTTATTTGTCTCCTTTTCTCCTCCCCCCTCCCTCCTTAACTCTCAATTACTCTGAAATCTCTCCTGAATCTGTCTTGGTCTCCCAAGACAGAATGCAGCTCATTGAATTTTATGGAGAGGGAAAGAGAAACTTATTGCTGCTGCTAGCAGTACATTTTCTATCTTACCCAAAGTACTTTATTTACATTAGTAGCATTCAGTACCGCTGTATAATGTCCTCCATGCTGCTTCTGTGAGAGGGAGTTATGGAGCAGAATTTCCTGTGTCGTCTATGGGAGACACTGTAGCAGCTAGTCTCCATCCACCAGAGAGTGAGCCTGCAGAGGGGAAAACTGCTAAAAAAAAAAAAAAAAAATGCAGGATACAAATGATATCATGGCCAGATATAGTCATCACACATGGCAGCTTATCCTGGCAAGTCATCTGAGAGGTTAGGTACACTTCAACTATAATGAAACCCCATCAACATTCAGAGTGGAAATGCAGGAATTATATCTGTCTTCTACAGCAAAGGGCCATGTGGTTGGTAGAAGTATGCTGGATTGTTAATAGAGTAAACTACAGTGTTCTGGGAACTGATAAGGCCAAGCACTTCACCCATTTCATCAAGATGTGTTTAGCTGAATATCCCTTTAATCTTTCTTATGACTGTTACCCAGAAAGACCTCAGGAGATGGAGTGATTCAGAGCTTTTATGGAGACATCACAAGCGCCAAAGACACACTCAGCCAGTTAAGAGTCAATGTAAAAGTGGAGGGTTATTTAGGTTTAATGTTTTGCTCAAAAATTCTTGAGCATGCAACCACATAAAGGGAGGCTGTTAAAGAGGTATTAGACTGCAGACTCCTTTCCAGGGACTTTAAGAGTGGATTATTCTGAGCAGGACTCTATAAAGATGATATCTGCTCCTGACTCATCGAGGGCTCTGTTCTTCTGTCCATTCTTCAATGCTTTACACTACAGCTCTGCCTGTCTACCAAAAGCCCCAAGGAAACCTATAGTGATCAAGTTCAGATTTAAAGGAACACTAAACCTAAAAATGTATGCTAAAAGTATCAAAAATTATTCTTGCTCTCACATTTTCTGCATTGTCCTGATACAGTCTTGTAGAAGTCCAGCAGAGAACAGGAGGGTTAACTTCCTGCTGATCAGTTCCATCTTTGGCAGCGGTTGGGTTTAGCAAAGGCAGGATTTGATGATCTTTTAACAGGGCAGGGGGGGGGAGGCTCCTGCTGCAGCCAGTTGTCTTACATCCACACACAAGGATATTGAGGAGGAGCAGGAGGACATGGCTGAGCTCCTGGAACACACAAAGAAGATTTTTTTTTTTTATACATTTATATTTCTTAACTTTAACTGTAATGTATAATTTATTTTTTGTTGTGGTAGTGGTGGGCAATTTGTTGTGACCATTCACTAAACTAAAGATGTAGAGGCAACGTTGCACTAGCATTTGGCTTCAAGTTCCTGAGGGTTAGTCGTGTAGATCATGATTTATAGTAATATACAGTTTCAGCCAGCAGCTGAATATAATTTACCCAGCAATCTTTTCATGCCTGAATAACCGGTATATAAAACCGGTTTTAGACAGCAGTGTCCCTCTGGATCCAGGTGGACAGACGTGCTGCAGATAACATCCATCACCCACACGCACAAAATGATTAAAGCATACCACAAAATTGGCTAGGACGCGGTACAGAAGCTGGCTCAGGACAGAAGATATGACAGATTTACGACTAACAAAGATTAATCCGGATGAGAACCTCTCAGGACATCAGTATTTCAGAAGGTGTATACTGATTGTAAGTAACCTAATCCAGGCAATGCAAGATCCAGCAGAAAAGCCCTGGACAGTACGTTTTATGAGGCGATATTAGATTGATGGCCTGACTTGTGCTACCACATGCACCAAATCATTGTGCAGAGCAGCATCTTAAACCAGTCCCAAAATGACGTCCAAGGCTGTGTTCACATTAAAGCTGCGTTTTCTGTTTGTGACAGAGACCACAAGAAATTGCTGTGCCCACCCAGTAGCAAACGGACTCGTCATAGTGTCTTATCATTTTGACAACAGGAATAGTGCTGCATGCTATGCTGCACATGCCATCAAATGTGATCGTTCAACTTTGAAGGGAGTGTGAGCCTAGAATAGAGGCAGAAAGAGGGCAGTGACCCATAGTGCCTATGTATGCCATTTAGCTGTGGGGCATGCAAACTTGTGGCCCTATATGGAACAGGAGATTTTATGGGCTGTTCTGCTCCATGCATGCTGCGATTGCCTTCTAATGCGTGCAGGGGATGGGGCCATTGGCCCCTGCCAGATTTATTATCATTTACAACAGAAATCTGAGGTAAATGATGCTGGAAATCTATGCCAGCTATGAGCTGATTTCCCTTCAGACGCATGGCCCAGCAGGGGGTGCACCTCAATTATGAGGAGGTGTGCATCTTATATGATGGGATTATATTGGCAATGACAATGGCAGTCTTTAGAAATCTCCCCATTAACTTTATCATTGATTTGGACATAGCTACTCTGGGATAAAGACCACAGAAGTTGAACAGAGACCAGCTTATACACAGATCAAAAATGATGTCTCGGCCCACATTTGCTAGTTTCTCACTGTAGCGGCCTGTGGTTGGTGTAGGAAGTGTCATTTATGTTAGTCAGCACAGCAGGGGCTGGCACCTGAACACCTAGAAGATGCAAATACACCAAGGGAACACTTAAGCACTAACTCACATAGCTCTTCACACGTCCTTTGCTAAGATAAGCGGCTTTAGTGAGAAAGGTATGTGCTTGTCATTCATCATGGTGGGAACTCTTAATAAGAGTCAAACCCAATGAGAGGTTCCCTTTAGGACCATCTTCCTCCTCTCGGTTTGGACATTTCCTTATGTAACTGCATCAGGGTCTGTCTTGCTGTGTTTTTTACCCTGATGTTATCTAGATACCATAGTTACTTCCCACCTTTACAATATTTTTATAGCTTTAATCCCATAACCGTTCTGAGACGCTTCAAAAGGCTGTAACCACAAAGATGGCCGCTGAGAAGATAATACAGGATATACCGGGTGTTTCAAGAGTGGAAAGTTAGTAGGAAATGCTGGAACTTAAGCCATCATTTTTCTCTTCGTGATATTTCAACTTTTCTGAAGTTCTCCTAGAATGACAAGAAGTATCACCAGTCATAGTATTACTGATCTCGTATTGTCATCAGATGGTCGGCTGTCATCACACCGGCTGCTCCGCATGAAAGATGAGGGTCAGAACAGTACTTCATTCACAAGAATGGGTGTCAGGGCTTTCATTCGGCCTTCTAACTGCTTAGATTAATACATAGCGACATAATAGAAGTAGAGAATAGTGGCACATAGTTAGGTCTGTAATTGGGTAAATTGGTGCTTTTAAAGGGGTTTTTTCCTATCCACAGGATAACATGAGTAGGGGCCCCCAATTCTCTTTTGTGAATGAAGCTGTTATTGCCATACATTACCATCACTCCATTGACTTCTATGGGACTGAGGGAGTACTGACAGCCTATTTAACCTGTATGGTGGTGCTGAGGAAACATTGCTTGCCGATTCCCTCAGATTACAGCTGCTCATTGGGCACCCTCTTTGTAAAGACGTTTTCCCATCTGGGGCTTTGATGGCATTACCTATGCCATAAATGTCCCATAGATGTAGGTCCTATCTTGAGAATGGGGGTCCCTGACCCATTTTGCAACTGCAGTAAGTGGAGAGTCCACCATGCTGCAGATCTCTCCTTCTACTTCTATGGACTTCCAAGAATAGCTGACGTAGACAACCTCTTCAAAGGTCCCGACCTCTGGGGATGCTCAAGAATAGCCAACATAGAAATCCTCTTGAAAGGTCCCATCCACTGGGACCCCAGCGATCATGCTATCTGACCTGCTACTCCTTCCATTTGCATAGGACTGTCTTTTGGATATTTGCTGCGGTCCCATTGAAATTAATGGATGGGCTTGTGGTGTCCATCCTGTCTCTCTATTTAAAACTAGTTCTCATGATCGGTGGGGATCCCAGCAGTTGGACCCCAAACAATCAGAAAGTTACCTTGCTGAGAAACTTGCTGTGACTGGATTACTCTTTAAGGGGAACTGCAATGAATAAAGACCTTTTTTTGTTTGGATCGGTCCTGCTTGCAAACCAGCCAAACTGAAGTGAAATTGGATTGCGTGCAATCTCCTAATATAATTTTATTAGTTCCCTCCACTGTAAATGATGTGCACTTACCAGATTATAACTCTGGTCTCCCTAAGCCATCCTGGACATTTGATAGCCTCAGTGGATTTCCAGCCCTGCCACCCCCTAGAAAAGTCCCGTAAGGCTTTGCCGAGTAAGAAAACCAGACCTTGATAGGTTCTTAGCATGACTCATTGTAACTTTGCATCTATAAATAGATTTATAGCTTCTGTTATTTTTGGTGATTCTTTCTCTGGCTCCCGACCAGAGGATAGTACTGACTAAATTACAGTGGGAATAGAAAAAAAAAAACTCAGCAGAAATGTTGTAACAGAATCTTTGCTGATTCTTCTAAGAGCTGACGAATCCGTCCATGCCTCCCACACATTGCTTGAGCCGGCTCCAAGCTTTTAACACGTTATGCAATGTTCTGGACGCGGCCCACGTACAGTGACAGGGATCTGTTTAGTTCTCCGCACCGGGCAGGCAGGCGACCACAGCATAAAGGCTACTGTGCAGCAATACACCCAGGCTTTTCATCCCGCATCCAAACCAGTTCGTGTTTACTGGAACGCTTATATTTTTGCAGGGTTGTTGATGGATCCCAGACGGAAAGACATAGTTAATGACATTAGCCAGGTTTATTTTGGAGCATGCTTTAGGTGCGGCTGTTTGCATACCAGTTTTCAATGTTTTTGGCTAATTTTTTTTCCATTTGGTGGATCAGGTTTGATAGCCTAGCAACTGGGCAGCCATTGTGTGGATTCAGTTCAGAAGCCTAACACAGGGCAACTCAGGATCCGTGTCTGGGAAGTGTTTGTCATGTGGATGAGTAACTCCCCAGAGTAAGTGATTCAGTAGTGATTCACAAAATCTCCTCACCTGTCTAACCCAGACTGAGTAGATGAAATCACTTTATTATTACCAGACGTGGAAAAAAACTAGTACGTTGTGCTGAGCCAGCTTATCTGGTACCCATTGTTTTATAAGGTTGCAGACACGCTAATGCTGTGGCATGCAATGGGCGCTCTGCCCACCTGTGTTTGCCAGTGACTACATGATTTTGAATACCTCCAAAATCATGCCACGACTGCGAGAGAGCTCTGTCCTCCTGTGGCAGCTAGAATATGTGAAGCCACCATAAAAAATACTAAAAAAAATGTGAAAAGATTTGGAAGAGTATTTTCACACAACAGAATCTGACACTGATTTTGATTCCACCTCCAAATCTGCAGCTGATCTGAGCGGGACGCTGAAAAAATAACCGCTAGGGGGTTCAGGTTTTTTTTTTTTTTTTTTAGCTATATGGATTGGCACAATGGGCTGTACAATTTCATACTGAGCAGTCAGTATACTGAACATACGCCCCTATAGGTGATGGATACACTTTATATAGCGTCCCTCACAGGCATCTGAAAAGCTAGGTGAACCTTTACACTTTCCTATATAGCAGAACACAATACTGTGGCTATATTTGATACCCCTGGCCTTGTGTTCTCCTGTATGGCCTCCTTTTGTATTTGTCTGTAATTTTTTTTTTTCTCTGTAGGTAAAGGGCTGGCTCCTTTTTATACCCCATGCACATGTCCAAGCGCGCTTCCATTGTGGGGCCAAGTTTGCAGCGGAATGCAGCCAGATGACACTTGGAGTGACACCAAAGTGTCATCAGAGTACATTTTGTGTTGCATTCACGTCTATGGGGACTTCCGATCTTTTCCGATGGGACGGATGATTATAGAGCAAATCCTATCCTGTTCCGTGTCATAGGAATGAATTGGAAGCCCCCATAGACTTAAATGCATCACGGAATGTACTCTGATGTCTTTCAGAGCTTCATCCAACTGCACTCCACTACAAACTCGGCCCCACATCGGAAGCACACTCAGTTGGGGTTTAATAGAAGTAAAACTTTACTATAGCCTACCCTAGAAGACTGAGTAGCTGTTTGACTACCCTCTCCCGGTAAAGGTGTTGTACTGCACCATCTTCTTTTCGGGCTTAGTATGCTGTACTATAGAATTTAGTTGTTTGGCGTTGCACCATTTTGTCAACTCATCACATCTTTATAGGATAGATAAGTGTTGATCAGTTCAGATCTGACTGTTGGGACCCCTACCAGTCACGTGAATGGGTTTCTGTGTCTCCTGTATAAATAGAGCAGCAGGTTGAACTTGCCCACTGTTACAATATTCATATTTAAAGGATTTCCAAATATGGTTGAATACCTCTATTTAGCGGTCCCATAGCGATGAACAGAGAGCAGTAGCACACATAACTGAACTGCATTCACATAGTGAGATATGGGGCTCCCTTTCTTGTGATTGCTGGGGGTCCGGCTACTTGGACCTGTCCTATGGTTAAGCAGCTACTAGTACTTTGCAGTGTAATCCAGGGATGTCTTAGCAAAACCATATTAACTATTAATTCCAAGGTAAGTGCTGACAGAACTAAAAGCTGTAGATAATGAGGTAAGCATGTAAAGTATACCAGTGATACCAGTCATATTTCCTGCATGAACATAGTTGCTCTCTAGTGACAGCTTTAGCTTCCAGCCAGGAGACTGCGGCAGCGGTCGCTCAAGAGCAGAGAGGATGGCTATCGGAGCATATAGCAAGATTTATTACTCTAAATGCTTTAAACCACACTTTGGTTTCCTCTTGGTGGGACATTCCCTGTAGTTATCCATGTGTTACATACATTATTGGGCATGTTTAAGATTAGTAAAACACAGCTTTAGATGCAGCGCCATTCTTGTCCATGGGCTGTTTGTGGTATTGCAGTTAAACCCCATTTAATTGAAGACTGTGATACCACACAAAGGCAATGGAGAAGGGTCTCCATTTAGCAGATAAGATGGAGTTCTGGACTCTGCCTGTTCTTTGGGTGTTGTGGATGGTGGATTTGGATAGGCCGGTGGCTGTATAGCCGTTTCTTTTATTGTGGACCCGTGCATAGTTCCTATCCAGCATCCACGGCTATAAAGAACACGGTGTCCGGACCATAGCGCTGGCTGGAGGTCACACAGTACATTCCAGTCATGCTTCAGAAAATTCAGACTTCAGACATCTCCAAACCCCCCTGAGGCTACTGTTAGCGCAGGGCATGGAAATAGTCACTTCTCTAGAATTACATTTTCAAAGTCTCTTATTCCCAGGAACAACTTAAATGCCATATGCAATAAAGAGGCATTCACGAGCTGGGGAAAGCAGTTTCAGCACCAGCAAAGCCTGCACTACATTAATGTATTGAAGATTGCTTTTTGCAGAAACAGGTCCACTCCTGTTGATGGGCTGTGTCTGGTATTGCAGTGGAGCCCCAATTAAGTGAATGCAATACCAGGCACAGTGGTACTATTTATTGTTTATAAAGATGTATTCCATTATTTTAATATTGATGACTACCTTAGAATAGGAGATCAGTATCAGATCAGTGAGGATCCTACTCTTGGCACCCCCACTGATCAGCTGATTTAGGGGCTGCATTGTTTGTGGCAGTGGCATCTTCACTGTATACGAGGCAGAGCACCTTACATTGTATAGCAGCTGTGTCTGGTAAATGGGACTGAGCTGCAGAAGAACCCACAGCTCCTTTAGTTGGCTGATCAGCATGTGTATGTGAAATGCAGCTCCTTCAAGTGGCCTATGAGCAGGTGTATGTAATCTGCAGCTCCTCTAGTTCCTTTAGGGGCTGCAGTTCTTGGCTGAGCATAGTGATATTTTCACTGTATACCAGGCACAGTACCATTGTATAGCTGCTGTGCCTGGTAAATAGGAGTGAGCTGCAGAAGAACCCACAGCTTCTTCAGTCGGCTGGTCAGCGGATGTATGTGATCTGCAGTTCCTTCAGTCAGCTAATCAGCGGGTTTGTGAGAACTGCAGCACCTTCAGTCGGCTGATCAGCAGGTGTATGTGATCTGCAGCTCCTTCAGTCGGCTGGTCAGCAGGTGTATGTGATCTGCAGTTCCTTCAGTCAGCTAATCAGCGGGTTTGTGAGAACTGCAGCACCTTCAGTCGGCTGATCAGCAGGTGTATGTGATCTGCAGCTCCTTCAGTCGGCTGATCAGCAGGTGTATGTGATCTGCAGCTCCTTCAGTCGGCTGATCAGCAGGTGTATGTGATCTGCAGCTCCTTCAGTCGGCTGATCAGCAGGTGTATGTGGTGTGCAGCTCCGTCGGCTGTCTGGGTGTAGGTGAAGTGCAAACGTTTTATACATTAGTTTAAGCTAAGTTGTCCCAGAACCAGAATTTCTCACCTGTCTACAGTATAGGTGCTGGATCGCTGGGAGTCCTACCACAAGAACCAGGGTCCCCTGCCCCCCATTTGAATGGAGAATCAATTGTGATTGTAGCACAACCCCTTTAAGATCAGAACAATAGAAGTAAAGCAGAGTATTATCTCAGCTACTCAACATTATATGTAAGTTATATCTAATGGATCCTGATTTTTTACTTGAACCTAGACATATTTTATCTGTAGTGTACGGCAGTGTTTTAGTTTATGGTTTCTACCGATTTGCGCTCTGTACTCTTAATATTACTACTGCTTCTGTGTAGTGAGAAACCAGTGGCTTGTACATTGTGATTCTTTCCAAGAAGACTAGTCAGCGGTAGTTGATACTTGGCAGCATTAATTTAAAATAAAGGATTTTGCTTTTTGGAGGAAGCCGAGATCTCATCTTTGGCCCGTCCACTAATGAAAAAATCCTTGGAGACACGTGCACATACTGTATAAGATCTGCAGTTTCTGAAGGCTCCTGAATGTCACACGGCTGACTTTACTAATAGAGCTGAAATGCTTCTTGGCTTGAGTCAGTCCATTGTTTGGGTGTATGTATGTCTCGACGTGGAGTTGTCCTGTGCGATGGACAAGTATGGCAGTCTGACTTCTTGCTGGAGAAGTAGAAATAGCTCTTCGAGGCAGTAATGTTTGAAGGTTCAGAAGGAGTTTTCCTACCTACAACATGCTAGTACATCATGTCTCACTGCCTATCATGAACACTGCCGGTGTATATGCAGCGTTTTTTTTTCTATGCACAGAAATTATCCTGTTCTAATGGTAGGCCATGCCTGTCGTAGACCATATTGTTAACAAATGGACATCAAAAGTCAGACTTACATGGACAAGGCTGGTGAGATGCTGAATCCAGGGATGTTCTTCTGAAGACCTTAAGCTTTGAGGTGAGAGTTGGCCCTCTTGTTACCACTACTAAGTTAGCCTGTCCCTGAAAGCAAGAAAAGCTTTTTCTACTCAGTGGCCACCAGCAAGTTTCTGCCTTTTAGTGGCCCTGGAAGGAAATCTCTTGGTGAGAAGATGTGAAGGGGGACATGACAGCTGATGGGCGAATTAACAGATGATTTCATGGAGGTTGTTCAGATACATTTTCTGCGAAACCAAAAAGACCCAGCATCAAAGATGTTGTTAATCCAGTACTGGCAGGAAGCGATGGGCAGCTAAAGACGTGGTATGGAAATGTAGGAGCTAAATCGAGGGCCCCCATGCTCTAACCTTTTGTTCACTGGGCTGACACCATACATGGTGTAACGGCTGTGTCATTGGGATCGAGCTACAGATCATTCAGATGACTGATGGATGTGATGTCACAGTCAGGAAGAAGAGGCTGTGGATAGGGATCACACCATGGACTCCTCAAACAGCTGATAGGAGGGGTGCCAGGTGTCAGTCCACACCGATCTCACATTGATGACATATCCCAAAGAAAGGTCATCAGTACTAATGTCCATAAAAACCCTTTACATAGGAAGCGAGCAGCCAGCCAGTCACTGTGGCAGGTTACTGCTGAGGCCTGTGCTCATTTTCTGTACATCAAGAGGGAACAGGTAGTAGAAATCAGTAGAGGACCTGGGAGGCTTTGTAATGGGGGCGGCAGCTGACCAGACAACCCAGTTAATAGTGGCCCTATCATAATGAGAACATTTCAGAAGAACAGTGTGACTTCCAGTGATAGACCCCTATTGAATTATTACTAAGGGGGTTATACCGGAGCCCTAGTCTTACTATATTATATCTAGCATGTAGGAAGTTTTAGGAGAGTGTCAGCTTCTCCTACATACATGTCACATCCTGCACGAAGCTCAGAGACCTCACCAGCAATGACAGCTCGCACTAAGTCTTTAATTCCCTTGGTATCCGTTTCTGCTTTATAATGAAAGCTTTCAGTTATCCTAAATCCTATTCCCTCACATTAGGTAGTGCTGGAGCTCCCCCTCTCCACCTAAGACCAAAGTGGATGTCTGGTGTGTGTAATGTCGATACCACTGTAGTAGCCAGTGGGGCACCTGTGGGATAAGACGTCACTTTCCAGGTGGTGTTCACTGCTTTATACCACAACATCTCTCAAGTAGGTCTATTATAAACCTCTCTAGGCACTGCTACATGCGGAGCAATGAGCACATCAGTCATTATGACAGGCTCCCAGAATACACTAGTGTCTGCCGACTGGGAAGACACCCGACAATTACCTAAATCTTCAGAACTTGTATATATAACCTTGTCTGCTATCACTCAACATTTGTGCATATCTTCTGCTTTTTCAAGGGATTTTGCATTCGTGACCATGTCTGATCCAACCACTGGATCCCCTAGTGATAATGTGAGCGGGATGTTCCATGCCCCTTGTAGAGGTCGTGCACTTGTGTGGCCACTGATTCAGTCACTTTAACCTGTCTCTTAAAAAGGAATGGGAACACGTTGATGCCACCATTCCAGTCACATGGATCATCTGGGGAACTTGTGAATACCCATTCTTCTGGTTGCAATAGGGCCTAAGTGTCTACAGTTAGGGGGCAGCACGGTGGCTCAGTGGTTAGCGCTGGTGCCTTGCTGGGTCCTGTGAGTTTGTGTGTTCTCCCTATGTTTGCTTGGGTTTTTTCTGGGTACTCTGGCTTCCTCCCACATGCCAAAAATATACTGATAGGTAAATTGGCTTTTTGTAAAACACCTTGTGAGTATTGGGGATGAGCGCCTATTTGGCAGCCACTAACCTTACACCACAACGCTCCCTGCGCTTTGAGTCTCCATGGGAAATGTCCACTACAAATGTTTGTCATTGTCATACAGTGGTAAACCTATTTAAGGGGCCATATAGGAAAAGAAAAACAGAATTCATTTCTAAAATAGCATCTGCCCACAGCTGAGGTATTCTGCCACACAAATGGACAGATGCCACACTGTTAATGGAAGAAAGCAGCCATGTTTTCCTAGTCCTGGGAATTCTTTTACAGATATGTGCTACAGACTTGTGGAAAGTTTTGTGACTGTCCCATTCATTTGAATGTGACTTGCTGGAAACCATGTGTTTTCTGCCTAAACCACCCCACTCAAAATTCGCTTTCTCTGCAAGTTAACTCTATTAGTTGTTTCCACAGTATATACAGTATGGCTTCTGAGTACGGGTAGGTGAGGAAAGGAAGCTGAGATAAAATACCCTATCATTTTAAGTACTAGATGGCCATAAAACATAATTATTCCCATATCTCATTCACGTTTTCTCACGACCTTTAGGCTTACCTCTTAATGAGATCTATTTTAAGGGCAGTTATCATGTGACCTGTCCGTAATATTATCTATAGGAAGGTTAAATTCTTTGAGAACCTTCCTTAACCTTAATCCTAAGGACAGACAATGGATCCTTCAGAGCAAAGTTAATATTTTAACATTTCATTCCGCTTGGCTGATCTCACCTGATATCCAGACTTTTGTGATGTCCGTCAACTTGAGCGAGAGAGAAGGCTATCCTTTGACAGGTGCCGCAGGGTATGACACTGGGAACTGGTGGGAGCAATTCAATAAAAGCGTGGATAGTACATGCAGTCCCCTATGTGAGGCGCTGGCAATATAAATGATGGGCATCATGTGCTAGACGCCTATGCCATGCACAGTGTTATTCAGTGGAGGCCACTGCTCGGCGAGTCTGATCACATGCCCCACCATTAGCAGCCATCATGAGAGGGGAGGTCAGGGCTGCAGACTGAATTACACAGGGGCAATAGTGCTCTGCGTGGGTCAACAGCGATGGTGGCCTTTCTACAGTACATTAGTAAGTGATCGTAGTGCTAAGAACTATATGACTGGCATCTAATATCAGGCTAAGAACTATATGACTGGCATCTAATGCCAGGCTAAGAACTATATGACTGGCATCTAATACCAAGCTGGGAACCATATGACTGGCACTAAAGCCAGGCTAAGAACCATATGACTGGCATCTAATACCAAGCTGGGAACCATATGACTGCCATCTAATACCAAGGTAAGAATTATATGACTGGCATCTAATAGGCGAAGAGCTATGTGACTGGCATCTAATACCAAGCTGGTAACCATAAGACTGGCACTTAGTTCCTGGGTCATATAGAAGACTCTTGGCACTACTGGCAGCAATGTAAGCATAGACCTTGCTCTAGCAGAGTATCACTGACACTTGGCATTGTTCACCCAAAATGTTTTTGCTTTGTGATTTCATGTGTTCTGGTTGTAATTATTATGAATGTGGCTTCTCGTCTCCTGTTACACTGAGTTACATAGGGCATTTACATAGCCAATAAGAAGTGGTCAGTGATCACTGCTTGTCTGAAAATGGGTTTGATTTGCAAAATTGTGATTGCTCCGCAACAGTGCCACCTTGAGGCCAACGTAGAAACTTTACATAAAAACTTGATTTCACATTATTTACAATCTGCAGACTTTGGAAGCAAATTAAAATTGGGGTAAGGGTCTTAATGCAAACTCCATATTGAAAAGGAAGCAGATGCAAGAAGAACATTATAGAAGCACTTCAGTATAAATGGACTGCCATTTTGGGCCAGCAGTAAATCCTCATCACATAAAGTGGATTTCCATTTATGGCCGATACATTCCCAATGGACTCCATTTTCACAGTTCTCATGCAAGTGAATGGAAACACTTGTGCATTCTTAGGATAGGTCATCAATATTGCATCAGGTGGGGTACGATACTTGAGACCCCTACAAATCAGCTTCACAGCCTGTATTCATTCGTCACATAGCATGTTTGACTCTACAGGTTATTGGTGTATGGAGGGGTGATATCAGCAAGTGCATAACTAAACCACCAGTCAGATAAAGATCGTCAGGTACCTGCTAAATTAAACTGTGGCAAGTGAGGTTCAGTAAGGGGAAGCCTGGAGTGTCATTTTAATTCTCACCGATTTTTGCTTTTGCTACATAATGCAAAGGTGTGTGTTTAAAGCAACTGAACTTTTGAACAAGTTTTGATTTTATGTCAGGATTTGTGCCATTAATACATTTTGCAATATACTTTATTAACACATTTTGGTTCCTTTCTGGGCAATACTGCACTGTTTTATATTTTTTCCCTTGTTTCTGTATTGAGAGCTGAAATCTGTACAGGAGTAGGAGTGTACGGGTTATTGTATAATACAGGTAAGCTGAGGCTGGGGGGGGCACATTAAACGCTATATCTCTGGCATTTCAAAACAATCTTTAGTGTGATATGAAAGATGAGATTCTCAGCTTTCCTATGACACCAAGGTCTCAGTTCTACCTGTAAAACCTGGAATCACCAGTTGAGCACACCGTTTGGATTGGCATGTTTATTTGCACCTGCTTGCATTGCCAACACATAATATCTGTAGAATCAATACAAGAAATGTGATATTGTTGTCATATGAAAACTGACGATTTCATCTTTCATACAGCACCTGAATCACTGTTCTAGGTTTTATAGTGCCCAAGATATAACTCTTTGAAGTGACTTTTAGGGACAAGTGAACCAATTCAGATAAAACTGGATTTGACCCAAATTTCCAAAAGTTCGGGTTCATCACCCACGAAACATTATACTCTGGGGTCTCCTCAGACTCCAAAGTATAGTAAATGGAGGTAAGTAAATATAACAAACTGTTATACTCACCTTGCCTCACTCTCCTGGGCATCTGGCCAGTTACTGCTGAGGCCTGTTATTGGGACTCATTGAACCAGCGCCATGATGTTTGTGCGCCCCATATGACCACTGAGCCCTGAAGAGGACGCAGGGGGATCACCAGACACTGTAAAGATTTGCAACAGTTTGCTATCTTTCCTCCCCTCCCCCTGGGCCTCCACTTATTATACCCTGAGGAATAAGGAGACCCCAGAGTATGATGATGGCGCTTCTGTCTTGTGCCAAAAAAAACCAAAGGGACAAACCACACAAAACTAATCTTGTGATGGTCACCTACCTCTAGTATCTTCCCTTCATTATACAAGAGCCTGTCCCTCTGTACAGTCATGGCCAAAAGTTTTGAGAATGATACACATATTAATTTTTACAAAGTCTACTGCTTCAGTTTTTCTAATGGCAATTTGCATATACTCCAGAATGTTATAAAGAGTGATCAGCTTAACAGCAATTACTTGCAAAGTCAATATTTGCCTAGAAAATGAACTTTATCCCCCAAAACACATTTCAACATCATTGCAGCCCTGCCTTAAAAGGACCACCTAACATCGTTTCAGTGATTGCTCCATTAACACAGGTGTGGGTGTTGATGGGACAGGGCTGGAGATCAATCTGTCTGATTAAGTAAGAATGACACCACTGGACACTTTAAAAGGAGGCTGGTGCTTGCCATCATTGTTTCTCTTCTGTTAACCATGGTTATCTCTAAAGAAACACGTGCAGTCATCTTGCACTGCACAAAAATGGACTAACTGGGAAGAGTATTGCAGCTAGAAAGATTGCACCTCAGTCAACAATCTATCGCATCATCAAGAACTTCAAGGAGAAAGGTTCCATTTTTGCCAAAAGGCTCCAGGGCGCCTAAGAAAGACCAGCAAGCGGCAGGACCGCTCTTAGTGTTTCAGCTGCGGGATCGGGCTACCAGCAGTGCAGAGCTTGCTGGGAATGGCAGCAGGCAGGTGTGAGTGCATCTGCCGCACTGTGAGGCGGAGACTCTTGGAGCAAGGCCTGGTCTCAAGGAGGGCAGCAAAGAAGCCACTTCTCTCCAGAAAAAACATCAGGGACAGACTGATATTCTGCAAAAGGTCAGGGAGTGGACTGCTGAGGACTGGGCTAAAGTCATTTTCTCTGATGAATCCCCTTTTCGATTGTTTGGAACATCTGGAAAACAGCTTATTCGGAGAAGAAGAGGTGGCGCTACCACCAGTCTTGTCTCATGCCAACTGTAAAGCATCCTGAAACCATTCATGTGTGGGGTTGCCTCTCAGCCAAGGGATCGGCTCTCTCACAGTCTTGCCTAAAAACACAGCCATGAATAAAGAATGGTACCAGAATGTCCTCCAAGAGCAACTTCTCCCAACCGTCCAAGAGCAGTTTGGCGCTCAACAATGCCTTTTCCAGCATGATGGAGCACCTTGCCATAAAGCAAGGTGATAACTAAATGGCTCAGGGAACAAAACATAGAGATTTTGGGTCCATGGCCTGGAAACTCCCCAGATCTTAATCCCATTGAGAACTTGTGGTCAATCATCAAGAGACGGGTGGACAAACAAAAACCAACAAATTCAGACAAAATGAAAGCATTGATTCTGCAAGAATGGACTGCTATCAGTCAGGATTTGGTCCAGAAGTTGATTGAGAGCATGCCAGGGAGAATTACAGAGGTCCTGAAGAAGAAGGGTCAACACTGCAAATATTGACTTGCTGCATTAACTCATTCTAACTGTCAATATAAGCTTCTGTTACTCATAATATGAATGCAATTCTATTTCTGTATGTGATAAAAACATCTGACAAACACACATAAAAACCAGAGGGCAGCAGATCATGTGAAAATATAATATTTGTGTCATTCTCAAAACTTTTGGCCATGCTGTACAGCTATTGAGAAGCAACGTGAAGATTTCAGCTCTCCATTCAGAAACAAGGGATAGAATAAAAAGCGCAGTATTTTACACAGAGACAAAATTTGGTGATAAATTATTTTACAAAATGTATGAAGAGTTAGTTATATTTGGTTAGAAATGACTGTGTAAATATATTAACTATGTCGTGCTCATTTTGATTTACAGCCTGTATTATTCGCCACAATTGTAGTCTCAATTTTGCAGGCTTCAGTGCTGAAATCTCCCAACATTCCTGGCTGCTTATATGTCTGAACAGATCTTGTGGTGATTTGTATTCTGAGAGGTGATCTGTAATCTGATGTAGACTACGCCCCACTGCATTACAGGAGCTCAGCTAAGCTGTTAAGGATGTATCTGATGTACTGTTTCCAGTAACTAGCAGAATTGTACGTGCAGCTCTGGAGTATAATGCACACTCAGAATGCATATACAATAAGCACTGCAATGTATTTACAAACTTTTACATATCTATATTTATAATTTTGTTGCGCAAAGATGGACATACCCTTTAAGTTGACAAAGGTTTATGCACAAATATCTTCTGAAATATTTTATAGAATTCCTGGCAGCTGCCAGGAAGGAAATCTCCCTCCCAAAATTTGGGAATGTGTTCTGAAAAGAAGGAATTCTGTCATTCTCTGACAAAGAAGAGGTTGTCTGGAGCGGTGGAGTTTTCTTGAGCTTCCTTGGTCCTGATAGGAGATGTTTCCATCAGGAAAAGCTTCTGCTGCGTGTTTGTTTTTGCTCGGCCTTGAATGATGACTTTTTAGTGTGCACACAGGCCCAGTGATGAATGGGTGTGAGGCCGGGCGCTGCGGACAGGCTCTAAACACGGAGCTTCTTGTCTCACCTCCTCATCAGCCTCTTCCTGCGACTGCCTTGCACTCTCCATTGCTGAAGAATTGTTCCTTTGTCAGAGCAGCCTGAGCCTCATTCATATACAGCAGGGACTCTGCTGAAAGCCTAAGTGCGGCACCTTCAGAGGCTCGGGCTGTACAAATCTGCATCTGCTTAACTCCTCATGTGTACAGGAGCCACACAGAAGGTGATGGCCCGACACATCTTTGGACATCATCTCGCTGCTTTGGACATTATCGTTGCGATATATGAATAACAATCTTGCAGACATGCTTTTTTGATGCGGTTATAGGGTATGTCCACATGGGAGGATTTTCAGAAATTTTATGCTGCAGGTTATTCGCACAGCTTGAGGATGGTATCTGTCTAAATTTCGCATTGCTGCTACTGTGTATCACGATGGATTAGCCACCTGCAAATTCGCAGGCCCTAATCTGACACAAGGATGTCTTGTGGAACTAGCCTCAACGGATTTTTAGGGCTAAAAATATTGAAGACGTATCCTGAGGATAAGTCCTGATTATCAGATTGGTGGGGGTCTGACACCCAGCACCCCCATTGATCATCTGTTCTCAGCAGCTGATACAGAGAATGGAGCAGGAAGCAGACAGCGCTGTTCTGTGTAGTGGCCAGACCAGGGTATTGCAGATCCTAAGCTGTAGTAACTCGGTGTGACGTCACTACACAGAGAACAGCACTGTCTTCTTCCTTCTGCATTCTCTGTATCAGCTGCTGAGAGTTACTAATCCATGCGTTATGCTGGGTGTCAGACCCCCACAGATCTGTGACCTATCTTTAGGATAGGTCATATAAATATTTTCAGTACTGCACCCAAGCGCACTGTCTGAATCCACCCTGACAGTCAAGGCAGACTTAGACCACCACGATAAAGAGTGGTAGGACAGTTTTGGTCCTTAGCTTTCCACCACCATTGATGTTGGACCCTCCAAAGTATAGTAAAGAGACTATATCTCAAAATGCTATAAAATTCCTTTACTCTGACCTCTTGAGAATCTGAATAATCTCTGTCTGGTATGTGTCCCAGTCCAGGATTATAGCCATCTCCATAAAAATAATCCCACAAAATGAAGTCTGTACTACCAAGTGCCAAAACAAATATGTAATAAATGTCACCCTGCATTGTTCACCTTTCATTCCTTTTGGTGGCGCTAATGGAAAAACAACTAGCTCCCCCTGCTGGCACCAGAAATTGCTGTCATTTGATAATCTGAAATGTTTGGTAATTTGTTAGCAAGTCAGTGACCTGTTAAAAATCCATTCTCATAGCCAACGGGTTGTAAATTTCCACCCCAGGATGTGCTCTTGGTAGTAAAGTAGAGCTGCATGTGTGCACTGTCATCTGGTTTTCTAGCAGCTGATAGAGGATTGAAGGTTGGCTGCGCTTCCACTGTATAAAACCATGAATACAAATGTCAGAATTCCTAGACATTTACGCTGAAAATTATTAGAAGATACTGCACAGACAGAAGCCTGGCTTATCTCCTGGACGCTAATCTCCAGGCCCATATAGGGCTTTCTTGCTGTACTTGTGGGCTAGGATCCCCTAAGGGCAAGTTCACACCGAGGAACTTGGAGAGGAATTTAAGGTGGTCTTCCAGCTGATCCTGCAGCGGAAAGCTGAAGCAGAGCTTTCCCATTCTGCCATGGGTTTGCACCCTGTTTAGCCTCCTTACAATGGGGGTATTGAGTGTGAACTTCACACCACGGAAACCTTGTAAGGATCGAGTAGGACGCTTCTTTTTTCAGAATGGAGAAGAAATTGAAAACCTGTTGAATTTAGAGCTGATTTTGAGGCAAATTACTCCGTGTGAATTAACCCCAAGGATTCTAATAGAACAATGAGATAAGTCCAAAAATAAGTTTCCCATTCTTTCCTACCCCTTACAGCAATTTATCTGGATACATTTTCCATATATAGTAGGTGAGGTTGGATGTAGACACAGGTCCATCATGTCCAACCTATAACCCTACAGTGCTGATCCAGAGGAAGGCAAAAAAAAGCCCATGAGGCTGATGCCAATTGTCCATTGTCAGGGGAAAAAATTCCTTCCCAACTCCAAATCTGGCGATCTGTATAAAACCCTGGATCAGCTTTTCTTTACTAAAATCTAAAACCCATAACCCTTAATATTATTCTGTTCAAGAAAGGCATCCAGGCCCTCTTTGAACTGGATGTGTCGGATTTGACACCGATTCCATGCTGAATTCGCATGACAGTCCACATCCCATACAGGTGAATGAGAATTTCCACACACATCTCTGCATTGTGGTTACATACGACATTATATTCCACACAGATTACAAGCCAAGAATTAGCCCCATTAAATGACAATAGGGCTAATCCTTGTACAGACCCTTCACTTTAAACTGCATGTCCGCAACAGAAATCCAAGTGCTAGTCCTGGGTTTCTAGTAAATGCATGTTGGATTAAATATGACATGTGTGAACATACTCTTAGTGTGCAGCAGCGCTGACTATATATTAGTGCGGTAATGCTGTAACTTCTATGTCTTCCAAGCCAGTTATATCATCCAAACACCCTGGTGCCAAGAGCACAGTAGTGCCATGGATGTATACCTCAGGAGCAATGCTTAGAACAGGCGACCAGTCAGATACTAGCTTTGAGCTGGAGAAGTATATGAGAGGTATGACGCACGCAGAGCACTATTGGTTAGCCCCCATCTGATCATTCTTTCCATGTCTTATAGAATGAGCCTATGTTTTTAACAGCGTCCAGGCATACACGGCTTGGCATTTGTATTTTACAGGAAAAGATGAGGTGACGGCCCTCGTACATTTTCCTACTCCAAAGGCTACTACTAGGAATTGTGCGAGTGTAATCTCCCTGACCCCAGAATATATCCATCAGCTTTATGTAAGTGCAAATCCTTGTTCCCGTGTAGACACAGACGACTCATGCTTTCCATGAAGCACTCACTGCTTACAGAATCCAAATGTTGCCGGCTTAGTATAGGAAGGAAACCAGCAGACTAGTAGAAATGAGGCCCTTATCCCTGAAAAGCATCTTGTAACCCTTCCACCGCCGCAGGGGATATTGCACTTACAGACCACCTGCAAGTCGGACAGACCTGTCAGTGAAATGTCACAGTTCAATATGTTGCCCTGTGGGCTGGAAATTTTATACCGCACAATAATACTTCAAGGCTTGAGCTCGTATGCTGTGTATTGAGACAGAACAGAATCCATGCAGATGTTTATAAAGAGAATATTTCATTGTTGTCCAGAGAATGATAGGATTATCCAGCCAGCTGGATGGGAATAGGCTCTACAGACCACCTTTCTCCTGCACATATCGAACAATGAAGTGAGTCTACATGGACGTTCATGGGTTAGGGAAGCCCCCAGTCTTCACCTAGGCAGAAGACTATGTCTATCCTTTGTTTTAAGCTCGGCATACATCAGAGATTTCTGGTGGTGTGTTGAGGTTGTCATCCTGGGCGCCAAATCACCAATCAAGCTGTGGCCTGGTCTGAGCTCCATTGATGGGATGCAGACCCTGATAACACCTGAAAAAATCCTGCACGCCACACTACTTTCCAACAGATGCCCTCTTTTGTTCAGCATCTGTATTGCTTGGTTGTGTAATGAAAATATAGTATAAATCACCTTCTTTTTCTATCCAAAATCTTTCGACTAATTTTTAGACTCAGCTCTTGGACCTCATGGCTGTCATTCCCTGGAACTGCAGGGGGCAGGAACGTTGTAGGGGCATGTTAAGAAATGGCAATATCCCTTCTGCTGAGAAAGCATCATGGAGATGCAGAGGTGTAACTTTAAAGGATGCAGAGGGTTTGGTAGCACCCAGGCCCAGGAGCCTAAGTGGGGCCATAAAGTATCGCTTTCCTGATAGGAGGACACCAGTACTATGAAGGATACATTATCGTTGGGGGGCCTGATGCAGATTTTGCATTGTGGCCCAGGAGATATGTTACACCTCGGTGGACCATTGTGGCCCAGGAGTGTCACTCAGTGGTAGTGATGCCTAGTGCTAAGCAACTAACTGATTCGGGTATTACATAGTAAGCACAACATCTGAAGAAATAGTTCAGGAGTCTGAGGCACCCCGAGGATTTATTTAATATTCTTTTCTGTCCCCAGCCTATCCAGTTTTCACTGGGTCTATAAGACACCCTTCCCAACAGGACAGTGCCTGAGCAAAAAGGTTCCTAGCTTATAGTTTGTTCCTGCTACTGTGTTACTGACTACCTGTGTTTGACTCCTGTCTGTCTATTTGACTCTGACTACTGTTTGACCTGCCCTGACCTCTGCTTGTGTATACATTAATTCTGTACCATCTGTCCTGACCCATTGCCTATATATTGTCTTGGACGTACTCTGCCTGCCCTGATCTCTAAATAACCTTTGACTATGTTTTTGCCTGTCCCCTCAATGCCATACAGTGCCATCTCTTGACCTGCCTGGGACATCTGCCTCTAAATTGGGGCTACTCCTAGAGGTAGCGACCTGGTAGTCCCTTTAGCGTAGTCCATATGGGGTTAAAGGGTGAATACCAGGGGGCCACTAACACAGTATCCTCAGGAGTAGCCTAAGCGAAACTGATATAGTGGCACAGCGGGTCCATAGCTGCGGTGTTACAACAGGAAATGCACAATGGCTGTACTAATATAATATAATAAGAGGAGCGACTCTGTGGAGCACATACTGCAGCGTTAACATGTGCAAGGCGGACTGTAACTTGCTTCCCATTCACTTCTATGGGACATCAGTATCATAGACATGAATGGAGTGGTGACAAAGGGCGCCCGTTGTTCTCGTAATCGTTGGGGTCCCAATGATCAGACCCTTATTAGTGGGAAACCCCTTTAAGTCCCATAATTGAAAAGGCCAACTTCTGGTACTAGAAGACTGGTAGTGGTCTCTGATTCAGCCGCCCGCTGTATTCGTGTACTCACAGTATGCTGATGTATTCCAGCAACGAACCTGCAATGTATTATTCGGGCCCCCCAGGCACGGAGCAGCGTGTGACATTCTCACTTGTGTCATTCATTAGTCGGGGCTTTGTGTTCTCCATTTCTTTCATTCTTCGCTACATAATAAATGACTGGTGACTGGTGGAATAAAGGGCGGCCATCTTTCTGGACTTCAGTGAGGTTTTTCCTTCCAATGCGGCATTCTTGCATACATTACATAGTGCCGATCTACACTTGGCTCTGATCTCCAGCTCTTGTGAAATGTCCTGACAGCCTGCTGGACTTGTAGTTTCGCCAGCGGCTTATTTAAAGGAACTACTTCACTTTAAAGGGACCCTGTCACATGGACAATGCCATCCAGTCTGCAGACAGCAGGTTACAGAGCAGGAGGAGCTGAGCAGGCTTATACTGAATCTTTTCCCACAAATCTATATATAACTTGTCACTTCTTCATTGAAACCTTAGGTAATGCTGGGCTATTCCTCCATCTATTAGAGTAGCACCTCCCACTGGACTCCTAAGCACAGAATGTTCTTTATGAATTAAATAAAACTATGTATCAATCCGCTCAGCAACTTCTGCTCTGTAACATGTCTGCACTTCTATGTGTCTTGGTATTGTTGTGCTAGACCCGTGCTAGTCCTTGGCACTATACGGCTTTACCATGCAACCTTCTTTTTCTTGGCTCGTATTCTTCTACAAGTCCTAGTAAATGTCGAGAAATGTCTCCTACACTCACTATTTCTATTAACTTTTACTGGAGGGCATTTCCATCATGGTGGTATTATGCCACTCTAAACTGGATGCTTGGCTAGGGCTCTGTATATGAGAACAGACATGTTATATCAGTCATGCTCAGGGTTATTACTATGTCATTCTAAGAACTGGCTCAGAGACACCTTCTACTTATTGATGTTAGGTCTGGTAAGCCTGCCCTGTGCCAATAAGTACCAGTCTTCACAGTCTCCTTTCTGTGTGATGCTGATCGGGAGATGACTGTGGCTCAAGCCTGGGTTAGTGAGAAAGCTGTGATCAGGGGCCGGCCGCAGGATGAGAGTAAAAGGACACAGCTGTTTGTTTTCCTGAAAGCTTTTTTTTTTTTTTTTTCTTCGCCCCTCTCCAAGCAGGCTGAGGGGAAAGGAGTGGGGGAGGAGGGTTAAGCGCCTGGGCTACAAGTGGGAGGATAGCAGGACAAGGGGGCTTTTGAGTTGGGCCCCATGTAAAGCAGCTTTGAGTAGAACACGGGAGACACCTGCTGATCACTTTTCATATTGCATCTCATCTCTCCTCTTTTTCAGGGTGCCAGAGGCCCTGATGGACCAACGGGAGGATCTGGGATACCAGGTACCAAGGTAAGTGCCCTTTCAGGTGCCACCAGTTTCATAAATGCATCAGAGATTGCTGATTTAGGAATCTTACCTGCATCCATTATGTATAGTATATGTTTAACCCTTTTTTTCTTTAACCTGTACTAGCCGTTACCTTTCCTGCCTCTTTACAAACTACAGTGATCCTAGTGAACATGTGTACATCTTACTGTTGTGCTACTGCACCTCCCATCATGCTTAGCTGTTGAACATGGTGAGAGCTGTAGTAGTCTATGCCAGCTCCACAGATTATACCACCTAGATGCCTCATGTAACTAATATTCAAGCCCTCTATTTAGAACAAGGACCTGTTCACAGGACTTCAGATGGCTGCCAGTAGAAATAGGACTGAATGTTTATTTCAGACGCCTTAGAAAGAAAAAAAAAGAAATAAAGAACGCTTTTCCATTTATGGGACCGAGCCGGCAGCTATTACTGTACAGGGATAAACACTCTGCTGGCAGATATGAGGCAACTGTATGCTTTTTCTGGCCCTGCCATGGGATGAAGTAGGGATTTAGAGGACGTGACAGTAATATTATGTTTTGTTTGCATTGCATAATTTTGTCCTCTCCTGTCGGCGTCTACTGAGGATCACAATGAGCCGACTTGTATGCATTTGATTATGGAGAAGTACAATGACAAGCTAGTGCACGCGGCGCGGGAGCCTCCTACTACTGTTGTTTCACTGGTTTGCTATTTGGTAAAGTCTGTAACGGAAATTCACATTGCCATATGTTTGACATCTACTGTGCATGTCTAGTGTCAGCACAGGACTCTCTCACTTAAAAGATATTCAGGATTTCACAAACCAAATTATAATGCATCCAGAGCCGACCGCCCCATGAATTAACACAGACACGTAAGAGTACACATAACCAAAGTGGCAGCACCTGCATGTGAAAGGGGGCCACAGTGAATGGAGGAACCAAACCCAAGAGTTGTGCTGCCCCTCATTAGGCATCCATGTCCAGGGATGTAGTAGAGTTAAACCTGCAAGAAGAGAAGGGTCCAATTTTTGGTTTGGGGTCTACAGGAGAACCCCTATCATGGGTAGCGGGTAACAAAACATTTCAATCCATGTCAGTGCAGTCACCGATCTGTAATTTCAAGAACTCTGCCAAATAGATTTATGCTTCTTAGACACTGCATTGTGCTGTTCCTCTATTATTCCTCCTAGAAATTGACGACAAATGGGTGTGTCCCTACAGAGTCTACATCTGATTGGACAGTGCAGTTGTGCAAGATATGCCCCCAGCTAGTAACACCTGGTTGTAAATGTATTCACTCATTTCTAGGAGGAATAACAGAGGAACAGTCCAAAGCAAGAGTTTAGGAAAAGATGCTAATCTACTATGTAACTGTGCACCAGGATTATTGTTTTATGGGGGGAAAGTATTCTCTAAAATACGCAAGTCAGGAGAGTGTGACAGGTGCTCTTTAGGGTCAGTTCACATAGTGAGATTTTTGCTGCAGTATCCGCTACAATAATTCCACCTCCTATTCATTTCAGTCAGAGGCAGAC
The DNA here is from genome assembly GCA_947044405.1 of Leptodactylus fallax. Taxonomy (NCBI): domain Eukaryota; kingdom Metazoa; phylum Chordata; class Amphibia; order Anura; family Leptodactylidae; genus Leptodactylus; species Leptodactylus fallax. The sequence continues at coordinate 1,462,118 of CAMRHE010000121.1, read as the reverse complement.
ACATAATTCTTCACTAGCTAGAAAAATATGTGTCCTGTCTGATGATCAGGTGCATACCGCCTCAGCCTCCCACTGCATTGCATGGGAGTAGGAAATCTTTCTGCAGACAGCAGGAAGATTTTCACGGCAGATTTTGAATGGTGGGTCCTGCTTCATAATCTGTTGTGTGAACCTGTCCTTAACCTGTCTATTCAGACTGTCTCTGACTTTGCTTTCCCGATCCCATCATATAATTTGGAGTCAAGTTATAGTGCCTGTATATAATGACACACACAGCTCCTATGGGTCCCTATGGTGACTTATAGCCCTGCTGTCTGGTATCTTCCACGGACCATCATGTATGAGAGTAATGGATTTCTGCAAGATTCCTACCAGAGTCCAACTTATCCAGATGAGATTGGTATGGCTTGTTGATCTGTCACCTGTTTGCAGGCATAAGATTCTTTATTCAGAGCTTTGTGGTTGTCACAGATCACTAATATCTGTATACATTTGTTACTTACATATCACAAATGACCACTACTCATGAAGATTCCCATGAGTGTCTGTCAATAAGTGTTCAAGGAGACCTTTCTACTCAGCTGCTTCCAGATTCCTTCCATTCCATCCCTCTGTCCTGCAGCCAGGCTTCCAGAACTGTAGTCCACTATCCATCATTATCAGGCCTCCTCTAAAAATGTCAGCCTATATACCTAGCCCACATGATAGGGTGATAAATGAATGATGACTGGGACCTCCAGTGCTCATGCCGCTATGTGACTGGAGTAGTAGTAGACATGACCACCACTCCGTTCACTTCTGTAGGACTGACTGTGGTAGCCAAATGCATCACCCAGCTAGTCCCATAGAAGTGAATGGAGTTGGAGTCACACATGCACACCACCATTCAAATTCACACAAGGGATTCGGGAAACCATGGGAATCCCAGGGGTTAGACCCCCAGCGATCCTACATTGACCACCTACCCTGTGAATCGGTGATGTATGTTGTTTATGGGGAAACCCCTTACATGTATGGCTATAAAATGTTCCTCATACAAAACAAAGCAGGACATTGTGGTGCTCCATCAACATCTAGCGCCCCTGCAGCCTTTCTCGTGACCTTCCCCGGAGGCTGCTCCTCTGTCTTCACATGTACATTTTTTCCTTAAGCAAGTGTTCTCTTCTCAGGGCCTGCTTATCCATAAAACCAGTATGACTTGTCACAGCGCAGGTATAAGTACTTTAACTCATGTTATTCGGGTGCCAGTCATCAGATGGCACCAATACCCATATAGCTCTACCAACACACATCCATTTTTTGAAGCACTAAATTTGCTATTTTCACCCCACAGACCATTCCCTAAGCTGCCCCTTTTCTGCTAATGCGCAGTTTCAATTTAGGTGTACTTTGGGAAATCTGAGTGACAACCAGTATGGCTGACATTCACTTAGGGGTTATCATCCAGCTTTCTCAGACATCTGCATGCCAAATCTAGCTCATTATGCTGCATTAGATTCCTCCACCCCTATAAGGAGTCTGAGAAAGCTAGGTGCCCACCCATTCATAGAAATGTGCCCAACCCATTGATGTCTCTTGAGCCATTGAAATAGTTGTGTGTCTCACTCACTTCATGAATTGAGTATTGTGGAAGAACTTAGCCCTGTGACCCGACGCTCTTCCTGAATAGGCCGTCAGAATGCCCCTGGTGAATGGCACCTGCTACATGAAAGCTGTGCGACTCGGACTGCTGTGCTTGGTCAGGTTGATTTATAAGTACAGACAGCAGCCAGACAACATGCGGATACAAGTATAGTACCTTCTCCCATGTGGAGTAGTAAATTCTACATTCCAGCCCGGGTGGGATGTTGCAGAATTACATTATCCGTGACCAAGCAGATCCTGTGTGCCCTCTTTGGGAGGGGTCTGTGTATAGAGGACATGGCAAAGGTCTCCCAGCTTCCTGTTCCCACAGAGGTGTTGTTCTTTGTCATTGACTTGCTAAGCCACCCGCAGACAGTCTGTATGACACCATGATGCCTTCGGGCAGACTGAGTCATGCTGGTGACAAGCATTTTATCCACAGTAATAGTCACCCCTGACCCCCATAACACACACTGACTACTGGGTATCTACAAGCTCTGCTGCATCCTGAAGCAGGGGCCATCTCTCTGAGATGACAAATCTTAACGTTTAATGGAAAAATCCTTGAAGATTGATTAATTTTCCCTGTCTTCTGTTCTTGCTTTAAAGCTATTCAGAAAACCTGTAGGTATGCATAGACCACCCTATATAAAACTCCTTATATAACATGTTATATGCATCTATGGATTATTGAACTTGCCTGCTAATGTCCAGTTGTGTGTACTGTAGACATTTCACCACAATGGTGTCTATGAAATTAACCTATTACATTACCTGTTCATAGGGACCTCAAGGAGTACGGGGCAAGGAAGGACCCGTGGGGCAGCAGGTAGGTAGTGCATGTAAAGCTGCTGTGTTTGATGATGAAAAACCATAATCGGGCACAATATTGATTATTGATCATGAGGCACTCAGTCACATGTTTGTATATTCAGGGCAAGATGGGAGAAAGAGGACCTGTCGGGCAACGTGGTTTTCCAGTAAGTGACTACACAGTGACATTCATTCTGATGGTTTCCTTAATCAGTCTTATTTACATAGACTATTGTTACAGGGTATTCCAGGACCCTCCGGATCACCTGGGGAAAAAGGAATTTCAGGCAATCCGGTAAGAGTCCAGCACATTTGAGAACACTTCCTTCAAGTCTAGGCCAGACTTTCAGTTCCTGCATGCATTATACATACTGGCAATCTTCTTGGAAGAAGGCCACACTAACTTTTCAGTTCAATTTTGGGTTTTCAATGTATCCGTGTGGTATTAGCCACTTAGAACATGCTATAGACTCATCCAGATTTATTAGATGTGTAGTGCAGTCTTTGAAAGACTTTGATATCTTCAAAGGTATGTTAAAGGGGTTTTCTGGGCAAATGATAATGATGACCAATCCTTATGAGATTGTAGTCTGTAGTCTAACACTTGGGACCCCCGCCCATCAGCCGCTACGTGGAGAGACAGAAGCTGATAATTCTGTTCTCTTGTAGTGGCCAAGCTGAGGAACTACAGCTCAGTTCATGTTCACTTGTATAGGATAGGTCTAGCCCTTTAACCTAGTGCAATGTGTGCTTCAAACATGACGACATGTACTGTAGCTAAAAAGTTGTGCATGACAGTAGTGGAGGTCATCATTACTTGTACTTGTCCATCTTCTTCCAAAACTTTTTTTTTTTTTTGACGATTTGAAGCTTTACCGATATGAGGGTATGTTCACATGTGCCAATTATGCTGCGGGTTCCCACTGCAGATCTCCGCCAAGTATGCCACAGAAGTCACCACGTTACAAGTGGTGAAATCCACAGCACAAATCCTCTTTATTATTTTCCTTCAGCTCCTGGATGAGATTTGTTAAAATCACATCCACTCTGCTCCTACTGTGTTAGGATTTTCTGCTTGCAAAATCCACTTGGAAAATCCACAGCATGTTCTCCACACTTGGAAATAAACTAAAAGAGAAGGTTATGTCCATGGGAGTCATCTTGTGACACATTGCAACAGACCCTTACCATTTTGCCCAATTCATTGATTCATTGTATATGTAGTTTCTCTGTGTTTGTTGTATTTAATAATGGGTCACCCAGTGGCTGCTTCTTCCTTCTGCCTGTGTATTACACTTGTCAGGTCATATATGAAGGTCTAGTGTGTAACTACCTAGAATACTAAAGGTTGGTACTACCAAACTCAACACTTTTATATTTCAGGGACCACCAGGACCACAAGGACCTGTCGGGGCTATGGGTGAAATTGGACATAAGGTATGCCATAAAATTTATTTTTTAACGCTAAACTTGTCTTTAAAAGCAAATATTTGAGTGATCAGCCTCATTCAGCTGTTAACCCATTGTTTTAGTCAGACTTTTTTTTGTATTTGGAGCATCCTAAAATATGCTGACACCATCTTGAGAGAGATTTCTCATATGGTAGCGCAAAGTAAAATTGGAGACATTTGCCTTAAATTTGTTTTGATAAATTTCCCCCAGTGTTGTCAGCTTTACCCTCTTCACAGCCAGGTGACCAATTTACATACCATATAAAATATACCAAATCCATCCTGCCGAAATAGTCTTCTATGCGTGGACACATGGTTGGCTTGGTATGGTCTGGAACGTAGATTCAGCATTCTTGAGTTTATCCAAAATAATCTGAACTTGCAAAACAAATGTTAAAACCATTATAAACTCATTACATTTTGGAAATTCAGTCCAAAAAGGCAATTTGGGGTCAAGAACTAAAATCTGGCTCGGAGTTTTGGCTTCAGTACAACTTGTATGAACTTCCTCTGTAGCTGAAGCATTAAGATAGGATGAGAGCCCATGAGCTGAGCTGGGTAGATCTGGACCTCATGTCTGGGTGAAGGTCAGGCACAGCCCAGATCTGTTCTCTCTCAAAAAGTGCAGATTTTTAGGGGGCAATGTTATAGACTATGGTTGTGAAGTGTTAGAAGATGAAGTGGTGCAGATGAAATCTTCAGCGTCATAAGCAGCATCTTTACCACTTATGTTTTAAAAAAAACAAGACCCAGTGTTGGCAGTGTACATACTACAGTCTGATCACATGTATAGGCTTAGCATGCATTGTCCTATAATGTCCTATAATATGATGAGCAAGTTATATTGTGTGATAGGCTTGGACTGACGCACCAGTGGTCCTCTGGTGGCCCAGGCTCTGACACAGTAACTCCAGTTTCACACAACCGAGATGGTTGGGAAACTCTTGTCTGCGGATTGGTAGAATACTGTATATCAGTCATAACATGGCTCAAGCCGAAATAACCTGACATGCTGGGTTTAATTCTGTAGAGCCAGATTTGGATAAGTAAATATGACTGATACATGGACAGCGTTTTCTGGGCCATCTGAAACTGGCCTAGTCAGTAGACGACAGCCCCATTTGGAGCTGAGTTTGGAGCTAGTGACTTACTATCAAGTTCTATTTCTTATGTTTTGGTTCACAATAACCTGTTGCCATGTTTACAAAGTTAACAATACAATATAAAGTGGATGTACAAATGTTCTGTATAGATCAAGGGTGGATCTATGAATGAAATGCTAAATTTCCATGCAAGGTGTATTGGAATTCACAGTTATTAATACTATATAAATAATAATAATAATTTACCATCCTTTATTCATTTTAGGGACCTCCAGGGGCAAAGGGAGAACCAGGACCACCAGGGGAATTAGGCATGAAGGTGAGATAATCATTGTTGATGTCTATTGTACTAGTAGGTATGACCGACTAAATAGTTTCTGCAAGTTATAAAGTGCAATGCATCCAAAAACAGTAAAAACTAAGCAACTTTATCAGTAGTATAAATTGTCTTTTTTGCTGTACACAAATGTATGTGTCTCCATGGTTACAGACTACAAACAGACCCTGTGTAGTCTGATCTTTCAGTAATACTCCCTGCCATCTCTTCCCTTCTTACAAACTTGCATTCAGTAGATTAGAAAAGACTAAGATATAGATAATAGAGAGTAACACAGTACTGAAGGATCTGACTACTGATCTGTAACCACAGAGACACATCAGTCTGCATCAGTCTCTAGAGTAACAAAAATCTGCCACATCATTGGGTGTGCATGTAGTCTGTAACCTTGGAGACACATAGGTTTGCATAGGAGCTGTTGATTGGATATTTTTTAATCAAGACTATTTGCAAAGTTGCTCCAAAGTTGATGCACTGCGTTTCGCAAGGTTTTATAACCATGTATGACCAAGTCAAACCTACCCAATCAGTATAATTTTTTTCTTCTTGTCTTAAGCCATTTGTGGAGTTGGAGGTGACAAGGGCAGCTTAACAAACAGGGGATCCAGAGCATCTGGAGGCCATTGCGAGTGTCCGTCAGATCTAATTTTGGTCTTCTCCCAAAGCATTTTTGCTTTAATGTCATCCTGTTTATTTTGGAGGGTACATCTAGCTTTCCTACTTCTTATTGTGTCCCTGCATTTTATGTTAGCCCCCCAACGTCATTGTTTTTGGCAAGTCATTCTTGGGCTCATGGCAGAAGCTACTGTTCCTCTTTTGTGACAGAGGTGAAACTTAAACCGTTTTTCTCCCCTGTCCTTTTCTTTGGGAACAAACCCTCATTGATGTGCGCCGTCCTGCCATTCGGAAATGCACGGCTCACAGTAGCTGACATCTCAGCGGCTGCCAGCGTGCGGCTCTTATCTCAGCTGGACAGAGGACGAGCTCTGGATATATTGCACAAGCTCCCTCCACCTCCGTGCACTGCGCATTTACATGAACGGCATAGCTTGAGACTTTGGACACAGATGTCTTTCCCAAGCGTGTTCCCTGTGTCTAACAGCAGTAGTTTGTTTTCTGAACAAAGGGTCAGAGCTTCATAAGCAACAAACCAAGGAATATTTATAGAATAAAACAGGAAGAAAGAGAAGTCTGGATTTGGACCTGTGATTTAAAATAGAAAATTACATGTAACATGAACCCATGCCCGGAATGGCGCTCCAGCTGTTCCCAAAACTCCGCTCTGCCTCATTATACTTAATGGGAATAATGTCTCTTTTCTATACTGTATTATTGTGGATTGTTCTTTAAAGGGACACTAAACCCCCAGAACAATGTGCATAAAACAGCTGCAGCTTAGGCAAGCCATACACATTGGATAGGTTGTGCATCCGACAGCTATTCCTCCTGATCTGCCTATACACATGCATGCTCAATTTACACACGTGGGGAAGCTGCTGTCGGTAACTTCTGGCAGTGGCTTATTTTCCCGAAGAACGTCATGTTGAAATCCAAAAGCCCAATCCTTAGCTCTCCAAACATCTGAGTTTCGGGAGGCCCCCGTACACATTAGATGATTGGCTGGTCCCACCGTAATTGATGGGTTCGGACAGTATTAATGTGAGGGATGTACCCTGCTATAAAGTAGTGACACTGTCCTCAAATACCTGTCAGTGATCACTTTGAGGAACACTACATTCCTCCTCTCCCCAGCCTGAAATGGCTGATAACAGGGAACAATGATTCACACTCTACTACTCAGTAAATGCTAAGTTTAACATTGGGTCTTCAGATCACAGTGAGTGAATGTATGTAGATGCTGATAGCCTTTCTATTTCCATCATCAGGGAGATATTGGTCCACTGGGAATACCGGGAGAACAAGGTCTCATAGGCCAGAGAGTGAGTATACCTGTATAATGGCATGTCATGGATTAGTAGGACCTGATATTCCTTCCTGAGTGTTACCTGCTTGGCCATTTTATAAATATGGTGAAAATTAAGTTGTTAGGTGTCTGCATCACCCTATTATTTTCTCCAAAACCTGCATAGTGCATTGTCTTTTTTTTTTTTTTTTTTGGAAAAACATTTTCCTCTGTCTGTCAGTGTCATGTAGCTAACATGCTCTGAAGAAAACTTACTTAAACTCATGTTAGTAGTCCTACAGTGCCCCCTGCAGGGAAGTGTTTATTTGGGAATCCAACTAAACACAAGGTTGTAGTTATTAAAACGTTGCACCAGGTCTGTGTTTAGACTTTGTTTAAAGAGGTTTTTAAGTTTTGAAGTTACCCCCTATCTATAGGGTATAGGATGAATCTATAGTCCGACCACTGGGACTCCCACCAATATCAGGAATGGGCTCCAGTTCCGCTGTCCTAATGGAGCATCACATCTAGCTCAGCTTCTCTCCTCTATCATATAACCCTATATATCACAGAGCTCAGCTTCTCTCCTCTATCCCCTATATATCACAGAGCCCGCTCCCCCCTCTATCTATAACCCTATATATCACAGAGCTCAGCTTCTCTCCTATATCATATAACCCTATATATCACAGAGCTCAGCTTCTCTCCTATATCATATAACCCTATATATCACAGAGCTCAGCTTCTCTCCTATATCATATAACCCTATATATTACAGAGCTCAGCTTCTCTCCTCTATCATATAACCCTATATATCACAGAGCTCAGCTTCTCTCCTCTATCATATAACCCTATATATCACACAGCTCAGCTCCCCTCCTCCATCATATAACCCATACCTATCACAGAGCTCAGCTTCTCTCCTCTATCATATAACCTATATATCACGGAGCCGCTTCTCTCTTCTATCCTATAACCCTATATATCACAGAGCTCAGCTTCTCTCCTCTATCATATAACCTATATATCACACAGCTCAGCTTCTCTCCTCTATCATATAACCCTATATATCACACAGCTCAGCTTCTCTCCTCTATCATATAACCCTATATATCACACAGCTCAGCAGCTCAGCTTCTCTCCTATCATATAACCCTATATATCACACAGCTCAGCTTCTCTCCTCTATCATATAACTCTATATATCACACAGCTCAGCTTCTCTCCCTTCATAATTTCCTACTCTCAAATAGCGCAGCATAATCAACCAACAGGGTCACTTTTAGGCTGCTAAGGACAATAACATGTTCCCCTTTTCAGATCACAGTCCCATATTCAGTTTATATCCATGTTGTTGCTGTTATACTGTACATTTGTGGTTTCTATTTTTCATGTTCTGATATTTTCCCGCTCACAATGATCTGTATCTGCAGGGGGAGCCAGGCCTAGAAGGGGACGGTGGGTTGATGGGCCCTGACGGACTGAAGGTGAGTGCTCGTAGCTTGGAGTAAATATGGGATTCATTGTTCTTGAAGGCCAGGGGCATTTGCTCAGACACTTCATTACAGAAACATCTCATTCGCCAGCAAGAACTTGTCCTTTTGTAATAATGAGGAAACTCTGGAAAGTCCAATCCCCCTCTGATGTAGTCTGCATTCTGACTGATACAGATATCACACGTGCAGATGTCTGCTTAGAATTTAATCCGTTTAATGACTAGAATGGGTTAGATGGACGATAACACTATACAGAGTCCTAGAATGGCATCAGACATGCATCTGTGCACCTTGCAGAACATCATATATGCCGGGAAATACTCCCAGTGTACACAATTCCATAGGCCACCAATCACCAAATGCCAGGAGGATTCTCTTTTGGCCTCTTTGTATAACATGTTTCGTCTGTATAGTAAAGCACAGCAGACTCCATGTGCTATAAGCATTTTATACTGGGAACCTATGGGAAACAGAAGCCACTGAATGGCATCAGTCACCGTAGGACATATATGTCCTGAGCGTATATCCTCCACAGCAGGCTCAAACACAGCGTATACACAGCCTTACTTATAAGGTCTGACATGTCAGGAGTAATTTATTTAGTCGATTGTGAGATCTACAGAATTGCCTACAAAAGTTGAGAGATGTCAGTTTAACACTATATTTAGGATTAAGTGCACATACCTGCGGTTCATGGGAATACGATGAATTACATGTCAATTTTATTTTCACGCAATTGTGACATCACTAAATTTCTGTAGAGGGTGAAACGTTGGGTGGGAAAAAACATGTTGCGTGCAAGTCCTAAAACTGCAATTGTCTCATGTCTGTGCATTCCATTTTGGTCTGCTCAGTAGTTTTTCTGTAGCAGCAGTTTGTGCTTCAGAGCTGCTGTTATTCCATAGCCATAGTATAGGCAGCTATTTTGTAGTTAATGCAAGGTGATTCTTCTGGCCGTCCAGTCACCCACAGCCAGTGTCTGCTGGACCCAGGATCTAACAGAAGACACCCAAATGAGAAGGGTACTTTGGTGTATTTCTTTGAGGATGTTGGAGGGCGGGCCCCAGAATCATTTTATCCCACCAGTCCTCTCGCCATGGCTGTATATAATGCATATGTTGTAAAACAGGACCTGTCATGTCCTCTGACTTTTTCAAGCCTCTGCAGTGAGTCTGCTGCTGCTGTGAGTGGTCCGCCACTACCTAGCAGTGATGCTGAACACTACAAAATACCTATGTGACAAAATAAAACTATACAACTGTCAAGTGGGCGGTCCTCCACTGCCCAGCAATTATGTTAAGCAGTGATAGATGGCCCATTTGACAGCCCTCTTCTATATGTTGCTGAAAGTAATGGCACCAATATCTTTCGTCAGAGGACATGACAGGACCTTTTGAAGTTATGACCGATACAGTCAGAGAGAAACCAGTGTACAATTTTAGCTAAAAAGCATTACCATTTTAATAATGTACATTTCATTATATAGAAATATCCAAAAAGAATATAAAATGACACGTATACTTATCTGGTTTTGTTATATATGGCAATAGGGTGAAAAGGGTGAGCCAGGGCCTGACGGCGAAACGGGAGAAAAAGGCACTTTTGGCTTAATAGGAAAAGATGGACCTCCCGGTGTCAACGGCATCCCAGGCGTCAGAGTGAGTACTTCTAGTGATGGAGAGATAATGGTGGGGTGGAAATCTAATCCATCTCAATAAAGGTGACATAGCACGCTACAAGCAAGCCACTGGCCTAGGACGTGCAGACAGCGCTGCAGCTTTCAGTAATGAATCTTGCTCTGTCTTCACTTCATGTGATGAGATGTTGGATTATGGTTCTGAGCAGAGGTGTTATTAATGGGACGCGGCTGGGATACTTTCCCTTTAAATCTCATGTATCCAACCCCATGGTGTGTGTGGGAGAGACTTATTTGTAATAAATCTCAGTGGAAATCTGGATAGCTATTAATGACTGCAGGGACAGCAGACGGTCCAGGGGCCACACTGTACGGTTTCATCAAGCTTCACGCTGCTGACAGACAAGTAACATCTGAATTGGACATCACAGGCATTTCACAGCTGTACCGATATTGCACAAAATCTGACAGAGCAGCTGGGGACCCCTCCCCTCTTACCCACCTCCCCCAGGCATCTGAATGTCTCAAGCACAGTCTTCTGTGGCCGTCCCATTGTCCATTGCACACAGCCATTCACACGCCTAAGCTCTGTAAACTTGCAAATTAAAAGTAGTTTTACTTGGCAGGCATGTAGGATGATCTAAATCTGCTCAGTGCCCAGGACATCGTTGTAAAAACTGTTTATTCAAAGAAAAATCTGAATCAGAGCTGAATATATGCCGAATTTATGTATGTTCAGTGTCACTGACCCCAAATTACTAGAACTGGGGTCAGCAGCAAGTGGGACCACAACTCCCAGCATGCCTGAATAGCTGTTGGTCCTACTTCACACAGGTGGGTAGGTTAGTTTGACTCCCAGTATCATGCTTGTCATCTGCTGTCCCATACTCATACTGGTGTTTGCAGCCAGCAGCCGATTTTCAACATGGCTGATCTGTTCTAGACTAAAGTCAGATTTCTGGTCATTGGTTGGATGTAATGGATAAATCAGTCTAATGTGTATGACCGGCTTAAGCCCAAAGATATAAATGACAAATTTTCCCACATACCTATATATCTATCTGCTCTATAACATGCTGCCTGCAGATTAGACGACATTTTCCATGTGACAGGTTCCCCTGATTCCTTTCGATGGCTGCTATACTAAAGGTTATCCTCGATATGCAGCTTTCTGTAATGAATCCCCCATACAATGGTAAATATGACTTATAAGCAGTGGCGTAACTAGGAATGGCTGGGCCCCAAGGCGAACATTTGACATGTTTCTATAGATAGACCAATAACCTGCGGCTGGAGATGGCCACATTACACCCCACAGTACACAGGAGGTCAGAGGTTACTAATGCCGCTCAGCTCTTAGGGGAATTCTTCATGGCATATCCTAGATGTCAGGGTCTATGGTGTTATATCATATTACCGTATGGAGTGGCCTTTGGGTATGTCGTCACATAGGGTCACAGCATAATATCCTTACATCCTACAGACAGGCTGGGACCAGTTTCATAGTAGCCTACCAATTAACCTATTATGCATTCTGGAGGGTGGAGGTCAACTGGGATACCCTAGGGAAATTTAGGAGGTCATATGATCCATGCAGGTGGTGCCATGTACAGGACCAGCCAGGATTAATGGATCTGCCACCATGTCCCACAATAGCTCACCCCACTGATCACTAGAATGGGGGTCCCCAGGCCCCCGTTCCTCCTCACTACACAATTGTGTTGGCTGAGCGTGCTTTCTGCTTCTCTTTTAAGTGACTACGGAGCTGACAGAAACATCCAGTCATTGTACTTGGCGAATTTCGCCAGTCCCATAGCCATTGAATAGAGTGTCATGGCGCCTGCCTGACCACCACTCCATTCAGACTCCTCCTCACTGCACTTGTGGGCTCAGGACCCCACGGATATCGTGTGTCCTGCAGCTTACTATGAAAACATGAAGTCACAGCTATCATGTGTGCTACAGATTACTGGAGAAGCATGGCACTCATAGAGTTAAGTAGCCGTCTGCTCTGTCCAAAGTCGAGCCAGCTGGCGAGAGGTCTAGTGCTCAGTTCCAGCAGCTCTGCAGAGTGATTTTTTGGTCTCAGGACAAGTCAGAGATTGGGTATCAGTTCCAGGAAAGTCATCCTAGAGTGTGTGAGAAATCGGAGCCTGCCTTATGGAATCCCTCTCTTACAAGCAGCCCCTACCCAAGATGTTATAAGAAGGGTGCTCGGAGGGGTGTGACTGGTGCGCACCTTGCACTGCGTCACTGGCCGCTTCAGCATTATGGTATTGCCATGTCATGATAGTCTATAGGTTACTTGCCAGACACTGTCGATGACTTGGCGCAGGAGACTGTAACAATTGCTGCTTTCTAAGAACCGTAACTGTTTACTTCTATTGTTCTGTATCCATCAACCACCAAACAAACAAGACTGATGAAAGTGTAGAGAGACGTGACTGCAGTGGTCAGAGGACGACATGTGGTGGTCATTTACCACCTACTAAGAGACCACCACTCTGGGCCTATGTATGTGAACATGTAGGACTCTTGTATATTCCCCCCTACTCTCAACTACTGTTAAAGGGGTATTCCGGTATTACCACTGGGTAGGTTAGTGGGGCCCACCAGTCAACAGCTCCGGGGTCCTTTGTCCCCATAGTCAGTATCTTCACACCCCACATTCCCTGTTCATACAATGTATTATACATGTTATGCTAGTTTATATACAGTATATGATAGAAGGCTCAGCTTTTGGCGCATAGCCATTTTTGTATGGAAAAAGTGGGAGGGGACAGCAGTGGTGAACCTAGCCTCTTTGCTGCCTGAGGCTGACTATAGAAAGATGCCCCCCCCCCCCCCCAAAAAAAAAAAAAAAAAAAACTGAGTTTCCATGCTACTAGTTTAACACACTGTTATCGTCGCACAATATACACAATACACAAAGTTATAAAACAGTTTTTAAGAATTCTTCTTCCTGCATTACTTCAGTATCAGATCAACAACACGGCATTAACAATGAAAGTAACTTGACACATCTTCTGCTTGGTGGATGGACGAGCCCACGTGGCCCCCATTCTCTATAATAGGAGCCCCGCAGATAGCTGAGGACTGGACTTCGGGTATCTTTGGCACTCCCATTGAAGTGAATGAGAGCCACGCGGGTTCGTCCATCCACCAAGTGATACACCTATATATATATGGCTGCGGTCAGGCTGAATTCCTACCTAGTGGGGGGAAAAACCCAATTCTCAGGCTCAGTGGGGGTCTCCCGCAGACAGACCCCCATCACTCAGGTATTTATCCTCTATCATTTAGGTGAATACAGTGCAGTAACATTCTGTGACTTACAGGTGCCGTCTCTGACTAATCCTTCACATTTCCCTTCTCTTCCCTCTGGACCACCATGACCACTTCTTCCAGCTGTGACTTGTCTCTGTAAAGGTTGCAACACAGACATCTTTGGCTCCTCACTTTTCCAGCCATCCAACCCACATTGTCCTCACCTACACAAAGCCCCCATCCTGCTGCTACCCCCAATTATAAAATATATGATATAACCCCCCATAATGAATAATACTCCCAAGTGCATCTTTATATTAATAATGTCCGTGTGTACCCTGTATAAATAGTGCCCCTTATTAATAATACCCCAGGTGTTAACTAATTAAAAGGTTTTCCAGGTCATTAATAAACTAATCAGTGGGGTTCAAAAACCCAGGACCCCCACTGATCAGCTGTTTGAATGGTACCTGTGTAAGCGCCGTGACCGCTTCTCTGTTTACATAGTGTAATTCATCTCATAGCGGCCATGTAATGTAACTACAGCCTCGTCCTGTACATGTCTACAGTATGTGACAAGGCTGTAATTACATCACACGGCCACTATAAACAGACAGCGTATAATATAAACAGGTGCCATAGCCCATGTTTATAGCGCCCCATTTACACACACTATAAAGTTCCACAGTAGCCCCTGCACACAGTATTACACAGTGTTATGGCCCACAGCGGCCCCTGCACACTGTATTATGCCTCTCAGCGGCCCCTGCACACTGTATTATGCCTCTCAGCGGCCCCTGCACACTGTATTATGCCTCTCAGCGGCATTATGCTCCAGAGTGGCCCCTGCACAGGGTATATGCTCCAGAGGGCCCCGCTGGGGTTTTTCCCCCCTGTTGGCCCCCCCCTTTTTTTTTTTTTTTTTTGTGGCCCCTGCATTGGTTTTATTCCAGAGTGGCCCCTGCACAGGGTATTATGCTCCATAGTGGCCCCTGCACTGGTATTATCCTCCATAGTGGCCCCTGCACTGGTATAATGCTTCATAGTGTCCCCTGCACTCGGTATTATGCTCTATAGTGGCCCCTGCACTTGTATTATGCTTCATAGTGGCCCCTGCACAGTGTATTATGCCTCTCAGCGGCATTATGCTCCAGAGTGGCCCCTGCACAGGGTATTATGCTCCATAGTGGCCCCTGCACTGGTATTATCCTCCATAGTGGCCCCTGCACTGGTGTTGTGGGCGGGCCCGCGGTCTCCAGTGTGGCCCCTGCACAGGGTATTATGCTCCATAGTGGCCCCTGCACTGGTATTATCCTCCATAGTGGCCCCTGCACTTGTGTTATGCTCCATAGTGGCCCCTGCACTGGTATTATCCTCCATAGTGGCGCTTGCACTGGTATAATGCTTCATAGTGTCCCCTGCACTCGGTATTATGCTCTATAGTGGCCCCTGCACTTGTATTATGCTTCATAGTGGCCCCTGCACTTGTGTTATGCTCTATAGTGGCCCCTGCACTCGGTATTATGCTCTATAGTGGCCCCTGCACTTGTATTATGCTCCAGAGTGGCCCCTGCACAGGGTATTATGCTCTACAGTGGTCCCTGCACAGGGTATTATGCCCCATAGTGGCCGACCCATGAACTATTATTATACTCTGGGGTCTTTTCAGACCCCAGAGTATAATGATTGGAGACCTAGGGGAGAATACAAACATAAAAATCAGAGTTACTTACCTATCCTGGACACCGGTGCACTCCTTGCAGCTTTCGGCCCTGTTTAATTGCGCACACACGTCACGTGATCAGGCCGGCGACGCGACTTGATGACGTCACCACAGGCCTCAAGCCTGCTCGGCGTTACATCGGATCGCAGGAGGTGAGTAACACTGTTTTTTATGCTCCCTCACCAACCCTAGGCCTCCGATTATTATACTCCGGGGTCTGAATAGACCCCGGAGTATAATAATAGTAGTATTTGCGGCCCGCGGCCTAACTTACCGATGCCCGCGGCCGCTCACAGCGGCATCCACTTCCCTTTCTGCGGCCCATAGCAGAAGGGGAAGCGGGGGCGGCCACGAGCAGACGCGGGTAGGTAAATAAATAGGCCCTGACCTGCCGGGGATACTCCGGCCTATTTATATAGATAAAAAAAAAGCTATACTCACCTGCGATGCCTTGATGCAGCTGCCGCCTCCTCCTCTTGTCCGCGACGTCTGTGTCTCAGCGTAGGCGGCATGATGACGTCATTGTATCGCCGCCTGCGCTGAGATGCGACGTCTTGTAAACCAGCCCAGGACAGGCCGCGCTCAGCTCTGTTTTTTTTTTTTTTTTTTTTTTTAAAGCGGCCTGTCCTGGACTGGTTTACATTAAATAGTAAAATGCCGCCCCCCGGACAGTGCCGCCCGAGGCGGCCGCCTCACCTCGCCTCATTAGCGGTGCGCCCTGGGGGGCAGGACTTTGCAACTTGACAAAAATTAACGTTATTTGCATAAAAAACAGGTGCCAATAATGGCTGAAATCTATTCCAGATCCTAACTGGAGATTTACCAAAATGATTATTATTATTATATATAATATTAATAACTTTGTGCATCTGATACCAGTAGTGATGACATAACCAACTCCCCAATGATTTCTATGTCTGGATAAGACGTCTTGTGATATGAGGGACTATGAAATTTTTCAAGCAGCCATCGATACGTGGAAAGCTCTGGAACTCCTGAGATGGTCACTTGGTAGTTAATAGCCCCCGCATGTAAGAATGTGGGTTCAATCCAAAGAGTGAATGCTGAGAGTGGTAACCTAATTCCCTCCTGAATCAGCCGGGATAGGTCACAGTCCTTTTTCTATTCACATAGGCCGGAAATGATCCCTTGGAGATTTTGGCTCCAGTTGGGCGCAGCAGTTGCTGCCGTGGTGTGAAGTGGTTCCTGTGTGTCTGGCAGCTTCTCCGCAGCGTCAGCTCAAACTCTATTAATTCACTCTGACTTGGCTGCGGATATGAATGTGTATATAATGTTATTGAGGTCATGCTATATAGTCTGCCTTCTATGCTATGTGCTTCATCTGTTAGTTAATATATACGTGTGGTGTGCTATATCCTGCCCTCACACGGATAGTCCACTATATGGCTGTTCTATGGTCGCTGAGTGTGCATGTGCCAGGTATTTGATGTCCATCTTTTGTTTCTTATCATTTATAGTCAGTAGTAGGATGTAAAACCACATAGCTGGAAACCAGCAATAAATGTCATTGAAAACACCAAGTGCACAGCGTAGAGTGTGGCAGTAATGGGTTATCTGGCAGCACCTTAGAAATTAGTACCATAAATCCAGGCAGTACTGCAGTATAAAGCATGGACATAGGGACAGTAGTAGTCAGAGCATCTGAGGGAAGACATTTCTTAGTAAAGCAGAGTTAAAGGGATTTTCAGCCCTAAATGGATTTTTCATACAATTTGTTGAATCTGATCCACTTCACTGCTACTATACACTACAGCGGACTGGCTGCAGGCTCATCCATGGGGGTTAGTTTGCTGTGAATAAATCCTACGTGGACGTATCTTAACTAGAATTTGTTAGTTAATATGGAAAACCCCTTCATAGTCGTCGGCCTAAACTCCATGGGAACGATTGATTGGTAAGCAGAACAAGCGGTTTTTTTTTTTCTGGAGGTTTAGTACATGTGACCAATGTTTTCGCTGCTGACTCAGTAAACCACCAAGGGCTGTATTTGACTTGGAGAGATGGTCTTGATCCAGTTCCCTGTGTGTGGAATTTGGCGACTATACCCGGCGCGTTCCGTGCAGCTCTGTGCAGTTTCTGTACCATCAGCAGTACAGTGATTGTGCTGTGTCACACACCGCGCAGAGACTCATCACTCTGCATACCGCTGTGGCGCAGTACCACACTGCATAGCCACAGACAGCAGCTGTCTTTTTCACATGGTTCTCGGAAAGCCGGGCACAGGACAGAATGTTTCTCATAAATTTGCGGTGTTTGGAGTTCAAGCGCAGCCTTTGTAATCCTTCAAATTTCCTGCCCCTTACCCGTTGTATGTTGGACAGGGGCACAAGTCAATGTTTAATACATGGAGACATTTCTGTGTCTGTGGGAAGGAATGTCCTGTGGTTTGCTCGCTCTGTGCTTGTCTTGTCGGCTTTTTTTCTGTCTGTGTTTGGCTTCTGTTCTTTATTGGAGCTAAATATACAACACTGTACAAGGATGACAGTCATACCTGAGGGCACCGAGGTCTCGAACACACCTGAAGATGTATGAAGGTGGTCAGGAACACACAGTCATTCTGATCACTTTACCATATAGCCCAGCTATTATGGGTTACATGAGTTACATGACTTGTCTGTAGTAATGGTTGTTATGGAGCAGACATGCAATCTAGGAGAATAACCTTTATGGACAGTATGCACTTTAGTCAATACTTTTATATGTTATGCAACTAGTAGGGCCAATATTGCTTTCTGCTAGCTGTCTTCATTGTATCATAGTAATGTGCCTTCATTTTAATTTTCAGGGAGTGGAGGGGAAACCAGGAAAACAAGGGGAAAAGGGCAAGCCAGGACGCAAGGTAAGGCACAAGGATGGCAGAAGTACCCAGTATGGGGTCATGGCAGGTGACTAGCTGGTGTTAAATGTAAATCTTCACCTTGTTTTTCAGGGAAGCAAAGGTTTTCAGGGTCACCTTGGAGAGACCGGTTCTCCAGGTAAACCAGGACCACCAGGAAATCAAGGGCCCAAGGGAAGTAGAGGCACCCTGGGGCCAGTGGTGAGTACATAGCTTGTGTATCCCATGACTCCTTTTTTTCCCCTCTAGCAATCCCACCTGATAGATTTTTAAAGGGAGTCTCCCTCCACCAAAACCCTCTTATACAGCTGTTGGGGTGGTTAGTGATATAGTGGACATAGCTGGTTTTGTGTCAAACTGCAATCTTACTACCCAGACCATCAGCTTGTAATGTGTATGTACATGAGCTGTTTAGTACAACTGGGGTGTGGACACAATTGACAGGGCCCTTGTTTTTGCTTGTGACCTCCGCACATCAGGACTTGTCAATACAATAAACAGCTCCTTTTTTGCACTTTGGCCCCAGAAAGGTATGATCACACCTCTACACTGACCTGTCACTGAATGTGTAGTCCTGTCTGTATTGAGCTAAATTTCTGCTCATTCTGAGCTTAGGTGTCCTGTAGGCGATCCTGCTCAGTCACCAACAGTGATCTCTGTATTCATACTGGCAGAGCCATAACTTGAAGCTGCTGGGCCCAATGGAAAATCTAATGGGCCCCACCAACCATGTGTTATCTACATAATATTTGTGTTGTCCTTTGGCCCCCTCGGTTTGGCTCCTAGGCCCAGTAGTGATTGCCACCTCTGCATTCCCTATATCTGTGTGCCCTTGCACACTGGGGAAGGCTGTCAGTCACTGAGTAGGATCGCCCACTGGACTCCTAAGCAACACTTTATATGAAAGTTTTTATATGGAATCTTTTCCAGCAAGGCTATACATCATTCTGCTCAGCTCCTCCTGCTCTATAACATGCCGCCTGCACAAGTTCTCTTTACTATTTCTATCCTAAAGAGAACGGATTCTTCTGTTATTTAGGATTGTGGTCTGCTTAGAA
Source organism: Leptodactylus fallax (assembly GCA_947044405.1). Classification (NCBI taxonomy): domain Eukaryota; kingdom Metazoa; phylum Chordata; class Amphibia; order Anura; family Leptodactylidae; genus Leptodactylus; species Leptodactylus fallax. Next base: position 1,442,851 of record CAMRHE010000121.1, on the reverse strand, counting down.
GGCCCCATGTCTAGCCATACTCTATACAAATGTTTATGTCGTTGGCTCTGCTGCTCCTGACCAATCCTTCTTCACCACTAGGGCTCTCCTGGCAGGATGGGTGCACAAGGAGAACCAGGAATTCCTGGCTATCAGGTAAAACTCCCACCAAGATTTTATGGTAGCCACGGTTTACAATATGCATGAGATAGGACTATGATGTGCATATAACTAGGTAGCCATATTGGAAAGTGAATAGTTAACCACTAGATTCTATTGTTTTAAAACGTTGTCCAGAGTCTTCGTGTTCTTGACTGTCTGGATGCTAGATCTTGTAGGGAGCTAGGACTGACCGCATTGTGGTAAATGTAGACAGAAGCTTTGCGGAGAAGATGTCGGCAGACTAAACATTATGTTCTTTGTCTCACATTAGGGACATGCAGGCCCCCCAGGTCCTGTTGGGCCACCAGGAATAAAAGGTGAAAAGGTATGTGGATATTACCCAGAGTGGGGTGGTAATGCAAACTACTCTGTCGCTAGTATAACTGTGTGATTGTAGACTGTATTGTAGCAGTAGTCGGCAAAAACCTCTCAAGTGTTTTCCAGTTCTATAAAACTGATGGGACCAGTATCAGATTGGTGGGCACCCAACTCTCGGCAGCTCTGCCAATCATCTGTGTAGGTCAGCCATGACTTTTTCATTGTTTACATTGCTCCATACATTAACTTCTATGCTGGGTACTGCAGTTTTGCCCCATTGGAACAAAGATGTGATTACCCAGCAATACGGTGTATTGGCGCACAGAGCAATGTACACATTGTACAAGCTGCAGTAGTCGCCCCAGCACCATGGCCCCTTCAGATAGCTGTTTGGTGGGGGCAGCCGAAGGCTGGATTTTCAACTTGATGGCTATTCTGAGGCCGAATCTGCATTCAGTCCTTTATCCTTAGAAGGCCAGTTATGCTTGTGTCTAGACACTGCGCTGCGTAATATGATGGCACTGTATAAGTAAGCATAATGTGGGTAGTGTGTGGTAAGACCCTGGATTACCTGAAGTAGGCCTGCACTTGGGGTTACATATGGTTACCATGTTGTCATGCAAATCCGATCTCCAGAAGGAAGAGAACTCAGAAACAGCACTGTCTACCAATGGGTGTCTCTAGTTTGGCTGATATCCCTAATCCATGGCTCTCGGAAAGGGCTGTCACAAGACACTTCTCACCTACCCACATGGTACATAGGGGATCACACGTCCCATGTTTATATGAAGCGGTGGACACACATGCTCACTGCTGCTCCGTCAGAGTCTGTGGTACTGAGGGAGATAACAGAGTGCATGCACCACTGCTGCTCCATTCATATAGCGTACATACCATGGCCTACACCATGACCAGTGGTTGGTCTCCCAGTTATCAGACACTTAATTCCTATCCTGTTGATACTTGTAAGTATTCGGAAGACCGTTTTCTTTTTCCCAGGAAACCGTCTGTAAGACTCCCTACACCAGCTGAATCCTTAGCAAGGATAACTAGCACCTTATAAGGGCTGCCTACTATATTTAGGACCTACAAAAATGTCTGAGCCAAAATATCCCAATAAATACTGATTTATTAATTACATGGGTAAGATCTAGCAAACATCAGGGGCACTGCTTACTTATATGTGTAGTTCACTGTACATATATATATACACAATACAAGCTGCAATAGGATATAAGCAAAGATTAGTATTACAGTATATCAGCACACACATCAAGGTCCTAATAACCGTTCTAAATACTAGAATAGCAGTGTAAGGCAGCTAGTGGCCCCCACACATTCACCTGGCTTCCTTAGCAGATCCATGGGAAGGAGAATAAATCCTCATTTCTAGTGTTGCACGTACGGTGTCAGTATTAAAGCATCCAGTAACTCCATGTTCCACTTGGTTTCCTCCCATTTTGGCCTCTAAACGATAAAACAGTTTTATCTGTTAACTCTTTGTCTAGAACTGTAGAATATTAATACTGTAAATGTAGCAAAATGACGGTTTTGCAGAGATCCTGAGCTGTGGCTCTAAACCCCTCTGACCATGATGGGAGATTTCTGCCGGTGGTTGCTTCACGTTGTCTCCATCCTAAGGATTGTGTGTCTGAGAGCGTCTAGCTCCAGGAGGTTGGTGCACTACCACTGCGTGAGAGTCCACTGAATCCTGGCCCTTAATTGAGGCAAGACAAGCAAATTCACATTAAATACAACATTTCATGGTAACCAAAATCCCTACAAAAAGGAAACTTGATCAGTCAGAGAATTACAGCGTCAGAAGCCAATGTGCAGGGTGTTCTTTTCTGTTGGCCCATCCTAGATTTGCCGGAAGCCGTTCTCTAAAACCACCATACAAAATATCTCCACACAGTGCCTAAATAATACCGCCAGAGGTTATCCTTTTACTACTCATTACTCGTGGTCATGTGAAATAATTTCCCAAAAGCAAGTAAGCGGCCTCACTTTATTGTGCACTGCGCCCCTTCAGACTGTAGACCGTATATGGCTCTTATTCAGCTCCCCATAAGATAGACACTATGTGCCCTTATTCAGCTCAGCAATAGCCAGAGGGGCACAGAACACAACAAAACGCCAGAGCCCTTGGTTATAGCGATCTGTGGGGGCTCAGTACCATGGGTTGAAACGCTATACAACACATCAGCCCAATAGGGACCATACCCATCTCATTGGGATATCTTGTTCCCTTGGAAAACTTCAGCGTTCCCATTAATGGGGCATTACCTTGTCCACAGGATATCCCACCTCTGGTTCGCTCATCTGTTGGGTGAACAGTGGTCGTGCCTGCCTCTGGCTGTGATGGAGAGCGCTGCACACACTTGTGGCCGCCTTTCCATTTACAGTGACAGCAGCTGCACAGAATGGGCAAAACAAAGTCACACGATAATATGCCAAACACTGAGGGTCCCTGACCCTATTACACTGTGGATATGCCAGAACTGTACAAGATGGGAATACACCTTTAAGTGATAATACCCACTATTAAGCATTATCTGTACATTAGACTGAATACAGCATTCCTGCGGCTTTATTCAGGAACATATGTGTCAGCAGATTCCCACCAAGCGGTAATAGACCCCAGCAGACCATAAGCATGTTCATGAGTCACCTGACCCCATGAGGTCATGCTTGTAAATATATTCGGCTCCTCTGCAAAGTCGCTTGTCTCTTTTGATCACATTTTCTTGACCACTTTGTGGTTCTTGCCACCTGGACATTGTCTGGTTTGGCAAGAACTTTATGCAGGTTCCTCAAACTTATTACATCATTGCAGTCTGTGGTTATTTACCCATATCAAATCCATCGGCAAGGGGCTACACAGCACTGCATTACATGTGTCCATGTAAAGGGAACCCGCCACATTCTAGGTGGTTGTAAAGCTGGGGTATAGCGATGTATACATGGCCCTGTCAAGTCTCTGTGCAGAGATAGATATAAAAAGATACAGCATGCACTGAATGTAAGTTTCCAGAGGCGAGTCCAACAACATCTGGCGCATGCACCGTATACCACTGAACTCTATTCTGGATGCATACATCATCAGTATCATACATACCAATGACCCCCACACCGATCAGCTGTTCCAGGCGGTGCCGAAACTTATACACAGGGGATGATTCTGGAAGCAGAAGACTCTGACCACTGTATAGTGGCCATGCTGCCATTCAGGTGAACAGGAGCAGATGAAGTACGTTGGTTTAGCCACTATACACAGTATAGATGACCCCCCCCCCCCCACCACCATCACCTTCACCATCCTAAAGACAGGTCAACAGAATCAGAGACAGCCCCTAGCCAAGAGAACAGCCATATTACAGATCTCTATACAGATCCATGATGCAGCACCCATACCTTCACATGCCTTCAATTCTATATGGAGACACTGAGGGGTTTTTTTCTCACTGATTCCACATTCTGTATTTGACATACTGGGGGGGATTCATTATTGTTTTTACACCAGTCTTATAGCGTAAAATTTTCTCTGACAGAGGACATAAATGCTCACAAATACAAAATGGACACCGAGCAGCACAATAGTGTAAATCCGTCAAGGATTCAAACTTGAGAAGACAGAATATAAGATATGTTAGCAAAAATGGCCCCTCACCTTAGCGTGTTGTGAAATGAGCCACAACGACATAAATGCTTTGAGGTAGTGGGGGTGGCAGCAGAAATGTCCAACGTCAGCAATAAACCAGACGTGAAAGACTGCACAGGTAAGCATAGGGTTCAAAGAACCCAGAGTAGGACTATCTGCGCCCCTTGGAAGAAGAAATCCTGGACCCCTTGGGGTACATAACAGTGCCTTCCGTGTCTTTCATTAAAGAGATCTGTTTTGTACCCCAAGTGGTCCAGGATTTCTTCTTCCAAGGAGCACAGATAGTCCTACTCTGGGTTCTTTGAACCCTATGCTTACCTGTACAGAGGACATAGAGGGTGGCATACAATACACCAGTCTTTATGAATTCCCTGCATTGGGGAGAATATATAGGCATATTAAGTGTCTAGTACTGATGATCTGTGAGTACACACAACAGTACCATGTGCACAGGTCCTAAAGCAGGTTGATGCTTAAAGGGGTAATCCCAGAATGACTGGCTATCATCAGTCCACAGAATGTGTGATAAATGTGTGGTCGGTGAGGGTCAGTCTGCTAGGACGCCTACCAAGCAGGAGAACGGGGATCCTTGAGTCCAGTGGGTGAATGGAACAGCTATCAAGCATACATATGCTGCTCCATTCATCTGTATAGGGCTGATAGAAAGGAGCCGAGTACAACACTCAGCTATCTCTGGCAGTCCATAGTGTTGAATAGAGAAGCAGCGCGCATGCTTGACAGCAGCATCCACTGCCACAACACCAGGGTACCAGGACACCATCTGGTATGTAAGGTGTCTGCTCACTGCAAGGCCATTGTTACCTACTGGAATAAGTCATATTTGTAACTAATACACTACTGTCCAGAATCCTCAGTCAGGGGGGTCAGGATAGCAGAGACCCCCTAAAATATGGTCCCCCTTTCTCACATGTGTGCTGACTCAGCGTGCTGGTGGTAACCAGTTCAGGCTAGAATATGACTCATGTGTTTGGCTGGGGGCTGAAGCGTTGCTTTCTACGAACACTGCGGCTGGGTCCAGCTGGACTGGGCTGCTCTTTTATTGTTCCTGAGGCCAATCGTCCGGCAGCCCGAGAGGAATCTCCTGCATCTGAGAACAGGGAGATCATCGGGACCGAGATCACAGAGGAAATACTACAAGTACATACACGGAGGTGACCTCCAGTTCTTTGCTGTTACAGTAGTGAGACCTCAGTGTCATTACAATGGTTGTGTGCCTGGACAAGGTCATACAGGTTTGTACGATTATATGGAAATGCAGTCCATGGCGAGGGTCCAGTAACTTAACACCTTCATACCTGTCACAGCACCCAGTGTCCCATATAAAGCGGGATGATCTGGAAGTAAGTCGTGCATGTGGTGTGAGAAGTTCCCATCCACTTGGGATCCTCCAGATGCGCGGTTTAAGTATATGAATGTATCTGTGTGTGGGCCGCAGGCCAAATACAACACACCCATCTTTCTCTAGGCTTTGCGCATTTGTAACTTCAGATGTTTACTTTCTGGCCCCTCTTCCCTGCATTTTTACTTGTCACTTCCCATTGCTCTTTTTCTCCCTCATTCATGTAAGCTAAACATAAATTATACTTTTGCCCTCCCACACAAGTTAACTGTTTGCTGTGAGGGCTGCAGACAGCACAGCGGTGCACCCGAGATCTCCAGCATGGAAGAAGATGGTGGCACCAACATGCTCCAGCTAGTCATATACAGTGTGGGCTACATATTGAACACTGCAGGGTCAGATTGGTGTACATCATTACTATATGCTTGTCACCACTGGCATGTAATATTTCATTTCATTTATTTACAGGGAGAACAAGGGGATGATGGCAAAACAGAAGGTGCCCCCGGTGCTCCTGGAGATAGAGTAAGCCATATTCATACTAGTCAGAGGACTCGATCCCACTGTATAACCTGCCTATGGCGCGCACACATTACATTCTTCAGCATCTGCTCTACCTACCTCTACATCTGGAATTGGTTGACCAGGAGATACAGTTTGCAGGACTTCATGTCCTAGTCTCTGTTCCTGGCCAACCATCCCCGTAGCTGCTGCTCTGCACTGTGCCTAGAAATGATAGATCACATATAGAAACCGTGTGACATATTGGGTGGGTGCGTTGTCTCATCTGTTAAAACAGCACAAGTGTTTGTGTGGCCAATGGCACTGCGCAGTGTGCGATGTAGAGCAGTATAGGAAATATTATAATGCACTACCATCATTTTCTAGGGACCTGTTGGTGACCGCGGAGACCGAGGAGAACCAGGAGACCCAGGATATTCTGTAAGTTTGTGTTCACAATGTGCTTTACTTTCTCTACTTATAAACTACCGGTAGAAAGAAGGGGATTGGCCTGACCTACACTATATCCTACATCTGTCCTCTGTAAAATATGTAGAGCAGACATAGGTGACCTTTCATAGACTACATTTAGGTTTCTATATAACTCAGTAGGTCCAGATCTCACTACTGATTACTGTATCTTTAGAATTCCCAGCATATTCATTTAGCTACCACTAGAGGGAGCCCTCTGCTTACATTTATACTGTGTGCAGTGAGCTCCTGAGCTCCCCCTAGTGGTGGCTACATGCAGCAGATTTGTATTTACCTATCAATGCAGGGGATTTGAAACCTATTGCCCAGATACAACTTGGAATGCTGCCATCATGTCTTGTGATCTAATCATGCTAGATGTGTTAGGGACTTAATGCTTGGGACGATATTAACCAATATTTGACTCTCGTACAGGGTCAAGAAGGACCAGAAGGCCCCAGAGGAAAAGCAGGACAACAGGGCTTACCAGTAAGTAACTGCATGCATCAATTTGTATCAGTCGTGACTAATGACTAGGGGAACATTTGCAGTTTGCACTCAGGCTACATGTGCACTACTAGTACTGCACTTCTTACAATACGGATTTTGGCCACATGGCATCTACAAAAGTAATTCCAACTTGCTTGACTTGTTGAAAACGTGTGCCCAAAATCAACATTGTAAAGGGGAGGGAGACACTGCCACATTCACCCTGTCCAAAATTGTGGCCAGGGGTTGCAGGTGAAGCCTCCCTTGGGCCATCACTGGAGAGCAGGACTTCGGATAGGGCATTTGCCGCATCATGTGACCCTCAACCTAAAACACACATGATGAAAGAACCTTGAAGGTTTTTGATCTATTTTCCACAGCAATCTTTTTTTCTTGCAGGGCCATGCTGGACCACCAGGTTTTCAGGGTTTAAAGGGATCCAAAGGCGCTATGGTAGGTTGTTCTGATTTTAGGCATTTAGCTACCATGTAAGGAGAAGTTTATTCCATCATTTCATCCCGCAAGTGTTAGAAATGATGTTTGGTATATACCTATCCTGCGGACATGATGACAGGAGGCTTCATCGGTATGTGCAGCATATATATTGGTGTCAGTATACGCCTCCTGAGAGGTATATAGCATTGGACAGATTCTCCAGGTTTTACTAATAGCTGCTGCATTAGGCCTTGGGAATTTAATTTGTAACCAGAGATGACACCATCCGCTACAGAGCCCACATATCTAGTGATAAGGCGAGGGGGCTGTCACTAATTCTTACATTTACTATTAGGATCTAGGAAGAAATGAGTCATTGTGTAAACCATCATATAGGGAGACTGATCTACCAGTAATGATGCAGATTTAGGATCAACTCATATAAAATGCCATTTCATGCTTCTTTTTAGGGTTTAAAGGGCAAATCAGGAAAATCTGGAGAACCTGGTGCTCGTGGTCCACCTGTGAGTATAGTTCATCACAAGAAAAGTCTTAGGTCAACCTGCAATTGTACAAATCTTATCTTAGGGAAACCATGCAATTCCACCTCACCATTTTCCCCTTGGAGAGGACCTCTACACTTATCCCATGCCAGCTGATTTTGTGATCTTGTGGGGGGATCCCTAACCCCATTCTGAAGACGCCAGGGCTCCAAACAACTGTCCAAATGCTGGCTGCATTAGGATTATACCCTTTCCAGTAAATTTAAATTGTCCCTATACTTTCAGAAAACCTCTGGCGTACTATATGTTAGTACCTGGATCCTCGCCAGACCAGAGACCCACCATCCTTTTTCAGCTCATCTTCACAATTATTTTCTATGAGCCTTTACATCCAAATGCGCTCAGTGCTCTCCCCCTTTATCAGTGACTGTTGGCGGTCTCTGCCGCAGACTATTAGTGATAGACATGTCAGATGTGTTCAGAAACAATAGGTAGCCTTTCATAAGAGACCCGTTCAGAAGCTGTGGAATGTGCCCATCACTGCAGGCTAACCCCAGAGTCTTACACCATCAGCTTATATACTACCTACTAGTCTCAGTGATCACATAGAAAGGTTACAATGACTGATAGATACTGGAAATAGTATTTGCCATCATATAAATGCTGGGTGTGTTGCATCAAACTGTTGTGCACGACATTGCACCTAGTGAATGGGGTCACATTGGGACCTGTAAGGTGTTACAACTATGCCCTGACATTCCCCGGAAATCCAACCCTGCTGGATTTCTGCACCACTGCATTTACTAGCATTAGTTACAATTGGCAACATGACATTTGCAATCTTATTGATGCATGGCCAAAAGTCGTTGTGTAGCCCTAGCCAAAAACTAGTTGTTCATGGATGGGGTCAGAAATTAGTGAAAGGAAGTCAATGTTATTAGCAGAGATCAAATGTGACTGTTTGTATTGTGTTCCAGCTTGCTTATAGGTCTGTACTACCTTGTTTTTAGGGAGTAGTAGGAATGGCTGGACCCCGAGGAGTGGTAGGAAGACAAGGCCAAGAGGGTCCCCCAGGATCAGATGGAATTCCAGGGAAAGATGGCACTGCTGGGCTCAAAGTGAGTGTCCTGTATGTGCGTAAAGCTTCTATAATCCATCAGATGAAAGATGATCCATTAATATTTGTTTTCCTTCCTAGGGAGAACAAGGAGATGATGGAGAGATCGGCTCTACCGGCATGTCTGGAAAACGTGGAAACACTGGTGTGCTAGGATTACCTGGGGCTCAGGGACCATTTGGACTCAGGGTAATGTCTGTGTATTGTTAGAGCACATTACAGTATTTGGGTGGGAGTTCCAGGTGCCCTATGTTACTTCAGGGGTCACGTCAGAGGGGCATTTACCTTGATATGTCAAGTAGATATGTCCAGGCATGAAAAGTGGAGTCCATTATGCAGGTTATTGTGCCCCTGCTTGGTTTGATTTGATAATTCCTTCCCTTTTTGCATATATGGAGAGATGTGTCAGTCGTGCAGGGTGGGAAGAAGCTGCACAGCAGGCTCCTATGCCCATGCCTGGACTTATCTACTATGCTGCAGCTAAAACATAGCTTTCTGTCATGACAGACCCTGTCAGGATTTCACACTGCTGGCGGTTGGGGTAGCCTGACCTGGACCACAGATTCCTTATAACATTGTCTGTTTGGAGCCATATTACAGTTTTAGAGTTGCATGCATCATATTAGTTTTTCAGTAATTGGTTGAGTGTTATCCCGGTTATTACATATTACCAGAGAGCACTGACTAGGTTCATAAGAGCAGCCCCATGACATAACACAGACGTGACTGTCCAGGGTTAGTCTGGAGTTCAGCAACTCAAAGGAAAAGGGACATCAGATGGAAGCTGGAAAACGGCATTACAATGGAGTACAGACAGAAGCTCCCGTGAAGAGATTTCTGGTGTATTTCTTTAGAATATGTTGGGTTCTTTTCTTCCGATCAGGTAGTCTGGCTATTGTCAGTTGTCTATTTAGTACATACCAGCAGTATCTAATATACTGTGCCTCACCCCATACACCCATTACTGTCATCCTGCATGTAGTTTAGGGAGATCGAGCTGAAGTGTCTACTTACTGCATCATGTATCAGGTTGTGTTACTGAGGTCGTGTCCGCAATCTCTGCTGAGACATTACATGAGATGTTTTATGTTGTTTGTCCTCAGTCCGGATGAGCAGAGTTAAAGATCCAATATTATGTCTGTCCGCCTTGTCCAGGTGGAGCAAATCTGACTCATGTTAAAGTGTAAAGCAGCCATTATCAGCTCCTCTGGGCTTTATTCTGCACTTAGCCTGGTCCTCGCAGGTCATGTGACCCACACAATGCCAGATCTTCATTTGATTCATCTGAATCCTATGGTATTACACTACGCCAAAAGAATCTAAACTGGATGACCCAGTCATAACTTACATTATTATCTGCTGCCCTCTAGTGGTTAAGATCCATAATAATAATAATAATAATAATAAAGTCCTTTAATAGTCCCACAGTGGGGAAATTCAGTGTGTTACAGCAGCAAAGATAAGATAAGCAGATACAAATACAAATACAACATGTACAGGAATGTTCCAAGGTGAGAGGCATTACATTAATAGCAGACAGACAGATAGGACGTAGCAGAGGGGGGGGGGGGGATTTAATAGGCAGAGAGATATTTCAGTTCTCTGTGTGTAATGATCTCCGCTTAGGTCGGTGTTGGTTGTACAGCCTAACCGCGGTGGGGAGGAAAGACTTCCGATAGCGCTCCTTCTCACACCTAGGGTGGAGCAGTCGGTCACTGACAGTACTGCCCAGCGCAATCACAGTCTCATGCATTGGATGGGAGTTATTCTTCTGCATGGAGCTCACCACGGACAGTATCCTTCTGTCACCCACCACCTGCACTGGGTCCAGTGGGCTCCCCAGGACAGAGCTGGCCCTTCTAATCAGCTTGTCAAGTTTATTTCTGTCCCTGGTTGATATACTGCTCCCCCAGCAGGCCACTCCAAAGAAGATGGCTGATGCCACTACCGCGTTGAAGAAAGTCCTAAGAAGTGCCCCCCGGATTCCAAAGGCTCTCAGCTTCCTAAGCAGGTAGAGCCTGCTGTGGCCCTTCCTGTACAGGGCCTCCATATGATCTGCCCAGTCCAGCTTATTATTAAGGAGCAGACCCAGGTACTTATAGGTGTTCACAATCTCGATGCCCGTCCCCAGGATGTCCACTGGTTTTGGAGGGCATCTGCCTTTACGGAAGTCCACCACCATCTCCTTGGTCTTCCCCGCGTTAATCTTCAGGTGGTTCTGGTGGCACCAGTCCACAAAAAACTGGTTCAGTTCTCTGTACTCCTTGTCATCATCGTCTGTGATGAGACCCACTATTGCAGAGTCATCAGAATACTTCTGTAGGTAGCAGCTGGATGAGTTGCACCATAAAAGCTGGAAATCGCCTTTCATAGCGACTGCTATTGTTTTACAACAATGTACAGTTCGGATATGGGTTACCCCCTTGGAGAAGGCATAAACCTTTCCATATTGTGTTGCAGTTTGTGCACATTCAGCAGATGTCTCCTCACAAGTGCCGCGTTCTCCCTGTGGGATCTCTTCTGGCCGGAGGTGTATGCACAGCTGCTTGGAGCTTGGGAATGTCAGCTCTGGCCACAGATAAATAGTTGCAGATTTCTTAAATTTCAATGTTTTTATTCACTTCATTTTTATTAGCAGTTGAATTTTTTATTTTGCATTTTGTATGAGGAGTCTTCAGTTTATAAGGGGGGAGAGAGTCCATCTGAGTATGTGGCTGGACCACTCCTGTCCTGGGCAGGTTTTGTACACTACAGTATTGCATTGTTGTAGGCTCATATTGCTTATGCTTTCTTAAAGCAAACCCATTAACAGGGAATTTTCTTCTTGAAGGGTTTGTGCCACTCCAAACACAACATTCACAGGTTAGTGGATAAGTAGTAGTTGGTGCTCCAACCCTGTAGGACCCCCAGCAATCTCAACTATGAGGGCCCAAAAGATCAACTGAATGCTCCATGTGAATGCAACAGTGGCGTGCTTCCACGGGCAGAGCTCCCTTATTCGCTTGCCAGAGATCCCTTATTCTGTGGAGACAATCCCTGGCAAGGGGAGCCAGAGAAGAGAGGACAGGACTGTGGAATTGGTAGGCCAAACCACCATCTCAGACTCCTTTATAAATGGCTGACGATAGATGCTAAAATGGAGTGGGTAATATCAGGTGCGTCCTGTTATGCTGTGGATCCAGTAGGTGGCGCAGCCTCCTGTGCCTGTTAGCATGAGGCACCATCTTCTGTATAAACATCAAACCAGGTAGGTTAGGGTTACATATAGGAGAGGCAGAGTTAGCCTCTACTGCAGCAGTGCAACACCTGGACATGGCAAGACTCAGGGAGTGTTAGCTGTGACAAGCTGGCAGAGTGAGCCTGCTACACCACACAGCTAACACTCCTGGAGCTGAGGCAGCGCCACCTGCTGGATCCATGACATACCTGATTTTCACCACTCCATTCTAGTCTCAACCATGGTCAGACAGAAGCAATAGATCCTCTAATTCAGGAAAAAACAAATATGTAAACAAACTATACATCTAATTATACAATTCTATTAATTAATGATTTTATTTTTATGTCAGTCTCACTAACTTTTATCCTACTCCCAACTCTGCAGTCCTGGAGCAGGAGGAGAGAAGCTGAGCTCTGCGATATATAGGGTTATATGATAGAGGAGAGAAGCTGAGCTCTGCGATATATAGGGTTATAAGATAGAGGAGAGAAGCTGAGCTCTGCGATATATAGGGTTATATGATAGAGGAGAGAAGCTGAGCTCTGCGATATATAGGGTTATGTGATAGAGGAGAGAAGCTGAGCTCTGCGATATATAGGGTTATGTGATAGAGGAGAGAAGCTGAGCTCTGCGATATATAGGGTTATGTGATAGAGGAGAGAAGCTGAGCTCTGCGATATATAGGGTTATGTGATAGAGGAGAGAAGCTGAGCTCTGTGATATATAGGGAGTGATAGAGGAGAGAAGCTGAGCTCTGTGATATATAGGGTTATATGATAGAGGAGAGAAGCTGAGCTCTGTGATATATAGGATAGATAAGGAGAGAAGCTGAGCTCTGTGATATATAGGGTTATATGATAAGGAGAGAAGCTGAGCTCTGTGATATATAGGTTATATGATAAGGAGAGAAGCTGAGCTCTGTGATATATAGGTTATATGATAGGGGAGAGAAGCTGAGCTCTGTGATATATAGGTTATATGATAGAGGAGAGAAGCTGAGCTCTGTGATATATAGGTTATATGATAGAGGAGAGAAGCTGAGCTCTGTGATATATAGGTTATATGATAGAGGAGAGAAGCTGAGCTCTGTGATATATAGGGTTATATGATAGAGGAGAGATGCTGAGCTCTGTGATATATAGGGTTATATGATAGAGGAGAGATGCTGAGCTGTGTGATATATAGGTTATATGATAGAGGAGAGAAGCTGAGCTGTGTGATATATAGGGTTATATAATAGATGAGAGAAGCTGAGCTGTGTGATATATAGGGTTATATAATAGATGAGAGAAGCTGAGCTCTGTGATATATAGGGTTATATGAAAGAGGGAGGAGGAGCATATTCAGTTGTGTTTTTAATATCTTATTTTTTTTGTCTAAATAATAATAGAGATGTATGACTATCGCCCCCTAGTGCCACCAGCAGAACAATGAACACGGCCAAAGTGGGTCTGATTTTAACAGAATGCACTTTGATGACATCTGAGTGCTTTTCATCCTCCATAGCTTTCCGTTCCGTTTCAATCTGTTTTCTCAGAGCAGGATAAGACCTGCTCTATAAATACCAGAAAGGAGCATAGGAATCCCCTTTGAAAGATCCTTGGGCTGCACCCTCGCTAGTGTGCATGAGACCTAAGATCTACATCTAAATACCACTAATATGCACTATTCAACACCACAGGAGAAAAAAAAAAACAGACTGTAGGACGTAGGCACTGTATGTAATTCTTCAAATTGGCCAATAGGGGGAGCTCAGAACATTAACTCTGTGAATAAAGGTTACTCTGGGTGAAAAGCAAGAAAGTGGTCACCAGCTTTTTTTTTTTTTTTTTACAAAAATAGTTTATTGATGAAAATCATAAATAAAATTTACATACATTTCACATTGAAGATCCAAAATGTACATACATGTTACATTGAAATTCTAAACAGGCAAATGTTCAGAGCAGGGACTGGTTGGCTGAATGAGATGCCTTAGACCCTGCTTGGGTGGAGGGATAAGTGTCTGATCGCTGGGGGTGTGTGCGATCTTTAGGACTCTCAGCAATCACCAGAATGGTGGCCCAGAGTGACCATTGTGAATGGAGCAGTGGTATACATGTGTGGTCACCACTCCATTCACTCTACGCTGTCCCACAAATCCTATAGAGGTGAATGGAGCACTTGCAGACCCGTCTGTGGATAGAGAATTGCTATTTTTTACCACCCCATTAAATCCCCTACAACAATTTTGTGGCGTAAAATAGTCGCAAATTGCCAATTTGAAACTACTTGACACCACTTGCAGGCCAGTGCCCACGCCATACTCTGCCAGTGGAAGGTTTACAGATGGAAACAAATGAGAGCTGACTCTGATGAAACAAAGTACTTATATTTTTGGTTCATTTGTAATCTTGGTGGAAATCCCTATTGTATTGTGTGTAGTGTATTCTTCCCATACAAGATACAGACTTGTGCACGTGCACATCTACAGACGGCTGGCTCACACAGGGATAGTAGACAGGACATGACCACCACTACAGATATCCCCATGTGTTGTGCAGCCTCCTGTCATCTGACCGAGCCGGGGCTAATAATAACCCACATGTCCTGCACACAGCTCAGGTAATGTGCTTTCTCACACATGATGGAGCACATGAGACACTTAGGACTGGTCCTTGATACTTGTGGTCACATGAACCTTATAATATTTACCAGCATCTCTTAGAAAACATCTCTAAAGCTTTAGGGCATGTTCACACAGAACTGCGGGTAGAAAATCCACAACCTTTACATAAAAATGCATAACATTCTGCAGGATGTCAATTTATGCGGCAGGTTTCTTGACAGATTTCGCCCTCTGTGGTGCATAGAGTGTGGTCTGTGGCAAATCTAGAACAAATGTATGAAATTTGCAACAACAAAAAAAACCTACAAAACAATTCCCTAAGGTTATGGCCACATAGGATGACACAAGACACAAAGTCAGCAGTGGAGTTCTCAGCTGGCTTCCCTTTGTCATTGCTGCCGTGTCCTGCTGCAGCACGTGGAGGGGATGTGGCATTTGTATAGCTTTGTGTAAAACCTACTATATGAAGCTTTGTTAAAACTCCATAGTAATTCTTTTTCTGCTTCTTTCTAGGGAGAAAGAGGATTGCCTGGTGAGGTGGGAGTCCCAGGTGTACGTGGCATGGAGGGCGGCATGGGACTTCCTGGAGCTAAAGGAGAGCCAGGGACAAAAGGCCAGCCAGTGAGTAATGCTCAGCCCCTCCAGTAGACTGGACAAAGGTCGGCCATGCTGCTGATACAATGGATCAGTTAGCTAAATGGCATTAATAGCTAAAAGAAATGTAAAAGCAGTGTGGTACCGTCTGTCCGCTACTGAGGTCACCGCGCACATTCTCCTCTTATCAGTCATATGTATGTGTGGGCTGAGGTCACATGTGGCATTTATCATGAATATTGATTTTTTTTTTTTTTTCATAATTACAGTAAAATATGCTAAAAGAAAATAAACGTAGTTCCATGGCAATAAATGACACTGATGCGCTTGTATTAAATCACACAGTAATATATTGAGGTTTTTGCAATGAGTGAGCTCCGCGGCACTAAAATCTGCCACATATGAAATGCAGAGGGCTTGAGAATTCACAGCATGCCCAAAAAAGCTAGTTCATCAATATGACATTGGTGGGGATGCCAAGTGTTGGATCCCCGCTGATCAGCTTTAAAATGGCTATACACCTTAGAATCTGTGTTCAGCTGACAGCTATATCTTTAGACTTCCGCCATTTATTTCATGCTAGGTTTGGCCAAGTGTGCATGTGTACTCAGTAGGAGAGAGGAGTTTAACATTTGTATATTTGCTGCATTTTCACAGACCACCTATAATTCCTTGATTCTTTCTATTTTAGGGCGACCCTGGGGAGACTGGATTTCCAGGCATGGCAGGACTGTTTGGACCAAAGGTAGCTATTCTGTAGTGTGAAAACCTTTGTGATCCTCACCCAGCACAGACTCTGCTACATAACTGGGTGTTAGTGAAATGAATCAGACTCTTTGTAATGAGGGAGAAGTAAATATGGAGGTTTCCCAGTGACAGCACCTTGTGGTGTGTTGTGTGGCCGCTGGGTGGTTGTGGGTTTGGGTTGGCTGATCGTGTAATAATGGGCAGTCCCTCATTATGTGGCTAGTGGACATCATGTATTGGTTACTGGAGCCAATTACTATGCTAATCTCTGCAGGGACCTCCCGGTGACATTGGCTATAAGGGCATTCAAGGACCTAAAGGACCTCCAGGTCTACTGGTAAGTTGTTCTCCTTTCCATACAACAGTTTGGTCCACATACTCTTCACACCATTGTCAGTAGCACACTCCTATTTATAGGGGAAGATGTGCTGCGGACAATTGTCAGAATTCAGGTAGCATAAAACATGCTGAAGTATCCGGCAGATCGCAGGGCCTTATACATCAGCCAGTGATTGGGAATGAGCCATCTTACTTCCAATTGTCAGCCCATTTAAATGACCCCACGTTGCGGAAACGCAGCTTTTTTTGTTGCAGATTTTGTTGTGTTTTTTTGAGCCAAAACCAGGAATGGCTGCAAAAGGAATGAGAAATATCTAGGAAGTTCTTATACTTCTACCTGCTGCTCAATCCACTCCTGGCTTTGGCTCAAAAAAACGCAACAAAAAAAGCTGCGTTTCCACAACGTGGGGCCTCAGCCTTAAGGGGGTTTTGTGGTCCCAACAGCATTTTTATATACCAATGACCTATCCATAGGATAGGCCACTGGTATCTGATCAGTGAAGGTTCTACACCCCGACCCTGACCTATCAGCTCATCCATCTGCCTCTGAGGGCTGGAAGCAGAAGGCTGCAGTACCCCCAGGCCACCACTATACAGTGGACAAGCTGTGCCTATTACTTACATAGGAGCAGAACTGTTACAGCCTTGTCCTGTGAAGTGGCTTCCAGTGCCTGGAGGCCGTCAGTTTAGCTGATTGTGTTGGACCGCCTCCAATTGGATACTGCTGGCCTATCCTGTGGGCCTTTAAGGGCTCAGCATCCTGATACTGCTGTACATACATACAGAGTGTAATGGGGGTCTAATGTAGAAAATATGTATATAAATAGGAGTCATACACAGGTACAGTAGAGGCTTAATGGACCTCTATGGCGGCCCTATGATGTGTAAAATAGAGCCATAATATGGTTGTGTATGAGACCTCCATCAAGGCCTGAGACTTCTTCCACAGATTGATCAGGGGATTTTCACATTACAGGGAGGAAATACAGTAAGTACTGTAAGATTCCATATATATTCGCTATAGTGATTATGAGAACGCTTTCAGATGTCTGTGTAGCTTTAGTCTAACATCTTCATACATTTATGCATCTACAGGTCAGACATAATTTTGCACAGTCTAACATTACAGACCCACCTTTGTGATTTTTTATTTTATTTTACCCTCTAGGGTAATGTAGGAGTCATTGGACCAGTGGGCATTGTTGGGCCTCCTGGAAACTCAGTAAGTAAGATTTTTCGTTCAGATTTAGCAGGCATATTTCTTCTCAGATTGAGACTGTTAGACAATAAGCCATTACATCATGTAAAAATATACAGATAAGCTCTTCGGAGCAATGAGAGTGTTCTCAATGCTCCAAAGATGTAAGCGGCAATGCCTTATTGCTCCAAAGAGCTCATTTGCATATTGACAAAAATAGCGATATTTTTTGGCAACAGAGGCAGCAATTCACATGGGGAAAACACTGTTGGATTCAGGGGACTCTAACCTATCTATCTGTGGGGCTGGGTTCATACGCCATCTGGCCTGACTCCTCCATACTCAACTCGGCAAAGCAGTACATGTGTACCGAAGTGGGAAAGGGGAGAAAGTCTGACAAAAGCTTAATAACCCCAAAGAATAAAAGTATCAAGAAGATTCGGGAGGCCCTACTATATATTACATGGTAGACCAATCCTGTCAAAATCAGCGATGTCCACACCTAGATACAAGAAAGAATAGTAGTAAATGTACTATATTTGTTGTGTGTAAAGTAGTCGCTTCCCCTGCATCCAGGCCGTGGGAATTTTATGTGTGCCCCGAGCTAATCATATGATGTGGGCGACATATAATTGCTGTTGTAGAACGGCGTCTGTCCTTACAATAATGTAACCCTGCACATTAACCTAGAAATCCCGCCTGCAGAATAAAACCGGTCTGTGTTGTGTTTTCGGTGTCTGGACCTTGTATACTTTAGTTGCTGCTTTCAGCTGGAAATATCTTGCTTCAAAAAGTAAAAATAACCCAGAACAGACAAACCGGACTGGTTTCTTCTACGTGGTCCCTGGTGAGAGCAGAGTGTGTGTGTATTGCATCTGACATAGGGAATTCCAGGTGACAATCACCTGAAAGTGACAGATGCCGTGTCCCCCACTACAATGGTCACTCATCACCCTTCTTTTCTAATAGGGCCCTACAGGAGACAAAGGAACACAAGGGGAAACAGTAAGTACATTGTACTTGTGCTCTGCAGGTTGCCTCATAAAGCTGCAGGCAGCCATATTGTCTGGTTTTTACATACAGTTTATTAATATTATCTTTCTCTCTTTTATTTTTCAGGGATTACCGGGACCTCGGGTAAGTCCAGCTATAAGAAAGTGTAAAACAGGGTAGGAATATAGAACTACACTCAGAGATGTAACTTGGGCTCCCGGCGCCATTTATAGGCCAGTGGGGGAATTTATCATACATTACATTGGTTACTTTCTGGAGTAAAATGCATGATAGAAGTTGCAAATTTTTGTACATGGCCATTTTTGCATCAAAATTTGCAACTTTTGGCACATTTGCATCCTGCACAGTACTTTTCTGAAAAGTGAGCATGTCAGGGGTGGACCCCAATCTACTCTAGCTGCCTGCGGTGCAGGAGAGGTGAGGACTCTTTAATGGATTAGGTGCATCTTCACTCCAGCACCCAGGGGATGAAACACCAGACTAATGCTTCGTTCACACCTGCGCTTGCTGTCCGTCCGTCGCCAATCCAGTGAAAATCTCGGCGAACTGGATTGGCGTGGGATACAGACCGGTCAGCGGCGCATTGGTTAAAAACCCATTCATTTGAATGGGTTTTTAAAGCAGTGCGCGGCTTACACCCTCTGCGCTGCCAATCCTTTTTTTTTTTTTTCGTCGGAAACGAAGTCCTGCGTGTCCGACTTTGTTTCCGACGAAAAAAAAAGGATTGGCAGCGCAGAGGGTGTAAGCGCACACCCAAGCGCACTGCTTTAAAAACCCATTCAAATGAATGGGTTTTTAACCAATGCGCCGCTGACCGGTCTGTATCCGACGCCAATCCAGTTCGCCGAGATTTTCACTGGATTGGCGACGGACGGACACCAAGCGCAGGTGTGAACCCACCCTTAATAAGATGTTGGGGAAGATTTATCATGTAGCAGAAGGGACTTTAGGGTTCCCCCAGGCCCCTGAAACAGGGGCAGCCATTCATGTGATGACCAGTCCATTATTCATGTGGTTTGTAATAATGTTCTCTTTGTAGGGCCCTCCTGGTCCGCGTGGGAAGCCTGGACCACCGGTAAGAAAGATATCTGACAATTAGCTATTGTGTTATATATAAGGACATGGCTTTAATGGCTAAAGCTGGATACAGCACTGGCCATTATAGGTTCTCAGTATTCAGTCTTATTAGTCATTCTGGATGGTTTAATGCAATGGGAGGGACAATATACAGTGGTCAGTGTGGATAAGAAACAGCAGCCCATACTATGTGCTCAGCACAGGCCAATATTCTCTATGTTGAGTAGGCTGACTAGTGTATGGCCAGAAAGGAGGACTGCAATTTATATGGATTCAGAGATAACACACATTTTCATCAGTTCATGTTTTTATCACAGTGCAGGAAACAATTTGCTATACACATAAGATATTGGTCAGGCAAAAGTTCAATCTGCAGCCCCCCATACTGTGTGTGCATGGGGGTAGGTAGGTAAACTGCAGCTGTATGCCTCAGATTAGGGACCTCGGCTCTATAGTGTACTGTAACAAATCCGTGAGAAGATTTAGACAATTGTCTTCAACAAAAACTATGACATAAGCAAAAACACCTATAGAGCACTCTGGCATAATGTGACTGTAATATGAGGCCTGTACTACAGCTTCAGATCCAGTCCCAGCCATAGGTTTAATGCTTAGATCAGATCATGGTCAGGACAGAGGATTTGGCTATAATACAGACTGTACAATATGGCCCTACGACTGTAGGTCAGGTAGTCAATGAATTTGGCAATAGATACAGTCACTGTATGTGAGCTTGGCGTTGGGTTATATTCACACAATTGCCGTCATCCATCATAGGATAAGAACAGACATTACATGACAGATGCGGACAGATCCCCCTCAGTCTGTGTCCATTTCCATTGACCATCATGTTTGTTTACTTTTATAATGGAAGAAAAAATCCTGCATGTAAGACTTATTTTTCAATCAGGAAAGTAAATAAAAAAAAAAAAAACACGATTGAAAAAAACTTCCATCTTGTTTTTGCACATGAGAGAATAACTATAAATCCCTCCAGGTTTAGAGAAGTCACTGGATAGAGAGATTACATAGACAGATGACGTGGCTGCCGCTTATTATGTGGCTGGATAATAACTGCTTATGTATGAACATGACCAAGTTATTGAGGCTCGAGAACATGAAATACAAGTGGTGATATTAATGGTTATCCCTGCAGTCCTGGCTAATGATGGCCTCCGTCTCTGCTGCACTCCTTTAATGTCAGGTCTAAGACTACAGCCAAACCAGCAGTAAGGCCTACTACTAGGCACACTAGTTACTACTAGGCATGCTACTGTCATGTCATCAGCTTTATAGTGTATATATAGGAAAAAGTGGAGGTGCTCATAACACCTTACTTTTAAATTTAGGTGACTTCTGCTGCCCTATCTGACAGGAGAGTACGATAAGGGAGGAGAAGCTGAGCTCTGTGATATATAGGGTTATATGATAGAGGAGAGAAGCTGAGTTCTGTGATATATAGGGTTATATGATAGAGGAGAGAAGCTGAGCTCTGTGATATATAGGGTTATATGATATAGAGAAGCTGAGCTCTGTGATATATAGGGTTATATGATAGAGAGAAGCTGAGCTCTGTGATATATAGGTTATATGATAGAGGAGAGAAGCTGAGCTCAGTGATATATAGGTTATATGACAGAGGAGAGAAGCTGAGCTCTGTGATATATAGGGTTATATGATAGAGGAGAAAGCTGAGCTCTGTGATATATAGGGTTATATGATAGAGAGAAGCTGAGCTCTGTGATATATAGGGTTATATGATAGAGGAGAGAAGCTGAGCTCTGTGATATATAGGTTATATGATAGAGGAGAGAAGCTGAGCTCAGTGATATATAGGTTATATGATAGAGAAGCTGAGCTCTGTGATATATAGGTTATATGATAAGGAGAGAAGCTGAGCTCTGTGATATATAGGGTTATAATGATAGAGGAGAGAAGCTGAGCTCTGTGATATATAGGTTATATGATAAGGAGAGAAGCTGAGCTCTGTGATATATAGGGTTATATGATAGAGGAGAGAAGCTGAGCTCTGTGATATATAGGGTTATATGATAGAGGAGAGAAGCTGAGCTCTGTGATATATAGGGTTATATGATAGAGGAGAGAAGCTGAGCTCTGTGATATATAGGGTTATATGATAGAGGAGAGAAGCTGAGCACTGTGATATATAGGGTTATATGATAGAGGAGAGATGCTGAGCTCTGATATATAGGGTTATATGATAGAGGAGAGAAGCTGAGCTCTGATATATAGGGTTATATGATAGAGGAGAGAAGCTAAACTCTGATATATAGGTTATATAAGAGGAGAGAAGCTGAGCTCTGTGATATATAGGTTATATAAGAGGAGAGAAGCTGAGCTCTGTGATATGTAGGGTTATATGATAGAGGACAGAAGCTGAGCTCAGTGATATATAGGTTATATGACAGAGGAGAGAAGCTGAGCTCTGTGATATATAGGGTTATATGATAAGGAGAGAAGCTGAGCTCTGTGATATATAGGTTATATGTTAAGGAGAGAAGCTGAGCTGTGATATATAGGATTATATGCTAGAGGAGAGAAGCTGAGCTCTGTGATATATAGGGTTATATGATAGAGGAGAGAAGCTGAGCTCTGTGATATATAGGGTTATATGATAGATAGAGAAGCTGAGCTCTGTGATATATAGGTTATATGATAAGGAGAGAAGCTGAGCTCTGTGATATATAGGGTTATATGCTAGAGGAGAGAAGCTGAGCTCTGTGATATATAGGGTTATATGATAGAGGAGAGAAGCTGAGCTTTGTGATATATAGGGTTATATGATAGAGGAGAGAAGCTGAGCTCTGTGATAAATAGGTTATATAAGAGGAGAGAAGCTGAGCTCTGTGATATATAGGGTTATATGATAGAGGAGAGAAGCTGAGCTCTGTGATATATAGGGTTATATGATAGAGGAGAGAAGCTATACTCTCTGATATATAGGTTATATAGGGAGAGAAGCTGAGCTCAGTGATATATAGGTTATATGGGAGTGGTAGAGGAGAGAAGCTGAGCTCTGTGATATATAGGGTTATATGATAGAGGAGAGAAGCTGAGCTCTGTGATACATAGGGTTATATGATAGAGGAGAGATGCTGAGCTCTGATATATAGGGTTATATGATAGAGGAGAGATGCTGAGCTCTGATATATAGGGTTATATGATAGAGGAGAGAAGCTGAGCTCTGTGATATATAGGGTTATATGATAGAGGAGAGAAGCTAAACTCTGATATATAGGTTATATAAGAGGAGAGAAGCTGAGCTCTGTGATATATAGGTTATATAAGAGGAGAGAAGCTGAGCTCTGTGATATATAGGGTTATATGATAGAGGAGAGAAGCTGAGCTCTGTGATATATAGGGTTATAATGATAGAGGAGAGAAGCTGAGCTCTGTGATATATAGGGTTATAATGATAGAGGAGAGAAGCTGAGCTCTGTGATATATAGGTTATATGATAAGGAGAGAAGCTGAGCTCTGTGATATATAGGGTTATATGATAGAGGAGAGAAGCTGAGCTCTGTGATACATAGGGTTATATGATAGAGGAGAGAAGCTAAACTCTGTGATATATAGGT
Source organism: Leptodactylus fallax (assembly GCA_947044405.1). Taxonomy (NCBI): domain Eukaryota; kingdom Metazoa; phylum Chordata; class Amphibia; order Anura; family Leptodactylidae; genus Leptodactylus; species Leptodactylus fallax. The sequence continues at coordinate 1,419,459 of CAMRHE010000121.1, read as the reverse complement.
TATATAAGAGGAGAGAAGCTGAGCTCTGTGATATATAGGTTATATAAGAGGAGAGAAGCTGAGCTCTGTGATATATAGGGTTATATGCTAGAGGAGAGAAGCTGAGCTCTGTGATAAATAGGTTATATAAGAGGAGAGAAGCTGAGCTCTGTGATATATAGGGTTATATGATATAGAGAAGCTGAGCTCTGTGATATATAGGTTATATGTTAAGGAGAGAAGCTGAGCTGTGATATATAGGATTATATGCTAGAGGAGAGAAGCTGAGCTCTGTGATATATAGGGTTATATGATAGAGGAGAGAAGCTGAGCTCTGTGATAAATAGGTTATATAAGAGGAGAGAAGCTGAGCTCTGTGATATATAGGGTTATATGATATAGAGAAGCTGAGCTCTGTGATATATAGGGTTATATGATAGAAGCTGAGCTCTGTGATATATAGGTTATATGATAGAGGAGAGAAGCTGAGCTCAGTGATATATAGGTTATATGATAGAGAAGCTGAGCTCTGATATATAGGTTATATGATAAGGAGAGAAGCTGAGCTCTGTGATATATAGGGTTATAATGATAGAGGAGAGAAGCTGAGCTCTGTGATATATAGGGTTATATGATAGAGGAGAGAAGCTGAGCTCTGTGATATATACGGTTATAATGATAGAGGAGAGAAGCTGAGCTCTGTGATATATAGGTTATATGATAAGGAGAGAAGCTGAGCTCTGTGATATATAGGGTTATATGATAGAGAGAAGCTGAGCTCTGTGATATATAGGGTTATATGATAGAGAGAAGCTGAGCTCTGTGATATATAGGGTTATATGATAGAGAGAAGCTGAGCTCTGTGATATATAGGTTATATGATAGAGGAGAGAAGCTGAGCTCAGTGATATATAGGTTATATGATAGAGAAGCTGAGCTCTGTGATATATAGGTTATATGATAAGGAGAGAAGCTGAGCTCTGTGATATATAGGGTTATAATGATAGAGGAGAGAAGCTGAGCTCTGTGATATATAGGGTTATAATGATAGAGGAGAGAAGCTGAGCTCTGTGATATATAGGTTATATGATAAGGAGAGAAGCTGAGCTCTGTGATATATAGGGTTATATGATAGAGGAGAGAAGCTGAGCTCTGTGATACATAGGGTTATATGATAGAGGAGAGAAGCTAAACTCTGTGATATATAGGTTATATAAGAGGAGAGAAGCTGAGCTCTGTGATATATAGGGTTATATGCTAGAGGAGAGAAGCTGAGCTTTGTGATATATAGGGTTATATGATAAGGAGAGAAGCTGAGCTCTGTGATAAATAGGTTATATAAGGAGAGAAGCTGAGCTCTGTGATATATAGGGTTATATGATAGAGAGAAGCTGAGCTCTGTGATATATAGGGTTATATGATAGAGAGAAGCTGAGCTCTGTGATATATAGGTTATATGATAGAGGAAAGAAGCTGAGCTCAGTGATATATAGGTTATATGATAGAGGAGAGAAGCTGAGCTCAGTGATATATAGGTTATATGATAGAGGAGAGAAGCTGAGCTCAGTGATATATAGGTTATATGATAGAGAAGCTGAGCTCTGTGATATATAGGTTATATGATAAGGAGAGAAGCTGAGCTCTGTGATATATAGGGTTATAATGATAGAGGAGAGAAGCTGAGCTCTGTGATATATAGGGTTATATGATAGAGGAGAGAAGCTGAGCTCTGTGATATATAGGGTTATAATGATAGAGGAGAGAAGCTGAGCTCTGTGATATATAGGGTTATATGATAGAGGAGAGAAGCTGAGCTCTGTGATATATAGGGTTATAATGATAGAGGAGAGAAGCTGAGCTCTGTGATATATAGGGTTATATGATAGAGGAGAGAAGCTGAGCTCTGTGATATATAGGGTTATATGATAGAGGAGAGAAGCTGAGCTCTGTGATATATAGGGTTATATGATAGAGGAGAGAAGCTGAGCTCTGTGATATATAGGGTTATATGATAGAGGAGAGAAGCTGAGCTCTGTGATATATTGGGTTATATGATAGAGGAGAGAAGCTAAACTCTGTGATATATAGGTTATATAAGAGGAGAGAAGCTGAGCTCTGTGATATATAGGGTTATATGAGAGAGAGAGAAGCTGAGCTCTGTGATATATAGGTTATATGATAGAGGAAGAAGCTGAGCTCTGTGATATATAGGGTTATATGATAGAGAGAGAAGCTGAGCTCTGTGATATATAGGTTATATGATAAGGAGAGAAGCTGAGCTCTGTGATATATAGGGTTATATGATAGAGGAGAGAAGCTGAGCTCTGTGATATATAGGGTTATATGATAGAGGAGAGAAGCTGAGCTCTGTGATATATAGGGTTATAATGCTAGAGGAGAGAAGCTGAGCTCTGTGATATATAGGGTTATATGATAGAGGAGAGAAGCTGAGCTCTGTGATATATAGGTTATATGATAAGGAGAGAAGCTGAGCTCTGTGATATATAGGGTTATATGATAGAGGAGAGAAGCTGAGCTCTGTGATAAATAGGTTATATAAGAGGAGAGAAGCTGAGCTCTGTGATATATAGGGTTATATGATAGAGGAGAGAAGCTGAGCTCTGTGATAAATAGGGTTATATGAGAGGGAGAGAAGCTGAGCTCTGTGATACATAGGGTTATATGATAGAGGAGAAGCTGAGCTCTGTGATATATAGGGTTATATGAGAGAAGCTGAGCTCTGTGATATATAGGTTATATGATAGAGGAGAGAAGCTGAGCTCAGTGATATATAGGTTATATGATAGAGAAGCTGAGCTCTGTGATATATAGGTTATATGATAGAGGAGAGAAGCTGAGCTCTGTGATATATAGGGTTATAATGATAGAGGAGAGAAGCTGAGCTCTGTGATATATAGGGTTATATGATAGAGGAGAGAAGCTGAGCTCTGTGATATATAGGGTTATAATGATAGAGGAGAGAAGCTGAGCTCTGTGATATATAGGGTTATATGATAGAGGAGAGAAGCTGAGCTCTGTGATATATAGGGTTATAATGATAGAGGAGAGAAGCTGAGCTCTGTGATATATAGGTTATATGATAAGGAGAGAAGCTGAGCTCTGTGATATATAGGGTTATATGATAGAGGAGAGAAGCTGAGCTCTGTGATACATAGGGTTATATGATAGAGGAGAGAAGCTGAGCTCTGTGATACATAGGGTTATATGATAGAGGAGAGAAGCTGAGCTCTGTGATATATAGGGTTATATGATAGAGGAGAGAAGCTAAGCTCTGTGATATATAGGTTATATAAGAGGAGAGAAGCTGAGCTCTGTGATATATAGGTTATATGATATAGAGAAGCTGAGCTCTGTGATATATAGGGTTATATGATAGAGGAGAGAAGCTGAGCTCTGTGATATATAGGGTTATATGATAGAGGAGAGAAGCTGAGCTCTGTGATATATAGGGTTATATGATAGAGGAGAGAAGCTGAGCTCTGTGATATATAGGGTTATATGATAGAGGAGAGAAGCTGAGCTCTGATATATAGGGTTATATGATAGAGGAGAGAAGCTGAGCTCTGTGATATATAGGGTTATATGATAGAGGAGAGAAGCTGAGCTCTGTGATATATAGGGTTATATGATAAGAGGAGAGAAGCTGAGCTCTGTGATATATAGGGTTATATGAAGAGGAGAGAAGCTGAGCTCTGTGATAAATAGGTAGGGTTATATGAAGAGGAGAGAAGCTGAGCTCTGTGATATATAGGGTTATAAGATAGAGGAGAGAAGCTGAGCTCTGATATATAGGGTTATATGATAGAGGAGAGAAGCTAAGCTCTGTGATATATAGGGTTATATGATAGAGGGAGAGAAGCTGAGCTCTGTGATATATAGGGTTATATGATAGAGGAGAGAAGCTGAGCTCTGTGATATATAGGGTTATAGAAGAGGGAGAGAAGCTGAGCTCTGTGATATATAGGTTATATGATATAGGAGAGAAGCTGAGCTCTGTGATATATAGGGTTATATGATAGAGGAGAGAAGCTGAGCTCTGTGATATATAGGGTTATATGATAGAGGAGAGAAGCTGAGCTCTGTGATATATAGGGTTATATGATAGAGGGAGAGAAGCTGAGCTCTGTGATATATAGGGTTATATGATAGAGGAGAGAAGCTGAGCTGTGTGATATATAGGGTTATATGATAAGGAGAGAAGCTGAGCTCTGTGATATATAGGGTTATATAAGAGGAGAGAAGCTGAGCTCTGTGATATATAGGTTATATAAGAGGAGAGAAGCTGAGCTCTGTGATATATAGGTTATATGATAAGGAGAGAAGCTGAGCTCTGATATATAGGGTTATATGATAAGGAGAGAAGCTGAGCTCTGTGATATATAGGGTTATATGATAGAGGGAGAGAAGCTGAGCTCTGTGATATATAGGGTTATATGATAGAGGAGAGAAGCTGAGCTCTGTGATATATAGGGTTATAGGATAGGGGAGAGAAGCTGAGCTCTGTGATATATAGGGTTATATGATAGAGGAGAGAAGCTGAGCTCTGTGATATATAGGGTTATATGATAGAGGGAGAGAAGCTGAGCTCTGTGATATATAGGGTTATATGACAGAGGGAGAGAAGCTGAGCTCTGTGATATATAGGGTTATATGATAGAGGAGAGAAGCTGAGCTCTGTGATATATAGGGTTATATGATAGAGGGAGAGAAGCTGAGCTCTGTGATATATAGGGTTATATGATAGAGGGAGAGAAGCTGAGCTCTGTGATATATAGGGTTATATGATAGAGGAGAGAAGCTGAGCTGTGTGATATATAGGGTTATATGATAGAGGGAGGAGAGAAGCTGAGCTCTGTGATATATAGGGTTATATGATAGAGGAGAGAAGCTGAGCTCTGTGATATATAGGGTTATATAATAGAGGAGAGAAGCTGAGCTCTGTGATATATAGGGTTATAGGATAGGGGAGAGAAGCTGAGCTCTGTGATATATAGGGTTATATGATAGAGGGAGAGAAGCTGAGCTCTGTGATATATAGGGTATATATGATAGAGGAGAGAAGCTGAGCTCTGTGATATATAGGGTTATATGACAGAGGAGAGAAGCTGAAGGTTTCTACCATAGCTGAGCTTCTCTCCCAGGAGTATTGCAGTTTCATTACTGTGGATTCTTGTCCATTGTACACAAGGGCTTATGCTTCGTTCACACCTGCGCTTGGTGTCCGTCCGTTGCCAATCCAGTGAAAATCTCAGCGAACTGGATTGGCGTCGGATACAGACCGGTCAGCGGCGCATTGGTTAAAAACCCATTCATTTGAATGGGTTTTTAAAGCAGTGCGCGGGTGTGCGCTTACACCCTCTGCGCTGCGAATCCTTTTTTTTTTCGTCGGACACGAAGTCAAATGAATGGGTTTTTAACCAATGCGCCGCTGACTGGTCTGTATCCGACGCCAATCCAGTTAGCCGAGATTTTCACTGGATTGGCAACGGACGGACAGCAAGCGCAGGTGTGAACCCACCCTGATTCACACAGCTGTGTTGTAAGTCTAAGACTAGTAAATGTGATGCCTTAAGACAGTAATATCTCCTCTTCTATCTATTCCAGGGGGCATCTGTCTTCTTGGAATCATTTGTAAGTATTTCAGATCTCTGCCATAATATCCATAAACTGTGATGAGGGATTAGGTAACAGTAACTGATACACCTGAAAGAGCCTAAATGGGTCTATTTGGGTTGGGTGAGGTGGCCCCCAGGGTGGCAGATTACTAATATGGTGACACTCAGTTATATGGTTTTGTTGTAATGAATGCTGAGGGGAAACTCTTATTTTAGCTGTAATTGAAAACCTACATACAGTTGTGCTAAAAAGTTTACATACCCCAGCAGATTTTTTGGATTTTTGGCCTTTTTTCAGAGAATATGAATGATGATAAAAACTTTTTCTCACTCATGGTTAGTGGTTGGCTGAAGCCATTTATTGTCAAACTTCTGTGTTTTCTCTTTTTAAATCATAAGGACAACCAAAACATCAAAATGACCCTGTTCAGAAGTTCCCATCCCCTGGTGATTTTGGCCTGATAATATGCCCAGAAACCAAACCACAGTCAGGTAGAACAACCAAAATTTCGGCCACAACTGCCGGGAAAATTGTTTCGGGATACAAAGAAAAACCCCACACATAACATCAGCTGAAATACAGGACTCTCTGAAAACTATCGGTGTGGCTGTTTCAAGAAGCACAATAAGGAGGCACTTGAAGAAAAAATGGGCTGCATGGTCGAGTTGCCAGAAGAAAGCCATTACTGCGCAAATGCCACAAAGAATCTCGCCTTCAAAACACCAAACAGCAGAGACAAGCCTCAAAACTTCTGGAACAAGGTCATTTGGAGTGATGAGACAAAAAGTCATTTGGAGTGATGAGACAAAAATCAAACTTTTTGGCCACAACTATAAACGTTACATTTGGAGAGGTGTCAACAAGGCCTATGATGAAAGGAACCCCATTCCTACTGTAAAGCCCGGAGGTGGATCACTGATGATGTGGGGATGTGTGAGCTTCAAAGGCTCAGGAAACCTGGTCAAAGCTGAAGGAAAGATGAATGCAGCGCGTTATCTGCAAATACTGGAGGCAAATCTGCCCTCATCAGCCAGGAAGCTGCGCATGGGACGGACTTGGATGTTCCAACATGACAACGATCCAAAACACAAGGCCAAGTCGTCCTGTCATTGGCTACAGCAGAAGAAAGTGAAGGTCCTGGAGTGGCCTTCTCAGTCTCCTGACCTCAATATCATTGAGCCCCTCTGGGGAGATCTCAAGGGTGCAGGACATGCAAGACAGCCCAGGAATTTACAGGAACTGGAGAACCATCTGAGAAAATAAAGAGCCTCATCCACAACTACCACAAAAGACTTCAAGCTGTCATTCATGTTAGAGGGGGCAATACACGGTATTAAGAACTGGGGGATGGGAACTTTTGAACAGGGTCATTTTGATGTTTTGGTTGTCCTTATGATTTAAAAAGAGAAAACACAGAAGTCTGACAATAAATGGCTTCAACCAACCACTAACCATGAGGGGAGAAAGTTTTTGTGTTATCATTCATATTCTCCGAAAAAAGGCCAAAAATCCAAAAAATCTGCCGGGGTATGTAAACTTTAGCACAACTGTATATCATTAGGACTTACAATGAGAGACGATGCAGGATAAACTGTGGAGACTATTGTACTTGTCTAAATCTGATTGTAAAAATAAAAACCCAACCCTGCGAGGAGTGATAACATCTAGTTCTTTCATTTCTGAAATCTTTGTTACTGTTACTTCAGACTAGGAGATAACTTTTGCTTTGCTAATACCGGGCTCCGATGCGGACATTAGCGGGGCCGCCCATCATTGCTTTGAGTTACCCCCACACAACTGTGTAATGTCACATGGTTAAACCATCTCAGAACCTCACATTGACATCCATGTAACAGGGAAGGCGGCCACATGTCATCAGAGCGCCTTCCATTAATCTCAGAACCCCCTCGGCCTGCACACTTGGTCAGGTATATGAGGCCTAATACATACAAGTTTGTTCTCTTCACCTGAACTATTGATTTATTAAAAAAGAAGTAAAATTTTACTTTAAAAGCAAAAGTTCAGATCCAAGTGACTGCCCTGTGTACTGTTGTGTTACGTACGCGCCTCTAACAATATTATAGACTTAGTACGGGGAGTATTCTTTTATTTTTGTAATATCTTTCTATATTTCCACTTTCAGAAGGCAGAAGACTTCAGTGAATCGTACCAAGCCCTAATGGACTCCAGTGGACCGGTACTGACCCATTCCCTAAATACTAACTGCATATGACAGTATATAGAATACTATGGCTAGGGCTTATAGCACGAGGCGAGCAAGCTGTGTGAACGCCTGGGGTATCTCCATAGAAATGAAGCCCCATCTATAGCGCTTGTATTTGCCATTCTCTGTACCTACTGTAATGGTGATCGATCAGTGTGCTGTCTCCACATTGTATGGGATGAAAACAAGCTCCTGCTGCAGGGACGCCCTGCTGTAAAACCCCTTATTGATGACACACAACATTGTCATGTGATCAGCATCTCTGTATGTGATTTAAAGGCGTTGTCCAGTTTAGAAAATCTATTTTCATATACCATACTGAGTTAAAGTGTTTTCCAGGATAAAAGTATTGATGACTTATACTAAGGATAGGACATCTATATAGGATTGATGAAGGTGTGACACCTGCAATCCCCACTGCTCAACTGTTCTCAGCAGTCGATGCACAGAGAATGGGGCAGGAAGCAGACAGCTCAGTTCTCCGTGTAGTGGCCAGACCAGGGTATTGCAGATCGGTTCCCATTCACTTGAATGGGAGATAAACTTTAGTGACTTTGTCCAGTCCCTACACTGAGAGCAGAGCCGTGTGCTTCTTGCACAGACAGCTCAGTGGGGGTACCAGGTGTCACCGATGTCATATTGATGACCTATCCTAAGGATCGGCTATGGAAAACTCAGTTAATAGAGAGAGGGTGTGGGTGGGGGGGGGTGTGTTACCTATTCAGGATCCTTGTCTATTGGCTGGAGCTTTTACAAAGAGCGTCTATTGCTATGAAGGACCCAAACGGACTTGTATTGCTACCTATTACTGCAGGCCAGATGGCTAGCACTGCTCACTGATGGCCACCATGTTTGCTGTAAAGGCAACAATTACCAGTGATAACTGTCTTGGCTTGTTTGGTGTGTTTTATTGTGCAGTCCTACCGAAGTACCGATTATATGTTTGTGGACCATGGAGGAGAAATTTTTAAGACCCTACACTACCTCAGTAGCCTCATCCAAAGTATCAAAAATCCGCTGGGCACTAAAGACAACCCTGCCCGAATCTGCAGAGATCTGATGAACTGCCAGCAAAAGATGGGAGATGGTAAGTAGATGATGCAGTCTGTTCTCTACCTCCGGGTAGTACCGCACTCACACTCACACTCTCTCATGACTCTGGGCTTCCTTTACAGGCACTTATTGGATTGATCCCAATGTTGGTTGTTCTTCTGATACCATAGAAGTCACCTGTATCTTTACACAAGGTGGTCAGACGTGTCTTAGGCCGCTCACTGCATCCAAGGTAAAAATAAAAAACAAAAAAAACAACTACTAAAACAATTGTGCAAATAGAGTTCAAACTTAGCTAGAATCATCAGGCGCCTGTATATGTTTGAGGATGACCAGGAGTTTATTTTTTTTGAGCATTTAAGGGGTTGTCCGGGGAGTTTAAATTCACATGATCCGGCAGATGATGATAGACCCGGGGGTTCTGGCTTCATCACAACCTCCGGGTCACATGCCAGGAGTCAGCGCGCCTTCCCCGATCTCACAAATTATTAATTACCTGTGAGATTGAGGGAGGGGGGCGCTGCTTCTGATCACATGACCTGGGGGTCCTGAAAAGAATCAGGTAAGTGAATTGAAACTCCCTGGACAAGCCCTTTTTAAAGGGAATGTATTCACAGTAATGCCATTATCACTAGACGGTGAGGATAGAGTGGTTATAAAGGTAAGAACACAGACTATTGAAATGCTGGAAATCTGCAACAGAAAAAACACACTGTGTGGAGTGTTTGTTGCAGATTTCATTTCAGGAAATACTGCAGAACTTCTACAGATTTTCCTCTTTGTAAGGCTACATGAACACAACTGTGCATGTAGCGGGGCTGTGATTGGATGGCATGGCAGTGTACTGACTGGCCTGCAACACAGGCAGGTATACAACCAGTCCTACGTTTTACCTAAGGCTCATGGCCATATACCAGGGCATGTCTGCGGCCATAGAAATGAATGACTGAGCGCTGTACTCCGCCATCTCCATCAGGCCCTTAGTGATGAATGAAGCAGCAGTGTGCACGTGGCCTGTGCTCCATTCATACAGGGGACCCATTCTGTAATCTGTATGGGTCTAAACTCTCAGATCTCTACAGATGTAGCATTTATCTCCTATTCAGTGGATAATGTGTAATTACTGGAATATCCCTTTAATAAATCTATTCTGAATGCAAAAGTATATTTCTTACTCAGTATGTGATAAGTCCCATAGGCTGGAATAATAGCACTGCATGCTATACAACGGGGGGCAGCAACCTTCAGCACTCCAGCTGCTGTGAAGCTACAACTCCCAACATGCTCCACTCACTTCCGTGGAAGTTCCAAAAACAACAGAGCAAGTATGCATGCTGGGAGTTGTAGTTTTACAATAGCTGGAGTGCCGAAGGTTGCCTACCCCTCCTATACAAGCGTTACCTGATCTCCTTTCTAGCTCCAACACTCTGGGCTGATTCATTTCTTCATGTATCTCTGTAATGGATCAGGCTATATTTTCCTTATACGGTGCTGCAAATCCCCCACATGGATGTAGCCAGAGTATTTCTCAACTATATAAGAGTATGTTCACACAGAGGACTTTGCCATGGATTTGGGGACGGATTTCGCCTCCCATTGTTTTCAATGGGAGGCAGAGATCGCAGTAGGACATGGAAAAAAGAAGCATCCTGCTCGATCTTGCCGTGGATTCCACGGCTGATTCAGCCACGGAGTCCTTGGCACAAGACTCCATGCTCCATTCCTCTGGGCCTAATCAGCAGCGGGAAGCCTTGACTGAATACCGATGCACTGCATCAGCAACCCGTCACGGCTAGACTGGGCAAAAATTCTGGCGGCGGAAAATGAAGAGGAATTCCTCTTCATTTTCCGCTGTGTGAACATACCCTAAGGGGATTTGGAGCTTGGGTTTAATAAAACAGATCTTTAACCATCATAAATTGTGTTAAGGGCACCATAAAACTCTGGTCCCTCTTCTTATGCAGACTGTGTACTAGCAGCCAGGTTATTGTATATATGCCACTACTAGGACCAGCAGGCCGTGACAATAAAGGAGCTCTTATCCCTCTCATCTTTCTAACTTAGTTACTATTGATGAGCTATACTTGGCATAGGTCAGAAGTCTGTCTCCCAGCACCCCTGCTGACCAGCTGTTTAAAGGGTTTTTTTGGACTAAAATATTCATGACCAATCTTTAGGATCGGTCACGAATATTCATTTGGTAGGACCCCTACATATCAGTGGTGGCCATGTGACATCACATTCATTAGTCACATGACTTGTTTGCAGCGCAGTCCCATTCTGTTGAATGTGGTTGAGCTGCAATACTAGGAATAACCACTATATATTGTATTGGCGCTGTGCTTGGTAGGTAGTAAAGAAGCCACAGAGCTTTTCTGAATGCTGCAGTCTCTTCAGACAGCTGGTTGGTGTTGGACCCCGACCTATCTGATATTGATTAGCTATCCTTGGTCTTGGAAAACTGCTTTAACATATATAGGACTAAGCTTGCCTTTGCCAGCCACTACAGAATGTACAGAGCGCTATAGTCCCAGTACACTGCAGCTTGGGAAAACAGCTGATCAAGGGGTTTGCTGGTAGCTGGACCCCCACCCATCTACTATTGAAATCATTAAGGATAAAGTCATGGAGAGCCCCTTTAAGCTGCCTGCCCTTTCTTTCTGCAGCTAGTGTTTGAAGTTGGCAGAGTCCAGATGAATTTCCTCCACCTCTTGAGTTCAGAAGCCGTACAGCACATAACAGTCCACTGCCTGAATGTCCCTGTGTGGGGCGCCTCATCAAGCAAACCTTCCCACAATGCTGTGCGATTCAAGGCCTGGAATGGACAGATATTTGAAGCCGGAGGCCAATATCAGCCCGAGGTTACTGTGGATGATTGCAGGGTAAGACCCCGGACTACTAACACCAAGTGCACAATATGGTTATCAGATTAGTTTTCTCAGCCTATTTAAATGGCCTTCCCTCAAGATAGGCCATAAATGTATGATCGATAGGGGGGGCGACACCAGACCCCATGGACTGATCAGCTTTATGGAGCCGTTTCCAGCACCCGTCCTGTAACCCGAAAACTCCATCCGCTGTATAGTGGTCTGGCGCCTTCAATGCAACTCCGCTCACATTAGTATTCAGTGGGTATTGTGAATGGGGCTGTAGCAGGTCCCTGGCAGTATAAGCAGGTTATTTACTAGCCATCCACTGTGAGTGAGCTGTTTATAGAGTTTACACAAGAACAACGGAGCGTTACTTTATAGGAAGGCCGGGAGACCTCGCTGTACCAGACTTATAGAATTTAGCTCCAGTTAGTTCTCGTCTCTTCCAGTGTTATTTGCTCTTCACTTTTCTTTATAGCCTTCTAATTGATCACATGCCCTGATATCAGAAATAAAATGGAACAGTAAAGTGAGTTATGAAAACCACCAGGGTGACCGGGCGTAGCCCTACATCATAAACTAGTTTTATGTGTACCTGGTTATAGAGAAATTACCAGAAGTTACTGTTAGTATAGATTTACCATCATTTACCTCCTCCTTAGTGCTTTGTTTTCTCGTTGCCATGGTTCTTAAAGGGATCATTTCATTAGTTTAAAAAAAAAAACAACCACATACAATGGAGGAGATTTGTCAGTTCCTCTTTACTGTTCCGCCCAAAATTATCTGTCTGTACAGAGTGATGGTCAAGCATGTGCACTGCTGCCCCTTCACAGTCTATGGGACTGAGGGTGTACAGTGCTTGGCTGTCCCATACACTGTAGTGCGTACTCTTTACTGCTAACCATTTATACAGAGACTCAGGACCCCTGCTCATGTGATCAGTGAAGGCCAGATCTAGTAGTCACACCCTATGGCAGTTATAATGGCACCCATGTCAAAATATTTTGCTGTTTTAAGCCCCACCCCTTGTCAGACATAAAAAAAGCTATCTAAGGCCAGGGCCCCATGTTGTGTAAACATCGCGATTTTGTCGCGGCGGAAACGCTGCAGTGTTTTACGTTATATGTAAAGTGAATGGGATTCTGGCAAATCCCATCCACACATAGCAGAATTTCCGCTGTTCACATTTGCATCGGGGACTCCATGACAATGTCCACCTGGAATCAGCAGACAAGCGTCCCACATGCACGGATTTTTCCTCTACCACTTTGTTTTAAAATGACAGACACCCAATGGGATCCATTGGCTCTGTAGGTAACCGCTATCTTACTATCTCCGTCTATCCATTGTTCTCCAGCTGAGAGCCAGCACTATTGTGAACTTAGCATAAGCCAGAATTCTTTAGCTTAGTAAATATGTATAAAATGACAATTCTTTGACTATACAATATAATTATTTGCCTTTCCAGTTGCAAGATGGACGTTGGCATCAAACCATCTTTACTTTTCGGACACAAGACCCAGCTCAGTTACCGATCATCGATGTGTTAAACCTCCCTCCATCCAGACCTGGCAAGAACCTTCACTTGGAGGTGGGGAGCGTGTGCTTCTTGTGAAGAGTTACGTTGGTTCTGCATCCATTGGACCCAGAATAGCCTCTTATCCTGAGCGGATGGAGGTGCCAAATGACTTGCAAACATAGTAGAGCTAATCGCAGTTACCTGCACCCCCTCCCAATCCATTGTTTCAGAACAGAACTGAAAACTGAGGGGATACCAGCATGTCCCCCCTACCGCACTGTACAATGGAATTTGAGGGGACAGGAAAGAGAATTATTGTCCCCAGAGCTGACACTCCCTGAAAAGGAGCGTTAGCCAAAGGAATATGAAAGATACGCGATCTACCAGTCACCCGCCTGAGAGACGACAAACCAAAAAACAAAGTTAAACGTTACCCTCCCGGTCTGCCAGGGAGCTGGTGACAGAAGAGCATTATGGGTAATACAGGCAGAAAGCATTGTGAAGTGCAATATAAAATAACATGTAAAAAATAAAAAAAAATAATATAAATGTTATTTAATGAGAGAAAGTATATACATCCCACCTTCATTCCTGCAAGGAGAACAAAAGAGACGTGACTGGCTCAACAAGGCGAGAGGCGACCGGTGTGACCCCCACTGTGAAAATCTCTGGTGCTTTGAAGCTTTTTTTTTATTAATTATTTTTATTTGAAGCTATTTAAGATTTCTGAAGGTGCTGATGCCTTTCCACACACGTCTGTGGGACGACACCCGGCTTTAGGATTTTATTTTTTTTGTAATGGAAGGAAGCAATAGTGGCTTCCTGCTGTACAGAGGCCCCTTCACTCCTGAGAGACATTATGTGAACGGCTCTCGTATGAAGTGTCTAATCTCTGGGAATCTCTTATGTTACAGGAAGTAGTCTGCACTACAAAGAGTCACACTGCAGAGGTTTAGTTACCAGCGTATAACGGAGCGCACTGAACCAGGCCCCTGTGCTATAGGATAGTCGTAGTCATTCCACCCTATACATACATGCATACATACTGTCTCTGGCTTGTTCGTCTCCATCTGCCAGGGCGTACACAGAAATTATAGGGCCCCATAAAAATCAAGATTCGCCACTTCATTCAGATTGGTGTACAAGGGACCCCCCAATCTACAACTTATTCCCCTTCATCCTGTGCATCGTTTCAGAATAAAAAAATATATAGGGGCCTTCGATGTTGCCTGCCATGTTCATTCGTCCAAAATTTGGACCCAGGCTATATGGAGCAGGAATTGGGGAGTAGAGAGACCTCATAATGCACAATAGGGTGGCTTTTGGTTCATTTCAACAACACATTCCAGAATCGAAAAGTCACCTTTCGCTCATTCATTCCCTACATGTTATATTTTGGTAACCTAAACCCTGCAGTGATTCTGAGATAATGTAACTCAGGGCTGAAGGGGTAAAAAAAAAAATTCTAAAATAAATGATAAATTAAGAAAAAAATTAATTTAAAAAATTGTGTTTATATATTTTAAGGGAATATTTTTGTAGGCTTGCGTCCTGGTGAAATTTGTACCAAAGTAATGTTTATTCCTATATGCCTTTGTAGATTTCATTTTTCACTGCTTGGTTGTATAAATTGCTTTTTAAGCTGTATGAGGATTTTTTTTTTTTTTAACAAAGGAATTGGCCAAATGTGTAGTGCTGCTGTTGCCCGTGCGTTTCCATCTCCGCCTGGTATCTCACACCAGGGACGGAGAAAGTCATTTTAATTTAAAGACTTCCTATACCCCCCCCCCACCCAAGTCTAATACCCCCTACCCACATCTAATACCCCCTACCCACCACCTTTCTCTTTGCTTTTGTTTAAAGAGATTCTTGTTGCTTTGAGACCCAACTGGCTTTGGAGTACATTCTGTAGAAATGTTAGTAGTTTCTATGTGTAAATTTGGAGCTAAAGATGATTATGTATCTGTTGTGTTCTATATTATATTGTATCTAGGCTGTACTGTACTGAGAATACCATGTTCTATGTTTAGAAACGTCTATTTTTTGTGAACGTCTTTATATTTGGGTTTTTTTTTTTTTGTTTTGTTTGTTGTTTCTTCTTCCTCCATCAACAACTTCCATGAAAGTGAGATTCTTCCAAATACCTCAACATGTGACGCTGGGGCCTTCTGTTCAGTTCCCTATGGGGTGCATAGTATATACTAGGTCTCCTGTATAATTCCTGCATCACTTCCCTCTCTTTTCTCCTCTTTCTACTCTCTTTCAGCCCCATCGTCATTAACCTGTTTCAGGGTGTTGATATTTTATTCACATTCACATTGTTGTAAAAAAAAAAATAAAAAGAAAAGGGAAAAAAAAACACAACAAAAATAAACATTTCAGAATGAGGCCGTGCAGAAGGATCTGGTGTGTTATTTATTAGTACGTGCTGCTTTTCCCCCTCAGCGCCTGTACAGACAGGTGTTGTACTCATTCCATACAAACTCTGCAGACATACAGGCTTGCTGAAGCTAATAGAAAAGGTACTCTCTCACCCCAAGTGCTTTATTCACTACCGTAAGGCTCAGTATCCTCTGTAATGTCCTACATAGTGCTGCCACCTATGAGTGAACAAGACTTGTTAAGGTCAGTTTTTTTGGAAGGCAAACTCTAAAGTGGAAAGATATACCAAGAAAAAAGTATAATGGGAAGATCTGCCCATCTTCTGGGCTTTGGCTTGCAAAGTACTGACTATGACCAAGAAGAGAATCTCCTGTTTTCTCCTTGTGTTGTGTATGGTAAGGAGTCTCTAATTCTCATTTCTTCCTGAGGTGGTGGGGACAGAGAGCCTGCAGAAACTGCTGAATACAAGTCATATAATGGCCAGTGGTGTTACTCATGACAGTTTATCCCAAAAAGGTTAGGCCTTCTGTAAAGGGGTTGTCCCAGAATACATAATGATGGCCTATCCTTAGGATCAGTCATTGATGTGGAGTCACCATTCAGCTAATATTTGCACAGTATACAGAGCCAGTAGCAGATGGCTCCATACACTGCGTGACAAGCATGTTACAGTTTTGCAACTCAGCTCCTATTAAAAGTGAGAAAATATTATGAAGTGGTATTCACATCTTAAGGAGGACCTGTCACCATGTGCCATACATCATCTGTTAGACACACTCACCCTGAGCACTTTGGTGTTTTGTTTATCCAAATCTGTTCAGCCATTACAAAGATATCAGCCCTGTCAGTGTTGATGCAAAGTAGGGTCTACTAGCCAAGTGGGCGGTAACACCGCATGACCTACAGCACACAGAGACCCCTACAGTGTTACCGCCCACTTGTCTAGAAGACCATAATTTGCATCAACACTAAAAGGTCTTATCTTTGGAACGGCTGAACAGATTTAGATAAAGCATAGACATAGAATATACCAGAGATGACCTCTATGATCTTCATAAGAGTGGTGGCCTCTCACTGCATGCTCGGCCAGATACATATTATAAAAGCTCTAACAAAAAGCCATCATCTAGTGGAATTTACTTGTATCTGGACCATGTACTACGAGTACTGAAACATGCAGGGCACCTGCAAACAGTAAATTTCCCTAAATGCTGATCATGGGGCTACAAGATGGCTAACAACTACAAGCAAGTCCTACTTAAAGGGGTATTTCCATGAACATAATCATATTTATATTTGTAGATAATGTGAAGTTAAAAATTTTTGCAAATATAAGTAGCTAAAAATTCTGCAGAGTTTTAAAGATTTTCTCTAACTATCTTAATGGTGATAGTCTGTTGTCTTGATCGGTTGCCAATGGATACAACCACAAATGCAGAAACTTTCTATGGTCTGGGACTTGTCAGGAACCCAGCCATGATTTTCTTATTGTAGTTGGGTTATCAGACAGGGACACTACAGGTATCAGAAGATATCCCGGCCACAATAAGGCAAATCATGGTTGATTTTCTGACCTTTGAAAGTTCCACCATTCATGATCAATATCCACTGGCAACCGATCAAAACAACAACTTGTGACCACAAGATATTTAGAGAAAATCTTTAAAACTCTGCAAAATGTTTAATTACTTCTATTTGCAAAAATGTTTAACTTTTAATGATCTACAAATTTTAAAATGGTAATGTTCGTGGGAATACCTCTTTAAGGCTGAGGTCTCATATTGCGGAAACACAGCTTTTTTTGCTGTGGTTTTTTTTGAGCCAAAGCCAAGAATTGGCTACAAAAGGAATGGAGAATATATAGGAAGTTCTTATACTTTTCCCTTCTGCTCAATCCACTCCTGGCTTTGACAAAAAACCGCAGCAAAATCTACAACAAAAAAAGCTGCATTTCCACAACATGGGGCTTTAGCCTAAGATGGGAAATTGGACTCCAGTACTTCGGGGTATAGTGGTAAGCACATGGTCTTTGGAGGCCCTCTCACAGACTTTGTATAGGTGCCCAGGAGGTTAAGGGACACCTCCGCCCATATTACAAGATCAGCTTGGGTTGTAGCTCCAGCCCTATTCTGGCCATATGTTATGGATATTAGATCAGCGTCTTACTAGCCTATCCCCTTTTTCTTACACTACATTTGGGGTAAACTACAAGCATTTACCCTAGGAAAATCTTTGCAGGTCCACTCCAAAATTGCCCATAGTATTCAATAGCCAAATATATAGCAAACCATGGCCCTTTTTGGCAAGAATACATTTATACGTTTTGTTAGTTGGGGGGAGATTGAAACTACTATGCTATGGGGCCTTTGAGACTGGGGGCCGGGGCTGTTGTTTTTTTTTTTTTAATTAGTGCTGGAGAAATCCAGTAGTTAATGGCCAAAATTCACTTCGCCATCCCCAATCCTGTCCAGGGCCTCTAGGGGGCACCACACATTACTCCCTGAGGCCGGACATCGCATCCTGACTGACTCCGGTCTCTTAATATTTTGTCCCAACACTGAACACAAAGCAAAAGGGGGCCCTGGACAGGAGCGTGGATGGGGAAGTGACTATGGTTCATTATGTGCTGGAGCAATGCAGTAAGTAGTGGCCTAATGCGCCACTGAGGGGGCTAGTATACTGTGCAATGGCCAATAAATAAAGGGGGCACAGGCAATAGATTGTTATGGGTCCTGTCTTTTCTCTGCCAATGATCAGCTGTAGGTCTGTTTCTTCTGCATCAGTGCCCGGTGTAAAAGTTCATGTCCTTCCCTTTCTCTGAGAATTCTGGTAACTGACTGTGATAAATATCAGACACTTTATTAAACGCACATTAGTTTCATATAAACTGATTTCATCAAATCACATCGGTAAAAATAAACCTGCCCCTACCAGGAAGGCTTTCGTCAGCTGGTACACAGGTGGTACTGCCCTCCCTGAACCCCGGGCCCTTATCACAATACACATGATGGCTTTAGCTTGTCGTAACAAGTAAACATTGCAAATACAGTGCGGGCTTTGGCTGCCAGCCCAGCAGAGTCCTGTGACCGCAGACTATCAGGCTAAGTCTGTATCTGCACATGAGCAAGGTCTCTCTCCACGTGAAGCGCTCGCTGTTCTCAGGGAGTGTTAAAATCAACAACTTGCCGGGCCCTTCATTGCTTTCCAAGAATAGTTTAGCATTTATTCTATAAATGAGGAGTCAAAATAAAAATACCAAGAAGCCGAAGACATAACACTACAGATACTGGTTTTGTGTGGGGTAATGTGCCAGAACACAAGAGGTTACACAGAAAGGGTGAAATCTAATCAACAATGCGACACTGGTACAACCACTACTGTCACTCATCTGATCTGAATCACAAGGACTGTAAAATCCACAATGGCAGCAAATGCAGGACTAGCTCAGGTTGTCCCTAACTTAAAGGGAAAGATTCAACAGGGTTCACTGGCAGAAGGACTCCCGGTCATCACCACATCATCGGGGGACAAATCAGACTTGTATCAGGTTTCCATAAATCTACAGTACAGGCAGACATCAGAAACTCTATATCTTAGAGAAAAATGCTTCTTTCTCCACTTCTCAGACTTGCTTACTCCTCCCCATTCACGCTGACATCTCTCCTAAATCCATCTTTATCTCTCAAGATGGACTGCAGCTCACTGAAGTGTCAGATTACATGTTCCCATAGAAGTCTATGGAGAGGGGGGAGTAAGAGAGAAGCAAAGACTATCTTACAAAGTGTTTTATCCACATCACAAAGTCAGATAGTTCGGTACGGGTTTTGCTCTGCGGCCCAGGAGCTTCACGTTTCACCTGTCTCAGGACAGATACCAGGGTGCAGTATTAGAAGTCATGGATTATCATACAGATACGCTATTATTAGCTCCATGGTGTAGTAATAAAGGGAGCAGGTAATATAACATGGCTCAGGCCTCACTTATCTGCCACCTGCTCTGTTTTCCTTGGCAGGGAAAACCACAGGGACAACGTGAATGAAGGTAAACTGGGGTGTGAACATCAATAGGCCTGTGTCATAGATTAGAGGGAATATGGAGGCCCATGTGTCGTTCCTCGCAGCACGTAGTCCCTGACGTCAGTATCACAGGGCTTTCCTGCGATGTATTCTGAGCCAAGTGATATACTGTATACAATGTGTGTATAGGATGTGGGAAATACATTCTCTAAACTGAGCAAATGTCATGTGACCACACAGTGATTCAGGATAATCACTTGTAGAGGGTTTGGGGATTACCATACTGATGGCCTAAAATTAAAGGGAACCTGTCAGGGTGATTTAGGACACTAAACCACTCACAGATCCTTATGGACTGTCTGCACCCTTACCTTACCTAGCCTCTGTACTCCTGGCACCTATGCAGTCAGGGTAGAACACCTCAGCTTCACCGCGCAGGTGCCGGACCTCCGGCGCAAGTGCAGGGAAGTCTAGGTTAGCCACTGAGCGAATGTGAACAAGTGGCCGCAGAGTTTGCCCTCCTGCTGCTGCTGCTGCCCTTTAAATAGTTAAATCGGTGTCCTGCAGAGACTCGGACCCCACCAATGTGAGATCAGGCCATCAATAATATAATCTCAGAAACCCGTTTACTTTTGCTGGATGTAATACAACCTGATGCCATAAATCATTGACTTTCAGGCAGTGTGAGTGATCAGTATTGTGAAGTCCCTGTTGTGAGTTATAGATGGGTTTCTCTTCTAGCCTTGTACTTCTATATTCTGGCAGGGTTTCTGGGCTGCCCCTCACCTTCCTCCTCTCTGCACCCACCACCTGGTGACCACTGTTCCTATCTCAATTACAGTGTGAGACGTAACTTGAAGTTCCTGGGCCCCAGAACAAAATCTGTAATCACTTGGAATAATGGTATACTTTAGATTGGAGGCCCTTTCAGAATCGCGTGAGTGACTGCTGCACCCCTGCTTACAGTTGATATCATTGCATGAAGCTGCGGTGCACACTTGGCCTTGGAAACGACTTCCTAAGTCTTCTCTGCTTAGTGAGGGTCCCAACAGTCGGACCTCATTGATTCAATAGATAAAGGACGACGCCTCTCCTCCTTTCGGTCTCCTTTGGGCCCCTCTTTCTCTCAGGGTACGCCTGAATGTCACCTTCACCTCTTGTTATTCTCAGCACAATCTAGAAAATGTGAATCTCATGAAGGTCAGAACTCCTTATCAGCCAGAAGGGAATGTACCCTACAAGGCGTCTTATGGGAAAAGCTCTGTTCACATCTGCCCCAATATCCCGAATTTAGAGGGACATAACAACTAAAATAACAGAAGCCCCAGAACAGTTTTGTGACTAATATAAGCGGCACCAGACTGAACCCATGTAATAGTATTGGGTCCGTCAGGTATTACAATATAATGTAACACGCTGCGATATTGTGGCCTGAACCTGCAGAGGAGCCTCCAATGTAAATGTGAAAAAAGCCAAAGAAAAGCTGAAAACGTTCTCATTTATTCCTTCAGTCATTATTACGTGTTCTCTCTAACCTAATAAGGAGCAATAAAAATCTCATAAGAAAACAGTGAAATTCACCATGGAGTCTCCAGACAGGGCATTCAGAATTGCCTTCTTAAAGGTCATTTCCTCCTAAACAAACACCACACAGTTTTCCAAAGAATCAAGAACAATAGATAATAGTAATATAAGGTATTCCGGGTTTTGCATCACTCCTTAAAGGAACACTCCCGGTGAATCTGCAGGGCCTGACACAGGGAATTAAAGACACACCGTGCCATGTCCTACTAATACTTATTCCTCACACTGAATGGCTTCTAATGGTTAAAGAAACATAAATCTCATTCCTATACAGTGTTTGGTGAAAGTGCCCGCAGTCCTAAACTGGCTGAGACTGTCCTGAATTTTTCAGTAACAATACCAGCAAATTTGTCCCAAAATAGAACTGGGTTTGTGCAAACACTGCCTGAAAGTGTGCCTTCCCATGCAGGCTAGGGGAGTTGCTGCATCCGGTTCCCGCGCTATGCAGTGTATGGAACTGGAAGGAGATAGCTCAGTACACTGTATACTGCTGCTATTTCAGCTCAGGCTTCATAGACGTCAATGGGAGCTGAGCTGTAGTAACACTGCCCAGCCACTATACAGTGTGCAGAGCCTGTATAGCACGGGAATCAGATGAGGCCCCAGACAGCTGATCTGTGTGGGAGTCGGCTGTCAGCCCCTCTATTTTATGGCCATAAAAAAACAGCACTTCCAGATTTCTCCAGTTTTTACCAATATAAAATCAGCATATATAGAAAGGATGTATCCACACACTGCAAACGCAACAGGTTTTACATTGTATCCAAAATAAGCACACCTTGAGAACACATCCTAGTCCTCCGCACAGACCGTGGGGTCCCCGACTTCACATGGTAATCCGAGGACTGAGCAGCCATGTGGCACTGAAGTCTTTTCATTAGAGCAGCCCACAATATGATATACCCCATGTAAGAAGTGCTGCAGCAGCTGCCGCTGGAGACTCTGTAGACAACACTTCTTATTTTGCCTTGTGGTTGTCCTTATGGCCCCTGATAACTTATCGAATCTGGGTGAGATGTGAAGGATTGTTTATCACCTATAAGAAATTACTTCTACAGGGGACGATAATAAATGACATCCTTGATGTTGGGGTAAAGGTCAATCCTTAAGCCCTCAGTGGGGGTAAAGGTGAAGAGGAAAGTGTAAATCTAGGTTGAGTTCAGGGGAAGCTTCGCTAGAAATATATATATCTCTCTGATCTCTAGTCCTCTCCTTCCCTCCCCCCCCTTCCCTTTGGTCCTACCCTTGTCTTCTTAATCCCTCCATTCCCCCCTCCCTTGTTCACTGCTTAATTTAAATGCATATTGCTTAGGGGGAGGAGGCGTAGCCTCTATTTACCTCAATGCTTCCTGTTTGTTTGATTATTATTGTTTTTTTGTTTTTTCTTTATTCCTTGTTAATGAAAAATTTTTCTAAAATTACAGTTATATAAAAAAGAATATATATATCTATCAGTCACCGGTCCTTACAATTATCACAGACTTGTCATAAGACTTCAGAAGAGTTGCCAGTTCCCTGAGAAACCCTCTCAAGACAACAGCATTTTATTGTAGAGGGTGTCCCATTTAATTAAAGGGAGCCCATGACCAGACCCCATCCTATAGACCCAGCCCCACAGATATGACCATGTGTCCCTGCAGAGATAGGAAGTTTTCTCCACCCCACCATAGCTATATGGTTAGTCCTTGGAGGGAAAAGGGTGTCTGGAGGGGTTTAGTGGGTCCACTTGTACAACTCTTTTTTATTTTAGGGCCAAAGAGAAGGTTTTTTTGTTATAGACTAAAAGTGCTAACAAAGCTGTGGCCTCGCTCCTCCCAACAATGTGGACGTTGTCTTAGTATTGGCTCCTTGGTCTTTGGACAGTTCTTAAGTCCCTGCAGTCTAGTTTGTTTTTAACCAAGTTATCAGGTAGGATTGTATGATAAGAGACATCTGAGACTGCGCATCCAATAGAGAATCTGACATGGCTGACCTACCCAACGTATCAACTTTTTTTTTTTTTTTTTTCATTAAAACCAGATTATTATTTTTTTTCTAAATAATCTGTTTTTTTCTTTATTTATTTTCTGATTGTAGAAATTTTTTTAATTCTATTTACTGTTCATGAGTCTGGGGGCGGCCATCTTGCTTGAGCTTCTCCTCTGCTCCGATAACAGTATTTCATGATATGCTTTATAACATAGTCATGGCCAAGGCAGCAATAGCCAACTCATGGAGAGTTTTCTAGACATGCTCAGTGTGTCTGTGGGTAAAAATAAGTTTTGACATCATCTATTGTCAGTAGTGGATGCAATGATGGGTCAGTGGTGTTATCTATAGAGGTGTTATCGTTTATTGTAATACTGTCTGTGATGCTAAAAAGGCGACTGATGCAAATACACAGAATTAGCAAGTGTCAGTCTGTTATTAGGCTTAGTGACCAGAGTGAAAATTGCATGATATCGTATTTTTTAATATAGATAATGACATGGAAAATTAAAAGTCAAAAAGTCAATTTACATAAAACCTTGGTTTACAAAAATAGGTCACTTTTGGCAACACAATCCCGTGAGGTGCATTTAGACAATGCAGATGGGTGCGGGGATTGGAGCAATTCGCTTCCGGCTCCAAACACAGTGCTGAAAATAACTTATGTGTGATGGTGTTGTGTGTCAGATCCAGAAAGATCCTACATAATCGACTTATCCTAAAGAAAGGTTATCAGTGTCTGATATTGGACAACCCCTTTAAGGATCAGTGCCTGTTTTGGATGGTGCTGTGTGTGAATATGGTCAGCTTGCTGTGAAACAATATAAGCCACTGAGCTCATGAATACAATGTATAAGAGCAATCATCCGGATGGCAGGCTTCATCCATTTGTTCCAGCGATATGTAGCACGCGAAACACACGACCCTACATACAATGGCCGTGATCTGTGCACACTATGGCGGATTACTGAAGAGCTGAGGCAGGATTGTGTGCGCCCATCTCTTCAGTTTATCCAAGAATTTTCATCATACATAGAAAATTCATCCAGATTCTAGGAATAGCCATGTCGCCACAGAGCTGCACGTAGTGCACTGATCTCTATACAACATTTTACCAAAACTGACCCCTGTGATACTATTCATGAAAGGGTTAAAGTGAAGGCTGTCATTCAAGACCATGATGGGTTTTTTTTTATCCCCATTAATTGAGCCACAATTATTGGGGTTATTTTTGCCAAATAAATTCATTACACAGAGCGGGGCCCATTTATCAAGACTGGCATGTACTATGCCAGTCTTTATAATCAGCTGTGCCATATTGAGATCCAGACTCTGGCCTCTTAATAATTCTGGCACCTTTTGGGAGGTCTCGTGCACCAGAACTGAACAGGGACTGCTGTAGGTTTTAGCGATAACTTGCGGCACTTGTTCTGACGAATGATACAGTAAATACAGCTTGTAAGGGACGTTAATATTGAGGTGGTAGGACTGTGATAACAGGTATTGGAGCGTATTGGTATATTAGATTCCCTGCTTGTTCAGTCTCTACAGGTGATCTGTATTGTTAGAGGTGAAGTCTTTACATCCGGTTCTGTACAATAATACTGAAAACGACAGACTAAGACTACATGCGCACACAGCCGCAGTGATTTTTACAGGTCAGTATGTCCACAATCACAGATCTGCAAAAAGACTTGTTTGATCCCCTACACTCGTCTGTACCGCAAATGTGGACAAAAATAGGGCATGCTAATAATTTGTGGCCCTTGTATACGGCACGGACACACAGCTGCCAAATATGTAGCCGTCTATATGGGACCGTAGAAATTAATGGCTCTGTACTGTTATTCCCAATTGCAGACAAAATCTACAGTCGTGTATATGGGGCCCAAAAGACCTTATTAACCAGGAAGGAGAGGACGAGCGCCGAACAACAATATAACACGTTGACCGGAGTCCTTTTGCACAAGGCATTTACACTGGCCAATGCAATGTACATGGAGTACTACAGTGATCATTGCCCCCCATACAGTTCTCTTATGTCAGTAGCACATCACTGCTTACATCATGGGACAATGTGCTGCTAACAAACAATGGCCCACATTTACTATTTTGGTTATAACTAGACAGTGGCATGAACACAGATGGAAACACTGTGTAAGGCTGGATTTACATGGAGCTCTCTTGCTGAAGAACTGTATGTAGCACTGCATGTTACTATATATTCACCTGTATGCTACCAGCCAGTAAATTGAAAAACTCTGCTTATTGGTATACACCAGGTTCACACTAGCACTGGCCTGTCCATTGTTCTGGTCCAGAGTAAGACCAGAACAATGGGCAGGCGGACCGCTGTAATAGTGGTCATATAATAATAATAATAATAATAATAGTCCTTTAATAGTCCCACAATGGGGAAATTCAGTGTGTTACAGCAGCAAAGATAAGCAGATACAAATACAAATACAACATGTACAGGAATGTTCCAAGGTAAGAGACATTACTTTGATAGCAGACAGACAGGTAGGAAGTAGCGGGGGGGATATAACAGGCAGAAAGATATTTCAGTTCTCTGTGTGTAATGATCTCCGCTTAGGTCGGTGTTGGTTGTACAGCCTAACCGCGGTGGGGAGGAAAGACTTCCGATAGCGCTCCTTCTCACACCTTGGGTGGAGCAGTCGGTCACTGACAGTACTGCCCAGCGCTATCACAGTCTCATGTATGGGATGGGACTTCTTCTTCTGCATGGAGCTCACCACCGACAGTATCCTTCTGTCACCCACCACCTGCACTGGGTCCAGTGGGCTCCCCAGGACAGAGCTGGCCCTTCTAATCAGCTTGTCAAGTTTATTTCTGTCCCTGGTTGATATACTGCTCCCCCAGCAGGCCACTCCAAAGAAGATGGCTGATGCCACTACCGAGTTGAAGAAAGTTCTAAGAAGTGCCCCCCGGATTCCAAAGGCTCTCAGCTTCCTAAGCAGGTAGAGCCTGCTGTGGCCCTTCCTGTACAGGGCCTCCATATGATCTGCCCAGTCCAGCTTATTATTAAGGAGCAAACCCAGGTACTTATAGGTGTTCACAATCTCGATGCCCGTCCCCAGGATGTCCACTGGATTTGGAGGGCTTCTGCCTTTGCGGAAGTCCACCACTATCTCCTTGGTCTTCCCCGCGTTAATCTTCAGGTGGTTCCGGTGGCACCAGTCCACAAAATCCTGGTTCAGTTCTCTGTACTCCCTGTCATCATCATCTGTGATGAGACCCACTATTGCAGAGTCGTCAGAATACTTCTGTAGGTAGCAGCTGGATGAGTTGCACCTAAAATCTGCAGTGTACAGTGTGAAGAGGAAAGGGGCGAGAACCGTACCCTGAGGTGCCCCCGTATTACAGATCACGGTATCTGACACACAGTCTTGGGCTCTCACGTATTGAGGTCGATTTGTGAGGTAGTCTAGGATCCAGTTGGAGAGGTGGTGGTCCACTCCAGCAAGGCCCAGCTTGTCCCTCAATAACCTGGGCTGTATGGTGTTAAAAGCACTGGAGAAATCAAAGAACATTATTCTCACTGTGTTCCCTGATATACAGAGCCCAGCAGACCCTACTGACTATAATGGGGTCCGTCAGGTGTCAGGTTTTTTTTAAATTGAATTCAGCGGATGAAAAAGTCCACCTTGCACGACTTTTTCATCCACCATTTTAGACAGACCTTGTAAGTTACATTAAATATGCATAAGTAGCTGCATACAATGACAGACGTACAAGGCTAGCTTTGTCGTTGTATGCTGCTTACCTATGCATAAGCAATGTTTGTTGCCAATATTTGGCCTGTGCAATAGGGTTTTAAAAGGAGTTGTGCCACAGGATGAGGGATAACATGAAGATCAGTGGGGGTCTGGCCGCTCAGGTGAATAGAGGATTTCTGTCCCCCATTCTAAATGGAATGATAGTTGAACAGCTCGCGCACTGCTCCATTTATTTCAGTGGGGGTCTGGCACTCACATTGAAATAAAGCGAAGCTCCGCTGCCAGACCACAACGCGACCAATGCTCCTTTCAGCAAGAAGAACAAAAATTCTCCCATTCGTCTGATCAGTGGGGACCTGAGGGGTCGCACCTCCACTGATCCCTATCCTGTGGCACAACCCTTTGGCCCTTTCTGCCCCCTGCTTGATAAAGCTACAGTTACATGACCGATGAAGAAAACAGCCGTGAAAGAGACATTTTTTCGTTTTGCATCCAGGGGAAACCTGTTTTCATAGATCCCTCAAAGATTTGAGTCTATTGAGGGATCCCTGAAAACAGTCAGAAACAGGACATGACTTATTTTGTGACAGTCTGTTAAAACAGACCATCAAAAAATATGGTCATGTCAATAGTCCCCATTCACATGTATTGAATTTAATGCAGTCACGTGAAAAAAAATAAAGAAATGTTGAATATAGGTGAAAAATATGTGAATAGGGCTGAACATGTATTTTTACTATCACTGTCACACTGACATTTAGGGGCGGATATCTCATTATACTTATATTGTTTTTAGCATAATATCCCATTGCCAACTACCAATCATTATTATGCCCACATAAATTATACGGTCGTCTGTCAGCTGACCACATGGGCAAAGATCAGGACCAACATTTATATATGAATGAGTAGCTTGGTGACATGACAGCCAGAGCACCTGTGGTCACTGGACATTGGGACCTGTCATGTCTATATATAGGTGGTGTGACAATTTGGGGGGGGATTAATCTCGAAAGCGGTGGGTGTGGTACTGGGTACCAGAGAGACAGCGTTCAGACGGTGCCAATTCAAAACAAAATGGCTTTTATTCAGCTTAGGAAACATACACAAAATAATAAACAACCTAGGCCACACAAAGGCCCTAACTCACGGCTTGCTCCCTGACTGATCTCTGGGGCAACAAGCAGCCTGGCTCAGTAAGTCCTCTCAGGACCCCAGCCCTCTGGGAACAGACCGCCTTGTCTGTCTTTGGCTGGGTCCACGACTTCCTGCAGGTTTCCCCCAGCCCTCTGGAGTTACGCCCCACCCAAAGGTGTGGCTGAGGGCCCTGGCCCCTAAATAGCGCCCTCTGGGTTCACACACTCACAGTGGCGACCACAATGTTAATGGTCTCTCTGACTGGCATAACCAAAATGCATCCAACAGCTCATTTACATCTCAATTTTCTCAGCCGCAAAAGGTATATTCACTACAACATCATATAAGGGGCTCAGAAGAGATTTTGGTGGCGGTAGACACCCTTTAACACGTCCAGTTATCCAACTAGAGTTCCAGTAGGGATTGTCACTCAGCTTTCCTGGAGCCTGAGCTAAAATGTTGGCCTAGAACTTTTAACAGCCTGGTAGTTTGCACATTAAGATCATTTTACAGCTTTGTTCACATTTACAGGGATAATTAGCAGAGACCTTTGGACAGAGAACAACAATTCCCCAACATACTGTTATCTGAGCAAGCGTCATAGGCAATTGTGGAGACTGACAAGTCAAAATGATAAGCAAAACTCTGGAGTCAATAACTTACTAGGAAATGTCTGCACCCATGTATTAGGTCATATTGCATCTATGGGGTATCCTCATGGGTGTGCTCTAAATGTTTGATAGATGCAGGTACCACCTCCACAATGGGTGTCCCTTACGCTAGGTTCACACCTGTGCCTGGGTTTCCGTTCTTCGGGTCCACTTGGGGAAAACCTAATCTGCTTAAAGAGATTATAATTAGACTATAATGGGGTCCGCTGGGTTTCCGCCCGTAAAATGCGGAGAGAAAAGTCCAGCTTGCAGGACTTTTCTCTCCGCAATTTTTAAGCGGATTCAGTGACGGAAACCCCAAATGGAATCCAGGCACAGGTGTGAACCCAGCCTTAGTGAGATGGTCTTCAGGCAGGAGGGAATGTAGTCCATGGGCTGTCTGGTATTGCAGCTCAGTTTCATTCACTTGAATGGTGCTATACTAGAAACAGCCATTGGAAAGGATATTGCTGTTGCTCCAAAGAGATCAGCGGTAACACCCCTATTGCTCCAAAGAGTTTATTTGCATATTGACATAAACAGCGCGATCTTGACAACTGAGGCAGCGATTCACAAGGGTAAATCACCATTTGATTCAGATGATCCTAACCTATCTATCTGCGGGTCTGGGTTGATGTGCTGGGCTCTGGTTTTCTCATCTCAGGATTTCAGCTGCCCCCCTGTCTCCTCTCCACTTCCTGGTGTTCAGAGCTCCTGCTTGTTGTACAGTTATCTCTAGATTTACATACACAGATAACAGAAGCACTGCTCAAGAAACTTTACTACTTCTTACCAGGACTCAAAAACAGAGAGTGAGTAAGTAAAAAGAATATGTGTGACCAGGAGCAGGGACGGAATCATCATCCTGTCCTGAGAGCAGGTCTGTAACCTAGGCAACCAGCTGTAAACACTGAGGACAAACATTTAGCAGTGTCTGGCAAAGGAGCAATGTAGATAATGTCTTTGGTAACAGACTTTAGTTACCTTAAGCTACAAGTCTGAATATGATCCTTTGAATACTTCTTTAAGGAAAAATACATCATGGCGCAACATTATCAGCATTTCCCCTATATAATGATACATAAATCACAATCTTAACAAGCAACAATGTGCTGATAAAAACATGCAAAGGTTTCGGGAGTTCACATCCCCATCACCACAATACCTATTATTAGATTATGGCTATGCACTGTTCACATTGTGGACTTCGGCATCATCACTGGGACATTACACGTCTAGAGGAAGTAATTCTGACAGAGGCATTAGCAAATTGCATGAACTCTTACCTTGGGAGTAGCTTTTTCTTGGGGGTCACTACTGCCGCCTGCTTGGTAAAGGAGTTTGTTCTACCTGTAAAGAGGAGTGACAACAGTATGAGCACAGCTCTGGGAGTCAGGTTTTTTTTTTTGGTTTTTTTTTAACCTGTCTTAACATTTAAAGCATAACTAAACTTTTGGACAACTTTTGATTCCTGGCAGTATTTGTGTCCTTAATACATTTTGTAATATACTTTATTAACACATTTTGGCTCCTTTCTGTGAAATCCTGCATTTTTTCACTATTTCCTTTTTTTCTGTATTTAGAGCTGCTCCTGCCTCTCACTGAATGTTACTGTGTATGGAGTAGGGGGCTGTGTAACATGTAGAGAAAATGAGGGGAGGGTCACTTCAAACAGTTATAGCTTGGGCTTTATAAAACATAAAAACTTTTTGGTGTCATATGAAAGAGGAGATTCTCTTCTTCAATGTGACACTAAGGCTACAGTGCTATTTAAATTATTTCCAGAGATATCACTGGTTGAATACACAGTCAGGATTAGGATATTTATATACAGTTGTATAATATATGATAGATAATTTCCAATCCCAACTATGTTTTCAACCAGTGATATCTCTGGAAATAATTTAGACAGCACTGAAGCCTTAGTGTCACATGGAAGAATAGAATTTCCTCTTACATATGACACAAAAAGCAAAATTGTACGTTTTATAATCCAAGATACAACTGTATGAAGTGACCCCCCCCTTGTTTTCTCTACCTCTTGCACAGCCCGTACTCCATACACAGTAACATTCAGTGAGAGACAGGAACAGCTCTCAATACAGAAGCAAGGGGAAGAGGGAAAGATGCAGAACAAAGTATATTACAAAATTTATTAATGACACAAACACTGCCAGAAAATCAAAAGTTGACCAAAAGTTTAGTTACACAGTTATAAATTGGAAAATAAAAATAACAAGCCATATAGAACATATGAAGCAATAACCACATAAATGTTACAAAGAAGGTACTGATCTATGTTTGCATCTGGACAGACAGCCAGGGGTCAGACTCCATGTCGGAACAGTAAACAGGTCACAGTGGGGTAAAGGAGATCAAATCACACCCTCAGGGTCAGGCGACTCCCTTAACCAGGCATGAAACTGAGGAATCGAGGAGGTCCAGGGCAGTCACAAAAGAGCAACCTGGTAGGACTATTTCTATATCCCCTGCCAAGTGGCGCAAGCGGTCAAGTTCAGCTACTCACTCCTGAGACCACTGGTCTAACAGCAGATTATCAATGTCTGGGGATCACAGTATGTGCCGCTGTCAAGAAATGCCCGGCCTGATGTTTCTTAAGTTTTTGTCTGGAAGAAGAGACAGCAGTGCAATTTATGTAGTGCAGGGGGACACAGTACCGGTCACCTGGAGTAGCATCTCCTGTGGTATCAGAGCTCCTTCTCTCATATACCCCTGGTACCAGCAACAAGGAAGTAAGAACGTGGCATCTCCATGTCCCTTTGCATCCTTAATGTTATCTCAAAGTTTGCCCTTGCTTCCTTAAAGGGGTTGTCCTGTTTGAACAAAATAAATGTTATAGTTTGTATAATGAAAAGTTGTAAAATGTTTCAACATACTTCCTGTATCAATTCCTTCATGGTTTTCTAGCTCTCTGCTTGACGACATTCATGGTTTGCTTGCAGTGGAGAAAAATCAAACCGGGGTCACGTGGCGCAAAGATCGGGGGTCACATGGCGCAAAGATCGGGGGTCACGTGGCGCACACTCAAAGCTGCACAGTTCGTTACAATACAGAGTTCTGATTATCATGCTATTACTGTAACAAGCCGTGCACCTGTGTGTCCAATACATGATCATGAACTGTCCATCACATGATGGACTTCTCTATATCCATTGGAAGTAAGCAGAAAGCAAACAGAGATCTCAAAAACCGTAAGGGATTGATACAGAAAGTATATTGGAAAATTATATAAATGACATTTATTTGATGAAACTGCACAACCCCTTTAATGTTCTTTCAGAGTTTGCAGAAGTCTTTGGGAGAACCTTGCCTTCAAAAATATGGCTATATCTTCCCCGCCGACATGTCACTCACTAAACTGGCCCAGAGGGAGCACCATCACAACCCACAAATAAAGTGTATATACATTTTACCCCAGTTCCTGTGTATACCCTACATGAGCCTAGTGAAAAAAAAAAAAAAAAATTTGTGGTGTGTGCGATTTGTCTTTATCATGTGTATATATACACTAGGAAAGGAAGAAAACGTGTAAAGTCACAAACACTCAGACGTGTCATTTTACTGTCCCTGCTGCCATCTATGACAGTCTATGTCAGAGGAAGAGGCTAAATGTGGTTACAGCAACAATGGAGCACAACAGGAAATCTCTATGAGCATTTCAAAGAATTCAGCACCAAATAAGAAGTTCAGACAGTTACAATAATAAATAGGTTACTAAACAGGATGAAGAGCCACGGGATGACAAGTGACTTCACACCTAAGAGCACGTCCACCGGCCATTCAGAGCCTAACAATCCTGAGACGTGCTCGGCCCTTTTCTCCCACCCCTAGTTCATCAGTTTGATATAGAGGTAGTCAGCCAAGTCATATAGAGTACTGAGCTAAGACAAAGCCAGGAGTGGATTGAGCATAAGGTAGAAGTATAAGAACTTCCTATATATTTACCATTCCTTTCGTACCACTCCTGAATTTGGCTAAAAAAAAAAAAAAAAAAAAAACGCAGCAAAATCTGCAACAAAAAGAAATCTGTGTTTCCGCAACGTGGGGCCTCAGCCTTAAGGAGGCCGTTCACACAGAGGAATTTGGTAGATTCAGACTCAAAATCAGCTCCAAATTCCTGCTCTAATCTATTTCCCATTGTTAAAAAAAAAAAAAAAAAAATCCCCCCAAAAAAACTAAGATGAGTAAAGACGGAAGCTTTTTTATTTTTTTATTTTTACTTTTAATGGAAAGAGGGTAAAAATTCAGCAGCAGTAATTCTGTCGGCATTACAGTCCGTTGCGCTCCTACCCCATGACGGAGAGCAACAGACTGCAATGACTGTGGTGTGAACATATCCTTATATGACGGATGAGAGTAACGGACTGTAATGACAGTAATGTCAACATATCCTTACTATACATTTCATCTGTAAGCCAACGGCCATTAAACTGAAAACCTCTGGTTACCGGCATAGTAGAAATGTATTACTTATACCTAGTTTGTGGCTTGCTCAGAATTTATTTAAAAAAAAAATAAAATGGTAGACATTACATAAGAATGTCAGATTAGCCATTCATGTACACTAGGTCCTTGACAAGTATTTTTCTACACATTTAGCCTCATACGAAAATCATGGTGAGAAGATTGATGGATGGGCTGTCTTATTCACGACACATATCAGGGCAGATTTATGTACTCGCGCCAGTCTTCATAGTCCCGGAGACGTTGGGGTTGCACCTTATTTAATGAGAAGGTGCACACTTCCTCATAAATGGCCATGCCTAGAGGGGAATTGTATGCCAGCTCATAGCTTAATTTATGTCAGATTTTGCACCCCACTTAAAAAGTTGCAATTTTTTGAACAAACCGCTGATTTGCACAAAGTTTTTTGTTTTTTTTTTACTTTTTAAGGCTAGGTTCACATTAGTGCTTGGGTTTCCATTCAGGGACTCCATCCTCCACTTTTCTGGGCAGAAACCGGGTGGACCCCATTATAGCCTAGGGGTCCGTGGGTAACCGCTTTTTAAGTGGATGAGGTTTCCGTTTTTCGGGTCCCCAAACGAACCCGAATGCAAGTGTGAACCTAGCGTATGCCTTGGACACCAGAAAACTGGCATACAAGGAATATTATTATTTATTTATTATGCTTACTTATATAGCGCCATCATATTCCGCAGCGCTTTACAGGCATATATAATAAATATACCTCAATGTACCTTGCACCACCTTGATAAATGGAGTGCTACGTGCTCCACATTTACGTTTATGGAGCAATTTTACCATATAACCCAATGTCGCCACACACACGTATTATATACAGACAGACAAGTAGGCCTCACCATCCTGATACTGGCAAACAAATTCTAGTCAGTAAATATGACAAAAGCTCTTTATGGCCGGTAATACTGTACATGTCAGCCATGTTCTCACCTCCTTCCCTCACTACCTAGGCAGGCAGCCATTTTGTGAGGAGAAGCACTGACATGGCGGTGAGCGCCAGGTTCACTGTACACTTTGTGGTGATATATCCAGGTTTACTACCCCTATAGCTCTTACTGTACACTTACACGTGTCTGGTTTCTGTAGTTGTGGTCAAGGCAGCTCCATTTCTACAAAAGGCAAGTTATTGTTCTTTGACTGGAATTTGCCATTTCTATGAGTTATTGAGACTGCCATTCCAGTCAGAGAGATGAGGGAATACAATCCTCACCAGCATTAGTTTTCTCCTCATGAGTCTGAACTGTGAGGAGATTTTACTCTCTGAGGAGACTTATATAGTACTGCCAGGCCACACCCACTGTGGTCACATGACTAATTGGAGCAGAGCTCCCTGATAATATGGGGCAGAGTCACAACATGAAGCTCCTGAGCCCAAGGGCCCTCTGCCATATCTTATATATGCCACTGTAAGAGACAGCCAATGTTGTCTTAAGCTTCATTTGTCTGTATAAACTGTTAATGTTGAATGTATTTCTGTGATTCTGTTCCTTTAAGACAGCAGCCATTGTAATTGTGACATGATGCTGGAGTGAGACCCCCCCCCTTTTATGTCAGCCTGCCTGTTCTGCAGACAGAGTGTGAGCAGAGAAGCAGGAAGTGACGAGACAGAGAGTAGCAGCCATCTTGGCAAGTGTTGTATTGAACTGGTGTGGAGATTTTTCTGTACAGCTAAGCTGTATCTTGGTCCAGAGACAAACAGAGTGTAAATGAGACAACAGGACTAGTGAGTCCACGTGAAAGGAACTGTGCTCAGTGGCTGATCAGTGAGACTGACATTGTGACTGTGTATATGGATACCACAGATAGAGACTCGCAGTGCTGTTGATGTACTGGACGGCACCTGCTAAATCCCGGCTTACATCCCAGCTCAGTGTATGGATTCGGCAGGACTGTCAGTGTGCTGAGTGGAATCTGCTGTTGGATTACATTGCATTCAGTTGGTTTCCCTGTCTGTTAAAGAGGACTTCATTTCTCCCAAGATCCTGATAACCGTGAGGAGAGGACGCTTCACTATAAAAGAAAGGACCGACTTTGGGCCCCACCGCGCGCTTCTACGGACTGTAAGCGGTCCACCTGGACCACTGGGGAAAAGGGGGTGCACCCAAATGTGAAGTCAGGGTCAGTTAGGGATAGTTTTGAGTATATTGTTCATTCAGTGTCCATACTGCAGAAGTGGACAGAGTAAAAGTAGAAACCATTGCAGAATTTGCCTTGAAATTGTTCATGCTATATTGTATATTTTGCTTGTCTTTAGCCCTGTCATTTTACCTTTAACTAGCCTTTATTAACTTATAGTAAATATATATTTTTTTTCTTGAACTACCGCGTGTGCGTTCATTTCTGGTTGCGGAGTCCAAACCACCTGCCTTGCTCTCGGTTCACACCACATATTATAGATATTGCAATGGGGCCCACAACCTTGAAGTAAGGCCGGGGCTCCATGTTGCAAAAATGCTGCATTTTAAAGTACCTACAAAGTGGACGGGATTCTGGCAAAGACCATTCACAATTGCGCTTTCAAAAACTCGTGTGTTTTTTGAAGATTGCAGCATGTCTCTTATACCTACAGAAATGCTGGCGTTTTCCATACAGGTATAATAGCGGCAGAAAGTCCGCAGAGGAAAACTCTGCGGACTTTCTGTGAAAAACCCTGCGGAAATACACGCAATGCGTTTCCGCCGCAGTATTTTACGCAAAGTTTTTTGGCTGTGACTCGCTACATAGAGCCTTAACCTTAAAGGGTTTTTCCACATACTTGCCAACTCTCCTGGAATGTCTTGGAGGCTTCCGAAATAAGGGGAGAAGTCCCAGAATACCAGAAGAGCTGGCAAATATCCTGGGTGGCTCTCTGTTAAACCCTATGTGACGTGGACGCAGTATGTGCCGTGACATCACATTTTTGTGCTCACTCACAAAAAGGGGCATGACATGCCCCCAAAATGAGTGTGGTCTTGAAGGAAATGGTCATGGCAATGATCTCACTGTTCTCCCAGATGGCTGCTAGCAAGTGTTGGCAGGTATGGTTTTCAGGGACTTCACCCTTAAGGCCAGGGCCCCACGTGGCGTAAACGCCGCGGTTTGCCTGTGGCTGAAATACCGCAGAAAAAAAAAAAAACACTTGAGTTTTACAGTCACAGCAAAGTGGATGGGATTCTAGCGAAAAGATTCTCCAAAACCGTTGTGGCTTTGGAAATGGCAGCATGTCAATAATATCTACGGAAATGCCAGCGGTTTCCCTATAGGTATTATTGAAGCAGAAAGTCCACAGAGGAAACCTCTGTGAATTTTCTGTGCAAAGCGCTGCGGGAAGAACCGTAATGCGTTGCTGCTGCGGTTTTTCCCGCAGCGCTTTTTTGCTACGGGACGTCACGTGGGGTCTTAGCCTAAAATAGATCATCAATATGTGATTGATTGGTAGGGGACTATCCAGGACCCTGCCAATCATCTGCTGGAAGGGGCTGCAGTGAGGGCCTCTTCCCTGACCCCATAACATCACGTACATTGGTCACATGGTACAGCAGCTCAATCCCAGCTTTTCCTGACACAGGAAAACACTTTTTGACAACCACAAAAAATTGCATAGAAATGTGGACTTCTATAAAAAAAAAAAAAAAAAAAAGTACATTACATTTATGCTTTGTTTATTTTTTTTTTACAATTTTTTTTTAGAACATGTTTTGATTAAAAATAGACTCGATGGAGACAGAAGGGATCTGAGCGTCCATTACGTAAATGAAACTAATAGGATATGTTCCAGTCACACCTACACGGTGTTCAATTACATACAGACAGAAGCATTCCTATCTGTTTATGAAAATAAGCAGATTTTACGCTTTTTGCATCTATTCATTAAAAATCTAAGTGGCTGAAGCGACCATTACATGAGAATGGATTACAATAGGTATCCATTAGTGCATGAGCTCTCATTTATAATGTATTATGTGATAATGAACTTTCAATAATAAATGACTGATCGGATTAGATCACATACACATGACCGCCTGCCCTGCCCCCAGAGGCCCCAAGTGTCACTGCATCTTGATACTAAACAATCTGCATCTAAAAATTGGCTTTAGAAAAAAAATAAAATTAAAATTATTTTAAAATATTACAATCTGATATTCTTTATTTGTTTGCTCATTTTGGCTACAGGAGGACTGTGCTGACATTTTAGGTTCAGTGACCTGACCACTCATGTGACTCTGTTAGCAAGGACAGGGGCATGTGACAGGGACGGTGTCATAATGTTAGAAGGATGAAAGATGTAGGATTTCCTAATGTCATTGAGTAATCACGAGGGGTCCTGTCAAACTGATAAAAGAACATGGTATTATCCACCGCACATTGGCATAACACCAAGTTTATAGTGAATTAATAGAAGTTTCTGCTAAGACTTTGGTTGGACCTTCCATTGGGTTGCCCAGAATAGTTTGTTACACTGATAGGTCACATTGTACTCACCCCTAGATTTATAGTATGTTTACTTCTATTGGAATGCAAATGCAGGACAAGTATAGGCAGAGATGGCAGCTGCCTAGGGCACCATTGGGTGCAGGGATGAAGTCAGCATTATATGGATAGCAAATAAATGATAAGCTCTTGCGAGCAGGGCCCTCATTCCTATTATGTGAAATGATTTATTACTCTGCAAGGTCTCGTTTTGTTTGTACATGAAACCTATGATTTGCAAAGTGCTGCTGAATATGTTGGTACCATAATAAATACATTATTATTATTATAATAAATGCTGTAGGTGCCAAGATCCGATATAATCTTCCTTAGAGAACATTAGTGAGTAAATGGTGATAGGTGACCAGCCCAGCATTGAGAAATGTATATTTGTAAAGTGGTTGGCCACTTGAATGGGACTGAGCTTCAGCTGTACCATGTGATTGATGAATGTTCATTGGACATGCATTGGTCATTAATAGTTTTGCCCCGAAAACCTGTTTAAGGCCGGGGTCCCATGTGGCGGAAAAAAACATGGCGTTTTACTGTCACAGCAAAGTGGATGGGATTCTAGTGAATCTCATCCCCACTTTGCGGGAAAATACGCTGTGCGGAAACATGGCGATTTCCAAAACCATCACGGTTTTGGAAATCGTAGCATGTCAATTATATCTACGGAAACACCGGCAGTTTCCCTATAGGTATAATTGAAGCAGAAAGTATGCAGAGGAAAGCGCTGCGGGAAGAACTGCGATGCGTTGTCGCCGCAACTCGCATCACCCAACATATACTCACCTCCTGCAGACTCCTGTGCCCCAGAGCTGTAATCAACTGTATCTGAGGATGCTGATATAGTGGATTACGAGGTCAAATAATAATGGGGGCGAATGGGCGATACAACCCATTCCACCCTTATTATGATCCACTCCAGAGAGAATGGTCTTAAAAGGAGCAAGGCCTAAATAATCACTCATTAATCGTAATCGAGGTAAAATGTCCAATTAATCAAGATTTTTAGTCAGGTCATAATCGCCCAGTCCTACCCACTATCATATCTCTCTCTCTCTTCGGATCGCCTGCACAAATCCATAGGTAAAATGTGCAGCAATTCTGTCCTGTGTGCACTACCCCTGTCTTATGCTATAGCCACAGACCTCAATAGCACAATTTACTATAGGTTCCTCTATGTGGCATCATTTAGGTAGCATTTAGTGCCCATTACAAATAGATCTATAGGTAGATAGACACACGTAGAAATGTAAGTATACAGCCATACATATCAGATACATGCACTTCACTATATATACACACACACACACACAACATTGCCTACACTCGCTAATTCCCTAAAATGTGATATAGACAATCTTCATTTTGTTGGTCTGACCAACTTCTATACAGTCTGACTATGCGCCCGGTCTACAGTCCGACTTCGGTCTGGAAATATTTATGTTTAGGCTAGGGCTACACAGCGACTTTGGCTGTGACTCCCATCGCCTGACCAAATATTGCTGCATCGCCCTGTGACTCTCTCTAAGGTAAGTGAATGGAGTCACATTACGCCGCTAAAGGGGGTGCTACTGCAAATTCTAGGTACAAAAAATCCAGCCGTGCTCAATCTTTTTGCAACTCATAGCACCCTTGTGGTTGCAGCGTGACTCCATTCACTAACATTCATGAAAGTCGCAGGGCAATACGTCAATCTTTGGTTGCGCAACAGGAGTCACGGTCAAAGTCAGGGTGTAGCGCTAGTCTAAATGTGTACTGAGGACTGATTTCTGGGTTATCATAAAATAGTATTTCCATGTAACATGGCAGTAAAAAGTATAAAGAAATACTGTAAACAGGAAACCCCAAAGGCATAGTACAAAATAGTTATAATGTAACTCTTATTATGGCCACATCAGAAGATATTACTCTCGTGCTCTAGCGAGCGGGAGCCTGGACATTGGACAATGATTTACTGATGTCCAGCGGCAAGAAACAACCAACAACAATAAGCTGCCGCTGACGTCAGGGAGTGACTTGGAAGGAGGGTTCAAAGGAGAAGCAAACACATGAATACACAGAGAACAGATTGTTATTGTAATCCGCAGCAGACGTCATTCTGATGGACAGAAAGAAACAAAGACGCTGAAGCTAAAAAGTGTAACACGTGACATCATAGACAATAGAATTAGTAGATAGCTCTCAGCTAAACACTTGTTCACTCTACAGTTATCCCAGAACACATGCACACTCGGCTCAGCTAGAGAAAGCTTCTGTCAGACCCTTCTGGTGCTGATTTATCAAATCAATCCATCCTGATCTCCCCCAAGATCTGCCATTGTGGGAAAATCAGGAAACCCACCCCATACACATACATCCATGATCGTTCAGACATGCTCCAGTGCGCCAGCTATGTCAGTCTAGAACTGGCATGATTTCATATATATCTCCCGTCAGATTTGGTAAAAATTGGTGAGTGTGGCAAAGAATGAACAGTAGGGCAGATAAACGAATAAAAATGCACCAGAATTTTCAGAATACATGCTTTACACCTCAGAGATGCACCACCTTTAAGCCTATCTATACTAGAAAATTGGCATATATCGGGTAGGGTCACACTAGCACTGTTATTTCTGTTGTTCGGGTCCGTTTCTGGGGACCCGAATGATGTAGAGGCGGACTACTAAAACAGCAGTTACACATGGACTCGGCGGAACCAATTAACTGTAATGGTGTCCGTCGCAGTTCAGCTGAAACCGGCAGAGGAACTTTTTCCTCTGTGGATTTTCAGCAAACTCTGTGACGGATGTGAACATAGCCTTAGTAAATTCCCCACAATGTGTCAAAAGCAGCACCTGTCCTCCATACATTCACTCCCTTAATGATCCACAGCTACTTTTGACGTCAAAAACTGCATCAGAAAACCTGAACGTGTAAACACACCCTTATCAACCACAATAGTCATGATACCCTGGTGCTTGTGGCTCGACACAAGTGCTCCAACTGACCAAGGGGCCACGGGCCTAACATCTGGGCACTGCAATTATTTACTGTAAAGCAATACATCTACAGGGCATGCAGATATAATATGGATCCCCCCCCCAAGTCATGTACATGGTGTAAAGATACACAGAAGGATGTCACCAAGTCAGAGCATCACATCCTTCACATTCAGCATACATACCATGCATATATATATAGATATATTGTGTTCAAAAACTTTCCTACCTGGCCTCAAGTAATCCCTGGACTGTGTAAGGTCTTTGAAGCCGAAGGCAGAGGCACTGCTTTAGGTGAAAGGTGTAGACTATTCTTGTACAAAGAACATGTACAACCTTGAATGAAGATAACTGAACACCATCATGGAGGTGCACACCAAACCTTTGTGTTTTGCTATGCTATGCAGGTGGTGGCTCACTGGCCCAGCCCCTCCCCCACCATACAGCAAGGTATAGTCAGGATCCTACATCACCTGCAGCATACAGAGAAGTTACAGGTGGGACATGCATAACATGATACTCTCTTACCCAGCAGTAAGGCTGCATTCACACTGTATGCAGTTTTGGTGCAGTTTCTTAATTTAACAGGTGAAAATTATTTAACATGTTTCACTTGCGAAAAAAAAAAAAAATCTGTACCAAAATTGCATCAAAACGGCGAGTACTTTTTATCTGATGGAATTTTTTATGCAATTTTTACTGCACCGTATTGTACTTGCATGTGAGATTCCTTTGAGCCTCAGTGGCTTAGATTTATTTACTCCACATGGCTCAAACATGAATTATTTTTTTTATTGGCAGTGCATCGGCCTTAAAGGGTTTGTCCGGGGTTAAGCTTTATATGGCCTATCCTCAACCTTAAATGCCTGGTCAGTTGCAATGTCATCTCTACTTAGCCTTAGGATCTTAGGCTTTGACTACACGGTGAATTTGGTTATGATCCAAAGATCGCATGTCACCCTGCAACACTGCAAGTAACGAAAGTGAAAGGGGTCGCATTTATACAAGCTAGGACAGGGCAACCAATCAGATTCTAGTTCTTATTTTGCAGGAACCATTTTTTTTCAATGAAAGACACAGCTTGATTGGTTGTTATGTGCAATTGCTCCACAGGTACAGATCAACCAATCAGATTCCAGCTCTTATTTTGCAGGAGTCTTATTTTTTTTTGTAATGACAGAAACAACTTGATTGGTTGCTATGAGCAGCCACTCCACTGCTGCATAGCAACCAATCAGATTCCAGCTCTTATTTTGCAGGAGACATTTTTTCAATGAAAAAGACAACCTGATTGGTTGCTATGGGTAACTGCTCCGCTATTCCTTTGCACCATTTATAAATCTCTTGCAGCAGGGGAATATTAGTCGTTCATGCCAGCGATACTCACCCTGGTTCTAAACTAATAGTTGACTTTTAGGTAACATGAGCCGCTCTTCCCCAGCCAGTGTTACTGTATAGCGGGTATTTATAGGTTTTGTAGGGGACGTCTTGGGATAGTGGCGCTCCTCCTCAGGTAGGTTTACACACTGACGTCTGGATTATTCTTATAACCTGCTTGCTGAGCTGTGGACGTCACTGAAAGCGAGTTAATACCCAAGGTCTTGGCTACAAGCACGCCTGAAATAGCTCACAAGCCACCTCATCTGTCATGGGGTTAGCCTGCCTGCCTAGGGTCAAGAGTCCACGGTGAAAAAATAAATTTTTCTGCTACTATTACTTTGGTTGTCCAGGATTACAAAAACATGGCTGCTTTCTGCCACCATTGCGCCACACTTGTCTATGGGTGGTGTCTGGTATTGCAGCATAGTTCTATGGAAGTGAGTGGGACCAACGTAAATGCCACAAACAACGGCCCAAATTTACTAAGACTTTTGCACCTAGAAAGTGGCCAAAAATGCACCTCAGCTTGGTCCCCCCGCTCGCCACAGAGTGGGGTGTGAATCTGGGTAAGCCGGGGGTGGAGATGCCAGAAACCTGTTGTGAGTTATACCACAAATCTACCTGGCTGACATAGATCTGCGACCAGGAACAGCTAAATGTGCTAGAATTACTAAAAGGCCGGACAAATCGCCCCTCAATATGTCCACAGATGCGGCGATAGTTTTGGAAGAAAGCAGGAATGTATCTCTTATCCTGGACGATCCCTCTAAGCATATGTCCCAACTTTCAAAGGACTTAGGGGCAAAATCTGTGTCACACACAGGAGCAAATTTGGGTATCATAAGCTGCGGTTGATGTCCCAACAGTTCCCACCCCTATATCCCTTTGTGCCCAGAGGTGTAACTTGAAGTTTCTGGACCCAAATATAAAATCTGTAAAGGGGTCCCCTGCCTAACTTGTGCCCCTTTAGTGACCCCCGACATGATATCATGCCTCTTCTGGTCCTCACACAGTATAACATCCACCTCATCGTGTCCTCCACAGTATAATGTCCTCTTTATTATGGACATATATGTGTAGCATCATGAGGATCTATATATCTGTAAGTTCAGGTCATTAGACACACAGTTGGGGTGGGATTTGTGGCCATAATATGGCAGTCTGAACACGGCCTAACACCTCATACGCCAAGCTGTGTACATAGCACAAAGTTGTTTTTCCTTTAATTGTTGCAAAGTTGGTCAGAAACTAGATATATAGATTTTATGGGGCTGGTAGAGCTGTAATATGGATAATAAATGACAATAAATAACTGAATAGAAGAAAGAACTCATTGACCCAGTGACTGATGTTAGGCGGGTGTTAAATAGTTACTCAGAATGTGGGCGATCCCAGGACTGATCCTCAGTATTCACGTCATTAGTAGTCAATTTTTTTCTCAATATGAAGAGGGGGCCTTTTGCAAATTCTTCCCTTCCTAGAATGGTTGTTGGGTATCTTGTCCAGGTCCAGTGACTTGGAAGGATGCCAACGTAGCACACAGTATTGTTAGTACAGATTCCCATACAGCTTAAAGGGGTACTCCATCGTTGGTAAGCAGAATGAGCATGACTGCCGAGCACTGACAATATAAGGTCTGCTTCAGATTCGGTTAAAAAAAAAAAAAAAAAAAGCCATGTTGGTCTAATGATGGACATCATGATGGAAAGCCAAGCGGGTCTTTTGGATGACTGTCTGTCATGTGACCAATCTGGCGTAATTTTTAATGTTTGGCTGCTATGATGGGGCAAAATAATGGAAATAACCAACACAGATGTGAACGCAGCAGCCGTGTTATATGGGATTGGTGAGCGCCCCAAGCCTTATTGCTTCCATTATACTAGCACTGTACTTTTCATGCAGGCGGCAGGACTGTGTCACATCCTCCCCTTCTATATATTAGCATATACAGTCATATGAAAAAGTTTGGGCACCCCTATTAATCTTAATCATTTTTAGTTCTAAATATTTGGGTGTTTGCAACAGCCATTTCAATTTGATATATCTAATAACTGATGGACACAGTAATATTTCAGGATTGAAATGAGGTTTATTGTACTAACAGAAAATGTGCAATATGCATTAAGCCAAAATTTGACCGATGCAAAAGTATGGGCACCTCAACAGAAAAGTGACATTAATATTTAGTAGATCCTCCTTTTGCAAAAATAACAGCCTCTAGTCGCTTCCTGTAGCTTTTAATCAGTTTCTGGATCCTGGATGAAGGTATTTTTGACCATTCCTCTTTACAAAACAATTCCAGTTCAGTTAAGTTTGATGGTCGCCGAGCATTGACAGCCCGCTTCAAATTATCCCACAGATGTTCAATGACATTCAGGTCTGGGGACTGGGATGGCCATTCCAGAACATTGTAATTGTTCCTCTGCATGAATGCCTGAGTAGATTTGGAGCTGTGTTTTGGATCATTGTCTTGCTGAAATATCCATCCCCGGCGTAACTTCAAATTCGTCACTGATTCTTGTACATTATTCTCAAGAATCTGCTGATACTGAGTTGAATCCATGCGACCCTCAACTTTAACAAGATTCCCGGTGCCGGCATTGGCCACACAGCCCCAAAGCATGATGGAACCTCCACCAAATTTTACAGTGGGTAGCAAGTGTTTTTCTTGGAATGCTGTGTTTTTTTGGACGCCATGCATAACGCCTTTTTGTATGACCAAACAACTCAATCTTTGTTTCATCAGTCCACAGGACCTTCTTCCAAAATGAAGCTGGCTTGTCCAAATGTGCTTTTGCATACCTCAGGCGACTCTGTTTGTGGCGTGCTTTCAGAAACGGCTTCTTTCGCATCACTCTCCCATACAGCTTCTCCTTGTGCAAAGTGTGCTGTATTGTTGACCGATGCACAGTGA
The DNA here is from genome assembly GCA_947044405.1 of Leptodactylus fallax. Classification (NCBI taxonomy): domain Eukaryota; kingdom Metazoa; phylum Chordata; class Amphibia; order Anura; family Leptodactylidae; genus Leptodactylus; species Leptodactylus fallax. The sequence continues at coordinate 1,374,467 of CAMRHE010000121.1, read as the reverse complement.
CACCATCTGCAGCAAGATGATGCTGCAGCTCTTTGGAGGTGGTCTGTGGATTGTCCTTGACTGTTCTCACCATTCTTCTTCTCTGCCTTTCTGATATTTTTCTTGGCCTGCCACTTCTGGGCTTAACAAGAACTGTCCCTGTGGTCTTCCATTTCCTTACTATGTTCCTCACAGTGGAAACTGACAGGTTAAATCTCTGAGACAACTTTTTGTATCCTTCCCCTGAACAACTATGTTGAACAATCTTTGTTTTCAGATCATTTGAGAGTTGTTTTGAGGAGCCCATGATGCCACTCTTCAGATGAGATTCAAATAGGAGAACAACTTGCAATTGGCCACCTTAAATACCTTTTCTCATGATTGGATACACCTGGCTATGAAGTTCAAAGCTCAGTGAGGTTACAAAACCAATTTTGTGCTTCAGTAAGTCAGTAAAAAGTAGTTAGGAGTATTCAAATCAATAAAATGATAAGGGTACCCAAATTTTTGCACCGGTCAAATTTTGGTTTAATGCATATTGCACATTTTCTGTTAGTACAATAAACCTCATTTCAATCCTGAAATATTACTGTGTCCATCAGTTATTAGATATATCAAATTGAAATGGCTGTTGCAAACACCCAAATATTTAGAACTAAAAATGATTAAGATTAATAGGGGTGCCCAAACTTTTTCATATGACTGTACCTTTTCTATAGGTCTTTACAGCAGCATATGCAGACAAGGAACAAATAAAGCCAGTGATAGGATTTATTTACACAACTGCATTTTACAGATGTACGACATCAGTGATAACCATAGACTCCATGCGCACCCAGTGATTTTAATGGGGACATACAGACATCCGCTCTTATTCCATGGAAAAAGAAGAGACATGCTCTATTTTGGGGACCACATTGATCCCTTCTAGTCTATGGATTACAAGCCCAGAGGTATAGAAAAATATAGGAAATGAACAAAAAAAGTTGATGCTTTTCAAGGAACGTCCACCCGACCGCCATATATAAAGAACACAGGTGTCAACTTCATGGTATTTTGCATCACAGGCCAGATCACTAAGATTGTATGTGAATTATGCCATAAGAAACAGACCCTAGCAGCAAGTTACCGGCGTCAAAGGCCTATTACTGTGAGTGTCTGGTACACTGGGGAATCCTCTAGTACTTTCTGGAAGCCTTAAATGGGGCCCCCACGTGGCGTAAGTGCCACGATCCAGAGCAAAAACTGCAGCAAATCCCATCCACACATTGCAGAAAAATATGCAATATGCTGGAAATCGCAGCATATCAATATCTACGGAAATGTTAGCAGGTTCCCTATAGGTATAATGGACGCAGAAAGTTTTCCACAGACTTTGTGAAAAGTGCTGCGGGAAAAACTGCCATGTGTTTCCGCCGCAATTTTTCCTGCAGCGCTTTTTCGCTATGGCTCACTACGTGGAACCTTAAAGATGATCTGTCACCTCTCCTGACATTAGTAAATACTTGTAATTTACATGGAAAAGGAATTAGACTTCTTACAACTGAACATTATGCCGTTCCTCAGTTATTCCTCTGTGAAATTTATAGAGAATTGGGTGTTACCAGTTGGGGGCGAGGTCCTACACATTCTGACAATGTACAAACACTGTTAAAAGCATCAGACGATATAGGAATAATCCCCCCTTGAAAAGGAAATGGGGACACCCATTTGTCCATTTATTTGAAAGAGGAATAACAGAGGAATAGTATTAAGCAGAGATATAAGAAGAGATGCTCCTGAATCATTTCATAAGAGATACCAGTATTTACTAAAAGCAGACATGTCAGGAGAGATGACAGGTCCCCTGTAATGACCCGCTCAAACCAGTTTGCCATGGCTTAGTCTACAAAAAAAAAAAAACTTGTGTACTTATACTTATATAATAGAAGAGCCTCCGGCTACACTTCTGGGTGTCAGCTGCAGCTTCTGCTAGCACTGGCCAGGTTCATACAGGATGATGGAGTAGTTGTGTACAGTAATAACCAATGGTCATTTGGGATTTCCTAGCGCTATGTTGTAGAGATTAGACCAATTTGCAGCTGTACATTATAAGACAGGCCAGTGACATGTATAGTTTGCATGAAGATTTTGATGCAGGCTTAAAGGAGTTTTCCAGGACTTTTTAATATGACCTTCACAGGCCATGTGGCATGATCACAGCTCAGTCCCATCCAAATGAATAGGCTGAGCCACAATACCAAGCTCAAGCGCTATACAGATGTATGGTGCTGTGCTTGGCATATACTGAAGAAGCTACAGCCTCTTCATCCAGGGGCACAGGTGTCAGATTCCTGACTATCTTTGATTGATTACTTTTCCTAAGGATAGGGTCATCAATTATTTAAGCCTGACATCTCCAGCGAGTCCTCATATAATACACAGATTTTGCAGCAAATATGCCCTGTGAGTCTGCCCGAGCAGGTATGGATTAACCATAAATAGTGACTTACAATATCAGAGTTTATCTGGCTATTTATAGCCAAGTAATACGTGAGATCATGGCATGCAGTTCCCAGAAAATGAATCATAAGGCACATTTCCCTTTTTTTCTTCCTAATAAAGATCTGAAACAGAAGAAGAGGACACTAAACCTAAAAACGTAGTAACAACCAGCCTAAGGAAGTCAAAGTCCAACTAAACGTAATCCCATCCACACAATGCAGAAAAATATCTGCAGCAGACATACTGAGAGTTACAAGACAATCACAGCATGTCAATTATACGTATGGAAACGCCAGCAGCTTCCCTATAGGTATAATAGAAGCAGAAAGTCTGCAGAGGAGAATATTGTGGACTCTGAAGAGTGCTGCAGGAAAATCTGCAATGCGTTTCCGCCGTGGTTTATCCCACATTGCTTTTTGGCTGCGGCTCGCTACTCAATACTTCTGTGGTCAAACATGGCTGTTAGCAGTGGGGGCCTGCTGTATATTACAGCCGGCACCTGCCATGTGTGGCAAGGGCTTGGCTCTTGAGCCTTCTCCATATCACCTGCCTGACATCACGTACTACTACATAAAAGGTGTTGGGAAGGGGTTAAAAGGTAAATCCACATTTTACTGCAACTGAAAATCAGTTCTTACATCTCAACATGGTTGCATGTGCATACATTTCTGTAAACCTTATTCAAATGTATAGGAAGGCATTATAAGTTTCTGAAAAATCTGCAGTGTGTAAATACACTCCAAGAATACAGTCCTGGAGAAAATATAGCTGGACTTTCAAAACCTGAATATACAATGATATACGTTTAGCAAGATCTAAGTTTGGCCAGTCCAATACTGAAATGTACTCGTGTGTTTATGAGATTATACATTGAAATTACTCTTATGAGATCGCCTCTCACTGCAGGTTACAGATTAACAGACGGCTCCTTCGAGCTACATGTAAGATATCAGTGGCTTGGGGACTCAGACTTGGACTATCCGGTTTTACGCAGGGACAGGAAAGTCTTGAAGCTTGTAATGTGCTTAACATCTGAAACCATTTCTTGGAACTTGCTAATATGGAGGGGGGGGGGGGGGGGGGATTGAAAAAAATGAATAAAACCCACAAATCACATATCACAATATAAAGACCTTTATTACACGGACTCTAGCACAAGCGCTCTCGGCATGAACTGCATTCCGCTTACAACAGGCAGGATTAACATGACATTAACACACAATTTATCATTTCTTTGCATTGATTCTTGCTTAGAGTATTGTGGACTCATTCTGTATATTCCTTTTTATGACAAAGGGAGCTGAAATGAATTCTTTTAAGCTTAGTAAGTCTTATTTCCTCAGATGCGCCAGCTGCTGTAGAGCTACAAATCCCAGCAAGCATCAACCCTGTGGGGGGAGATCTGTCGCTGTACAACAGCTGGAGAGATACTGGGTGCTAAAGACTAGTGAACATTGACAAGCTATGGGGTGAGACTCTGCATCCATGTCCTAATAAAGCAGTCTTATGGCAACCAGAACCGCTTCTGCTGCACCTCCCAAAGCATGCTGGGAGTTATACTTCTGAGCTGCAACGCCATACGGCTGCTTCCGAAATCCAAGACTGGATAACAGGCATAAAAACAGGAGGAAAAGCTGCAATGTGATAAAAGGGGGAAAAAGATAGAAAGCACCAGAACATTCACTCAAATCTCCAAACATCCTATTTAAAGTGCAAAGTATCTTTATGAGGTCTGAACAGATAAACTATCTGTTTGTGAATCCCAGAAACGTTCCTTGCTCCCAATGACCTAAGAACGCGTGAACAAGTCGCTGACGTGAAGTGTAACCTCTGGTGAAATACGCTCCACAGATTAGAGTCCACTTTTCAGCAGGGAGAGGCTAAGCAAGAACATGAAATTAGGGCAGAGGTCACCGTACAATTGACCAAAGTACCTACTGCCTACAATCCGACACTTGTATACTCATCATAAAGAAAAAATAAGGATGAAAACTTAAAACAAGTTAGTGAAATAAAAAAAGGCCATAATACTAAATATAATAGAACATTTGTAAAAATAACTCAATGTTACTTATTATAAATAAATAGGTAATAAATATACAAGCTAGGCAGTAAAAACATGAAACATGGAGAGGAATGTGCAACAAACACCGTCCTGGATGGACACAGAGAGCCTGTGTATGGATGACAGCGTCTGCATTCATTAAGACAATTGCTGTTACTAGGTAACCCTATAACAATAATTTACATACCAGTCCTAACGGCCATGTCGCAGCTAGGGTGGGCTGCGTTCTCTTGTGTACATGTCACCTAGACACAGTGAAGGTTATCGGATCACCAAAAAGGAGCGGCAAGCCCCAAATCCATGACCACAGGGTAGGGTCACTTTCTGAACAAATACTGTAAGGGCCCTTTAACTCAGGTAGATTTCCTGCCTGTAACAAGTGAATCTGATTTCACAGGGACAAACTATTGTTAAAGGGGATTCTAGGACTTATGTACAGATCTACTAAAGAGTCCAACATCCAAAACCTCTGCAAAGCAGGGGGTTGAGGCTGTGGCCTCTTCACTGAATACCAAGCACAGCGCCATACATAACATAGCAGCAGTGCTTGGTATTGCAGCTTAGCACCATTCACTAGAATGGGACAGAGCTGCCACTGTACCATGTGACCAACGAATGAGACATGCAACAAGTAAGATGCTGCATTGCTGAGCAAAGGTCCTCAATAAGTCCCGGAAACCCCTTTAATAGGGTCATTTGTCCCCATACAGTTTGCATGTCAGAATCAGATTGCCCTTTACAGAGAATGTTCTGGCAACAAACAAGGATTTTTATGCCCATGTAAAAGATGTTATCAATAGAGCTGATCACTGGACCAGTTTACAAGGGACAAAGATCTGGAACAAACGTTCATATGACCAATGATCTGCCTCAATAAAAGGGCCATATAACCTTCACTGGGTCAACATGACATGTAGATGTGGTTACAAGGATCTCTATATGGCACATGACCCAGACAAGTATGATAGGAATGCATAACTACCGGGATGATATGCCATTTAGAGTCGGGTATCAGATATATCTCAACCTGCAGAATGGTCAATTGTCAAGCAGTGAATGGGGCAGTGCCAATTGTGAAACTGAAAACTTCAAAAATTGGGTAATGCCGTTTCACAAACCCAAAGCAGATAGCATTGCCTGGTGTTAAGTCGCAAATATCCACTGGCTACTGCCTCGGAAATTGCACTTTGTCAATCCACATGCTGCAGGTTGTAACTTCAGACTATATTGCATACATTAAATTGAGAATTCTGTACATAAAACAGGGAAAGATGTAAAACCTTAAACAAAAAAAGAATAAAACAATGTAAACACAGCTCCGGCTTGGAAGATGCTGGCGGCCCCAATGGAGAAAGGGGTGGAATGGGAGCAACCAGTAAATCGGGTCACAAGTTCTTAGCGCTCAAAGGCCAACGCTTCACGTCCTTCAGTTTCTGGGGTCATCACAGCTTTACTGTTGCCTTTAGTGTTAAACACATTCACAGAATGAAGACGGGACCATTCACATCCAGGGAGTTACGCCCCAAGACTACAGGCCATTGTCCAATAACCGCATTGCACCTGTGGCTCATCACCGAGAGGTCACACCAAGTGTCATTTTTAGGTTCTCATACACCACATAACTGATGCTGACTGCAGGGATCACCTTCATGAAGTTGGGGGCCAAACCCCGATACAGTCCAAATGCACCTTCTGTCTTTATAATGTGCTTGAAGAGCTTGCTCATGGTCATCTGTGGTGCTCCTTCAACAGAGGCTATAAAAAAAAATAAAGATTAATAAGCTGAAGTAGCACGTCTTAAATTAAGAGATATTCTAAGAATAGAAGAACCCTTCAAACTCCCTTCTTTACATTCGCCATATGCTTCCAGAGCTAAGGTGTGGAGTGCTAAGGCTTACCTTGTGCTTGCATGCGAGTCCTGACCAATGCTAGGGGATAGCTGGCAAGTTGCCCACATGTACTGGATATGGTCCCACAAGCCAGTAATACAAATACTCCGGGGTCAGCGCTACTTGTGGCGTATCTGCTCAGCCAGGCATTCTTCAAGGTCTTTATAAGAGGAGAAAGACAAGAGTTAGGACTTAAATAGTTACAAATCAATATTAACCAATTATCTGCCAATGCACTATATATATTTTAGTAAGAAAAATTAAAATATTTAACTGAAATTGTCAAAATAAAGTTCTAAAATCTCACTTCATACACTGCCAAGTCAATTCCGGCGTACGGAATAATCCCCAGCATGTTGGGCACATATCCTTTGTAAAAAGCAGACATTCCCTCCTTCATCATTATTTTCTTCCCACAATCCAACATTCCATGGTATTGACCAGTCTTGCGCAGAGCCATCCGTGTTTTAAGGACCTGAAAAGAGTTAGCAGGTTAGTCTATCGAACAAGCGCAAAAAGTCCCTGAACAAAAAGTGCTAGGGCTATGACTTACCTCCATGGGGTAGATGCTGCTTTGAGCAATGACACCAGCAAGGGATCCGGCCACTAGTCGTTCGCGGATTCCCAAAGTCTCCTGGTCACTGCCTATGAGACGTTTAATCTGGAGAAGAGAAAATTATAACAATACTGAGTCATATATATCAGCAAAGTCCCACAGAGAATGCAAACTGGACCCTGGTAAATGGACTGTTTAGTCAAAAAAACTGTAGGGAAGTGCAGATTGTCTCACCTGTTCATAAGCCATGAACTTAATGGCAGATTCTGGTGCAATTTTGATAACATTGATGCCGTTTCCTCTCCACAGTGAGCGGAAGCCTCCCTCGCGGATCATTTGTGTGAAGCCACCCAAGATAGACATGCTGTTGTTACGGGAAGCGTGGACCTGGAAGAGTGAACATGAGATGCGGGTTCAGAAAACGCTAATCCAAAAACAATGGCTTCTGCTTGTTTGTGTAAGGGATACCTAATCCTAATAGGAATGTTCAGCGCATGGTACTTTGGCTCAAGACTGATGTCACTGAGCGGCCAGTGCGTCACTGCTATAATACTTTTATATAAAGACATGCCGGACTACCTGCTAGTGCTGTAAATACTGTATAGGCATGCCCCAATACAAGGGTCACTCATTACATCAAAGACTCTGGGAGGATGCCATAATCTGGGAAGGAGTTTGGAGGATCTTTGCACACTAAAATTGCGCCCACCACACGTCAGGCAATCCTACAGATTACTTTAGATCCTGCCAATACGTGTGTGAGGAGAGGTGTCATGGCAGCTGGATTTCAACATGGCCAATGCTTTAGTTCCCAGGGAGATATGCCACCATCAGAGGTGTCTGGCAGCAGCTTTCTCCTCTACCTACAGAGAACAGATGCACTCTTGGCCAAGTTGAGCACACACAATTAATGGGAGTCAGGAGGAATAGCTGTCAAAGTAATGACCTCTATCCAATCTATTAAACTTAGTAAGGGATTGCGGTTTCTGCCAAAATGTAATATTACCGGAGAAGTATTTTACACTGACAGTTTCAGAACGGCAGCAATGCCCAGACCTGTCAGCCCTGACACTCCAATAATTTCATTACACTGTGTTCCAAACTAAAAATGGCTGCATGCCAGAAAGCACTTTGTTCTAGGGCACACATTCATCTGACACCTGACTCAATAGTTCAAAGTACAACATTCCTACCATTTATCTCTAATAAAAAAAAAAAAATTACACAATCCTCCCCAGACACAGAAGTGGATTTCAATGACACATGAAAAAAAAATCCATAGTCATCTAGGTCACCCTTATGACTCCTGAGGTTGGTGAATGATACACTAATGGCACCCATATAGTGTAGAGACACACCTGCATGAGGACTTTCAAGCGATCGAGGGGGGCTGTACAAGTTCGAGACACTGCGCCTGCTCCACCACCAGCGACTAGATGCCTCCACCACATCCCAGTTTGCTTCTCTTCAACTGTAAACTCATCCGGAACAATCAGATTTTCTCCTACATCAAAGATCTGCAGAGGGAGAAGAGACACTGGATCAGGATTGGTGGAATCCAACCAATAGGTAAAAGCCATGCTCCGAGTCAGGCGGCAGCTGATATGCCGTCACCACCTCCTGCAGCAAGAACTATTGCTACACTGTTAATGCAAATTTTTCTTGCCGGCACATAAGTAAGAGTCAAGAACTTCCGGTTGTTAGCATAACAATGAAGCTGAGGCTAGTTGCTGCAGGGGGTGGAATAAACCAGTACAAACTGACTGGGATCAGCTACTGATCAGATGTCACCTGGTGACTGATCTTCAGCTTTGAACCTGGAGATCTCAAGATGCATCTTGAGACTAGGAATAGGAAGAATAGAAAGTAAGTGGCTTACCGTAGAGTGCTTCCAGTATAGGATGATTTCTGGAATGTTCTCTGCAGGGTGCAAGAGGTGATAGTCCCTCCACTCGTTCCAATCTATTGTCATTGTACCATTCTTATCCATGCTGCAAGATAAACAGAACCACAAAGTTACATATAGATTTATAGACCCAAAAACTGTATCTTGGCAAAGACAGGCAAACATGCACAAGCAGAACAAACCACGAGACACAGCGGGAGGGAGACATGATGAAACATACTTACTGGGTGACAGGACCCCAGCGGTGGCCCGTCCTAATTCTGACAGCCACACAGACAGAAGCAGAGGGAAAAGATAGCACAAAGCAAATTGTTACTCCCTGCCAACTCAGTAACACTCCAGATTTCCTAACCTGCCTGGTAAGGAGCCTAAAAATCAGTGTCAATCCCCCCCAGCTCATGTCCAATATCAGTTTTGGCAGTATATGGGAACTGTGTCAAGTTAATGGAGTATTAAATGACTTCATTGCATTAGGCCGGATAGGATCTAGGGGAGAAACCCGAGACAAGACAACTAAAGATGGAGTCAGCACACTACAGGGAACAGACCACAAGACACGCAAGTCTGACAGTGACATTTATCGACTGCTTACCTCTTCAGGATCTTCTCAGCCTGCTGCTCAGAGATGTTCACTCCTAGGTCTCGGAGAGACTGCATTATTTCTTGGGCATCAATCCTTCCTATGGAATAAAAGTATCAGGTAGATTAGATACACAGTAGATGTGATATTAAGGTTCAGCCCCACTTCTAGTACCTTAGGTGCCCCCTAATTAGAAAGGTGCCCAGGGGGCCCATGTTCAGTTAACGGAGCCAATATAATCGCAGATCAACTAAATACAGCTTTGTCAGATTTGCATGCCCCCATACAAAGCTGAACATCTGCGTCAGAGGACGGCTCCTGCCAAAAAGTATTCCTAAGCATATAAGCCTATGGGCAAACAACCAATGCAGAATCTGATGCCTAGTACAGGTGCGCTGCTGGGATGAACACGAATAGAAATACTAACCATCATTCTTCTTGTCCAGGCTACGGAAGACTAATCTCAGCTTCTTCTCATGATCGCGGAGGTAGTGCACAAACTCCTCAAAGTCCAGCTGTCCATCACGGTCCTTATCGCCAGCTTTCACTATTTTCTGTTGGAACAAACAAGATCAGGAGAGTTAATGGCGTCACAGAAAATGTCGTCTCGCTGAAATATTATAGATACAATGAGATGTCAGTCTCAGCCCAGCACCAAAAACTCAGCTTGTATCTGCTGTGTTAGGACACAACTGGATTCCAATACCAGGACATACCTATCAAAACCAGTATGCAAAAGCTGATATCATAGCATACCAGTATCACACATCCTCAGGGTATGTCCCAGGTAGAACTAGTGTGAAACAAGTTGGCCGTAAACGTCAGACATTCGCAGCCATTAAAAAGTATTTGATTTACAAAAGCTCTTCAATTAAAATGAACATTTACATTAAAGTCACCAAATTCAGAAAGCTATGACGGACTGTGGTAAGCGAGGGTTAAGATGGCACCCATCATACTGCCAAGTCGAGGAGGAGATGAGCGGGATCAGCGGGGAGCTTTACAGTGACCTTCGTAAACTGTCTGAGCTGCAGTCACACGACTCCCTGCGGGGACACCGAGTGCTAAAATCTAAAGATAGTTGGGTGTGTGACATTAGGGCACTCTGACCGACCAGCGGGCACAGAGTCGGCTGTCAGACAACTGCACCCAAGAATATAAGAAAGATCCATCTCTGGAGACTTTACCCCTTTGACCGCTCACTAAGGGTATAGTCATACAGAACTTTTACACACATACCAATGCAGAAAATGCCTCAGGTCATGGGAGTCTACAATGGACGCTTTTTTTCAGAAAAAAAAAAAGCCTCCTGCCATTTTTGCTGCAATTGCAGTATCGGAAACCGATCAGGCCCTGCATGGGTGACCACGCACCGGTATAACACCACTGGATGGGGCCCATCACCGTACCAACCATCAGATTTAGGCTGCAAGCTACACAGCAAAAACACACACTGGATTTGTCCACCATATATTATAGTCGTGTGAATATTCCCTAACAGTGCAATGCATGCATAAATAAAAAAAGAAAAATTATAAAGTATATTTAATATACTGATACAAATAAGCAAAAAAATATATATTAAAAAATTCATAAAATATTTTTCTGTAAAGGTTATTTTCAGATTTAGATTTTATAACTATTCATCTTAATATACTTTATATATTTATTTCTCTTCCATCCACTAATGCCAAACACTGACAAGAAAAACCTACATCCAAACTGCACACGTGAAGGCGCCAAAACCCATAGGTTTTAATAAGAGCAATGAAAGTCAGCAAAGAACTTACCTGCCTCCAGGTCCGGTAGGTAGAGAACTCCTGAGAGGGAACCAGGACACTGAGGCTAAAGATGGACTTCAGCTCTGATGGGAGCCCATCTGACTCAAAGTACTGAAACTCTGCCGGAGACTGGTCGAGCACCGGTACGTACAAGCTGAGACAAAGCATGGTGAAGGTGCTGCCTACACCTGCACGGGTAACAGAGCCTTGTCCCTGTGCACCAGCAGCACGCCTCTCCTAGTGTAACTGCACAAGCCTGCAGGTCACCAGCCTTAGGTGATTGGGAGACTGAGACCTGCCCCCTCCCATTGAAGTCACTCCAGCCGGTATAACCGGCCTTCTACAGACAGCCAATGGCAGCAGGGGCAAGTCCTCGGGCGTGACCAGGGATCTCCAGGCATGTATCTGGTGCACAGTGCAACAATCCTCAGGAAAAGAGCTACGTGATAGCAGCTGTAGGGGGGAAGCAGACTGCAGGCTCCCCGGGGTCACTAAATATAGGAGCACATCACAAGGTGCACGACATAACATGCCCAACGTATTCTGTGTCATAATATTAGTTTGGGCAGGACATTGGGCAATCCCAGTACTAAAATAACCATTTTTTACAGCCTCATGTACTATCTATCACATGAACCACCTTTCTGAAGATAGGGGAAGTTCTACAAGCAGGTTAGTAGTGTACTCCAACCATAGAAATACTAGGATGAGTGCTCAGACCTATTGTCAGTGACACTAGAGTGATAATCCAATAATAAGTATCTCCTATCACTAGGACGGGGGTCCCAAACCTCCTCACTTCAATGAAGCAGCATTAGTGCAAACTGCAACTCCATTTATTACTATGGGACAGCTGAAGAAATGCCAAGTATAGCATTCAGCTAGCTCCAAGTGTAGTGCAGGGTCCTAGAAGTCATCCTCCATCCAGTGAATAGGGAACATCATGTCTAGAATACCCCTTTATATAGTATCCAAGGGCAAATTAATCCTTTAGCAGGAATACATCTGCATGGTATAGCAAGATCAATTCGAGAAGAACAAACAGGAATCAGAAGTCACCATCTATATGCCAAAACCTACCAAAAGTAAAAACTGCAGAAAAATAAAATGAGTTTTTCGATATGTGCCACTTTTTGGCAGGTTTTATTTCAACCACTCATCAGTTTTTGGGAGAAAAAAAAAATTGATATGGCAGGGTTAACTACAAGATGGCGCCGCTGGAGTGGCTGCCTATCACAGTAGCTCTGAGACTCTACCCTGTTTCCCCGAAAATAAGACAGCGTCTTATATTAATTTTTGCTCCCAAAGATGTGCTGTGTCTTATTTTCAGGGGATGTCTTATTTTTTTTCAATGAAGAAGAATTTACATTTATTGCTGAACAAAAAAATGAACATTTATTATATACGGTACTGTACAGTAGTTGTCATCACAAACCAGCATAACCAGACAAACTGTGAATCCTATCAAGAATTTCTTACTACCATACCATTATTTCCATAAACAACAATTAACAGTATGGTACATTTACCAATATTTACAGTATGCATAGAAAGTAAAATTTATTCAATGACAGTTATGTCATCATCTTCTAGGACATCATCATAACAATCCAAACCATTAATTTCCCTGCACACAGTATCATCTCCCATAGTGGCCCCTGCACACAGTATCATTCCCCATAGTGGCCCCTGCACACAGTATCATGTCCCATAGTGGCCCCTGCACACAGTATCATGCCCCATAGTGGCCCCTGCACACAGTATCATGCCCCATAGTGGCCCCTGCACACAGTATCATGCCCCATAGTGGCCCCTGCACACAGTATCATGCCCCATAGTGGCCCCTGCACACAGTATCATGCCCCATAGTGGCCCCTGCACACAGTATCATGCCCCATAGTGGCCCCTGCACACAGTATCATGCCCCATAGTGGCCCCTGCACACAGTATTATATCCCATAGTGGCCCCTGCACACAGTATCATGTCCCATAGTGGCCCCTGCACACAGTATCATTCCCCATAGTGGCCCCTGCACACAGTATCATCTCCCATAGTGGCCCCTGCACACAGTATCATGTCCTATAGTTGCCCCTGCACACAGTATTATACCGGTATGTCCTATTGTGGACCACCCATGAACAATTATTATACTCTGGGGTCTTTTCAGACCCCAGAGTATAATGATCGGAGACCCAGGGGAGGATACAAACATAAAAAAACAACGTTGCTTACCTGTTCCTCGATCCGGTCCACTCTCTGCTGCTTCGGCCTTCTTCAATGCTGGACCAGGCCGGCGTCACGTGATGCGGGCCAGCGTCGCGACGCAAAGTGACGTCCCCAGCAGAATCATTACAGCAGAGTCGCGCAGCAAGGACAGGCTCTGCTTCCCGACACCAGGAGAACGCTCACCACTGCACACTCATGCGGTACAACGCAGCAGGGACATCGTACAGGATAACGGCAGCGGGACAAAGGAGGACAACAAGGAAAGCAACAGGCTCAGGATGCTGAATGGTGAAGGTAGGGGACGACAGCAGTATTACGGTATACCATATACCGTACCGGTATGTTCTGTTCGGGAATGCTGCGAAACGAAACGTCTCCTACGGTACGTCTTACTTTCGGGGGATGCCTTATATTGGGCAATTCTACAAAACCTCTCCTATGTCTTACTTTCGGGGGTGTCTTATTTTCGGGGAAACACGGTATATCTTATTTTTCTTTCTATGTCTCGTTTTTTTACCTCTCTACTTAAGGACTTTGCACTATGAAGAAACACACACAAAGACTTGGACCCTTGTGATACTTTTTTTTTTTGTTTTTTATCTGTCTTTGTTCTGCTTGAAAATGGGATCTTTTGTGTATGCAGACAATTCCTTTGTCTATACAAGAGAGGAAATTCTGCAGCTCAGAGACACAGCAGGGCGGCATACCATCTGGTCACACATCCCCAGCGAGCTTTGGAGAAAGAAAAAGCGGGTGAGGGGATGCAGAGCTGGTACTCTTCAGAAGATTAAAAAGAGGCGTTACCGACCAGCTGTTCCCTCCATCATTATGGGCAATGTGAGATCTCTTGCAAACAAGATGGATGAACTAACAGCGCTCACCAGGCATCATCAGGAGTTTCAGGCATGCAGCATGATGCTACTTACAGAGACTTGGCTCACTGAAGTTACTCCTGACCCTCTGGTCTCCTTGGATGGTTTTAAACTCCTTCGGGCAGACAGGACAAGGGAGAGCGGTAAGAGGAAAGGAGGAGGGGCTGGCAATGTTTGTGAATAATAGATGGTGTAATCCTAGGCACATTGTGATTAAGGAGCAAACTTGCTGTGAGGACATTGAACTATTAGCTGTGAGCATGAGACCTTTCTACCTACCAAGGGAACTATCACATGTCATCGTGATAGCTGCATATGTCCCCCCCTCTGCGAAAGCTGACACTGCCTGCGAGGTCCTACAAGCCACGCTGAGCCAGTTACAGATAAAACATCCCCAGGCCCTCTTTCTTCTGTCGGGTGATTTCAACCATGCCTCTCCATCATCCACACTGCCCAGTTTCACACAGTATGTAACCTGCCACACAAGAGACAACAAAACACTGGACTTGTTCTTTGCCAACGTGAGGGAGGCATATAACTCATCAGCCCTACCGCCCCTGGGGAGATCGGATCACAACCTAGTACATCTCCGACCTGTGTACAAGCCACTTGTACGTAGAGAACCTGCTGTCACCCGCACAGTGAGGATATGGTCCGAGGAGAGTGATGAGGCTCTGAGGGATTGTTTTGACACAACCGCATGGGAAGTTCTGCAGGATTCTTATGGGGAAGATATAGAAGGACTCACACACTGCATAACGGACTACATTAATTTTTGTGTGGACAACACAGTACCCACAAAAGTGGTGAGGTGCTTCTCCAATAACAAACCATGGATTAACTCTGATATAAAAACACTACTTAAGGAGAAAAAGATGGCATTCAAGACAAGAGATAAGGAGGGGTTGAGGGAAGTACAAAAGGAGCTGAGGCATCAAATCAGGCAAGGAAAAGCCAGTTATAAGGAAAAAATGGAAAAGCAAATGGAAAGAAAAGACATAAGGGGGGTCTGGGAGGGGCTTAAGTCAATTTCGGGTCATAAACAGTCTGTCTGCCAGATTGAGGCAGATGTTAATTGGCTTAATGAACTAAACCTATTCTTCAACAGATCTGATCACACACCAGCTGCTCCCACCCCAGCTTGTCCTTCAGCTCCCCCCACCACAATGACTTCACCCCATTCACCCCATGTGGCTACTTCCCAACAGACCAGTAAATCCAGAAATCCGTCTTTATCTGACCACAGTCTGACCTTCACACGGGCCCAGGTGAGGAAGGAGATGAAAAAGATCAAGGCGAGGAAAGCCGCAGGGCCAGATGACATCAGTGCAAGGCTAATTAAGACTTGCGGGGACCAGCTGTGTGGTATAATTACATATATGTATAATATGAGCCTGAGGCAGGAAATAGTCCCTGAATTATGGAAATCTTCTTGTGTGGTGCCAGTTCCAAAGAAACCCCACCCTATGGACCTCAACGACTACAAACCTGTAGCACTGACATCCCACTTGATGAAGATCTTAGAGAGATTGGTTCTCACACATCTCCGCCCTCTAGTGAGCCCAGCTATGGACCCCCTCCAGTTTGCTTATCGGCCGGGCATTGGGGTAGATGATGCCATCATCCATCTTCTGCACAGGGCTCTGTCTCACCTGGAGAAACCAGGGAACACAGTGAGAATAATGTTCTTTGACTTCTCCAGTGCTTTTAACACCATACAGCCCAGGTTATTGAGGGACAAGCTGGGCCTTGCTGGAGTGGACCACCACCTCTCCAACTGGATCCTAGACTACCTCACAAATCGACCTCAATACGTGAGAGCCCAAGACTGTGTGTCAGGTACCGTGATCTGTAATACGGGGGCACCTCAGGGTACGGTTCTCGCCCCTTTCCTCTTCACACTGTACACTGCAGATTTTAGGTGCAACTTATCCAGCTGCTACCTACAGAAGTATTCTGACGACTCTGCAATAGTGGGTCTCATCACAGATGATGATGACAGGGAGTACAGAGAACTGAACCAGGATTTTGTGGACTGGTGCCACCGGAACCACCTGAAGATTAACGCGGGGAAGACCAAGGAGATGGTGGTGGACTTCCGCAAAGGCAGATGCCCTCCAAAACCAGTGGACATCCTGGGGACGGGCATCGAGATTGTGAATACCTATAAGTACCTGGGTTTGCTCCTTAATAATAAGCTGGACTGGGCAGATCATATGGAGGCCCTGTACAGGAAGGGCCACAGCAGGCTCTACCTGCTTAGGAAGCTGAGAGCCTTTGGAATCCGGGGGGCACTTCTTAGAACTTTCTTCAACTCGGTAGTGGCATCAGCCATCTTCTTTGGAGTGGCCTGTGGGGGGAGCAGTATATCAACCAGGGACAGAAATAAACTTGACAAGCTGATTAGAAGGGCCAGCTCTGTCCTGGGGAGCCCACTGGACCCAGTGCAGGTGGTGGGTGACAGAAGGATACTGTCCGTGGTGAGCTCCATGCAGAAGAAGAAGTCCCATCCCATGCATAAGACTGTGATCGCGCTGAGCAGTACTGTCAGTGACCGACTGCTCCACCCTAGGTGTGAGAAGGGGCGCTATCGGAAGTCTTTCCTCCCCACCGCGGTTAGGCTATACAACCAACACCGACCTAAGCGGAGATCATTACACAGAGAGAACTGAAATAACTCTCTGCCTGTTAAATCCCCCCCCCCCCCCGCTACTTCCTATCTGTCTGTCGGCTATCAGAGTAATGCCTCTTACCTTGGAACATTCCTGTACATGTTGTATTTGTATCTGCTTATCTTTGCTGCTGTAACACACTGAATTTCCCCATTGTGGGACTATTAAAGGACTATTATTATTATTATTATTATTAACCATGAAGGGCTTGGCCTGCAACTAGTCTCTAGTAGCTGTATTGCTGCTAGAGAAAAGGATTCAGGTTTTAGCACAAATCTAGGCTCAAAGATAGGCCTAGGACTGCCCAAGAGGCTCCAAATTTATTAGTTTGGTGCAATTTACTCCAATTTTTTTTTTTTTTGTTTAAAGATCAGCATATGAAGCCAATATTAAAGGGGGTTTGAGGTTTTTTTTGCCTATTCTTAGGCTAGGCCATTACTATCCTAACACTTAGTCCCCACACCAATCAGCTGTTTGGGACTGCTGCCAGGTCCTGTACAGAACTGGAGGCTGAGCTGCACTGATAGAGATATATATATATATATCTCTCTCTATCTATAACACACACATGGACCATCCGCTTCCAGGACTGCGGTATACTACCAGAAGCGACAACGGTCCAAACAGCTGTATGGATGGGGTCCAAAACCCAGCCCTCTTACCAGTAAGATGTTTATGGCTTATCTTAAGGACAAGCGTATTAAAAGAAATAAATAAAAATTATATATTATAAACTTGTGAGCCTATGTAAAATAAATGGGTAGCCTAACCTGTTATGAGTGCAATGCAAGGACAATAATATACAGCAAGTTTCAGATAGGCCCCTCCACTAAACAGGGTGCTTGGACCACATGAGACTTGTCACTTGCCCTTGCCTACAAAATAAACTTAAGACAGGCAGGAATTATCAAACCATTGGCCAAATCATTACAAGCTTTCACATCTCTTAACTCCTTAAGGGTGCTGGTGCAGCTTTACTAAAACTGGAGCAGACTGTCATACGATACCTGAATACTTAGGAGATAATCGGCTGACAGAGGTACCAAGATTAGGCAGGTGACAACCAAGAGATCAGGTCTGCTGTGGTAAAGCTGCACGTGAGTCTGTGCTCAGCAAGTAACATCAATGCGGGCACAGACTACTTTGCCACTTTGACCGGCACACTGCCAATTACTGACGCAGGCGACATTGAAGCAGAAAGCCTTTAACAATTACAATTCCGGACACATACAGAGAACTCGGAAGCCGTGTCACTGGTGCCTTACCATGAATAAGCAGTATTGTGGCGGTCTCTATAGACTGTATAGAGTCATTTATACAACCAAAACCAGAATTAGCATCAGAAACAAAAACTGAGTGTTTGAGGATCAGGAGGAGATTCCATCGGTGACTAATAGGGCATTCATTACCTGCTGCAGATCCTTCAAGGGTGCCACCACCATCAGTATGACCTGGCCCTCAGATTCGCTTTGCTCCTCTTGCTCTGACCCCTCCGCACTTGGAGAGTTAGGTTTATTGTCACCTTCACATGTTGCCCAGGTAAAATTTATGCCCAAGGTCTTCCTTATAAACTGAATCATCCTTCCCCGTGAGCTTGAGAGCAGCAAGTACAGATGCTGTGTCACCTGGAACACACCCTAAACTCCTTGGAGATCCTCGGCAGCTGCAGGCAGTGCTGTCATACGTCTATGGAAAGAGCAGTAGTTGCTGAGAACGTGTGAGGAGAGCAGGGCTGGCTTTACGCTGTAGGCATCTTGTACAGGAACACCTGGAGTCTCCGTTTCACCGTCACGCTGCAAATACACACGCCAGAGGACCAGAAGCCGGCTGCTCTGACTCTGCATTCACACTGCAGCAGGGTCTAGCCAATCACAGCCATGGACATTAACACGTTCTCCAGTCAAAGTATGAAGCATCAGGCAAACCAGAAGGAAATTCCTGCATCACTCCTGGCCCGTCACCAGACATTACAGCCAGGGATATTAGTACTGAAACTTCTGCTATGCCAAGCCCTATACCATGCAGGAGAATATCTGCGCACGGCAACCCCATCTGTAAGTATGATCAGGGTTATAAAACATCTCAAACAATGGATAACTGATGCCCCTCAGCTGCTGTGGCAGGAGTCATCTTGCATCTGGCATCTAATAGCAGGAGAAAAGATCTGTTACAAGTACCCACATCTCACCACCAGGTGGCAGTCAGTAATGTGCCTTATTAAAGTGAATTTGTAGGTAAAAAGTGTGAGGTCCAGAAGGTACATGCCTGCCTTTACTACATAGAGGCCTAGCAGAATATAGCATCAGAAGGGCCAATGACCGCGCCCGTTTTGCTCCATAGCTTATTTATCATATTGCCATAATAAGCAGAGCCTCCATGATATAATACTGAGTTCTTTATAAGCTACACTTGCAAGGGTCCTCCATGGAGGCCCTGGTATTACCTGACAGGTCAAAAAGATAGCCAAGAGTAGGGAGAGAGGCGCTGTCCCAATTCTGTGACAGGGTCTTAAGGTGGTCAACGAGTGTTAGACCTCCTTATCTAAAGACCGGTTGCCTTTAAAAGGTTTTTTCTGCTTCCTGCTCCTTTCTGTGTACCTGCTGCTGGGAACAGCGGATCAGTGGGGTGCCGGATGTTGGACCCCCAAACTGATACTGACAGACTATTCTTTAGATACAGCCTCAAAATAGCCTGTAAAACCCCCATTAACCACTGGAATCCAGTTCTTTGGATAAACCTACAATTGCTATCACTAGAACAAGTGGCTTTTCAGTGATGCACCAGATATCACAAAGATACTAAGTCTGCATGAGCTATATGGCTGTGCTATCACATTGAGGTTTCTTCATGTATAAGAATCCATCTGCAGGAGCTAGCATTTGTAGACAAGTAGTGGTTTGCAGAGAATCCCTGACAGCCATCATCTCAGGAATGTCGCCTTATCTGGGCAGGAATAGACGATGACGTCCGTCGAGGTCTTCCTGCTTTTTCATGTGAAAAGCTGCGTTACATAGAGAGGCTATTGAGGTCCATCTCTGAGGACCTGAAGGAATGTTTTGGAAAGTAAAACCGCTGGTATAAGGGCAGACTACGAGCTAAGTAACATTCTTATACTTTGTGAAGAAGGGATACATTCTATCTGTATACTTCTATATGGAGCTCAATGACATATGTAATACCGCAAGGTTTATAATGGTTCTGTATACACGGCCATACAATATCCAACATCCTTATGAAGACACACAATACAGCATGGCCTTGCATCTGACATTTTGGACCAAAGCCTCTGATACAAGTGTGAACAGAACTTTATTGCCTTAAATAGGATTGTAGATCTATCCATACCGGTGAGGTGAAAGTCCTGATGTCAGTGTTACTGTATTCCTCATAGTATAGGAATAACATGTAGGGCAGCCTAGATAAGCGAGGAAACTTCCTATGGGCTCAAGACCTGTAACCCTTAAAGGGATATCATGAGGCTAGGATATTGAATGTTGTGGCCTATTCACTACTTATCCACGTATAGTACCATATGACAAACATTTCTAATGCCTTTTTCCCCAAAGGACAAAGCACAGGTAGTATTGTGGAGTAGGGGAGTTGGTGGCTGCAGTACAGGCGCTCATTCCCAACACCCATAAGGGTTAGAATCCAATTTACCCATCAAAATATTTTTGGCATGTGGGAGCAAATACAGGGACAGCATACAAGCACTGCGCTTATCCCCAACACCCATAAGGGTTAGAAGCCAATTTACCCATCAGAATATTTTTGGCATGTGGGAGCAAACACAGGGACAACATACAAGCACTGCAGATGTTGCCCTTGGTTGGATTCAGACCCAGGGCCCCAGCACTGCAAGACAACATTGCCTAGTGGCTATGCTTGGTACTGCAGTGCTGGTCCATAGACTTTAATGTCACAGTACTGCAGTATCAACATTTGCCAGTCTGTATAGCAGGAGAGCAGCGCGGTTCTCGAAAAGTAAATCATAATGGGAGCCGCACATTCCTGGTACAGCTGATCTGCGGGGTACCCAGGTTTTGGACCTCTGCCAATTCAATATTGATGGCCTAGGCCAAGAATAGGCCATCAATAGTAGAAGCTGATAACCCCTTTAACAGCGCTTGTAGTCTAACCATTCTCCAAGCGTGAGAAGTTGAAGATAAGTCACCTCCATATTTTACGAGACTTTAGCCACCCTTGAGAATTCTATTAAACATTAACCGGTTACTTTGTTCTATAGATTGCCGGGGTAATGGCTATCACAGGAGTGGCCTATATAAGGAGATTGCTCAATGGATAATCAGTCAATGGAAAGGTGAGCAAGGAGACCAAAAGGAAGTCAGTGGTGTTAAGATCCTAACTGGATTAAGGAAATGATGGATGTACAAAACACATTAGTGAGGCTAATCTTCAGTCAACAAGACACTGCTTAAATACAGCAGGGTTATACACATCTAGAGATAGAAGGGAGAAGGATGACCCCCAGAGATGAAAGGAAACTTATCCTAGTCAAGATACCAGTGACAGATCTGTACACAGAAGATCCAGATGATGAGGTGACTATACATATAAGGCTGGGTTCACACCAGAGCTTAAACTCTGTTCGGGGTTTCCGTCCTTGAACCAGTTTAAAAAAAAAAAAAAAAAAAAAATGCGGAGATAAGAGTGCTGCATGCAATGCTACTCTCTGCATTTTTCACCCCTTTTGGGCAGAAAGGAGCTTTCAGAGGAGCTTTACATGTTCATTTCCATGGTATGTTGACATTTGCATGCGGCATTTCACACTTCAGTGCATAAAGGACGTCACCCTGATCCATCATCAAGTACAATGTATATTCTCTACGTGCTAAGGAACCAAACCTAAAAAGGAATTCAAAACCTTAAAGAGGTTGTCCGAACTATGATATTGATCTCCACTTCCTCTTCTGAGGCCAGTGACAACGCATCCATAGGTCACATGGCCAGGCTGCACCTTAGTCCCATTCAAAAAAAAACAATGAAGCTGACCTGCAATACCAAGCACAACCACTACACGGCACAGAAATCAAAGACCTGTGATACCGCCTTTAGGCCCCACCGAAAAAGTGCTGCTGGAAATAAGATAGGTCAATTAAAGAACAGAAAACCCCTTTAAGGCATTTTCTGCAACAGCAGTGTTATCAGATGTAGTAAGAGAGAAATGCCAGGTGGGGAGAGGCAGCCATATATATATATATATATATATATATATATATATATATATACACACACACACACACACAATGGGACAGAGTGACTACAGAGTGCCGCATTGTCTGTCCCTCTGCATAAGATTTCATACAATGCAGGGAGCACGGCTATATAATGGACACATCATTGTGCTGGGTGTTATTCCAGCACAGGTTGAGTTATTTCATTATATACATGCACAGGGGCGGTATGTGACAATACGACATCACTAAACACAGATGTAATTGTGATACCACATGAGTAACCATACCAGAGAACTGAGTCAGCACTCAGCAGTGAAGGCAGGAGACCTGTCAGCCAGGCCTACAGAAACCAGAATAGCACAACCACAACAAAAACTGTGGACTACCCACTCACTGGGAGAAATCCTGTAAAATAATCCTACAGTATATATTCACACGCTGCGGCTCTTTTGCTCCAGATTCTGCACCTTAAAACCCATTCATATAGGGTTGTTCCTGCACCAAGTGCATGGATTTCTGTAAGCCCATTCCGATAAATAGGCACATCTAACCATTTTTACAGCCAAAGCCTCATATACTTCTCCCCCTTGTTTTAAAAGCAACGCAAAAACAACAATGTGCGGTCTCAGCGTTAACATACATTAAAAACGCTGACATATAATGACTTTATGTTAGAGGACCACAACGTGGCTGTTTGATGTAGAGTGGTCATGGGCCCTACTGTGGATTCATTGCACCAAAAACATCAAAATTAGAACATGTGCGCACAATATGGCTGACCAGGCATGTAGATATTGATGTACTGTGTGATTTAGCTCCAAAGAAAGGTCTCCATAACAGCACTGTACCTGAAGGGGCAGAACTGAAATGATCCTCAGGTAATATGATCTAGAAGATAAGCATCAAAGAGACTATTCTAGCCTTTACTGTTGTATACAGTTTCTCCTAGGTCTCCTACCAGATGGAAGAAGCTATACTGAGCCACCCAGCTTTTTCATAGACCTGAAGGACCCGGATCGTCACCATAAGGCTACACCTAAATTTCAGGAGCAGATCTGAAATCTGTTTCCATTTAAGGGGTTTTCCAGCCTCAAATGATTTGTTCATACTGAACATGATGAGCATGTGATTTGTGCAGGGTCCGGGTGTCCGACCCCCAAAGATGCCATACTGGTGACCTATCCTGTGGATAAGTCATCAGTAAGAAGATAACCCCTTTAAGGAGCAGAAACATGGTGACATGAGTGCTTGTCAAGGGGCTGGCACTTACCTCATGCCCCCCCCCCCCCCATTTCCTCATTGTAAGCTCCTGCGAGCAGAGCCCACAATCCTATTGTTTATGTTCATTATTTTTTCTACATGGTAAAGTCTTATATTGTCTTTTCAGGCACCCTTAGACTTGTAAACTGCTACAGAATACCATGAAACATCGGGACACTTCTTGTCAGAGATCTGTAACACTATCTCTTCCAGTAAACTGATCTGTGTGCGAGGAGGGGGATGGGAATTCATTAGCATTCTCCATGCTAATAAGGAGACTCATCCCAAAGTTATTTCAGGAATTCCTGCTAGAGGCAACACCTCCGGGTCACCATCCTGTCAGATGTTATTGTAAGCCAATGGCTAGACAATACAACTGGTATGGGTGGCACATGCCTGGGACCATGGAAATGCTCAAGTGGTGATTGTATAAACAGAGGGCCACGTCCCATCCCCCATTACAGCTTCCCGTATACATGGGTGGTTGGATAGCTATATACACATAGATCTCAGTGTTTATTTAGCTCAGAGGATAGCTTTCTTCACCTGCCGCTGGTGCTAACATTTATCAGGACGCCAGTCGCTATGTAAACTGCAAGTAATGGAAAACTTAATGCACCCAGCCATGGAGAGAGCAGAGAAAACTGTGCACCTGCAGGTTAAGCCAAGTGGTGACCTAATATATGCAAAAATAACTGGCAAATCCTACCATGTGCATCAATAGAGGGGAAAAAAAAATATATATATATACACACAGTAGCCTGGACTGCCGGTAACAATGATGCGCTAACCACAAGATTAGGGAGGGACCAACCGATGTGATCATGAAAACAGGAAGTCGAGGGTACACAGTAAATGGAGTGGTGGCCATGCCATTCACTGAAGGTTCCCGCAGTCAGACCTCCATCGCTTATTCCCTTACACACAGGGTAGGTGACAAGTGTTAGTAGAAAGAAAACCCCTATATAAATGACGGTCCTCCAGGGAGTCATCCAGGACATACTTCATCAGATTCTACTGTAATTGGACCAGAGGTTTCAGGGTTGGGTCTGACTTCAGGTCATGTGATCACAGCAGCATCCAAATTGCTACACATCCACCCTTGTGTTCATTGCTTGTTACTTGTACTACGAGGGGCTAGCTTTAGTATTATGATGTATCCGCCAGCCCCCATAGCACAGGTAACATCCAGTACACACAGGAGAGGGGGAGGAAGCTAAAGAGACTCAAGGGCCAGGGGTTGGTTCCAACCATGTGACCGGCTCATCCACAATAGAAAGAACATGGTGGAAGCAAGTACTGAAAACCTCCATGGAAAGCCCCTTTAACATAAGGGAATCTGATTGTTGGACCTCATTCCCAGAGCGTACAGCTCCCAGCATTGTATACATGACCGGAGCACATGCTCTGGGAAACAGTTGATCCATGGAGGAACCAAACTAAAGTTGATGGCCTACCTGGAGGCTAGATATAGAGCCAATCTACATCTACTCATCAAAACCTACCTTAAGGAGGTAGATAAAGCCCTTTAAAGCTATACAAAGAAAGCTTATCACACAGTCACCTATATAATAAACCACACTGTGCCAAAGACCCCATGATAAGGAACAGTCCGGACTGGCAGGACCCCCTTGTCCCCCATTTATATGGGTAGATGGTCAGGCTTCATTCATAGTCACTAGGACTGCCAGTGACAGCCATGTGTTGTAGTGACCCCATACAGAGCCCACCCCTAAGTGACTGGGATATAGCACCCTTCAATACCCCTTACAACTAGTCTGAATTTACATGCTGGCTATGTGTTACAGTGTATCAGTGCAGATCAGAGGTATCAGGCCCGACTAGAAAGGAAACAGCTATAACAAATCCTCAGCAGTCCTTTAGATCTATACTATGGCTACATGAACTACATGTCCCAGCATTCCCTATCAAGCACAGTAAGGCACGAGAGCCCATATCAGGATCACACACACAGTAATACAAGCCCATCCTCCCCCAGCCCCCTCTTACCCTCAGCTCCAGCTCTGTCCGGTGCACTCCCAGCCTCTTCAGCCCCACAGCCAGGTCATTGATGCAGATGGCTCCATCTTTATTGACGTCTAGCTCCTGGAAGAGAATCTGCAGCCGCCGCTCATGCTCAGGCCCGCCGCACAGGGCGCCTCCGCACGGGTCCGCAGCCAAGGCAGCCGCCAGGGATGAGGAGGCCTCGTGAGTGTGAGGGGCGCCTGTCAATGTATCACACTGGCAGAACACCCCGCTCAGCTGCGGCGACACCAACGTGCGAGAACAGGCCATAGACGGGAGGACGGAGCCAGCAGGCACTTGATATAGTCGGGAGTCGTCAGCCTCGAAGCTCGCAGTACTCATTAAATGCCGGTATATGGCGGCAGGAAACGCATCAGCTCACACCTCCCTGACGTAACCAGCCGCTGCTCTCACACCCACAGCCAATCACAATGCTCCTCCCACTACCAGGACCAATCAGAAACCATAATCTTACGGGGTGTGCCAGTAAGGCAAACCTACTCTGCTATTGGTTGTTATAAAGTGATTGACAGCTGAAGTAGCCAATCGCATTTTACGCTTTAAGAGGGAAACGGGGGGAGGGTTCTTTTCAAATTTAGAATCATCTCCGCATCGCCGATAACTTTTCCTCATAGTTAATTTCAGTCTTATCGTGATTATCGTCGACATGACGTTCTCACTCTTACTGGAAATATACAACGTAATTCACAAGTTTGTAATGTAGTTGACCAATAGAAAGGCAGAAGAAAAGATTGACAAGCGTATTAACCAATCATCAACAATATATTTTTACGGTCGCTACTAGCCTCTAAGAAGAGGCGTTGTTTAGATTGATAACCTACTGAACCAATGAGCGCACAGATCATATGAAGGGGCGTGTCCACCTCTCCGCAATAGTGCGTACAGACGGGATAAAGAGGCAGATTCTCGAAGCCGTTACGCTGCGTAGCTTTCTTGCCGCCCCACTTACGCAATTTACGTATTGCGGCCTATTCCACATCCTCTAGTGGGGCAATGGCTACGCCAGCCAAGAAGAGAAAGACGAATTTCTCAGAGCAAGAGGTGGAAATCATCATGGAGGAAATGGAGAAGCAGAAACACATCTTGATTAACCATTACAATGCTGGAGTGCCACTGCTGACCAAAAGCAATGCCTGGTATGATATCCTAAAGCGTGTAAACGCCATCAGTACGTGCCACCGGGAACTGGCGGAGGTGAAGAAGAAGTGGTCAGACCTAAAGACCGAGGTGCGAAGGAAGATGTCGCAGGCGCGTGCCACGGTGGAAGGTGAAGGGGACGTCAGCACCCCACCGGTTATGCTCACCCCGCTACAACAGCGAATATGCAACTTGTTGGGTGAAAGCGCCATCCTCAGCTTACCCACCCAAGAATGCCCTGCGGAAATACCTGCCCAGGTGTCCATAAGTTCACCTGGCACCGTAACTCTATCACAAAGTGAGTGGATGAAGTGTCTTGCCATGCCCGCCATGGGCGCCGATGGATTTTAAATGCTAAGAATAAGTGTTATTCCTAGGGTACTTGCGGCTGTTATGGCATCCTCATCCTGGCATCTTATGACTTGCCAACTTGGACCTAAGAAATGGAAACATCCTGGTGCCGATTTCACATTGGGGTGTGTTCACCTTTAGGATCCTCTGTTGCAGATTCTGTCAAAAGTGGTGGCACAGTAAAATGCCAGTCCATGTGACAGAAACGCAACGGACCCCATTATTGTCAATGGGGTACATTGGGCACATTTGATATGTCGCTTCTGCGGTCTAAGGGAACAGGACATTGGAAATAAGACGCTGATGTGAAAGAAGTGTTAGGGATACACAAAGACTTTGGGTGTAAGGTACTGGTGCGTTTATCATTCAGCTAATGAAAGTGAAGGCGGCCGCGTTGCGATTTTCTACGTCTGCCACATGATAAACACAACATTCCAAACCTGATGGGTTTTTGGTCATCATTTTGCCGCAATAGTGGCAATGAGCCAGTCGCAATGTGTCCATATTCACTTTCATTGGCTGCAAATTTGTTTTGGATCCCAACAGTCAAAGATCATAGGGCCCTTGTACCCCTGTCTGAATGGGGCAGTAGTCATAGTGATGCTGCATTCAGTTTTATAAGACTGAGAGCTGAGCATTCAGCAGTCCCCGAGAGATGAATGGAGCTGCATCACATCTGCATGACCACCCCTTTATTCAGATGGGGGTTCAATTGACCTCCATTTTTGTGAACGGTGAGGATCCTTAGTGGGCCTAAAGCCCACAGCACAGGGCACCTGTTATCAAATATACTTGGATGTAAATTGTAGTGACGGTAATCTACTTACTGGTGGCGGTATTTGTAAGTTATTTGTTTTCTTCAGGTCCTCATTTGTGTCATGTGACCAAGACTACTTTTTTACTATTTTATAGTCAAGCCTGGTACTCATATATAGCATAAATCCTGCTTGGCTTTGAGATTTTACTAGTATTTAAATGCAAGATTTGTTTGAAGTTTTCCCTTTTTTTATGTGTTTAACCAAAAACGAAACTCCTTTTTTCAGTTCCTACAGAAACAACCTATCACACCTTGGAGGAAAACGTAGTAGAGTACTGCACAACTGAAGCCCCCAATACCGTTACCTCTGAGACCCCTGTAGAAATCATCTCTCCTTCTGCTGAAGTCACGGGAAAACCTCAAGAACTGAAGAATCGAATCGCTCTGAACTCTGCCCGGCTCTTGCAAGAACAGAGAGTGACTAACTTACACGTGAGGGAGATCGCTCAACATCTGGAGCAGCAGAATGATATCCTGCAGATGATTCGCAGGTCGCAGGAAGTCCAGGCCAGCGCTCAAGAAAGGCAAGCTCAAGCTATGGAGGGGACTCAAGCTGCACTGAGCGCCCTTATTCAGGTGCTGCGGCCCATGATTAAAGATGTTCGAAAGTTCTTACAAAGCCGGATAGTTGAATCGTCAGCTGCCAATGAAGCTGGTGACCCGGGAACTCAAAACGGACAATCCAATCCTATCAGCCAGTGAGTGGAAGTGATGGTATGAGACCAGTATGGCAGCACTGCATCATATCCATATAGGAGGATCATTGACATTGCCTAGCATAGTTTGGATACTTTGTTGCTTGGTGAACAAAGGACACTAGAGCAAAAGTTTTGCATTTTTAAGAATGGAACTGATCAATTTTAATATTTTCCTACGTAGGAACACTGCTTGCTTTGATGGTCGTATACAGAATGGGGGATTGTACGGTTTCCGCTGTCAGTAGTTGTGGCACATCTTTGGTGCACGTCCACTTTTGCATTAAAGATGCACCACTTTGATCTGATCATGCCTCAATTGCCATTTTTTTTAGGAAAGTGAGCAGAGCGGGGCAGAGACCAAGGCGGGCTAGGGCGGGGATGCCTCGGCCCAACAGATTAACTATAACTTGCGCCAGAATTGTAGTGTGAGATATACCTGAAATCTATGCCAGTTCCTGACCGGTATAGATTTCAATTCTGACATGGAGGCGGGAGGTGGGCACACCTGAATTAGTAACAGGCCATATGCAGTACATGGCCAGGTCTCAAATTTTTATGGACTTTGTTCTTGAAAGGAGTAGCTTACAAGTCACTTTATAGAAAACTTCAATCCCTTGTTTCTCATTACTGGTTTATCACTGTGCAGTTTTATAATAAAATCTTTGATCTATTTTTGTGGTACCTGTACCTTAATTCATGTAGAATTGCCTTACCTGTGATTAACCCCTTAAAGAGGTTGTCCTGTGTATTTTTTATTATTTTTTTTTTAATTGGGCCGGGGAGGTGATAAAAAAAACACACGGTCCAGTCCTGCTGCTCCGATGTTTTCTTGCAACAGAAGTCCTCGTGGCAGTGACATCCCGAGTCCCTATCCCTTGCCCACTGATTGGCCTCAGTGGTTACGTGCGGCGGGGACTTCCGCCTGAAGAAAACAATGGAGTAGCAGGACCAGACCATGCTGGTAGTCACCGGAATACCGGGAACAGGTGAGTATGGGTTTGGGTTTGTATTTATTTATTTTTCTCAACTCCCACGGCCTAATTAAAAATAAATAAATAAATAATAAATAAATATATATATATATATATATATATATATATATATATATATATATATATATCCTGGACAACCCCTTTAAGTACACAACTTAAAGTTTGGGCCTTAAAGAGGTATTACCACGAATATGACTATATTTAATTTTGCAGACAATTAAAAGTTAAACATTTTTTGCAAATATAAACATTTAAAAATATTGCAGATATAATCATATCAAAAAAATGGCCAGGATAGTTCAAATGTTCAAATAAATAGAACTTCACTTTTATTGATATAGCTAAAATCTCTAGGGATATATATCACACTACCAATAACCTAATATCCATACACCAATAATTCTTTAGTGGCAATAGAAATAGTAGAGCAGTATCATCTAGCACTGCTAAAAGCCCCCTATACAGAAGTATGAGCTGACCCCATTATATAAACCGGAGTCAACTATGATAGAGCGCTCTAGGCTTAATCAACAGTCAGGGTATCAGGGCTTATATGCATCACGTATGTGTCTATATGATGTAAGGTACATAGACTGCACACTTGAGATACTGCCTTACTAAGGATAAAGGAGCATTGAATGCGTGAAAAAATGATGCTTAATCACGTTTTGCATCATCAATGCAAAAACATACGCTACCCCTCCTTATATCTCTCTTAGACCTTCCAACGTGTTTCCCCTGCCTGATATTTTCATAGCCAGGTTCATTAGGGGAGAAGTGTAGGGACAAAAAAAACCTAACCAAAACAAAAAAACAATAATGCGGTGAAAACCACAGTTCCCGATGCCCTGATGGTGGGCACTGGTACTTCAAATGTTAAGCCTTAGGAGGCTAGGCTATGCTCCAAAATTATATAATATTGGCTTGTCTTGGGTGGACTGTGTACCACATTCTAGTCTATGTCAGCGTTGGCGTAGATTTCAGTAATAATTTGTGCCTGCTTTCTAGAGCAAAATATAATAAATGAACCTACCTACTCC
Source organism: Leptodactylus fallax (assembly GCA_947044405.1). Lineage (NCBI taxonomy): Eukaryota > Metazoa > Chordata > Amphibia > Anura > Leptodactylidae > Leptodactylus > Leptodactylus fallax. The sequence continues at coordinate 1,343,917 of CAMRHE010000121.1, read as the reverse complement.
CCACCCAGCTACAGGCGCATCTCAATAAATTAGAATATCTGTGAAACGTTCATTCATTTCAGTAATTCAGTAATACAATCCATAATCAGCGTCTTCCATGATTGTGTGTCCTACTGAACCAGACTGAGGGAATATTTAAAGGCTTAGGAAACCTTGGCAGGTGACACTGAATTTACAATACTGAACTTTTTTACAATATTCTAATTTTCTTAGATTTGGGTTTTCATTACCTGTAATCCATAATCAACATTTACAGAAATAAAACACTTGAAATAGAAGACTCTGTGTGTAAAGAATCTAGAAAATATAGGAGGTCACTTTTTTAATTTAATTACTGAAATAAATAAACGTTTCAAAGATTTTCTAATTTATTGAGATGCCCCTGTATATCCACTTTTAGTAAAAATGACCTGCGTGATGGAAAAAAAAAAAGGTGAAATTTTTAGCACAAACAAGCCAAAAACTGTACATTTTTACCACCAAAAAACTGCCTTAATTCCTTTAAAGCAATTTTTCAGGTGTGATGGCGGAGTGATATACCTAAAAAAAAAAAAAAAAGCAAAAAAAAAAAAGGTACTCACCTATTCATGGCTCTACGTTGTAGCGTTGCCCATTTCTCCTAGTGTCAGGACAGGCTGAGGCTCACATGACCACTCCGGCCAGTCACTGGTCTTTGTGGTCAAATGTTTTGACCTTTATCTTTCAGGCTCCATATCTCACCATGCACTACAGCTTGGAACGTGAGACTACCATCATCTTATAGACACCATCTTGGCTATCTCATACATAAATGTGACTTGCAGCTATTTAGCACATGATTAGTTCTGCAGATTCTTCTCATGTAACTGCATTGTTACCCTTTTGCTCCTGGTGGTGGAAAAATCCTTTTCTTCTTGTGTACTACAAACTACAACCTGTTCTCACATTCCCTAATAGCACAGGGTGTTATTATTATTGATTCCCAAGTGAAAGGTCACTGGATCATATCTAGGATCAGCCATGAAGATTTCCCAAGAAAAGAGAATCAGCATCATCCAGCTCATCAATAGCAGTCTCTTGGCCAAGAAAATTGCCAAACTGCATCATGTGAGTGCCATGACAGGTGGAAGAATATGAAAAGAAGTCCGTCCATCCCGGGCCCTTTTAGCACATTGGTGGGCCCAGTGCAAAGATTTCATAAGTGGGGGCCCCCTTCTCCATAAGCACCCGCTATTATACCCATCTGAAAGCTGCCAAAACTGGGATTTTATATGGTGACATTCAATGGTTGAAAATGTGTTATCTGACATGGAACTTTTTTCACCAGCGAATCACTCTGGATCTGTAAGGGCTATCATGATGATCTTGGATGAGATGAGATTCTCACCTTTAAAATGAATCAAACGACATCTTCATAGCCCCTCAGTTGTCCCCACAGTTTAATGTCCCTCTCCTACCATACAAAAAGAAAAGAAAAAAAACGCTAATACTCTCCTCACTCCCCTGCTGTCTCGGTTCGGAGTCTTCAGGGAGCTGCAGGTGCGATGTAAGTGACATCATTACAACGCGCCCGCAGCTCACGGGCAAGAATAGTGAAGCAGTGAGATCACACACGTCCAGGCAAGCATCGTGCGACATGAATTACACAAGTCTGGAATGGTGGCCCAAAAAAGGTGAAGAAGCCTTGACTTCAATATTGTCATAAGAAGCATCGGCTGGAGTTTGCAAAAAAAAAGTATGAAAAGTGGACAGTAGAAGAAACGGGTGATTTGAAGAGATGAGAGGAAAGGCAACAGATTGGGCTCTGATGGGTGCAAATGGGTCTGGAAGAAACAAGGTAAAAGGGGGCTAATGGATCGAGAAATTGAAGGAACTGTCAAGTTTGGTGGAGGAAGCCTGATGATATGGGTTGTTTCACAGCCAAAGGCGTTGGATACTTGAACAGGATCGATGATGGTGCAATGCTTTATGTGAGTACTATGGATATGAAAAGGACGACATAGTGTTTCAGCAGGACAATGACCCAAAGCATACTATACATCGAGATTAGCGAAGAAATGGTTCAATGACAATGAAGTAGAGGTGCTAGATTGGCCCCCACAGTCCTCAGACCTCAACTCTCGAACACTTGTGCGTAGAGTTGAAGAAAAAGCTGTGCTCATACCCAAGTGAGTCTACCAGTATGCACCAACATTGGCAACATGTAGTAGGGCCCGGGGATCAGATTTTGGTCAAGACATGCTTGAATCTGATCGAGAGCATTCCCAGAAGGATTCAGGCAGTGCTGAAAGCCAAAGGTGGATTTACAAAATAATAAAAATTAAAATGTAGATTTTTAGGAGCAAAACAGTAACAATGCAGTTACATGAGAAGAATCTGCAGAACTAATCATATGCTAAATAGTTACAAGTCACATTTATGTATGAGATAGCCAAGAAGATTCTCTATAAAATGATGGTAGTCTCACATTGGAAGTTGTAGTGGATGGTGAGATATGGAGCCTGAAAGTCAAACGGTCAAAATATTGTTACCCTTTTACTTGTCAGTGTTTTCTCATTCCTTTTGTTTCCATTCTTGGCTTTGGTTAAAAAAAAACGCTGCAAAATCTGCAACAAAAAAACTATGTTTCTGCAAGGGGCCTTAAAGCATACCTCCAGTTATAAGAAACTTTACATAAATGAATAGTAGAGGTTAATATATGAAACTTTGTGTACACTTTTAACACTGCTATGTTTGTAGATGAGAGACTGCCAGTACACAGAATGTGGCAACAAATCAAATAACCTGTCGGCAGGAGAAATTCTACTCCACCCCTCCCTTCTCCATAGAACTCTATGTGTGAGGCTGAATATGGAGATGTATATAATGTAAACAAGCAGTCAGACTGGAGATAAGGAGCCGGAGAACAGCTTAATAACTGCTGAAGGAAACCGATCTCCTTAATAATATATATTACAAAGATTCTTATATTCATCTGTACTATCCATAAGTTTTTCCCCCACTGTCTATGCAGCAGGGCTACAGGCCAGAAAAATGACTTGGGTTCCTTTGCACAAATTACATTGCAACCAAAAATCTAACAGGGTTACATTTTTGGCGACAGTTGTGTTGTGGCCACAGATGCGATGTCATGTCACATGTCAGCAGGGTGGCTCAGTGGTTAGCACTGCAGCCTTGCAGCGCTGGAGTCCTAGCTTCAAATCTGGCCAAAGACAACATCTGCAAGGAGTTTGGGATGTTCTCCCCATGTTTGCATGGGTTTCCTCTGCGTACTCTCGTTTCCTCCCACATTCCAAAGACATAGTGATAGGGAATGTAGAATGTGAGCCCTATATGGGACAGTGACTGTCAATATCTGTAAAGCGCTGCGGAATAAGTAAGCATAATAAATAAATGTCCAAAGTCACTTTCTATAGGTAGCCTGAATGAGTATTCCAATAAGCTGTAATTCACACATCCATCTGTAGGTGGCATTGCAAGACTTGAAGATTTTATTAACAGTTTAAGATGTTTTGGAGCAGCAGGGGGCAGTATATACTTGGAAAAGCCATGGAAACATACACTCAAACTTGCTCTCCAACATCTCTCACTAGATTTTCTGCCCCTTTCCTTAAAAGGGTAAGTAATAGTAAAGCTGATAATTGCAGATACTTGGCGCATCACACAACATACCATTTACACAATGTCTTTTGGATCCTATTAGAGATACATTTTTAAATAGATTCATTCATAATGAATTTGGCTTAGTGCAAATATTCTGCCGACAAAGCGACTTCTGAACCCATAAAAGCTTTTATGTAATTACATATATGAAGAAATGACATTCACAAGTGCAGGGATTCACCACTCCAACAGTATATACTGTCTGGGCTATACAAGCCCTTTCCAAATACCGTATTTGGATGTTTTATGACATCTTCACAACATGTCTGTGCACACAGGCTTCCCATCTCCTGTCAATGCCCCCCATATAGTAACGGTACCCCCTTTTGTGCCACAGCCTCCCCTACAGAATCCCTCCTTGACTATACACTGCTCACCAACTGCTGTGTTTGCCATGAAAAGATTAATTTTCTCCTCTCTGACACTGGAAGGCTGTGTATTATAAATATTCTCACTCCAGTGCACCAGAGGGCAGGGGGAATAAATTTAGGGTGCACAGGCTGCCAGAAAAGAGATCAAAGGCGTTTATCCAGCCCTAGTGTGTTCTGCCTGGTTGCAGCCGCCATCACTGTGACCCCTATAGTTGCACCAGTGACCAGGATTGGGGGCCCACTATTTACTACCAAAAGCAGATGGTTGCCTTGAGTAAGGGTATTTACCCTAGCAGAATTTATTCATAAGGCTATAGGGCTAACTTGGTGACCTTTGCGAAGATCATGGTGTTGGATTAGGACACTACAGTCACAAGTTGTGTGCAATGTTACCACCGTTGTATGCGACTGCAAAATGTCTTGAGATTTGTCAGACTCTTGGCGTAATTTTGGTTGTACAGGAGAATCCTCACTGATATTCTACAGAAAAGTACAGTACAATGTAAGTGAATGGGATTAGGATTTGGTTAGAATTTAGGCCACACATTGCCGAAAAACTGCATTTTTTGTTGCAGTTTTTTGAGACAAAGCCCGAAAACATATCTTCAAAAGGAATGGGACATATAAAGGAAGCTCTTATACTTCTTCCTTCTGCGAAATACACTCCTGGCTTTGTCCCAAAAAATTGGAACTCATATTTATCTCACATCATGAGAACACAACTGCGGCTCATGTCTGGCCCAGATAACATGTAATCCTATTTATATATTTATTATTAAGTGAAGCTCCGGGACAATATTTATAGTGAGAAATTGTATAAGGCTAAGTTCACATCTATGTCAGAGTCTCTATAGGAGACCTCATTGCAGCGTCTGCCTAAAATCAGCAGACAAAAAAGTCCTGCATGCACAGCTTTTATCTTATACTGATTTTAGTTTTACAAATGGACATTCAACGGACCCTGTTATAGTCAATGGAGTCCGTCGAGCTCCGTATGTATCCGGAGGACCTGTTGTTCTTGTCCTCCAACGTACTTTGTCTAAGCAAGGAGGATAGAGCTAGTTTTCTACCATCTTCTGTCCACTTATCTGGTAGGTATGCCACACCTTGCTCGGGTTATGGTCGTGTGCATGTAGCCAGGCAGAGGTGAAACGGCACAGACAGAACATGGATAACATGACATGGTTGTGTGAATGGAGCCTTACAGAAGGTTTCCAGGACTTATATATTAATGACCGATGCTTAGCATAGGTCAGCAATATGTGAGCAGTGGGTTTTGGCACCCAAGACCACCACCAGTCAGCTTTTTGAAGAGGCTGCAGGGTTTGGGTGAATGGTGTGGGCTCTGCACTGAATACCAAGCACAGTGCTGTACTTCTCATAGGAGCTCTGCTTAGTATTGCAGCTCAGCAGTAGTGCAGCCTCTTGAAGCAGCTGATCAGCGAGGGTCCGAGGTGTCAAACCGCATCAGAAATTGATCTAATTTTTGTTGTGAATGATTCACTCTAATGCATTTGATTATCTAAAAGTTGTTTTTTGGTTTTTTTTTGGGTGAGGGTGAGTAAAGTTGTCTTTCAGACTTCTATCCAGTATCCATTCCTGGATTATGACTGCGGACAGCTCTATTATTCCATGACTGGGCGGTAGGACTACCACTCCTGTTCACACCTTTGCCTCTTTGCCCTTGTGATCTAACATTACATTTTTTTCTACGTATTATCACTTGCAAAGTTTGAAAGAATTTGACATTTGGCTTCCTCGAGCGGCGAATGCTGCCAGTACTCGCTGGAGATTGTCCCATTAGGCCTTGTCAATGATTGCATACAGTCTACAGCTACAGTTCTCTGTGGGTCAAAGTGTCCCAATCTGGCCTGTGTGCCCCTTATCTCTAAAGCTAGGGCTACATGGCCACCTAAAGGGGTTTTCCAGAATTATAATATTAATGACTTAAGGCCAGCAATTTCAGATCGGTGAAGATCGGACACCTGACAGCTTCACCAGTCAGCTGTTTGAAGAGGCTGCAGCATTTGGACAAGTGTCCAAATGTGGACACGTGGACTTATTTCAGTGGGACTGAGCTACAACATGGCCATGTGACTGGTGCATGTGATGTCACTGTTGAAGAAGTGCCCACCGAGGCCTGTGATTGGCTGCAGCAGTCACCTGGTCCATGCAACCTGTAAACTGAAGACTGGACTGGACTGCTGCTGGGAATTGTGTCCAGAGAGAGGTGAATAATGGTTTATTATGTTTATGGCCCACTCTGGGGCACTATTTAGTGATAAAAATCTGGTCAGTAACAGCTGATTTGTACAAATCTAGGTAGTCAACCAAAAAGTCATAGACATGAGGGGGTGGGTAGCCAACTACAATCCAGTCTAAAGCTGGCCATACACTTTAGACAGCTGTTGACTTGTTCGTCCAAGAGCTATTCCTTCTGATCACCCATTACACATGCATGCTCGGTTTGGGCAAGCCTGCATATGCCCTGAATAGGGAGAGAGAAGACAGTTGCTGTCAGGCACCTGCAACTTATTCCCCTCTTCCCATTGAGTTGAGCATGCACATGTAAGGGGTGGCCTGGAGGAATAGCTCTTTGTTGAACAAGTCATCAGCTTGAAAAATGTTCCGGTCGTGTTGTCACTCCTATGATGTTGCCAGAATTACGCTGCCACCCCACATACGTGCAGCGAAATTGGCAGTATAGCCACAGTCTTAATATAGAGCTCTGTTTTACTGGGGCAGAGGATCTTTCCCTGGCACTCTTACAGTATCTCCACCTTGGCAGGTTCATTAGAAACAGTGCGGAAATGTGCAAGGAAGCAATCTGGACTGAGACATAGATGTCTTTGACAGCTCAACAGTCTGCCTGTCAGATTAGCATGTCTAGCCCTATCTGTAGGGAAACACTGCCTGCTGGAGAACACTGTGTTTAGCAACAAAACTGCTTGTGACCCCGTAAGCAGCTGTAGTCTGGGGGGGGGGGGAGGGGATCTGGCCACAATTGTTTAACTGCGCCACCACAGGAAAAATGAAGCATACTATTAGGCAGTGGAACCTTGCACTGCAGTTGTTCTTATACTGACCTACGCTAGGTTCACACCTGCGTTCAGGGTTTTTCCATCCTTCAGCTCCGCTTGGGGTCCCGAAAAACATAAACCCAATCCGCTTAAAAAGCGGTTACCCGCGGACCCACTTGCAGGACTTTTCTCTCCGCATTTTTCAAGCGGATTCGGGGACAGAATCCCTGAACAGAGATCGGGCGCAGGTGTGAACCTAGACTAAGACTAAGTTCACATCTGTACTGAGCTGTCCCGTGTTCTGGTCCGTCAGAGGACCAGAACAACGGACAAGTGGAGCACTTCAATAGGGATACATATGAAGCCCGACATAATAGGGATACATATGAAATCGTCAGACAAAAAAGTTGATTTTTTTCATCTGCCGATTTCAGGTGGGCACTGCAACTGAAACTTTGATGCAAATGTGAAGTTAGCCTAAGTCAAGATGCAGAGCATAAGGGTAACTTCACATGGGAGATTTTGTGGCAGGACCCGATATGCAAAATCCGCTGCAAAAGCTTTCTGCCATCAGCAGAAAGAATTCTTATTCCCATTCACTTTGATAAGAGGTTGGGGCAGAATCCACCTGAAAATCAGAGAGGACGCTTCTTTTTTTCCACTGCCTGATTTTTTTTTAGCTTGTACAAACAGAAGCATCTGCCTTCCATCAAAACAAATCAGAGGTGGATTTTTTGCGGCAGGTTCTATCGCAAAAATTCTGCCATGTAAATATACGCTAAAGGATCAGTCAAAGAGAAGATGTGGGTCAGAACCAGATGGTGAAACGATCATCAAAACCAGAGGGTTACCCATAAATGGAGGCAAGAGTCTAAGAAGTCCGACCAGAGAGCCGTACATATATGCACACGTGGACAAAATTGTTGGTACCCCTCGTTTAATGAAAGAAAAACCCACAATGGTCACAGAAGTAACTTGAATCTGACAAAAGTAATAATATATAAAAATTATTTATTTATTTATTTATTTATTATGCTTACTTGTTCTATGAAAATGAACAAATGAAAGTCAGACATTGCTTTCCAACCAGGCTTCAAAAGAATTTTTAAAAAAAAGGAAAACTCATGAAACAGGCCTGGACAGAAATGATGGTTCCCTTAACTTAATATTTTGTTGCACAACTTTTTGAGGCAATCCCTGCAATCAAACGATTCCTGTAACTGTCAATGAGACTTCTGCACCTCTCAGCAGGTATTGTGGCCACTCCTCAAGAGCAAACTGCTCCAGTTGTCTCGGGTTTGAAGGGTGCCTTTTCCAGACGGCATGTTTCAGCTCCTTCCAAAGATGCTCAATAGGATTTAGGTCAGGGCTCATAGAAGGCCACTTCAGAATAGTCCAATGTTTTGCTCTTAGCCATTCTTGGGTGTTTTTAGCTGTGTGTTTTAGGTCATTATCCTGTTGCAAGACCCATGACCTGCGACTGAGACCAAGCTTTCTGACACTGGGCAGCACATTTCTCTCTAGAATCCCTTGATAGTCTTGAGATTTCATTGTACCCTGCACAGATTCAAGACACCCTGTGCCAGATGCAGCAAAGCAGCCCCAGAACATAACAGAGCCTCCTCCATGTTTCACAGTAGGGACAGTGTTCTTTTCAAGATATGCTTCATTTTTCCGTCTGTGAACATAGAGCTGATGTGTCTTGCCAAAAATTTAAATTTTTGGCTCATCTGTCCAAAGGACATTCTCCCAGAAGCTTTGTGGTTTGTCAACATGTAGTTTGGCTTTTTTATGATTTGTTTTGAACAATGGTGTCCTCCTTGGTCGTCTCCCATGAAGTCCACTTTCGCTCAAACAACGACAGATGGTGCGATCTGACACTGATGTTCCTTGAGCTTGAAGTTCACCTTTAATCTTTTTAGAAGTTTTTCTGGGCTCTTTTGTTACCATTCGTATTATCCTTCTCTTTGATTTGTCAACAATTTTCCTCCTGTGGCCACGTCCAGGGAGGTTGGCTACAGTCCCATGGATCTTAAATTTCTGAATAATATGTGCAACTGTAGTCACAGGAACATCAAGCTACTTGGAGATGGTCTTATAACCTTTACCTTTAACATGCTTGTCTATAATTTTCTTTCTAAGCTCCTGAGACAACTCTTTCCTTCTTTTCCTCTGGTCCATGTTGAGTGTGGTACTCACCATGTCACCAAACAGCACAGTGAGTATCTGTAGCCCTATATACAGGCCCACTGACTGATTACAAGATTGAAGACACCTGTGATGCTAATTAGTGGACACACCTTGATTTAACATGTCCCTTTGGTCACATTATTTTCAGGGGAACCATCATTTCTGTCCAGGCCTGTTTCATGAGTTTTCTTTTTTTTTTTTAATTCTGTTGAAGCATGGTTGGAAAGTAATGTCTGACTTTCATTTGTTAATTTTCATAGAATTTTTATATATTATTACTTTTGTCAGATTCAAGTTATTTCTGTGACCATTGTGGGGTTTTCTTTCATTAAACGAGGGGTACCAACAATTTTGTCCACGTGTGTATACAGCGACAAACCCAAGGGGTGGAGAAAATGTAGCCAAGAACACGAAAACTGGGGGCTAGAGATAGTGTCTAAGAAGGCTCTTTATACTCCAGCAATGGTAAAAAGGCCCTTGCCTGCTTTAGATAGGCTGCCAAGGAGGATTAGCATTCAGTTCCCATGGCAACTGGACGCTCACACTGATGGCTTCATTGGCGAGTGATGGTTGCCATGCCCTAGGGTGCGAAGGAGCAGCGCTGGAGCCGGTAGTGATATCTAACAATGACACAGTTTCCCTTGAAATCTTTGTGTTTTACTGGAGGTGTATAAGGAGACCAACAAAAATAATAATAAAAAAATTCTTGAGGATCCATGTACTGTACGATAAAAAAATCACAGAGGCCAAAATGCTGTGTTTTGGCCACCTCGCTTTCCACAAAAATGAAGTAAAAGTTGATCAAAAAGTCATATGTACCCCGAAATAGTACCAAGAACTGTGGCTTGCCCCTCAAAAAATAAAGCCTAACAGCTTAACGCAGCTTCAACAATGGAAAAATAAAAAAGAAATATGAGGACAGGAAAAAGGCTTTTAAAACATTTTTATTCTTGAAAAACAACAAAAACTATTTAAATTTAGTATCATTGTAATCACACAGACCCAAAAACACAGTTAACATGTCACAGTCCATGCACAGTAAACACCAAAAAAAATGAAACTCAGGAAGTGCTGGTGGAATTGCTTTTTTCCCCATTCCACCCTGTAAATATTGTTTTTTTCCCCCAGTCGATTCATGTACAAGTAATGTCAATTTGTGCCATTAGGGAACGCAACTCAACCTGCAAAAAACAAACCATCATACAATATATACTGTATATATTTTTTTTAAAAGTTGTGTCTCTTGGACGGCAATGATAAAAAACAAAACGATAAAATAAAAATTGCCCATGTCCTTGAAGGGATTAATATATGAGGTTCAGGCTCCATGCACACAAATGTGTGCTTTGTCAGTGTGCTAGCCGAGTTTTATAGCCCATTATTTTCTATGGCCCCATACACACGTCTGTGTATTATCACACATCCATGTAGGGGACCCTGAGCCCCAGTAAAAATAAAACGAAAACAAGTCCTATTCCTGTTCATTTTGAGTCCGGGATCACTGCATTAAATGAATGGATCCAGGGGGGGCACAGATGGCACACGGATATTCTCCATGTGCCGCCCATGCCATTGTCTTACTGACCCATACATGCCCTCCTTCATGAACAAGTAGCGCAATATTGAGGTTCCATGTTACATTTAGGCATGGCAACTGACCAGGAATTGCCTTTTCTGAAACAATCTTGGCAAATCTGGCCATGTAATGGCCCAAAAAGGGGCATGGATTAAAAATTTCTACTTAAAAATAGGTGGTCTTTCCAGTTTGGGGACTGGGTTTAAGCTGCCTTACCTATGTAAGTGTTGACAAGTGTGCACTAAGGCTAGGTTCACATCGGTGCATGACTCTCCATCGTTCGGGTCCACCAGGGGACCCAAATGACAGAGACTCGGACCGCTAAAACAGCGGTTACCCATGCACACTGATGGATCCCTATAGACTACAATGGAGTCCGCCATTTTTATACTGATACTGGCGGAGAGAAAAGTCCTCCGTGCAGGACTTTTCTCTCCGCCAATTTCTGGCGGTTTCTGAGGCGGAGTCTCCAACGGATGTGAACTTAGCTATAAAGGGGTTGTCCAGGATAACCTGCAAGGATGCCTGGGAAGGTGAAAAAAACCCAAACCCATACACATACAGCTGTCACCGGTTATCTGGTCTCTCCCACCACGGTCTGGTCCTGCTGTCTTGTTTTGGCGCAAGTCCTCGCCTAAGGATCGGAAGCGGGACATCACAGGTGACATATGCAAGTGACGTCTGTGTCAAGGAGTTCTGCCTAAACAAGACTTGGGAGCGGCAGGACCGGACCAGGTTGGGAGACACTGGAGCACTGGGGACAGGTGAGTATGGGTTTTTTGGATTTTTTTTTCACCTTCCTTGACTTAATTGCCAAAAGCGGGTTATCTTGGACAAACCCTCAAGCTAGGACAACTTTGGCTGTGCAGCATATATATATTTAATACCCTACTCTGAGGTAAAAAGTGGAATAAAAGGGGTTGTATATAGTAGTCTCTAATATGCATTTCCCTTTATTTCCATGTCAGTAGATATTATACTATGTATTTTGCAGCTCAGCCCTCTCAGTATTTCTTTCACAAAACCTCTGAATTTATTTGCTGTTGCCCCATTGTAATTCTCACAGCTGTCAGCTCCAAGCACATCAAGCCCCTGTATCTGAGCCCAAAACACAAGCTTCAGCTATTCAATTGATCTACCCTCCAATCACGGAGTGCACTGATCAACCCCTGGCCAATCAAATTCAGCGCCTCTTGTAACTAGCCAATAGACTTCCGCCAGTCCGTGAATACTATCCAATCAGCGTGCATCTTGCACAGTAACGCGTCACTGCTGCTATGATTTCCGTGCATCTGTATTCTGGAAGGTGAAGAGTTGGCGGCAATTACGCAGATTACGTAAGAACTGTGTATTGTCTATGCCGGCAGGGTTTGGATCCGTGGCGCTTCTTACGTTCATAGCGTAAAGTGACTGTGGTGATCGGGCGGCTGGAAGAGAGTCGTAAGAAGCTGAGGACCGCACCAGGTAAACAAATGCAGCCCAGGCTGGTGACAATTATGAGGGAATGCTGCAGGGGGCACTGTATGCAGTGAGTGGGCAGGGGGCATTTTGCAGGCGAGCTTTTGCAGACCAAGATGGACGTGGCACTGCCGGGTTTGTTGTGGTTGCATAGTAACCACTTCATTGCTGGTCGTCATTATGTCTACTGACAATGACTGTGGCTAGTGCAAAGTGGAGATGTTGCCCATAGCAACCAGTCAGAAGATTTAAAGGGGGTCTCCAACCCTTAAACATGGTTGGCACCACATAGTCACCAGTCATTTGTGCAGTAGTGAGGCTGCCAAAGATGGTGTATCGCTCTAGTAGCTGGGGTGTAGTGACGTGAACTGGCGCTGGACGACATGCCAGCACGCAGAAATGACAGTAAAATTTGGTGCCCTATTTATGGTTATGATTATAATAAGGCTTATGTGTATTTTTTTTGTATACTGAGTGATATATGCTACTTTAAAGGGTACCCCGACTCCCTTTAAAGGGACCTAAACTGTCTATGGTTCCATGGTTGAACAGTTCATTTAAATCCGTTGTTGCCTCCTTTTGCTGCGACCAGCCATGTAGGGGAAATTTAGTGTGGGGGGGGGGGTCTTCCTATAGGTCGTATGGTCAGAGATTGATCTGATGGGATGATTACTAACAGTAGTTTCAGGAGTCAGACCTGATCACTTGGGCAACTATCTGTAGAGGAGGGGTTCCTATGAGAATAGTGGTCCCTTGTATCCTTATCTAAATGGGGCAGCAGTCGCATTGCCGCTCCGTTCATCCCCAAGGATACAGCCGAACAGAAGCCAAGTACAGTGTTCGACTGTCTATGGCAGTCCCACAGAGTTGGATGGCGCAGCAGTGTATCTGGGTGACCGGGGTACAAGAAACCCAGCCGCCGAATAAGTCACAAGTTGTCACATTGGCACAGCCCCTTTATTAGGGAGGTTGAGAAGTGAAATTGCAGCATAAGGGTCTATTCACACCACATTTTTACATCCGTTTATATAGAGATCAGTGTATATGACCTTTTTGTGTTCCTGTTTTTTGCATCCGCTAAACGGATGTAAAAAACTTGATGTGAATGGAGTCTAAAGGTGCAATTCGTGTCTGTGACACCACAACAAGGGCTTTATAGGAGTCCAATGATACGATCCCTTTGTATGGATTTAGGATCTGTCATATTAGGACGGTGCCCTTTGTGATTCCAGCCCAAACCTGTAGTGACTGTTTCACCAGGTGCACAAGAGGCTTCTTGTGACCTAGTGACAGCAGCTATTCTCCACTGACCAGCTATTACTTGTTCACTGTCATTTTTGGATTAAGTGGTCCGTCGGGCTCCGTATGTAACCACCCGTACGTTGTTTTGGTTTTCCGACAGACCAGAACAAAGGAGAGCCAATGCTAATGTTCAGTCCTACCCGAGGCATAAAACCTTCATCGGGGGACACCAGTTTCCTCTATTAGGGTAAATTCACACGGCGGAAAATGAACTTGATCCTGTTGCGGATTCCGCAGCTGATTCCGTCGCAGAACTCCCGGTGCGAGCCTCTCCATTGATCAGCCCCATTCATCTAAACCTAGTCAGCGAGTGAAAGCCATCGTCATACATTCTAGATGGTCGGCCGTCCTGCTGAAATTGGCAAGTTTGGCCAGCTTTTGTCTAATGTGCATGACTACTTGTAGGCTGAATGTCTTGTGGACCCTGAATCATCCTGAGGATCTCCTTGCACTTGAGTCTTGGTGTTCCTGGAGAGCTGTCCATCATGGCAGCTATTAATACTCCCTGCTATCTCCGGTAGGTCATTCAGGTCATTTGAGGGGGGGTCACATGTCAGGACTATGTTCATGGCTGACACTGGTTTATGTTAAAAAAGAGCACTGGGTCTAGAAATGGGATCCAACAGTACTGGCGTCACGTTCTTGTCATGGCACTGTGTCAATGGGTGAAAGTCAGAGTCACAGTGTGTAGGTGTCGTATACTGACGCACCGCCACTGACATTTCTCCTGACTCATTTGTCATTCAATATGAGACTCAATACTAATAAGCAAAACATTTCCAGCTTTTTACAAGCATCTTCTGGGACATCTGACTCTGGGGTTGAGAGTGTTGACACTATTTGTATGGGAATTTCCCTGCTTAGGCATTTAAAGGGATTTACTAGGACTTTTTAATTGTTGACTTAGGCTTAGAATAGGTCATCAATTGAAGATCCATGGGAGCCCTATACCTGGGACCCCCGTGGATCACTTTTTTGAAGTGGCAGCGGCGCTTTGTGCTTCACAGGCCATGTGTTGTCATATTCATCGGTTACATGCCCTGATCGCAGCACAGTCCCATTCAAGTGGATGGGCTGAGCTGCAATGCCAAGCACAGCCACAGCACAAATGTACACTGCTATGTCTGGTAAGTAATGAAGAGACTGCAGCACTCATGCAAATGCTGCAGCCTCTTCAAACTGTTGATCGGCCGGAGGCGATCATTAATGACATCACAGATCCTAAGTATAGCTCATCAGTAAAGTCCTGAGAAACCCCTTTAAGGGACTTTTCTACAAAGGACATTTATCACCTATCCAATGTAAGAGTTACGGGATAAGTGTCTGATCGCTGGGGGGTTCAGCTACTGGGAACCCCAGTAATCACGAAAATGAGGATCCCCAGGGCCCCCATTATCCCTATATTAAAGGATTGTTGGTGTGCGTACATGACCATTCACTTGTATTTGGCTATTACGGGCTAAGAAATCCCTTTTATTTTTAAAGGGATTTTTCAGAGAAACTGGAAACGGCGGGGGGAAGGGGACAGGGGTAACCTAATCCTGGTCCTTAGTTTCGGCATTGGGTCACCTGTTCCATACCCTGCAGGCACTGGCGGAGCCAGAAGTGAAAAGGCTCAAGTGACTGGCCACAGTGGTCACATGTTAGGAACCGGTGATATATTGACTGTGATGTCACACCGCAGCAGTCATCTTGCTTCTTTTTCTTTTTATTATTGTATCCCAAACTATCCTCCTTGGGTTTTTCAGTTTGCCTGGAAAACCCCTATAAATGAGTAGTTTTATTTAGATTAGAAAAATTTGGCTGTTTTTATCCAGAAACAGCGCCACTCTTGTCCATGGGTTGTGTCTGGTATTGCAGCTCACTCCCATTAAACAATGGACTTCTTTGACTTTAAGGAGGACTTGGCTGTATTATATAGCTCACAAGGCTAGTCCTATAAATCCTGTACTGACTAGCCGGGCTCTGTGATTTCTGTGCCAGCATTGGTTGTCGTCCACTAAAGTGATAGTTATGGTATTTACATAGAAAATAGATGACAGCCTGGGCCAAGGACCCGTCCTTGACAAGACGAATTACGAGGGTGGTTGGGCAGGGCTTTGCTCACTCCCTGTAATTCTTCATAAACTTTGATGTTTTATAAGGCTAGCCAAAAATAAAAATGCTTATTCCAAGCCATTATGATCTGAGCAAATCCTTTTGTTAGTTTCTTACAAGTGCCGACATTCCAGAAAGTGACTTAAAGTGGGCCATCTGTTTGACCACATGTGAGGATAGCTCAGACCGGTGGTCTACACTCTGCGACCCTACAGCCCCCAGCATGCCGTGCAGATGTCGCTTTCATCACGGTCTGTGTATATAATGATATATGCATATTCGGCACTGTTCTCATTTTGCAGAATTACCTGTTCACTTCTTCTTTGTGATCCTGCCAATCTGTGATCTCGAATTCCTGCTTATCCCTTCTGTTCTATTGAAATGATATGCATATTAAAGGAGATTTCTTGGAGTTACAGTACAGACCAAAAGTTTGGACACACCTTCTCATTCCAAGAGTTTTCTGTATTTTCATGACTATAAAAATTGTAGATTCACACTGAAGGCATCAAAACTATGAATTAACACATGTGGAATTATATACTTAACAAAAAAGTGTGAAACAGCTGAAAATATGTCTTATATTCTAGGTTCTTCAAAGTAGCCACCTTTTGCTTTGATTACTGCTTTGCACACTCTTGGCATTCTCTTGATGAGCTTCAAGAGGTAGTCACCTGAAATGGTCTTCCAACAGTCTTGAAGGAGTTCCCAGAGATGTTTAGCACTTGTTGGCCCTTTTGCCTTCACTCTGCGGTCCAGCTCACCCAAACCATCTCGATTGGGTTCAGGTCTGGTGACTGTGGAGGCCAGGTCATCTGGCGTAGCACCCCATCACTCTCCTTCTTGGTCAAATAGCCCTTACACAGTCTGGAGGTGTGTTTGGGGTCATTGTCCTGTTGAAAAATAAATGATGGTCCAACTAAACGCAAACCGGATGGAATAGCATGCCGCTGCAAGATGCTGTGGTAACCATGCTGGTTCAGTAGTCCTTCAATTTTGAATAAATCCCCAACAGTGTCACCAGCAAAGCACCCCCACACCATCACACCTCCTCCTCCATGCTTCACGGTGGGAACCAGGCATGTAGAGTCCATTCGTTCACCTTTTCTGCGTCGCACAAAGACACGGTGGTTGGAACCAAAGATCTCAAATTTGGACTCATCAGACCAAAGCACAGATTTCCACAGGTCTAATGTCCATTCCTTGTGTTCTTTAGCCCAAACAAGTCTCTTCTGCTTGTTGCCTGTCCTTAGCAGTGGTTTCCTAGCAGCTATTTTACCATGAAGGCCTGCTGCACACAGTTTCCTCTTAACAGTTGTTGTAGAGATGTCTCTGCTGCTAGAACTCTGTGTGGCATTGACCTGGTCTCTAATCTGAGCTGCTGTTAACCTGCGATTTCTGAGGCTGGTGACTCGGATGAACTTATCCTCCGCAGCAGAGGTGACTCTTGGTCTTCCTTTCCTTGGGCGGTCCTCATGTGAGCCAGTTTCTTTGTAGCGTTTGATGGTTTTGGCCACTGCACTTGGGGACACTTTCAAAGTTTTCCCAATTTTTCGGACTGACTGACCTTCATTTCTTAAAGTAATGATGGCCACTCGTTTTTCTTTACTTAGCTGCTTTTTTCTTGCCATAATACAAATTCTAACACTCCATTCAGTAGGACTATTAGTTGTGTATCCACCTGACTTCTGAACAACACAACTGATGGTCCCAACCCCATTTATAAGGCAAGAATCCCACTTATTAAACCTGACAGGGCACACCTGTGAAGTGAAGACCATTTCAGGTGACTACCTCTTGAAGCTCATCAAGAGAAGGCCAAGAGTGTGCAAAGCAGTAATCAAAGGAAAAGGTGGCTACTTTGAAGAACCTAGAATATAAGACATATTTTCAGTTGTTTCACACTTTTTTGTTAAGTATATAATTCCACATGTGTTAATTCATAGTTTTGATGCCTTCAGTGTGAATCTACAATTTTTATAGTCATGAAAATACAGAAAACTCTTGTAATGAGAAGGTGTGTCCAAACTTTTGATCTGTACTGTATATATTGATGCCCTCTCCTTAGGATAAGTCATCAATATCTGATCGGTGGGGGTCTTACACCCAGGACATCTACAGATCAGGTGCTCAAAGCCGAGCGCCGCTTCTGCTTCACAGGACAATGATGTCACATTCATTCGTCACATGGCCTATTTGCAGCTCTGTCCCATTCTAGTGATTGGAGCTGAGCTGCAATACCAAGCACAGCCACTATACAATGTACGGCGCTGTGCTTGGTATTCGGTGAAAAGGCCCCAGCTCTCACCTGAACATTGTGGTCCCTTCAAAGAGATCGTAGGGGGTCCTGGTTCCCGGACCCCCACCAATGTGATATCCTAAGGATAAGTCATCAATATTACAATCTCAGAAACCCCTCTAATTGATACATCGTATAATGTCATCTCTATAGGAACTGCATGATTGTCTAAGACAGGGTTCAGATAGTCTGTACTGTTGTTTCCCCAGAGATAAGCGACAAAAGTGGTGTCTGGCCCCCACTCAAATATATATAAAAATGGGTTTTCAACCCCTTAAATGTGTTGTCCGGGAATTGGACAAATGTCAGAGGAGGCGGGGAAGGTGTAACATAAAAAAGTAATAATCACCTGTCCCTGATGTCCAGCGCCGATGGGGCACACCGTACGTTCTCCTTTGCAAATCCTGCGCTGCATGTGACTGCCGAGGCCAATCAATGGACAACGCCTTTAAGGGTATATTCACATGATCAGGATTTCCATGTGGATTTCAATGTGGAAAATCTGCACAGTAAATTAACATAAATGTCAATTCTATTTCTCATGCGCGGCATGCAGATTTTTCTGCGTGGAAATTGACCTATGGTACGGATTTTAAATTCCACAGCATGTCGATTTATTTATTTTGTTTAGTATGGATTTTTTAAAAATAATTCTTCATGATTCAGATTTTCTCCATGTAAATCCTGATCGTGTGCATGTATCATAAGGTCCCGTTCAGACATCGGAAAATAAGGAATTGAGGCAGAATTCCGCCCTCAGATTCTGCTTCATTTTCCGGCCCCTGCCGCAGTTCTGCAGCTGATCATCTGTATAATCCGCGGCATGTTTGAGCAGGACGCTTATATTTTTTTCAGCGTCCTGCTCCGTTCTTTTCGCAGAATCTGGCACTGATTTTGAAGGTGGAATCCGCCTCAAAATCAGCTCTATATTCAACCGCGTGAACATACGCTATCAGTACTTCTATACTGACAGCCGCTGCTACCCAGGGAAGTACAGCAGAAGAAAAGGGGGCAATTTCTCTCAAGGACGGTAGTTAACAATGGGAGGAGGAGGTTTAGAATTCACGTAAAAGTTTGTTGGTTCATGTGACTTTGCGATCTGTGAGCTATTGTTAAACTGGTCACATTTTGGTGGATTAGCACAAGGTCTGTGGAGAGATAATTGGAAGACCTATAGTCTTTCCCATCAAGGATTTAGACATAAACAAAAATAGCCCGGCCCGCGCTCCCTCTATAATTCACCAGAGCTCAACTTAATCCCAGCCAAGCCAGCTCCCCGCTTCCCAATCTGTCCACAGGCAAAATGAAATTCTTGATATATCGTCACACAAGTCCACGCAGTCCTCTTAGTATTAACAGAGTTTCCATTGGAAACTTCTCCAACTATTATTTTTTTTTGGTGCGGGGCGTCATTGTTCGCTATGTGCAGGGTGGATTCACACGCTCTTTCGGATACAGTTCTTGAAAACAAACCCAGGAAAGAATTGCAAAAAAACAGAAGTATCACCTACTGTCTGTCATTTTTCTCCATTTATGATCCACACCCCATTTTGACCTTAAAGATTGCATCTGAAAACCTGAAGGTGTGAACCCACCCTAAAGAACATCTGTCTCCTGAGAGAGCTTCTTAGAAGAAACGGAAGAGAGTGTCTCCACCTGCGCCCACTGAACGCCCTCCTGAGCCTCCCTTGGGACATGGAGAGCGGAAGTAAGAAGTAAACGTAGCCGCGTTATTAAAAAAAATTTGCATATTTTGGTTTTATACTTTTGTCTCTCGGAATCTGCATTAAGTTTAAGTTCCTGCTGACTCAAGCAAGTCGGAGATCAGGAATTCATGGAGTTGAGAAATAAAGCACATGCCAGGAACTCCGGGCATGCTGGGACTAGTAGTGTCACTTCACCCGTACATGGTTTATATCCCAGTAAGTTGTTCTTAGGCTTCTAGTGTAAGATTGTCCAACACATAACTAAGGGGATATCCATTTTTTTTGGTAGCATTGCTGGATTGGGCTCCGGGTTTGGTGGGTTCACAAGGGTCACAAAGACACTTGTATGTTACAGTTGCCAGTGGGCACAATTGAATTGGCACAGGGGGTTCACCTGAAACGGCATTGCTCCCAATAAACTATATCAGAGGTAATGATGGCAACAGTTCCGCAACACCCCTGTAAGACCTGCATAATGGTGCCGGGGTCTACCTTGCAGCTGATGCTCTGGCTCCCAAAACACAGGTACCAGCTCAGTAAAAGTATGCGCCCAACCTGACTTTTTTGGCAGGAAGGCTGGGCCTCATGACCCCTGGCTCCACCCAGCATGGGGAATGCGGTGCCTGTATATATGGCATTGCTGGTATAGACCAAACGTTATATAACTTTCCATCAATCCTGGCATCTGTGGTTGGACATTTCTAGCGCCATGTTTGTTGGACATGACTTTACGTAACAGTGAACCACCACTACTTTTACAATATAAAGTATATAAAGGTCGCTGGATGAATGGTTCAGACCAATGACAGGCATGCTACATACCATTCTTGTGGCCAAAAATAGGCCCCATCTTAAAGCAACCGCACAACAATCCCCCCAAATTGATGGTCATGACGTAGACTCTCGCCATGCAACAGCTTCAGACATCTGGATTTCCGTCAACATTTAGTGGAGGTTCCCTTAAAGATTGAATTCCCAAACACTAAATAGAAAACCATCAAACTGATGTACGTGGAACACAGGAGCGTAGGGACATCAGCCATTGTTTCCCTCTCTTCTTTGTTACATTGACGGATATAAGAGCCGGACAGAACAAAGTAGGACATGCTGTACACTTCATCTTATCTGACGTCCGCCTCTTAGCACCTGAATGTACAAGCACCCTGATTTTCTATCAATAATACCGTCATATCTGTCTCTTCCTCTATTCCTGTGACCAAGGAGGACAGGCTTTGCCTTGGTGACTTGTCTGCCCAGAGGCCGCGCCGTGGCCTTGGCTGATAACATCCGCTTTAGTTTTTGTTGACTAGTTGGACTCGACCCAATATAATGAACAAAATGGGAATGCAAATGTGATAGATACCAGCCATGATTTGCATCACACTGTCTGTGGAACTTGTTTTTTTTTTTTAGCTGCCATAGGGGGCACCCTAGAGCCAGCTGGACATGCAATGCAGCCCAAAGGCTACTTTTTGAGCCCTGTTTAAGCAGAAGAAGCTTTTGCAGCAGTCCTATCCCCACCGAGCGAACACCTACTGTGGTTCTTATGTATATGCCTTATATAGCTATGGCTAGAATACCCTATTGAACAAAGCTCCAGCACCTCTGCAGCAAACTGCTCAGCTAGCAAGCCCATAACATGTCGCATTCCCCTATTACCATAATTGGGAATTGCCCTTTGAGCGATTTCTTACTATTTTCCTAGAATGGTGTATATTTTATCTGTTTGCTGTGTATTATGCTGTCTTGCTGTATAAACACGGCTGCTTGTCTTGTCTTCACATATGCCAGCACACATGACTCTGCGATTCTATGCTGGGATGAATATGGTTCTGTTCACAAGTGTGGGCAGCCATAGCGTGATGTGTATCCCTATACATAGAACAATGAGCATTTGTAGCAAAGCCCACTCACAAGCGCAGACCGCTGCATGTGTCTTATAGGCGGCGCCCTGGATGCATTTTATGGATTTCTTATATATATCTTATATGATTCTTTTTGCATTTTAGTTGATAATGCTTCTCTTTTTCCTTAAAGGGGTTTTCTAGGAGTTCAATATTATCATCCTATTCTTAGGAGACTTGATGGTGGGGTCTGATACCTGGGACCACCACAGACCACCTGCTTGAAGTGGCAGTGGGGCTTGGGTGGGTGCTGCAGCTGCGTCACAGACCAGTGATGTCATGTTCATTGTCACATGGCCATTTTGCAGCCCAGTCCCATTCAAGTGAATGGGGCTGAGCTGCAGTACCACGGATAGCCACTCTACAATGAACAGCGTTTGGAGTTCAGTGAAGAGGCTGCAGCGCTCACCCCCTTCCTGAGTGAAAGGTCCCCCGCTTATAAGCATACTGTAGTAGCATTCCCATTTGATGCCAGGGGCGGGATGGAAACGATATTGAACACTGATGGCGCCATTTTCTATGCTTTATTGCTATGTACAGCTTAGTTTTTGTGTGACAAGGCCGTGAACACTGCAGCTCCCACACCTGAGATACCCGCTGATGTTCAATTGATGATCAACGCTGTCTCCATGCAAATGTCCGAGTATGCCATCCAAGAGGGCGTCCAATAGTCCGTTCTGTTCCGATGGAATAGAGCATGTCCTATCCTTCTCCGTTTCATAGGAACAGAACAGATCATAAGCCCCCATAGAGATAAGTGCATAACGGAACGCACTTGGATGTCACTGCAAACTCAGAAGCACCGCGAGTGCATGGTCGTGTGCATGGGGTCTAAGGATAGGTCATCAATTGATAAGGCTGGAAAACCCCTTTAAGACATACAGTGGCATACATCACCTATAGGCTCCCATTATAGTTACTGTATACCTCTGTATGCTATATCTCAGCTCACTATACTAAAAAAAATAAAATCTATACCAGATGGACAGAGGACAATGTTCTAACCTCCATTGTGTGAATAGGGACCTAAGGATCTTTTCCCATACATCAAACACTAATGTGATTGTACATAGAGCCCTGGTGGTCTTGGTCCATGAGCCTTGCCCGGCTTCCCTCTTAAGAGGCTGACGTCTCTGTTGCATGCAGATTGTTTTTCCTTTGCCGGTTCTTTCTCAGACAGTGATGTGTTTGTTTTGTTGCAGCGCTGCCGATGATGATGAGGGTGATGATGTGCCTATGAGAAGAAGAAGAAGAAGGGTGCTGGATACAGAGCGAAAAGCGTCCCTCCTCCCCCTCCACCTCCCACTGAGCCGGTAGAGGAGGAGTCTTTAGCAGCCCAGTGCTGAGTTCAGATTCCTGCTGATCACTGGCTGAACCTCCACAGCCTCGGGAGGAACAAGCTGAGAGCTCTCCCTGCTACCAGATTGCACGTCCTATTGGAGATAAGTAAAGCGACACTCCATCCTTGCACCGTCTGCCTGCGGAGATCACCAGGAAGATACCTTGTCCTCTCCGAGACAGGGAGAGCGAAGAAATTGAAGGGACCCCATCTCTGCTGGTTTGGAGTTTGCGGGTCCAGTCCTACTACCCCTGGAGATGCTCCAAAGATCATTCCTCTTCTCAGTCAGTTCTTGGGGCATCCATTCCTGGAGAAGGGCCGGACACCCCAATCACAGATACATAGAAGTTGACGGGCGATAGAGGACTTTGACACTCCAAAGCTTGCCTTCTCTTTGAAACAAGGGAGAGAATTCCTTCCTATCCCCCCTCCTCCTTCCCAACTCTCCAAGCCCCATCTGCTTTCTCTTAACCTAACGCTTTCCTTGCCTTGGTGGGTCACTCATGGCTTTCCTGACCAAGAAGAAGAAATTTAAGTTCCAGACGGTCTTCAACCTGGAGGAGCTGACAGCCGTTCCCTTCGTGAATGGGGTCCTCTTCTGCAAGGTCAGGCTGCTGGATGGAGGGGACTTTGTCAGCTTGTCTAGCAGGTAGGTTCAGGAGAAGTGACCGGTCAAGACTATTTGCATTGACCAGAAACTGAGTGTCTTTGGCTGAATATTTCTGACTGAATAGCTGACCTGGTTACTCCCAATGAGATGTGAATGTCCTCATTTGTGTCTTTTGTTAGATGTATACTTTGCACTTTTATTGGGCTGCTTCTATTTGCATTTGAAAGTTAGTTCTGGATTGTTTATCCTGTAAATACAGGTTATATCGCCCTTTAATGGGGTGTAGAATTACCCCCAGCACTTTAATGGTGCCTAATGTGTGTCAGTTACCAGTGATGCAAAGGGGTAAGAATATGTGAGATGGCACACAAGGGGTTAAGTGTATGCAACATGCCACACATGGGTTAACAGTATATGATCTGCCACACAAGGGGGTAAAGGTGTATGAGGTGTCACACAGGGGTGTAAAATGATGAGATGTCAAGCAAGGGGTAATGGTATATAATCTGTCACATAAAAGGGGAAAGGTATATGAGCTGCAACTCAAGGGGTTAAGAGTATATGACATGCCACACATGGGTTAACAGTATATGGGCTGCCACATAAGGGGGTAAAATGATGAGATGTCAAGCAAGGGGTAAGGCTATATGAGCGGTCACACAAGAGGGTAAGGGTATAGGAGGTGCCACACAAGGGGTAAAAGTGTATGGGGTGTCACACAAGGGTATAATAATATGAGATGTCAAGCAGGGGGTAAGGATATATGAGCGGTCACACAAGAGGGTAAGGGTATATGAGGTGCCACACAAGAGGGTAAGGGTATAGGAGGTGCCACACAAGGGGGTAAAGGTGTATGGGGTGTCACACAAGGGTATAATAATATGAGATGTCAAGCAGGGGGTAAGGATATATGAGTGGTCACGCAAGAGGGTAAGGGTATAGGAGGTGCCACACAAGGGGTAAAAGTGTATGGGGTGTCACACAAGGGTATAATAATATGAGATGTCAAGCAGGGGGTAAGGATATATGAGTGGTCACGCAAGAGGGTAAGGGTATAGGAGGTGCCACACAAGGGGTAAAAGTGTATGGGGTGTCACACAAGGGTATAATAATATGAGATGTCAAGCAGGGGGTAAGGATATATGAGTGGTCACGCAAGAGGGTAAGGGTATAGGAGGTGCCACACAAGGGGTAAAAGTGTATGGGGTGTCACACAAGGGTATAATAATATGAGATGTCAAGCAGGGGGTAAGGATATATGAGTGGTCACGCAAGAGGGTAAGGGTATAGGAGGTGCCACAAAAGGGCGTAAGGGTATATAAACAGCACACAAGGCGGTTTGGGTATATAAGCTGTGACATAAGTGGGTAAGGGTATAAAATCTGTTCTACAAGGGGGTAAGGGTTTATAAGCAGCACACAAGGGGGTAAATATATATGAAATATATGAGGTGCCACACAAGGGGTAAGGATATATAAGAAGCACACAAGGGGGTATGGGTATATAAGCTGTCACATCAGTGGGTAAGGGTATATGAGCTGCGCACAAGGGGGTAAATGTATAGATGAGGTGCCACACAAGGGGGTAGAGTTATATGAACTGCCACACAAGAGGGTAAGGATCTAAAATCTGCCACACAAAGGGGTAAGGGTATAGGAGCTGCCAGAGAAGGGGGTAAAGGTGTATGAACTGTAACATGAGGGTGTAATAATACAAGCTGTCATGTCAGGAGGTAATGGTATATCAGGAGGTAATGGTATATGGGCTGCCACATAAAGGGGTAAGGGGATAAAATGTGATACACAAAGGAGTAATAAGAGCTTCCTGGGTAACAGCGTATAAGCTGCCATGTATAGGGGTAAGGGTATAGTAATTGGTACACATAGTGGTAATAAAATGCGCTTCTGATACTTGGGTAAGATGCAGCAGTGCTGAACTTGTCTTATAACTCTGCGGCTGCAGTAGGTTTACATTGCTGTATCACTGTCCATTGTGACCTGTGACAAACTCAGATCTGCTACATCTGCCTGTCGTAAGAGCCATGAAATTGTGAGACCGTGTACAGTGATCATAAATTCTCTTCTTCATCTTCACAAGTTCATTATATTTTCGTTGGCCGTTTTTATTTCTGTTTCTGGAAAAGCTGGGTAAAAACATTGGCACATCGAAGAGCATCTTTTCCAGCCTCCCGCACGGCAGGTGTACGCAGTCCTGTAGCGGCATGGGAGTGCAGGATGCCTGGCCGCATAACTAGGCAGATTTGTTATTCAGAGGCCTGGGAAATGTGGGGTGATAACCCCCGAGGGAGCGGTAATGACGGCCTATTGTCACTTTCGGAAAAGGAAGAGACAGATGTAACGGAGAGAAGGCTGAATAGTCTTTGTGACAATTTGACAGAAGACGATTCTGGGACCAGGGTGTTTAGTGGGGGTGTCTTTATTTCTAGGGGGGCATGCCCCATTAATCCCCCTCCAGTAATGGGATTATAATACATACACGTTTCGATTTTCCATGCTTTTATGTTTTTTTTTTTTTTTTTTTTTTTTTTTTGGGATATAACAGGGTAAAACTGTACATTTCCATACAGGCGTGCGTAGCTTTCCATGACGCGGCACTCTGCATTTAGAAGCCACACGCCTGCACTGAGCGGTGTCTGTGTTTGTACAGGTGAGGCTGGTACCTGCTGGTCCCAACATGCCCTTTACCCTTCTTACCTAATACCTGCCCGTACTCGGCTCAGGTTAGATAGGAACTTCCATGCTATCAGGACTCGCATGTTTACTAACAAGTCCCAGTGTGGCCTGTCGGGTGGTCACTGACAGGGCATCCTGGAAATTGTAGTGCTTTGACAGCTTTCAAGTAAAAGAATACACCGGTACAGCTTGCTATAGGGGTAAAAATCTGCCACGTAAATTGACCTGCAGTGCGGTTTTCTTATCCGTAGCATGTCAATGTATGTTGCAGTATTTCATTGCAAATTTCACCCTTTCTAATTAATGGGGTGAATTAGGTGACACACTTGCAATAATTATACTAGAAATTCTGAGTTAAAAATTGCACCATTTGGAATTTTCTGCAGAGTATCAGTCCTGTGTGAACATGCCCTGAAGGTGTAAAGTGCAGGATGGATCCTTCCAGTTAACTGGGCACCTATATACCTGTAAGCAGTGAAGCGACCATCGACATACGATTTTTGGCTAGGGACATACAGGATGGTGGACATCGAGCAGTGGACCTGACCGTGGCATAAACCAATGGGATTGTCTGACTGGTTTTCGCTGCAGCTTTCAGTTGTGTTTCCCGGGCGGTTGCACTAAATCCCGCAGGGCCGTAGCAAGTTTGCTCTGCCGGTTTTAGACACAATGGGGGGGGGGATTTATTAAGACTGGCGTTTCCACCGCCACTCTTAATTTGTTCATCCACTGGCACGAGATGTGCCTGAATTATTAAGAGGCCCCGACCTCATAATAATTCTGGTGTCTCTTGCGAGGTCCCATATAGAATAGGATATTAATGAGCAATCCCAATTATGTGACCCCTAATGCAAATTTTGTAGCCCTCCCTCAGCCTTGTCACCTGCCATTCAGAGCGCTGCAGGGCACCATTTGGGGCCCCTTAGGCATTTGGTCCCAGGTGTGAGCGCAGCCCCTGCCCCCATAGATGTAGCAGTATAGTGGCAGAGCTATCTCCAGCTTTTGTTGCACAGATCCTTGGAAAGATTAACATGTGAATGTCAGTCCATCTACAAAGCCGCCTCTCTCTGGTCCGTATTGCTCATTCATCTCATGTCTTTCGGCCTGGCACACTGTACAATATACAGATCATTAGTCGTGTGCTTCACCCTGGAATCTGACCTGCAGTTTCGTAGCCTCGCCACACGGAGCACATGACCTGCGGCATGACTCTTGAATGATTGATAGACCTGTCTGTTTTTTTTTATACAACCTAAAGTTTTTATAAAACCATTGCCCGCACGGATCAGCTGCGTCCTAAATGATCAGATTTAGCCATTTCTGGCTCTCTATAATTTATCAGATCCTGTATGACAGCATCTTCCTTTTAGCAGCGAGGCTGTTCATGCATCATTTAGGTCTTTACAGCGGCTCGTGTGGTTTTGCCTATCCCCTGTTGATAAGTCAGGGCAGTGCATGAGTTAATCTTTCATTTACCCTTTGGTCCCTGTTCACACCTGCAGGGTGGAGCGACACACAGATGCAAGGTTAAGTCGCACCCGCTGCCTTGCAAACAATGATATCGGGTTAATTCTCAGTATAAGACATGGGCTTGGATTCTGGATAAGCCAAGAACCCGCTGACGTCTGTTTTCGGGGATGTAAGGGCATGGGAAATTCTGAACCGCAGTGAGATGGAATATTAGGAGAAATTCCTGGGAATCTGATGTTGTAAAACACAAGTTTATTGCCCTTATTTGTGTTATTACTGTCAGCGGCTGTGGTTGTTGCAGATTTAGCAGAGCTGAGTTTGTCACCTGTCACGCATTAGCTGAGATAACTTATCACACTGCATATACAGACTAATTCAGCCACAAATTCAGCTCTGCTACATCCTTTTTGTTTTGTCTATTAGACGTCTCTGTTTGGATCCCTTCCTATATTCTGACTGCGGACAGCTCTGCTATTCCATTACTGGGCGGTAGGCCTGCCTCTCCCTTTCACACCTTTGCCCTTGTGATCTAGCATTACATTATTTTTTTTTTCTCCATGTTATCACTTGGTAAATTGGAAAGAATGTGACATCTGGCTGCCTCGAGCGGCGAATGCTGCCAGTTCTCGCTGGAGATTGTCCCATTGGTTGCATACACTTTAGATTTACAGTTGTGTGCGGGTCATAGTGCACCAGTCCAGCCTGTGTGCCCCTTATCACTAACACTAGGGCTACGTGGCGACTTGAAGGGGTTTTCCAGGATTATCCAGATGGGGGTCTGACTCCCCCACCTGACTACCCCAGCTGTTTGATCTCTGTGGCCTCTACTTACCAAGAACAGCGCCATACATTGTGTAGTGGCTTTGCCTGGTATTGCAAGTCAGCTCTATTCACTTGAATGGGACTGAGCAGCGCACAGGTCAAGCGACCGATGAATATGACATAACAGGCCTGTAAAGTGGAACCGATGCACTGCTGCCGCTACAAACAACTTATCTTTGGGGGAGTCGGACCCCTATCAATCTGATAAAAATTGAAGTCCCGGAAAACCCCTTTAAGATTGCAGATGTTGAGTAGCCAGGCACCGATAATACTATAAATCCATCGGGATTGGATTTGGGTCCCGCTCATGGCACCATGCAACGTGACGCTGTTCAATATCATTAAGCAAGATTTTTTTATGCAAGGTTTTTATATTTTATTTAGTTTAGATTTTTTATTTTATGCATTTTCTGTTTTCTGTTTTGATTTTATATTATTTACATTTTGTTTATATTTTATTATATTTTGTGCATGTTTTGTTTTATTTTTATATATTATTTTATTTTTTATTTCTTTTATAATTTATATATTATGCATTTTATGTTGCACAATTACATGTCGCCCCAGCCTGTGGGTATGACCACACTTATCGCCTGCCGGGTGGCTGAAACCCAATCTGACCTGTGGTTTTACTACAAGTCGCTTCTTTATGGGTGCATGGTTTTGTGGGTAAATATAAAAACCGCGCCGATTTACTGTGAAACGGTGTCATGGGATGGTTTTATCCACGTCACACTCGCCTATGCTTGGCAGCCCATAAGAGTGAATTCATTTGGGGGTATAAGGACCCCCATTTTCATGATCAGTGGGAACAGCTGGAACCCCACCGATCAGTAATTTACCCCCTGTTCTGTGGAGAGGGGGTAACTTGAAATAAACGGAATACCCTCGGCCCTATACCGATAGTAAAGTCAGCCAAACCCACTGATTTTGGATGGGCGGTTGAATATTTTATGTGTATAAGGGTGTGCTAATATCCCTATAGATAGGGGTGAAGTTCAAGGCCTGATTCTTTTGTTCACTATGAAGATAAGCTGCTGCTAGCAAACGAGAAAACGTGTTGCTTAACCAAGCCAAGTATGCATGTGTATGAGTGAGTCAGGAGGAATAGCTGTCAACTGAACAAGTGTTTTTCCAACAGCTGTAGAAAGCATATGCCTGCCTTTAGAGCCATCATGTACTCGGTAGGACCTGAAACATGGATGCATCACCATTTGGAAGTGGGATTGCCCTTGCTGATGGTTTCCACTTTAAGGCTGAATCATACATACACCTTTAATGTCAGTATTTCATGTATTTTTCAGAGGTGTATTAAAAAACCATGGGGAATGCATACTTCTCCTTTCGGCTACATCCACTTTTTGGCTTTGGTTCAAAAAACTGCATCAAAAACTGTGTGTGTGATTTCAGCCAAACGCAAATATTTTGTTGTCGTCCAGCTGGGCCGATAAAGTGATATCAGTTGAGAAAACTAAATTTTTCTGATAAGCTCTCTGGTCATTACGTGACCAGATATGTAGCAGATATAGATCACATTGTGTAATATGGGAACTAGTTGAGAGGCGATCTCTGCGCTGCATACAGGTATATGGCACGGTGACAACGCGTTGCTAGGACAGTGTGTACTGAATTCACAAGGTGCGTTGGCAATGGCATAGAAGAAATACAATAGTCGCTATGCTCTCTGATCGCAGCGCTGAATGCCTGACGTTCCTCCTCACGTGGTTCGTCGCTCACCTTGCATTGTTTCAGTCCTTGGAAAATGAAATCCGATATCTGTCTTTTTTTTTTTTTTTTTTTACAAACCTAGGTGCTCCCTGCATTTCAGTGAAGGGCGTAGCAAGGTAAAACGCGTTCATCCTTATGACTGATGCCGTAGATCTGTTTATTCAGAGCCAACCGAGGAATACCTTTTGGCTTCTTTACTTTTATACATGGTATCCTATAGATCTGTAGCCGCTGATCCCGGGTGATTCAGGAAGGTGTCTGTCATGTCATCTACAAACATACAAGGGTGGGGGTGAGCATGCACCTAAGAATAGAAAAAGGTCAGGGGCGATCAGTCTGTCAAGGTGTAAGTCGCAGTTATCAACAGTTTTTGTTGGCTGTCGAGAAGCCCCCCACTGAACCGGTGGTACAACATAGAATTACTGCTGAGGATTTCACAACTTCACATCGGGTTTATGCGCGTTGCCCACGTGAGCACATATTACCCAGACCAGTATGGCACGTGTTGGGTCCAATACAAACATCTAAGACAATCAAACCTGTTAACCAATAACCTCAGAGGCTTGTGCGTGCATACATTAGCTGACAGGTATCATCAGCTCCAAGGCGACTTTTCACACCCATACATTGGCAGAGTATTCCCGTTTCTATATTCTGTCATGGAGCCATACATTCAGATCTTTATAGAAAAACCAGGACATCACAATGACATTCTTTTTCTCACCCATTGGCCGGTAAAAGGGGTTGTCCAGTTAAGAAAACCCATTGTAATATACCATACGGAGTCCTCTATTCAGGATCCTACCCTCTTGACCAGCAGTGGAGAGCAGTTAAAAAGAGTGTCCCTCGTTCTGGAGGACCCATACTGTCCTGCATTACACCACAACCCATTGATTTGAATGGTCATTGTGTAATACTTGTTTTCCCCAGAGGCGGCACTGCAGGGAAACTGAACACTTACGCCAGATTTCGATACAGATCACTCTTGATCATTAGGAATCTCACGTTGTGAAGGGATATTTATAACAAGTACGCATTGTCCAAACTGGAGAACCCCTTTAAATGGGGTTTTACATTTATTACCTTTAATTAAAATCCTCTAATGGTCCTGACAGTCTGTGTGTAGAATAGCCCTGCATTTGGGGCCTATATGAATATGCTATATGTGCATCTGGCTGAGCTGTGTTATGATTGATGCAGGACCTGTGGGGGCAGAGCATAAATAGAGGTTCTTTTTGTGTGTTTTTTTTTTTTTTTTTTAATCGCTGTGTCCCCCCAGCCCATGCCCTGCCCTGGGAATAACACAATATGATCATTTTGTCAAGGGCTGTACCATTAAATTAGACATTAGCTTACAGAAATATAAGGTATAAACCCACAACTATGTGCCCTATGCGTGACAACTCTTAATGGCACCTTGTTACTCAGTAACCCACCGACCGGCGCTAGTAAAAGGTACATTGTCTGATTTTATTACCTTTGTTGATAACCTGCAGGTCTCACCTGCCCATCCCTACAATGCCACTATTGAGAGTAATCTGTCTTATCTTATCCTTTTTCTTTTTTTTTTTTTTTTTTTCTTTTTCGTCCTCTAAACTTCCCTTTTGTTGCAAAAGTGCCGTGTATTTTCTATAAAATAACAATTCTGGAGTTGAACTTTGTGTTTTGATGTTCCTCTGTTATTCCTCTTGGAAATTTACATATGGGTGTTACCAGTTGGGGGTGTGTCCCTATGTACACTGACACTGTACAAGGTTCACTTGACAAGGTGAATGGCAACTCCCAACTGTCAATAGATTAATAAATTACCAGGAGGAATAACTGAGGAACAACGCAAAGTGAATTGTTATTTTACGGGGAATACAAGTATTTACTAAAACACGGAATAATCTGGTTTTCCGCCTCAAATCCCTCTCTAAAAAACGAAAAAGGCTTCAGGTTTCTGGTGTGGGTTTACGTGCTGACGAAGCAAGTCAAGCATTACGCTTCACGCCGCGGTTTCCATGGTGATTCAGTGGCAGAAGTTGACGCATTATCAAGCAGGACGCTTCTTTTTTCAGCGCAGGCGGCAGATTCTGGCTGAATTCCATGGTAACGGTTTCGATACTTTGGGTGTGTTCAGACACTGCAGTTGGGCTTGGGTAAAACTACGTGCAGTTTTTTTTTAAAACAAAATAAATGTTTCACGTGTAAAAAAAAAAAAAAAACAAACACAACCACATCAAAAACATATGCAATTTTTGATATGGTGGTTGATACATTTTTAGCCACATTGTCTGAATTCACCTTTAGTCCGTATTCACACGTTGGCGTTTTTGCATCAGTTTTTCTAAGCTAAAACCAGGAGCGGGTTGAAAAAAGACAAGGAACAGGTGCAAATCTTTCCAGGATGTAAAACACCGACGTGTGAATAAGGCCTTAAAGGGGGGTTCCACTTTTACGTGACATATAGCTCGCCGATTTTACCCTACTAAGCTGAAGTCAATGGGTAGACTGTATTCACTTTTGGGTCTCATGATTGGGATAACATGGCGGGCCAGTGGTTTACCTGCATAGGCCCGGCGTGACGTCTTATCGCCCATGTATCCCGTTCAGTATTACAAGTATCATAACCCACTGGGAAATTGTCCATAACATCTCTGTCCTTATGTCCTTCCTCTCTCAAATCCTGTTGTTTAGGAAGTTACTAGTTTATCATAAAAAATCCTTCCTGCAACTTGGCCCCGGGTCCCAGGCGCTGCCTGCAGCCGCTTATCTGCGGAATGCACGCTCATATCAGCTGGACTCACCCTTTAACTGTTTACATGCCAGGCTGTGACAGGTTACACATCAACCACACTTCTACATGCCGGAATGGAGAAATCCAGTTTACAGATTGCAACATGAAGGCCGGGATAGTCCTTGTATAAAGGTTTTAGCTTGTCCTTATACACAGCCTTTAGGTTACCCAGTCCTCGACTAGGCAGGTTATGCTTTGTGGAAGTCACCTCAGATCACGACCTCAAATAGCTTCCATCAAAGGATAACTATCCACAGTCCGCCCAAACCCAAACACTTGTGGCCGCAGGAATTACCCTACATTGTGGTTAAAGTGTGACTTCCGATCTTGGATGAAGAACCCCCTGAAGCTGCAAAATAGTAATAATTATCCTGCTAGCCCCAGGCCCACTGCCTTATAAACCGAGGATGTGGGCCAGCATCAATATATTAAGCATGCAGACTTAAAGTGATCCTGTTAGGTGATTTCTGCTTGCCCTATTTGAGAGCAGGATGTGATAGAAGGAGAGAAGCTGAGCTCTGTGATATATAGGGTTATATGATAAGGAGAGAAGCTGAGCTCTGTGATATATAGGGTTATATGATAGAGGAGAGCAGCTGAGCTCTGTGATATATAGGGTTATATAATAGAGGAGAGAAGCTGAGCTCTGTGATATATAGGTTAATGATAGGAGGAAAGCTGAGCCGTGAGGGTTATATGATAGAGGAGAGAAGCTGAGCTCTGTGATATATAGGGTTATATGATAGAGGAGAGAAGCTGAGCTCTGTGATATATAGGGTTATATGATAGAGGAGAGAGCTGAGCTCTGTGATATATGGGTTATATGATAGAGGAGGGAAGCTGAGCTCTGTGATATATAGGGTTATATGATAAGGAGAGAGCTGAGCTCTGTGATATATAGGGTTATATGATAGAGGAGAGCAGCTGAGCTCTGTGATATATAGGGTTATATAATAGAGGAGAGAAGCTGAGCTCTGTGATATATAGGTTTTGTTAGAGTTTTGAGGAGAGAAGCTGAGCTGTGTGATATATAGGGTTATATGATAGAGGAGAGAAGCTGAGCTCTGTGATATATAGGGTTATATGATAGAGGAGAGCAGCTGAGCTCTGTGATATATAGGGTTATATGATAGAGGAGAGAAGCTGAGCTCTGTGATATATAGGGTTATATGATAGAGGAGGGAAGCTGAGCTCTGTGATATATAGGGTTATATGATAGAGGAGAGCAGCTGAGCTCTGTGATATATAGGTTATATGATAGAGGAGAGAAGCTGAGCTGTGTGATATATAGGGTTATATGATAGAGGAGAGAAGCTGAGCTCTGTGATATATAGGGTTATATGATAGAGGAGAGAAGCTGAGCTGTGTGATATATAGAGTTATATGGGGGGGTGGAAAAGGGTTATATGATAGAGGAGGGAAGCTGAGCTCTGTGATATATAGGGTTATATGATAGAGGAGAGAAGCTGAGCTCTGTGATATATAGGGTTATATAATAGAGGAGAGAAGCTGAGCTCTGTGATATATAGGTTATATGATAGAGGAGAGAAGCTGAGCTGTGTGATATATAGGGTTATATGACAGAGGAGGGGGGGGGGGGTAGAGGGAGCTGAGCTCTGTGATATATAGGGTTATATGATAGAGGAGAGAAGCTGAGCTCTGTGATATATAGGGTTATAGGATAGAGGAGAGAAGCTGAGCTCCTGATGGGATATATAGGGGAGAAGTGGCTGTGTGATATATAGGTATAGAGGAGGGAAGCTGAGCTCTGTGATATATAGGGTTATATGATAAGGAGAGAAGTAGGTGAGCTCTGTGAGTCTATATAGAGGGGTATATGATAGAGGAGAGAAGCTGAGCTGTGTGATATATAGGGTTATATGATAGAGGGGAGAAGCTGAGCTCTGTGATATATAGGGTTATATGATAGAGGAGAGAAGCTGAGCTCTGTGATATATAGGATTATATGATAGAGGAGAGAAGCTGAGCTCTGTGATATATAGGGTTATATGATAGAGGAGAGAAGCTGAGCTCTGTGATATATAGGATTATATGATAGAGGAGAGAAGCTGAGCTCTGTGATATATAGGGTTATATGATAGAGGAGAGAAGCTGAGCTCTGTGAAATAGGATTATTGACAGAGGGAGAGCTGAGCTCGGTGATATAAGGGTTATATGATAAGGAGAGAAGCTGAGCTCTGTGATATATAGGGTTATATCATAGAACGATAGAAGCTGAGCTCTGTAATATATAGGGTTATATGATATAGTTTATATACAGTAAGTGTAGGGGACATATAAGGACAGTAGACAGGTCATGTAAGATGATATTCCATTCGCTCTTTGACTTGCCTTAGATGTTATTCACATTCTGTATTAATGCATTTGAGCTGTAAATAGCTTTTATATGTTCCTCGCTGTCTTCAAGCTTATGACATAACTGAGTCACAAAGCGTTTGAAGTGCTCGGCGAAGTTTCTTCAGAGTAAATTAAGTTCTCATGAATTTTACATGGCGGCCATATTGAGACTATTACTTTATAAACCAAAGCTGCCCATAGTGTAAGTACATTTTAGATGCAGTTTTCAGCATGGGTAATGGGCGATTACAGGGTATTGCATCACGGACTAGGCTAAACAAACGGCATTATTAATAATAGGGTTGCCGTTCCAAGCTACAACCCTCATCTGAACTGTAATGCGTGCATGACAGCGGGCTGTGCAACCTTTTCATGGATCTGATCTAATATAATGAGAAATAAGTGGTTTTAAAAAGGACCTTTCACCATCTCCACCAACTCAAGATCTTTTCATCCTCCAATAGATGCCCCTCCATTGATTCTGGCGCAGATGGAATTTTTTCTCTAGCCACCACCATTCCTGAGCAAATGGTGCAGTTAGTTTTGATGCCTGATATGCTAACTAGACTCTCTAATGTGAAGTGGGTGGCATCAGGCGGGGGGGCGTGACTCAGAGATCCAATCAGAGGTGGCCAGTGTCAGAGCTCTGGGTCACACCCCCTTGCCTGCTCCTCCCTGACACCATCCTCTTGACATTAGGGAGTCTAGTTAGGATATCAAGCATCAAAACTAACTGCACCATTTGCTCAGGAATGGTGGGGCTAGAAAAAAAAATTCTAACTGCACCGGAATTGGTGGAAGGGCACCTATTAAAGGATGAAAGGAACTTGAGTTCGTGGAGACGGTGAAAGGTTCTCTGTATTTGATATCAATGTACAGTTTGCACCTGCGTATAATGCCTGGTGACTATAGCGCTAAATGCGGAGCTGTATTCAGAGACAGATCTTTGTTAGTAAAGGGGCATTAGAGCCTGCTTATAAAAGGAGTCCATTGTCTGCATCAAGCAGGGAACACGAGAAGCCAGGCTGCCCGCGCCGCTCTCATACATGGGAAAGGTACAGCTTGTGAATAGCGAGTGTGATAACCATTCATGTCGTGTCTGCAACTATAACAGCAAGGATAGCGGCTAAGCAAACACGCATGGGCCTGGCGGGGAGAGGGGGGCAGGCAGGCGAGCCATTCCCCTCTGCAAAAGAAAGCAATAACAGTAAAGCGATGTTTGCTAAATTCTTCCATTGTGTCCAAAATATCCGATGAAACCTGATGCTAGCCGTGGGGGGCCTGGAGGGGAAATTTTTAGGCAGGAGGTGGAACAGAACATCTGAATGCAATTAAGGCGGCTAGCCCTGCACCTTGTAAACCAGCGCTCCTTCCAAGTGGGAACACCATGCGAAATAACCAATCCTACCCCCCTCCCATAGCGTGGGCTCAATGCATTGTTATTTCCAGCTATTTCGGTCCTAGTCACTCAAAGAAAAAGTTAACTAATCGGCACGGTTCCACTACGTCTCTCATTGCCATGGAAACCGGAAAATCCAATCTTTATCGGCCCCTTTTAACAGCTTCCTAGCCGTGAATAACTGAAGGATAGAGGAATGAGCGCGAGGTAAAGGGTTAAGTTAAACCCTGTACTTGTGCTATTGTATTACAGTGCAGTAATCCCTAATTCTTGAAATGTAAGAACATCCCTTTTTCGTTCACGGTGTTCCTTTGTGTCCATCTGTCACCTCTTTGTGATTACGGATAGTCCTCCCTCCGATCCCTGAGCACTTGGTATTAGGATAGGTATATAGGGGGCTATGAGGAGTATTATGGCATCACGGGTATTGGATATAGTCAGGTCGGGGGGGTCTCGGGTCACCGGGTAAAGCTATTCTGGTCTGTCACCAGGGGGTTAAGTGGCAGTTCTAGTAACTTGTCCCTGTGGTTTAATAATTGCACCCCTGACCCAGCCTTTGGCAGGTGCACTAACCTGTCATTCACTCCAAACCTATCATCTCCTCCTATTGCCTCCGCAGCTCCCATTTTCTTACGTAAGCTGTTTAACAAGATAAGAGTAGACGTTGCATTAGTTGCGTATATGGCTCCCTTGAACAGGAGGTTGTATCCGGCACCTGTGACAAGAAGAACAATATGGCACATTTATAAGACTTCATTCATTTGCATAGTACACGTCACATCCACACAATAGTACTAGTTTCTTACTACCTGTTAATTCACATTGCTGTACACAGAGGGGGCGATTTATCACAAGTCTCTGCTAGCAGAATCTGGGTCGGATTTATAAAATTTCACATGACTGGTTTTCGGGGAAGTAAATATTGATGATCTGTCTTTAGGAGAGGTCATCAATATCTGACTGGTAGGGTTGTGATACCAGGGACCACCACGGATCAGCTGCTTGTAATGACAGAGGCATTTGGGTGAGTGCCATTCCCTCTTTATAGCAAGTGACATAATGGTCATTTGATATGTGGCCTGGTACCTGCTCAATACCCTTTAGATTAATGGGGCTGAGCTGCAGTACCAAGCACGGCCACTATTTAATATACAGCCCTTACCCAGATGAGGTGGGCACTGCAACCAGCTGATCAGTCGGAGTCCCGGGTGTCGGACCCCCCCCATAAGGATAGGTCATCAATATTATTGTCTCCTTTAAGTCTAGCACTTCTGTTCTGAGATGTTTTTCCCTTTCTACGCCACCCTTCTACTGGAGGGAGATAGCAGCAATTTCTGATAAATCTGGCACACATCAGCTCGCCATGATAACCGTGCCTACCTTCCCACCCACTCGTCAAAAGTGGAGTAAAAATGCAAAAAGTCACATAGCCCCAAAATGTTGAAGAACCACATTTTGCAACTTTTTGCTTCCAGAAATCTGGCATGGAGGGCCTGATTCTTCAGAAGAGAGCTAGACTCTCGAAAGCTTACTATCAAATATACTCAGTTAGCCTCTAAAAGGTATCGCCTGATTTCTTCACTCTTCCATTAGATTAATATGAAATGATGTTGTAATGTTTTTGTTGGCGAGCTGGGGCATAAGGTACAGAATCAGATTTCCCATGACTGTCTGCCTTACCCTATCTGCAGGTGCAGCAGTTCCCGTCCTTACTGCCCCCCTTTGGTTCAGTACCAGGCAGCTGACCCACAGGTCTATAGTGTTACACAGAAGGAATTGTGGCATCCATCTTATTGTCCTTTTGTGCCTCTCAGGAGGGAGGAGGGTACGGCCATTGTCATGCCAGAGTTTGGAGAAATTCCATCCCCGCAGCTTTATAATGTGCCTTTGTTTTCACAAACAAGCAGGAGCCATAACCCCCAGCTCAGGCGCTGCTGTATGACCGGTGGGGGAGAGTGAACCCTCTGACATGGGAGTGCTCATCGACTAAAATCTGCTATCGGGGTGTGGGGATTACACCAAACCAACAAATTTTCTGAAAACGATGCCATCAGATTGTACCCCCATCTCATTGCAATCAATAAAATCTAACCTTTAGCAATAGGGTTACAAAATTTTTGGCATTGACTAATAGTATGATTCTTCTATAGTAGTCCATAAAACGTGCTGGATTTAGTTTTTTTCAGTTAGTTTTCCATTAGGTGGCACTGTTCTCTTCCCTAAATGGGTCCACATTTATTGGGTCCATTATTTACTGTATATCGTACTAGAAGAATATATAAATTAATATATAACCTATATTGTAAACTTTGTCAGAAGCTAAACATGGCTCACTTTTGCCTTCTAGAGCTTTGTATTGTGTTGACCAGGGCTGTGGAGTCGGAGTTGGGATCATTTTTTCGTGGACTTGGAGTTGTAGTTAGAACTAATTTTCGGTGGAGTCAGAGTTGGAAAAAAGTTACCGACTCTGGCTTTAGAATATATAGTTAAGTAAATGCATAGCTTATTGCATATTTAGTCAGAGCAGGAGTTGGAGTCAGGCTGTGAAAAAATAGAGGAGTCGTAGTCGGAGGTTTGGCCTATCAACTCCACAGCCCCATAGGTTGCATGTACTGTATATCTGAGTGTGACACATTATTCTTGTGAGCTAGCCAAATGGGCTCTTTTTTGCTTTTTTTGAGATTCAACTTTTACACATGAATGAGATTTTTCTCGCTCCTTTGGAGTGAGAAAAATCATAGACCTATTGCAGGTGTCGTACTGTTTTAGACTACATGCACGCAACCGTAGTGGTTTTTATTGTCCGCAAATACTGATCAACAATCCACAGAAAACATGTCCGCATGTCATCCGCAATCAGGGATCCTCAGTAAGACTTGAATGATCCCCTACACTTATCTGTGCGAGCAAAAATAGGACATGCTTCAAGTCCTACAGCTGTGTGTATGGGCCCATAGAAACAAATGAGTCCATACTTTTATCCGCAATTGCAGATAAAAACTACGATCGTGTGCATGAGACCTTAGGGGTATATCAGAGATGACATCAATTGGTGTTTTTCTATAAGAGAAAGTGTACGCCAGTGTCAAATTCTTGGTGGGTCTTGTTTCTACCTTCTCCCGTGTACTGTGAGGTTGGACTTTGACCTTCTGTGATCCCTGAAGAATTTTAGGAATGTGTTGATTGGAAAACTTGTTCCTGCCTGCAGGCCCTGGAATCTGGTTGGTTCACCTATAGGGTATCTCAGAGCGGTTTCCTTTGTTTGTTATCACTGACGATAAGACTGGCACTTCATGCCTTCTTAATCCCTGGTGGCATACTGGAAATATTGTGAAATCCTGGGTCCTGGAAATCCTGATATGTTCCAGAAACCTTATATCCTTAATGTTATCTCTAAAGATAAGAACATGGAAATTGCTTGTACTTGCTGACACCTTTTTTGAAATTTGGATTCAGTATAGTTGGTCTTGGAAGGGGGTTTCCTACCATACACATTTTTGGCATATCAGCTTAGATGAATGGGAGCCGAACCCAACAATTTCAGTGGAACCGGCTGACCATCTGATGTATATAGTGGTGTCCTCACTTTCTTGATGGCACATGTTGAGGGAAAGAAGGGACACGCATTTTGGAATTCAATGTTCAATGCCTTGGTTCTCGGCAGATGTGTCTGTAAGCAGCTTTTTCCCTTTTCCACATTTTTAGCACATGCATGCTTAGCTGAGCCGTCCATTCAAGTGTATAGGGGGCTGGAAGGAATACCTGTTGACCAAACGAATGCTTGGCCAACAGCAATCTATGGGCAAATCCCATGTACATAGAAGAGCGTTCATCTCTCTCCACCAAATCATGGCCGTAATGGCTGAAATCTTCAGGACATAGCACTGTATTGAAATATATACCTTTTGAGATATTCACTGGAGATGAGTACATCACCCTGACTATGTCTCCTACAATATTTCCATACTCCAAAAAATTATTTAGACGTGACCTCGAGCCAAAGTCAACTCAAGTCTCATCTGTGTAATGTCCGACTCACCAATGTCCTTCATAAATCTGAGTTACGAGGACATTTGTTCCAGTTTTTAGTATTCATTTGGCTTCTTGTCAAATTATGAAGGTCTTCGACATGTTCCTTTATGACTAACATTGTATTACACCTTTCTGCTTCATCCAGTATATATGGGTCTTACTAGACTCGTTCGTAAGGCTAACTGGGCAAGCCACATAACACAGGATTGTCCATACTCCCGGACAGATGGAGAACAACAAATTATCCATGTCTGTCATGTAATACGAGGTTTACGCTATATTAGACCGGGCCTGTTACATGTACGGGAAATCATGAGGTAATATTTTATTCATCACTACCGGGAAAGTAATGTGAAGGATATATGACCGGGCCTGGAGTTGTAGATGATCAGATGACCAATATGAACCTGTGCTAGGAAAAAGCAGGTATCATGGAAGTCCTCCGAGTAGTCTTTATTTTTTGGTGGTCAAGTAAAACTGGTTTGAGCCCCTGTAACCCTACCCAATTCAGGCTTGAGCTTGAAGCTGAGAGAGACTGGTTGCTATGGACATTCTCCTTGACAACCCAATATTGTAGTTGCCAAACACCCTTAAGGACTCTTGAGAAGATGAACACTCCTTCTACCGGTTAAAGTCCCCTGTGAGAGTTCCTGTGTCCTCTATAATTTATCACCTTCTTCCCCTCCAACGCTTTTTCTAAGTAAATGTATTTTTTTCTCGTAAAAAGCCATTTCCTTCCGCCATACCTTGCCACGGTAATTTTGCACACCATTTCTGCAGGAAATGTGACCTTACCACAGTGCAGATGAGTTTGCATCTCTTGTCGCCGTTGTGCAGAGGGAGGTTCTGTCAGTCATGATAGTCATGTTTACAGCTTCGCCAGGTCCCCAGCCACCGCTTGCATCACTTTGTTATCTCTGTATCATGAGCCGCGCCAGATATCCTTCTCCCTTGTGTCTGATAAGAAGGCAAGATCCTGAGTATAACCAGATTACTGTAAGCGTAGAATATAAAGTTCTGACTCCAGCAGAGAGATAACCCTCAGCTGTCCTTCCATTTTCTCATGATTGTTGTTGACATTCTGAGATTTGTAGTACTTTATGTAATAGGATTCAGAGATACGTCGCCACAGATGAAGCTTCACCCTGATATAACTATCTATCTCATCTATAACTCTATCTCTATCTATCTATCGATCTTTCTATTGATCTATTTTTTTTTTTTCTATATCTTTTTGCATACTTAGTTTTTGGGTAACAACCAATATGGCCACCAGCTTGCATTGTCTTCATGAGGTCTTTTGGCGTATCATGAGCACAACGCTTACTGCCTTTTTGTTCTAGCGTTTGTCAAGGATCACGGCAGAAGATGTCACCACCATTTGGACATGGAAGACGTATCCTAGTGATCTGCCATCAATGTCTCTCCTAAAATAATCCCTCAATGGCAAATATGCCTAGTTATGCAGTGATACACCCCTGTTCCCATATTAGTGTATAATAACGGGGTTTTCCAAGACTAGA
Source organism: Leptodactylus fallax (assembly GCA_947044405.1). Classification (NCBI taxonomy): domain Eukaryota; kingdom Metazoa; phylum Chordata; class Amphibia; order Anura; family Leptodactylidae; genus Leptodactylus; species Leptodactylus fallax. The sequence continues at coordinate 1,301,599 of CAMRHE010000121.1, read as the reverse complement.
AAAACAGCAGCACCACACTTGTTCACAGGTTGCGCATGGAACTGCAACTCGACCCCATTCAATTCAATACAGTTGAGCTGCAATGCCAGACACAACCCTTTTTTGGCAGCGTGTTTTTCTAATCTTAGACAACCCTTTCATTTTGATTTTCGATGATGGGTGAAAGTCACTGGAGCAGATTTATTATGCCTTGTACGCCAATTTTCTGGCGTAAATGATGCTGGAAATATTGCGCTGATAACGCCAGTCTTCGTAAATTTTCCCCGCTGTGAGAATGATAATGTTGGCCATATTAAATTAAATTATATTTATGTGCTCTAATTAAAATGGTTACAATAAATATTCATTAGTTGCTTCACCCCTGCCCCAATTTAGCATCTCTTTCCGTATACAGAATTAGTTGCTCTTGTGACCGCACATCCAAAGAAAAATTACGAAAAAACGTGAAAACCAACCAATGCAGGTTGTGTCCACAGGACTCCGAGCAACACTGCGGGCCTCCATTTACCTGGAATAGAAGATGACTAGAAGACTTGACAGAAGGTTATCATCCACTGAAAGGGAATAGCAATTACCGAGAAGCCGAGAGAGCCTGCTCATAGGCCGCAGGCTGCTGTGTCTCCCCTCCCCCGCTCTTAGCTTCTGGGCTCATTCTAATGGGTCTCATCGCTTTTTATCTGGGGCCTGTGCAGCCAGCTGTGAAGTAAAGGAAGTTCTGCTAGATATGGCAGCATGGCCGCCCATCATCTGCCATCACACATCACCAGGCTGCTGCAGCTCAAGGCTTCGATTGGTATAAATATAGCAAAAATTTCACCTGGTGTCTGCACAGTCAGATGTGTCAGACACTGAGAGAAAAATCTGGGTGCTTTTTTAGATATAAACACACATAATGGTCTGTTAATCTATTGTCGGAATAGTCGTTACACCTCACGTCGCTGCAGCAAGCAAACCCAGTGTTTTAAGAGGACCTTTAGCCAACTCCAACTCCTTTCATCCTTCAATAGACCACGTTTCACTGATTCTGGCACAGTTGGAATTTTTTCTCTAGCCCCCACCGTTCCTGAGCAATCATTTCCGTTAGTTTCAGCACTAATATGCTAATTAGGCTCTCTACTGTCAGGTAGGCGGGTCCCTGACTATTATCAGTTGGGCAGCTGCAGATAGAGAGCCTAATTAGTATATTGGGTGCTAAAACTAACAGACGCTATTGCTCAGGAATGGTAGGGGTTAGAGAAAAAATTCCAACTGTACCAGAATCAGTGCAGCGGCAAATATTGAAGGATGCAAAAAGGTGGAGGTGGTGAGAGGTCCCCTTTAAACCACACACTGTGCCAATTGGGGTTGTTTTTTGGTTTCTTACAAACACTGTATGGGATTTGATTCAGTACTGTTTGCAGTAATACCGTCACCTTGTTCCCATGACTACTGCTATTCTTCTGCTTCATTCCACTGGCATTATTTACATGAAACAGGAGGCTCAGGATGAGGTGTGGTGTGATGAAGTGTGGCTTGAGTGGCATAATGGAGGTGCAGGTTCTGAAAGGAAAACCACTGAGGTGCTTGCAGGATGAAAGATCAGACGTCTTGTACTTTGTCAGACACTTGCGGTTTTGGCTGCAGAAGTGAGAAACCGACTAGCAGCGTGTGAAAGAGCCTTCATGCAAAAATCAGAAAGCCATGTCTCCTAAATCTGCTTGACAGTGCAGCGGTACAAGAGCTGATCTTGATGCTTATCACAACTGGGGTGTAACCCATTTGGGAGTTGATTATATTGGTTGTCACCCAGCTTTTCCAGAAATGGATAAGGTTATGGTGACATCTGCAGCGGAGGGGCCTCTGTTGCAGATTCGGTCACATTTGATGGATAAATACCATGACTGACCCTATCAAACCCCTAATAAGTCAGTGGTGGACATCCAGTACTGTTGGGGTCTGTCGTACTGTCGATCCGCCATTACGCCATGGTTTCTGGTTTTAAGGTAGTCAGAAAAACCGTCTTCCCGTTAAAAAAAACACGTTAAAAAAAAACAAATGTTTTATGGACCTTTTACTTTACTGTTGTGCCTATGGCTAGAGATCTGCTGCCGCCCTGTGATTTGTGATATGACCCGCATTGTGTATTGTGTTGCCTTGTGAAGCCTGGTCCGTGCACGTCACTAAACTTGTCACCCTCTGTCTCTTATCACAGGGAGGAAGTACAAGAAAACTGTGTCCGCTGGAAGAAAAAGCTGACCTTTGTCTGTAAAATGAGTGCCAACCCTGCAACTGGCGTGCTGGACCCCTGTATCTGCAGAGTCTCCGTCCGGAAGGTAAGCAGATGACAACTGTGACATAAATTGGGCTTGGCTGGGGGTAGGGTAACGTGGCTTTTGACTATTATGCCTGCTAAGCCTTATAATCTGAGCCTGCAGCCTATGGCTTTAGTATGTTGCTGAGCCCATGTAATTATACACAGAGGGGTGTGACATCATCGCCAGATATGCAATTGCATTAGCATCTATACGCTTGGTCTGTTGTCTGGTAGGCAGTGTGGGCAGCTGCCATTCTCTGTGGTAAGAGGGTCATTGTGGCACCGCTGAGGTCAGTTGCTCCTCAGTATAGGCCCAGCTTATAAAACGATAGTAAACTGTGCGTAGGCAGTAAACGCTTGCAAGCAGAATAGGCATCAATGTGGCACAGTGGTTAGCAGGTACGGCATGGGGTCCGTATGTGTGTAGGTAGCAAATGCATGTATTCTGGGCAAGCAGAGCAGGCAGCAAAGCAGCACAGTGGTTAACAGGTACTGCATGGAGTCTGTATGTGTGTAGGTAGCAAATGCAAGCATTACTTCTGGGCAAGCAGAACAGGTGGCAAGGCAGCACAATGGTTAGCAGGTAGTGCATGGGATGTGTATGTGTGCAGGTAGCAAATGCAAGCATTACTTCTGGGCAAGCAGAACAGGTAGCAAGGCAGCACAATGGTTAACAGGTAGTGCATGGGGTGTGTATGTGTGCAGGTAGCAAATGCAAGTGTTACGACTAGGCAAGAAGAACAGGCAGCAAAGCAGCACAGTGGTTAGCAGGTAGTGCATGGGATGTGTATGCATGTAGGTAGCAAATGTAAGCATTAACTCTGGGCAAGCAGCACAGTGGTTATCAGGTATTGCATGGCGTTTATGTGCTCCCTGCATTCGAAGTTCCTTCCATGCACCAAAAACATACTGGTTACTTTGGAACGACAGAGACCGACATGAGTGTTGGCAATCTCTGTACAGCGCTACAGAATATGCTAACACTATTAGTCCCTAGTGGCCAATGTATGCATTTTTTAAAATTGAGATTTACATATTTTTAAAGGGATTTTCTGGGACTATGACATTGTGCTGCCCTATCGTAAGGATAGGCCATTGATATTAGATGAATACGTCCGTCACCTGGGAGACCCACCCATCAGTTGTTTGAAGAGTTTTTGGCACTGTGTCTTCACCAGACAGTGACATCATATCCATTGGTCACATGGCTATGCTGCAGCTAAATTCCAATCAAATTAATGGGGCTGCAATACAAAACACAGCCACTACACAGTGTACGGCGCTGTGCTTGGTAAGCAGTGCAGAGGTCACCATGAATATCATAGTCCTGGACAACCCCTTTAAAGGTACTATACTTCTGTATGATTATTCAGTAAATTATGTATAGGAAGAACTTTTCTGGGCATGTATATTCCCTCTAATTTTGTACCTATGTAAATAGTAGCTGCCACCGGAATTGTGGCCTAGTGTTGGTATGAAGATGGCTTGGGGTTCTGGCCTCCATACCTATGCATAGAGACTTGCTATATCCTGCCTGTGGTATAGTATCTGCTGTATACAAGGTACTCAGAGCGTATACTGCATTGTTATTCTGTGTGATGTGTGGGAGTCATTGTATGTGACGCTCTGCATGTGAGATGTAGGCCGAGTGCATGTAGTGCAGGATGTAAGATGTGGCCTGCAAGGCACGCATGTACAGCTTTAACCCTCTACATGATGACATGACCTACTCCGGCTCTGGGCTATGACACTAGCGCGGCGGATTCTCACCGACCGCGAATGATGTTTGTTGATAGTGTCAGAGTGGAAATAATAATCTGTCTTTTCCTGTTACAGGAACTAAAGGGTGGAAAAACATTTTCAAAGGTAAGACAGAGGACATAACTCAGTCACTGTGCCCCGTCCCCTAATTCTGCCCACTCAGCTGACTAAGAGAGTCCGCCAAGGGCAGCAATTTAAAGGGGAACCACAGCGCTATATAAAAAGGGTCAGAATAAAAAACATCAATCATTAGTACAGGACCCCTTTAAGAAAACATTCATTGTCGGGGCACCTAAGCATCTCTGCTATGTATAGGGGCGGCGATGAATGTGACAGCTCTGCCGGCTGCTATGTCCAGGCTGCTGTTTGTTGACATATAATTAGACCATTAGTCACCAATTTTCAGGTAAGGAGTCACCCTATTGGAATTAGAAATCCTATCGATCTTGTTAAGGTAGCCGAGCAGGAAGGCTCGCTGTGCGGATTCCTAGGCTACAACACGTGACAAATAGCTGGGACATCCATCAGATCGATAGCACATTGTCATTTTGCTAAATGACAACGATGTGGATGAATAGCACGGTCAGCAGTGTGAGGAGGAAGCCGGGGAGAGGACTCTTTGGGCCGAGCATCCTTTCATTTGGAGGCCCTTCCTCTTTGGGTTTCCTGCCATGATGGTGGGATGTGGGGACCCCCTGCCAATAACAGTGTGTGACGCAGACTGGATGCAGTGGGAAAGTAATAGGGCGGATGACAAACACGAATGTCAGGATAACATTATCCCTCCTCTTTAGAATAACAAGTCTTGCAGGTTGGCTAGGAGGGGGTTAAGCAGCTGGGAATTTGCAGGGAATGGTGCATTGCTGGGATACGATACTTGCAGTGTGTCTCTATAGTATAGCACGTAGCATGTGTATCAGCATTGCAGCGATAGTCGGAGGATCTGGAAACAACTTGTTATCCTTGTATTAAAGGGATTATTAAGCTTAGAGAACATATCATATATCCTGGTAGGTTATTCTGAGTAAATAGAGGGGAAAGAGCGGTTACAGAGAGTGTCTCTTGCTCTGGAGGGCTCATCATGTCCTGCATTACACAGATAGCTCACTGATTTGAATGGGCACTGTGTAATGCTTCTTTTCCCCTGTGGTGGCACTGTAGGAAAATTACACACTGCCAGGTTTCCATCACTGATCACAGCTGATCGTTGGTGGTCCCAGCAGGAAGACCCTTCAGTGCGGAGAACCCCTTGAAGAATTATTGTTATAGGAGCAGTATGTGGAAAAGTTGCAACCCTCAGCATCCTACCAAAGCTGAATGTGTACAACGCCGTAGCTATCACACAAGATGACTTATGAAGATGAGGTTTATTTTCCAAAAGTCCTGCGACATTTCTTAAATATCTCAGACCTTGAACTTTAAGGAATCCAGTAGGGCAGGTCTGGCCTGACGCACATGTGTGCCAGTTTTCTGACACACATCACTGGCATGTGTTGTGGTACTATACAATATACAGAAGATAGTTTGTAGGACATATATAGGCACATTTTACTTCTAGATAAGGCCCATATACCATATTGACTGACATTTCTCCTATATGTCTTCGCATTGCTTCACCCAGTGTTTCATTCTCTTTCCAGCTGGGCTTTGCCGATCTGAATCTGGCCGAATTTGCCGGTTCCGGATCCACAGTACGCTGCTGTCTTCTGGAGGGATATGATACCCGGAACACCAGGCAGGATAACTCCATCCTAAAGGTATCATTCAATATCTATGCCTCCTATTATAATGTGCACATGATCTCCTCCAATCTCCTCTGCCAGTATATTAATATAATTTCCCTTTCCTGTTTATTTCCAGTAATTAATATTTACCGGTATTAAAGTCAATGATAATCTCATGTAGCCATCTATCTAAGAATTCTCTCCGGTGACTTTCAAACTAGTTTTCAGTCTCCCTATGAACCAGTTGCACCAGGCAAATATTAGTTTACCCGGCACTGTTGACATCACTGAGGCATGCGGTATTATGTGCCTCATGCTTCAGCGATGTCATCCATAAACCTGGAGGCTGAATGTTGGTTTGTCTGCACAGTCATCGCCTCCATTATTCCTCATCCTCTGCGTTTCTGTTTTTCTACAAGCAATTATATTCACTCTCATGTCACCTTATTATACCTCTCACTACAAACCATATTTAAAGGGTTATTAAAGGGGTTTTCTAAGACTTATATAATGATCGGATGGGCCATCAGTATTAGATTGGTGGGGGTCTGGCTCACAACACCCTGCGGAGGGGTCACAGAGGTCATGTAAGTGCTGCGGCCTTTTCATTGTATGCCAAGAACACTGCCGTACATTCTGTAGTGGCTGTATCTGGTATTGCAGAAGGACCATGGGACCCATGAAAGTGACGTTACAGCCTGAAGAAGATGCCACCGCCTCTTCAATCAGCTGATCTTTGGGGGTGCTAGCATAGACCCCCACCAATCTGATATTGATGACCATTATTATTATTATTATTATTGTTTATTTATATAGCACCATTAATTCCATGGTGCTTTACATTTGCGGATTTACATACGGTACACCAGATATACAAAACAGATAATGCTAACAGAGACCAACTGGCACAGTGGGATAGCGGGCCCTGCCCGCAAGGGCTTACAATCTATGAGGGAAGAGGCATAGAGACAGAAGGTAGGGGTAGAGGCTGCTCAGGTGGTGGTGTGGTGACAGTGTTATTGGAGGTAACCATCCTATCTTATGATTATATTACATTGCTTCTTTTGCATTGTAAATAAGGGAACATTGAAAAAAGTTATCATTAAAACTAACCTGCAATTTTGTGTACACAGCCACATTGCAGACTTATGGGTCTCCATGGTTACAGACTACAAATAAACCCCATGTAGTCTGACATACTGCACGGATTAGGGAGTGTGACTGGGGTATCAGTTTATATAGAGTGTGTTTGTAGTGTGTAACTATGGAGACACACCAGTCTGTAAAGGGCTGTAGACACAAAACTGCAGGGTGGTATTAATGCAGACTATTTGCAAAACTGCTTTTTTTTTTTTTTTATATTTTGATGTATTGAAGCAATACAAATATGTTAGGTGCAAAGAGGACATCCCCTTTAAGCTTGGTGTTCCATGATACCTAAATCTTTTATCACAAATTTGTTTTAGTATTTTATTTTCTAATATTAATATTTTATATTCTGATGTCCAGTATGTAATTCTGGGTCTTTCTTTGTCAGGTCATCATTGGAATGTCCCTCCTTTCTGGAGACCCGTGCTTTAAAACGTAAGTGTTTTTGTATGTCCTTATTCAGACTGTTTTGTGACGACTCATTAGACTTAACCCATGTTATTACAGCGTCATGACTTATGGCGTACATGCCTTGTTCTAGTACCTAAAGGACACGCTTAAGTTCTTTACCTCTAGTGGTTGTTGTAATACCAAGGTAAGCAGATTATATTTTGACCTTTTTGTCTTCTAGGCCTCCCTCCACCGCCAAGACTGTCTCAGCTCCTGGACAGGACTCCTCTCTGCAGATAACCTGTAAGGGTCAGGGGACTGTACGCTCGGCCAGTGGCACTATGCGCAAGAACAGGAGCCGTCAAGCATTGCTTAGTTCAGGTATCAGAACTCCATTGTATCCTACATTACTACAAGCCTAAGCATTTCTTGGCACTAAATAGTCATAGCTTATCCCTAAAGACAATTTTGCAGTTTACACTGAGTGACTTTGCTTTACTTATCACGTAATACTTTACTTATTCCCAAAATTGGCATTAAAAGGAGTTTTCTAGGCTTATCAATTGATAGCCTATCCTTGACGATCAGCGGTGGTATGACACCCAGGATTCCTGCGGATCAGCTGCTTGAAGCTGTAGTGGCGCTCCATTAGTTCCGCTTCTGCTTCACAGACCATCTGACATCACGCTCATCATTCACATGGTCTGTTCACAGCTCAGTCCCTTTGAAGTGAATGGAACTAAGATGGCATACAAATTACAGCTATTATATAATGTAGGGTGTTGTGTTTGGGTTTTCTGTGCAAAGGCTGCAGTACTCCTCCGAATGCTACCCCAGCATCAGTATTTTCTGCCGTTGAGAAAAACCGAAAAGCTGTGCATTATGTAAACTCCACTAATCCTAACAGAACATATGGCAGAATTGTGAGTGCAGCTCTGCAGCGTAATACAGGCTGTAACTCAAGATCAGTACAAGATAAGTAATGCAATGTTGCTCACTTTCTTAGGAGTTCTCCTTTAACTGTATCCATTTTATGGCTCACAAACAAGCGGCCTATTCTGCGTGCCCAGTCTGTTCTGTTCACATTAAACAAGACTCACTTGTCGTTGTGACATTACAGATTTTGAAAGCGTTGGCAGAATCAGCAAAGGGAAACACGCCTTAGATAGGAGGATTACTCCATCCAGCAAACTTGTTTAGCAAGCGATGTTGTGAAGGCTTGATAGAAACGCGTTAATAGACTTAGAGGGAAGGCGCGTACTTCTCTCCAGGTTACAAACATCAGCTCTGGAGGTGAAGTCTTCCAGCTGGCAGGGAATATCCCGCTATCTGTTGTAGTTCTCATGGGAACAGACAGTGGGATAGGAGCCAGGTTTAGCAGCTGTTTTCCTTCTAGTACGATTTACTTCCCCCGAACCTCTTCTAAGCCTTTTTCATTTTCTTAAACATTCCAGGGGTCTTCGAAGAAGCCGATCAAAATCTCTCAAGTCCTGAAGAAACTTCTCATTCAGGCCATTCGCGGAACTCCAGCCAAGCCAGCCAGCAGTCCAAAGCATCCGGTAATCACTTCTCCCCAGTATTCCTACATACCGATCTCTGCGGCTTTCACTTTTTCTGAGAACGAGGCCATCTAATTAAAGGGGCTGTCTCATTCATCAGCCAGAATGGATAGCAAGCACAAAGAGTATGTGTCTCTCTCTGGAGGACCCAGTACAACTGTGCATTACATGCAGGGCTGTAGAGTCGGTGGTTTGGCCTACCAACACCATAGCCATGATTACACGGACGACACATTAATTTCAGTGGGGATCCTGTAATGCCTCGAGTCGCCTGTGGAGGCACTGCAGGGAAATTAAACACTTGCTTTTGCCTCCCCTGCAGATTTCCATTGAATGCTGGGATGCCAGAAGCAAGGAATCATGTGATTAGCTTATTTTTAGGGCAGCAACTCCTTTTAAAGGGGTTTTCCGAGACCTTTAAATCGATGACATATTCTTAGAATAGATCATCAATTAAAGATCCTTGGGGTTTGACAACCACATAGTTTGAAGCTACAGAAAACCAGAGAAGCCCCCCAAAAAAACTAAATTTGGCATCACACTTTATACAGTCCTTACTCTGACCCTGTATGGCCTATAATGGTGGAGCGGTGTGGATTACCCCATGTGCCTCCACATATCTTCATGCATCTTTTGTGTTTTTCTTTGCAGGTCACAGCTCCGAACACTCCCGATGTTCCAGTATGTCAGATCTGACTCACAGACGCAACACATCCACTAGCAGCAGCGCCTCTGGGGGAATCAGCATTACTGCAGACACGCCCGACGCTGAAAGGGAGAGCAAACCAGAGAAGCCCCCAAGACCTATTAGACCACCCCTGCTTCTGGAAAGACAGACCAGGTAAAGTTAATGTATCACAGAAGTCAGGCAGACTGCTTTTTTCGGGATGGGTCGCTCATTAAATTTTGGGAGAGTCCAAGACATGCATTACAAATGTCTTATTCTAATAGCTTGGAGAGCAGAAGATGAAACAAAAACACTTCTGTCTCTGAAATGTCAAGTTAGTGACAGAATTGTGAGTGTCTTTCTGTGGTGTCAATATGGAATATGTGATGTGACTCAGCCGGGACTGAGTCAGTCTGGAGAGTTGGCTTGGGTCTCTCTAGATTCCAGAGCCAGCTCCTCTGACACACGCTACACTCGTGATTTTCCTACTTGGCGTCTGCCAATGGAGTTTTATTGTTAATCAGGAGATGAGTCTCATTTGGGATTGTTTTGACTATTCTGCCCCCTGTTGCGAGCTTCATTCAGTAACAAGGCAATTCATTTTATGTAGCCCCTTATCTACAAAGATAAGGGAAGCAGCCCATTTTGTCTTTTGGGCTAATGTCCAGCAGGATGCTTTCCAGTGGTTACATCAGTGGGGTGGAAATCCCTGGATGATCTTTTTAAGGGTATGTTCAGATGGTGCAGTGTTTGCTGCAGCAACCAGATCTATTTTACAATGAATTCCCAGCTAGCACAGGTGAAGTTGGGTAAAACTGTGGCAGAACTGCCCTGCTTATAGGGGTTGTGCTGTTAAGGACACTTCTCCCCTATCCAAATGGATAGGATAGGAATGGAGCACTAGTGTGCTAGCGTGACCTCCACTCCATTCACTTCTGTGGAGCTCCGGTCAGGCTTTCATTCCCCTGTTCCCCTGATCGCTGGGGGACCTGGCAGTCATGCCCTCCAGTTATCTGACACTTATTTTCTATCCTGTGGAAAGAACGGCACAATCCCTTTAAGGCTGCTTTTACATGACCTGCGTGTGCTGGATTTAATGGCTTGAACACATTCAGGAAGATTTTATAGTTATCTACAATGTTAGGAGTCCCTGCCTCTTGGACAGTATATTGATTTCAGTGGGAAATGTGTAATACTTCATTTCTCCTGCGGAGGCACTGTAGGGTTATTAAACACTTGCCACCAGTTTCCCATAGAGATTACAGCTGAACACTGTGGGACACTTTGTAATCTACACAAAAAGGGATTGTCCAAAGTGCAAATCCTTTTTATGGTAAGAACTTTCTTGCTTCTCTTGCCCATGAGATATATCATCAGGCTTAACGTTTACTACAGTGCCTGGCTCTTTCCAGTCTCATCCATGTTTATGCTCGGTCTTTTAGGAGAAAGAAGGACTCTGTGGAAAGTCACCCCACCTGGGTAGATGACACCAGGATCGACGCAGATGACATTGTGGAGAAGATCATGCAGAGTCAGGACTTCACGGACGTCAGTAACAATGAAGGTAAAGGAGAGGAATGTACCCAGAGACTTACGAGATACAAGTGTGTACTAGTCTGTGACCTTCAGGATTGCTACATACAATCCTTGCTCCCACTTCCATTTACTGCGGGTTGTTCCCCTTCATGTTCAGATGCCTACATGACCATGTGCATATACCGAAAAATTCTTCTTGAGAATTCAAAATATTAAATCCACAATCTGTTTTATTAATTCAGGTCCTAACATGGCGGTCCCTGTTTAGGCCTAAGGAGCCAACACAGCAGATGCAGACATCGCTCACATACCTATTCCATACTAGTGAATGTGTATTTACTTGTAATGAATGATGAGCGGGGGGGGATCAAGCGTGTCCCTGACTTTCCCTTTAGGACAGACGATTAATCTTGCGTTCAGTTTTCTCCACACCTGTACATTCTCAGGCTGTGTAAAGACATTTTCCAGCTAACATACATAGAAATGCATTTCTCTCGTAAAACGCCATGCCCCGTGTCTTCTGTCCCTGCGTTGGTATAGACGTCACGCCGGCTCACACTCTGTTATCTGTCTATTTGCAGACAGTCACCTGAGGCTGTTTGTCAGCAGAGATGGCTCAACGACTCTCAGCGGAATACAGATGGCTAACAGGTATGTGTAATTATATGGCTCCTATCTATGGAAAATTATCTAACCATTACCTATGTATCTACGTAAGCACATATGCGCCCATAAGGGAATCCACTGGAGAACCTGACGGGAACCTGTCAAGGCGATTTGAAGCACTAAACCACCCACAGGTTCTTATGGATCGGGGGTTTAGTGTATCAAATCGCCTGGTTGTAAAGCTGTGCGTGCTGTATTTAAAAAATAAAATAAAAAAAATTGGAACACTAACCCCCTGATTCACAAGGACCTGTGGGCGGTATAGTGTCCCAAATCCGTGCCCTGATCCATTGCTTAACTGTAAGTGGGGTCTGTTGGACGTCACTGGTGTCTGTCATGCCAAGGTTCTGGGACAACAGTGTGGGTTGTGATACACAAGATACAGCACAGATGTGAACAGTGTGTTGTATTTCGTACCGTAGCTGACGGCTGCATTGTATATATTACTGCATAGTTATAATGGTGACACAGTTGTAATTTTTATAGCGTGCCATAAATTGTAACTGGAGCTGGAGGCCGGGCCGTGTGAACCCTGAACGTGTTCCCGTCAAGTGTCATAATCCTGATATGTTCTGAGCCTTCTTTATTTGAAGCACTTTGACATCTGCTGGTGACCCTGTCCGTCCCCCCTCCTTCTCCACTCCATGTAGTTCTGGATTACATCTCCTCTCATTTCGATTTGCTTTGTATTCTGTGGGAATATTCTGCATTGTGTTACTTAATAGCTGACTGAATATGTCAAGTGTACTACAGCAGTGTATGAGTAAAGTTAAAGGGGTTGTCTGAGATTTACACAATTTCACCAAATGCAGGAAAAAGGGTACTTTTAATTGATTACCTATCCATTAAAGGTCCATGGATGTCCAACACCCCAGACCCCTGTGGATTAGCTGTTTGAAGCAGCAGGGAGCTTCACAGGCCTTGTGACGTCAAGTTCATTGGTCACATGGCCTGATCTCAGCTCAGTCCCTTTCAAGTGAACGGGCTGAACTGTGATACCAAGCACAGTGACTGCATAAATGTACGTACTGGAGAGACTGTAGCACTTATCCAAACACTGATGATCGGCCGGGGTCATCAATACTTAAGCCTGGAAAACCCCTTTAAGAAAAAAACTCACTTCTTCAATCCCACACCATTCTAGTGGTCCACAACAGCCTTTGCTTGATGTGGCATGCATGTGCACGTGAATGCTGCAGCTGGAGAGTCACCTGCCGTACATGCTGCGACACAAGACAGAGATTGGTTGCAGCAATACCCATATACAGCATTATTTTAGAAAGTTAATAAAGACCAGCAGGGGATAGAAAACGTATAGGTTTTCTTTATTTTATCCCATTCCCTGACCATCCCGATCCCATCTTAAAGGGGGTGTTTCAGCCACGTCAACCTCAGTTGTGTACATCAGACTGAAAACCTGTCCTTCTCACATGGGTACATCTAGGTTGGTTGGAAATGATTTTCAGATTTTCAGCCTTTGGATGTAGAGTATGCTGCCAGCAAGCAGAGATATTAAAATGGGGGGAACACATAGTATATTGAAATGATGAATGTTTTACATAATAATAGAAATTTGCTATTATTGTGAATTATCATTTTCTAACAGTTTAAGAGCCACAGGTTGCTTGGTATTGATCTGCACTTCCTATTCTCAGGCTAGTGATGTCACGTTCATTGGTCACTTGGCCAAGTTACAGCTCAGTCCCTTTCAAATAAATACTGCCACTATACAATGTATGGCGCTGTTCTTGGTAAAGAGTGAAGAGGCCACAGCAATAAAGATCATAGTCCCAGACAAATAGAAACTGAGAAGTATGGTGATCTACAGTTTGGGCCCATAGCTTTCTATTGAGGGCCTTATTGCACAGTCATATTCATATAGGCTAGTTAGAGGGGCATTAAAGGGGTTATCCACCTTCTACAATTGATCTCCATATCATAATATTAGAGCTGTGGGGGTCCGACACCCATAACCCCAGCAGATCACCAGTACCGAGGCAGCATGGCTCTTGCTGTGCAAACTTTAGTGGTGAGTGTAGGTGCTGTAATGTTAGCATTGTGCCATAGACTTTGGTGGGACAGCGCTGCAGAACCTACACTTGTCGTTACAGTTTGTTCTCGCCATGCTGCCTTAGTACCGGTGATGTGCAGGGGTCCCAGATGTCAGACCCCTGCAAATCTAATATTGGCCATCCCTAAGCATAGTCCATCAATTGTAGAGAATGGATAACCCCTTTAAATCTAAAATCTATGAATGCATGTTCTCCAGTATCCAGATATGCCCTATGATCACTACCTGCCTATCTCCTGAGAAGCTCCAGGGGCCCTATACACATACTGTAGGTGACTGATAGTAGCCCCTTTTCTTATAAGCTGTGTTTATTAGCTGCTGAGTTTAGGATCAGCGACCCCGTAAACACATCTGTTTGTAGGATATTAGCTGTATATTTTTCACACAAGCTTATTTGCCAGCTCGCAGGCCTCTCCCTATAGATAACATGACATCATCCTATTTCTCTCTCCTTTCAGAGTCTCTGCGGGAGTGTTTGAGCCCGTGGTCATCGAAATCCACTAAATGCACAAGAGGCCGAGGATCCAGTAAGGAGTCCCAGGCTAAGAGCCAAATGCACCATTCCAGGCTGCAAGACTGAGACCTTCCCCACTTGAGGGGAGGACAAGACACACAGCGAAGGTCTGGAAGCCCTCCACAGACTCTCTCCTGGTTCCCTCTGTTCTTGAGTCATCCTGGCACTTGTCCAGTTGTCGTGTGCACATATCCAGCGTGTTTGAGCTCTCCAGCATGTGACAGTGTTTTCGTCTGCTTCTTATCATTCAGAATCTGACCAGGCATCTGGCGAGGACACCCCATAACTTGCAGCATTCCAAGTCCTGCTCGCAGCTCTGAGATAGTGGGGAGGAGACAGAGCGGCCTTCTTACTGTGTGACAACTGCAGCCATTATTCTTTTTATGCATGTTCCTTGAAATGTCTGTGTAATCTCTGTGTAGACCATGTCAGTGCCGTACGGGTCTAACATTGGGCAGTTTAGAGGGGCCACATCTGCGTTGTGAGGTTGCAGTCCCGGGAGATTGTCCTGTGCAAAATTCTAGCTCTGACAATTTAAAGGGAACCTGACAAGCATAGATTATTTATGATGTTTGAGATAGAGATAAACAAGTACTATATCTGCTAATTTACACCCCGAAAAAGAGGGTGTACACTGCTTTATTCAGCAGAGAAATGTCATATGATCTCTCTGGCTGAGAGCAAAGGGGTTATCTGCAGAAAGCTGTTTTCTAGCCCTTTAAGAGCATATCCCAGTGGCAGGTTTCCTTTAAAGGGGAACCTGTCATGATGATTTAGGACACCACTCTACTATCTAGGATGATGTGACCCTATGCAATCAGAAAAAATATTGGGGTGGAAAATCTGGTCCATACATCGTACAGATCTCCCAACCAAACCCAGCCTAGAGACCAGGACTCCCTGCACTAGAGTGATGTATGTTGCTGGGAGTCCCTGCCTCCCCTATTGTCCTATGCTAAGTACAGTACAGGATAGTGAAGCCCCGGGCAAGCAGAGACTCCATCATCAAAGATCAGCATGATGCAAGGAGTCTTGGTCCTCTGGCAGGGTTCGGAATGGAAATCTGGCCGATGTACGGACTGGATTTACCGACTCGGATTCATCTGTGTGCATGGGGTCCAACCAGTTCACAATGATGTTCTTGTATATTCCGGGACATTTGGCATAACACAGAAAAAGAACTTTTAATACTGGGTTCGTATATGTCGTAAAGAGACACGGGAGTGGAGCTGCTTTGCCGTATACTCATGGTCAGTCCTCCTTCCTTACTTCACTGACATCCCACCGGCCGGGTACGTGCGTATCATTGCTGCTGGACGTGCATTTTAATGCCGCACCCGGCCTGTGGGATGTCAGTCAAGCCTGGAAGGGTGAAGCAGTCAGCGCGACTATTCAGGAGAGTGGCTCCTCCCTAGTGACTACTGGCAGGCATTTGAACACAGTGGGCAGGGTTTATGAAGCCTGGCGATTGTTATGCCAGTCTCAATTCATTCCCCGACAGGCACAATATGGACTAGCGTTACGATGAGGCTCTGACCTCTTAATAATCTTTGCGCACGTAGGGGGCGCCAGAACTCTGATCTGTGCCAGTCAGGAACTGGCGTAGATTTCTGGCATGAAATACTATAAATCTGACGGACTTGGGGCATCTGAGATTCCAGCTCCACTGTCTGAAATAGTGGTGAGGAGGACACAGGAGCTGAGATGCACCAAGTTGAGGCGCATTTTTGGTCACTTTCTAGGCGTAGCCCAGTTGGTAAATCTGGGCCCGTGTTATTTTGCTGTGTTATGCTGAAATGTAATTGTGAACCTGTTGCGGTCTTGGCGGCCTAAATCTTCATGACAGGTACAGCGTCATGTTCTTGCATGTACTAAATCCCATAGTGGTTTGGACTTGAGGTTTTTGGTAAGCGGGAAACAACAAGTGTATGAATTATAAGATAACATTCCTGGACTCCAACCTCACAAGCAGGTGCTCTCAACCTCCTCCATCTTTACTATTATGGTACCATTATTGTCATGTAAAGCTACGAGATTTCCCCCTGGGTTTTTCTCCATCTCCCCCCTCAGTAGAAAGGTGCCAGTGCAGAACAGAGGCTATGCCCAACGCTATGTGATATAAAACAGCGGGACTGTTAACAAGGCACCCTCAGGAAGGGGCCATGCTATACAGCTGGACTGTAGACACCCTCTGGCAGGGGTCATGTGACACAGCTGGTCTGTCATTTAATCCTTAAGGACTCCTCAGGTAGGAGTCATGACACACAGCTGAGCTGTGGTGATATTTGAGGACATACGTGTAAGCAGCAGGGCTGTGAAGATAGGGAACCATTTTTGGGGAGACACAGCTGGATGGTGTATCCCTCAAGAGTGGACCTCGAAAAAGTTGGGGGCCGCTGTATTCTGCACGGGAACCTTTCTCCTAAACATTCCAGTCCATGATAAACCCAAGAGGCAGTTGTCACCTGGGGTCAGCTGTGCGGGCCGCAGCTCCCGGTGCCAGTCCTGGTAGATTTGCGCTCACCTGTACCCACTGTCGCATGGTGTAGACTGCACAATGATCTCCTGAGCCAGCAGGCTGGTGTTTCATTTCATTCCTGTAGCTTATCTAGATTGTCAATGTGAATCTTTTTCTTCTGCGGAGTCATCTGGTGCTCAGGGCGGTGTTTTTTGTTGTTTTTGTTTTTCTTCTTGTATTTTTTTTTTTGTTGTTGTTTTTAATTCCGTCTGGATATCTGCAAGCCAAAGGAGCATTGCAGGATCCCCCTACCATATTGGCCTAGAAAAATACGTCTCCTCAGACGTTTTGAGTACCACATTCGTCTTTGGATTCACCCCCCGAGAACCGATCACCTGATCTTTTACCTTTCTGATTGTGACTTTTTAATATAGTCGATATGGAACGTTCCGCAGAATCGGCGCATACGCTGCTATACCGCCGTTCTGCACAAGCGACCACTAATGTTTGGGGCACTTTAATGATTGTTTGGGCATGGTGGAGGGAATATAAATGTCTGTGTTTGTCATTTTTTTTTTTTTTTTTTTTTTTTTTTTTAACCCCTGGTTGGGGTCATAAAGATCTACAAAAAACATTTTTGTAGAATTTCCTGGAAGCATGTTCCTTTTTTGTTTTTTGGTTTTTTTTACCAGTTTAATTGCGATTTAATTCATTAATTGAATCCAAAGCACTTGAGGGGTTAATTCACTAACCGCCATTTTCTCAATACTACTCTGTCGGGTAAGGGGTTAATACTCACATTTGGTATTGGATTATTGAGGAATTTATCAGGCTCTCCTGTGATAAAAATAGTATAATTATTAGGGTGTGGTGACTTGCTTCACTCCGAGGTATCCTAGTGACGGGGTTTGGCCGCCTGTGGCTCTCCGACCGAGCTATGATTTTACTGATCTCTACTTCCCAGCATGCTTTTGGGGAGAAACGCTTCAAAAATTGATGTGCCAAAGTAATATTTCTAACTTGCATATGCAGTGTGGTCTGGGCCACAGGCAACCAAATGTCAAGTGCACCTGGCACCTATTTCGAGTGGGGGCGAACGTCTTGGATGCGGCTAAAATCCCACAAAACCGCCCCCTCCACTTAGGTGCAGGTTGTCGCACCTCTCACTATAGGATTATTGTAGCTTTCGAATACGTCATTAGTCTCAGGACTTCCTGACAGGACGCTGGTTTAGGGTGGTGCCAACATTTGCATAATAATGGATATATATTTTTTGTCAATATTTTTGCAATTTTTTTTTTTTTATATATTAAACCAAAAAATTTCCAAAAAGTTGTAGTTTAGACAAAGACGACCAAGACCGTGTGGGCTGAAGACCACCATAACCACGTGGATCCCTTTAACTAGATTCCTATTTGAGTGGTCATGTGCAGTCCGACAGCCAATCAAATGAAAGACAAGAAATTTTAGGCCGTGTGATTGGTGGTAAAACATCACCTGACCAGTAAGGTCAGACTTCAGGACTCCTAATAATAAGCACTAGTTTAAGTAACTCCTATAGAGTGAATTATAATGCATTGTGTTGCACAACTACAACTCCCAGCAGCTGTGGCATATTGGGAATTGTAGTATCACTAGAAGGACCCTTGAGTTTTTCATAGGGGATCTTAAAGTTTGTATGCTCTGGAATATATTTTCCTAGGTGTAACAAAAAAACAGCGCTTCCAGTCAAACTGGCCAAAAAGAGTACTGCAACCTCGTACAAAAAAAATGGAGCCTCTAAACAAAAATTGCAATTCAAAAATTCATATTTTTGGAGAATAAGCTAGTTTTTTTACCTAAATATCTAAAAATGTTTAACTTTGTAGAAAACTCATTCTAGATCGGTGGCGTCCAACCTGCGGTTGTAAAACAATAACTCCCAGCATGCCCAGGGTATGTTAGGAGTTGTAGTATCATAACCGCTGGGGAGACACCGGTTGGAGACCATTGAGAGTTGTGCAAATGTTGGCCTACCCTATCCTGCGCCTGCACGGTACTTCTTACCACTAGATTATATAACCACTATTTTTCGCAAAAATTTTTCGAATTTAATTCGAATAATGAGAAATTCCAATAAAATTTTGTTTTGTACTCAGATGATAAAGTTATATGCAGAGAGATATATAAAAAATCTAAAGCTATTTTTGCTAAGAGAAGGTCAAAGGGCGCACATAATCCAGAATCTATTGGCCTGGTGAAGAGTCTATAGTTTCGTAAGGCAAAAACAATAAAAAATTTCTGCTTCTCTATTTTTATTTTCGTTCTCCGGAGTTTGAGATAAAGCTCGGCACATTTCATTGTTTTTACATCTCGCCTGTATCAATTGTTACATGGTAATCGCTCTTCTGAATCCAGCTGTAAACCCTGTGATCAGTCGCATTCGGGAGAGAATTGGGTAAAATAAAGCTCTGTTTGGTTAACGTATTTCTAGCCTGACTGTCTTTTTTGGTTTTTACTATTTTTGACCTGTATATACAGCAAGCGTTCATAGACTTGGCCACAAGCTATAAGATATAAATATACACTTTGGCTGAAATGTACATGTTATTTCTATGGCCAGATGAGTGGTGCGCAGCTGCTCGTCTCAGGAGAAAATCCAAAAATTTTGATCTTGCTTTCGACCGAGAATGCACATACAGCAGGATCTGGAGAGAATAAAAAAATCCTCTTTGGACAGTGTTGAACAATCCATTTTTCGTGTGGAGGGTGTCCAAATGTTAAGCAGACTACAATGTCCCTATTGATCAGCAAGTGTTCAATTCTCCTGCAGTGCCTCCGCAGGAGAGATTAAGTATTACATAGTGTCCATTGAAATCAGTGGGCTGAGTCCTCCAAAGTGAGCGATGCTCTTAGTAGCCTCTCGCTCAGATTGTCATCCTATTAGCATAATATAAGCCTGCCTTGCCAAATAAAGCTGTCAACCCTAACCATATAGTTATATATACTGCATAGCATGAAGAGGCAGATTCTACTTCTGAATAGGTATTAGAGATACTCCTAACCCAAGCCTCCTCTCCTACGGTCTGTAAGTTAACCAGAAGACAGAGGAAGTGAAGTAAAATGAGAGTAGGATCAAACTACACATGGTTTATTTGTAGTCTGTAACCATGGTGACACATAGATCTGCATAGAAACTGTATACACAGACTTGTAGGCAATAAAATCTAGATAAACCATATTTATAATTAAAGATGACAATTATGTATTTACTAGCTTTGAAACGTTTTAATGGTTGTTCACTTTAGACACATGATGCATAGTTTATGCTAGTGGTCTCCAACTAGTAGCTCTGCAGCTGTTCGAAACTACAATTTCCAGCATGCCCTTTAACTGTCTGTAGTTTTGCACTAGCTAGAGTGCCACCTGTTGGAGGCTACTGGTATAAGCTATACATCACCATCTGCAGAATTATCAGTTGGAAACCACTGGTATAAACCATACATCACCAGCTGGAGTGCCACCTGTTGGACATATTGGTATAAACCATATACCACCAGTTATGGACTGCTGGTATAAACCATATATCACTAGCTGAAGAGCCACCAGTTGGAGACCCATGGTTATAAACCATACATGACTAGTTAGAGTGCCACCTGTTGGAGACTACTGGTATAAATTGTACAACAGTTGCAGAGCCACTGGTATATACTATAAAAATACCTCATCATGGAGGTGCATGACCATCTTCAAATACCATGTGTCAATTTCTCCTCCGGAGCAGCACCCTCTGTGTAAACCTGCCATGTTTGTGGTGCTAATATTGTATGATGGATGGGCTGTTCTTTGTGTACTACTTGCAGAACAGGCCCGGGATAACATACTGTACTTATCACACACCCCACCCATCTGAGAACTTGTACAAAGTGATCTCAGATAGATCACAGTCTAGCGCAGTCTCCCTCCCATCATCAGGTAATATAGTACAGCTCCCGGAGGCATGAACCTGCATTGCCAGAGGGGGCGCTGTAATTACGGTGCAAGGTTAATTGCTCCAAAAGTACAAATCTTTCAGACTTAAAGGGGTATCAATATATAAATGAAGACTCTGGTGATTTTAGAGGAGGTCAATAGACATGGATAGCAGGCCTGTAATTATAGAGACCAGTTATGTCTAGGTCAAATGTTACCTGGGGCTGTGAAGAAATCCAAGACAGCCAAAGACCCAGACAAGCTTACATTTTATTTCTTAAATTTGCACTCACTATTTATCAAAAGGTTGTCATTTCCTCAGTAAGATTAGACAAATTTTATTTTTTTCCACAAACAGCTCCACTCTTGTCATCAGGCTACATCTGGTATTGCATCTGCAATGAGTTGGACTTTTCCTCATACATTAAAATAATCTTTGGAGTCCTCTTCATGACAACTATCTGTCAAGACATTTTCTTGATTTTTCCCTAAACAGCAGCAAATCCCACACCAGATTCGAGGTTCGGGGGTGATCTGACTTCCCTCTGGTGTCTGCAGGGAGCGCAGGGCAGAAGCACCTAAAAAACAGATATAAGCATATATAAAAAATGCATATAGAACAGACTCTGTACCTATGTCAACTTAGATACGTACAACAAAGTCACATTTTCCAAAAACAGCACCACATTTGTCCTTGGATGGTATCTGGTATAGTAACTAGGGCCGAACCAAGTGAATTGGGCTGAGTTGCAATACCAGACCGTGGCCCATGGTCAGGTGTGGCGCTGTTTGTAAAAAAGCAGAAGCATTACTACTCCATCAAGTTCTGCATGGTATCCCTCTCCTTCATTAAATCTACTGCCAGCCAAGTGATGATATTCTAGACTCACCAAACACGAAGTACGCTGTCAGTGACACCATAAACATGAGGAGGATGATATTCCCTGGGCCCACGTCTTCAGCCTGGCAACTGCTTGGGCAGGCACATGGACTCTGCACAGAGATCTCTAGGACCTCAGTAATGTCCTCTACTGGGGGGAAGGTGACCAGCGAGACCGAGCTGCAGTTAAAGTGTACGACTGCTCTCAATGGACTCTCTTCCGAGGCTGAGGGGGTAGAAGTGCTATACGTTACATAGTGACATCACCTCTAGTTAACATAACATTACATTATAGTTCTCCTATACACTAATGGTCTGACTAGTCTTTAGGGTGTTAGGGTATGAGAGGGGAATAATGGGCGTAACTGAATGCATTTAAAATTATAATCAATAATATTATTGATGACCTATCCTAAGTATAGATGATCAATATCCGATTGGTGACACCCAGCACCCCCACCGATCAGCTCTTCTCAGCAGCTGATACACACAGAATGGAACAGGAAGCAGACAGCTCTGTTCCCTGCGTAGTGGCTGAACCAAGTCACTGCAGCTTAGCTCCTATTCAAGTGAACAGGAAGTTATCTGCAGTAACGTGGTCTGGCCACTACACAGAGACCGGAGCTGTCTGCTTCCTGTTCATTCTCTCTGTACCTACTGCTGAGAACAGCTGATCGGTGGGGGTGCCAGGTGTTAGATCCCCACCAACATATTGATGACCTATCCTTTGGAGATACCTGTTTTACTTTGCTTATGCCCAAGAAGGCCTTTGAGGTACCCTGAAGGAGTGGCGGCAATAAGGCCCATCAAATTGGTTAGGTAGGCTGACAGAAGGGGTTCCTACAGAACATGGAGGTGAGAGGTTGAGACAGTATCCAGACTTGGCAGACCCCCATTAGAGTAGACTTGTCTGCTCATGAGCTAGATACCAGTGGTCGCTGACACCCAAACCAGTTACTCCAGTAAACTTGAACTGTCCAAGTATTGCCTCCGTACCCTGCCACCATATTGCGAAACTCTGTGCATACCAGGCACATTACAAAGGCATACTGGGAGTTGTAATGGTTGGAGATGTACAGGTTTATGTATATAGATTATATCCATGGTGACGTCAGTATATATAGTACATTGCACATTATTGGCTGTAAAATGGTGGAACCAACTACAGACAGCGGGTCAGGGTAATGTCACAGTGACCTATTCATTGGCAATCTCATTACTGGGTTAGTGACACAACATTACGCTACAATCTGTGTCTAGACTGCGCTATTACCACATTATTATCAGGTTTTGCGGCTAAATTGGGCTAAGTAGCTATTAAAATGGAGAAAGCAGACTAGACCGCTAATACATTTTGGCGAGCCAGCCTTGATCTTGTTGCCAGGCTTGTCACTTTGCCAGGCAAGCTGCAGTAAAAAAGTGAAGGGATAGATACCAGATCTTATTATTTATACTGCTGCATCAGGAAACATTGCTATAAATGGACTTCAATTTTCAGGTTCTATATTGCTGTGTGAATGAGGCTTTGTAGGTGGGACTGAGGTATGTCCATAAAACTCTTGAGTTTTTGGCACCTGAAAGAGGGAACTGCTGAGAGACTGACTGGAGGTCTGGGCCTAGTTAGCCACTGACTGAGGAGCCTGTATGTGGACTGAGAGTAAGTGATGCCGGAGGACTGGAGTCTGTCACCTCTGTGCGAGGACATGTGAGAGGCACCAGGGTATCAACATACAAGGGGCTGGTAAAACCAGCAGGACATGTGGTGGTTTAGGGGATGGGGGTCAAACGACATGCTTCCCCTGTCACGGGGATGAACTGCTCGCCACTGCTGGTCCCGGGGTCCTGTTCACCAATTGGTCCTGTAGGTATGCTGGTTCAAGGTACCGGCAGACATCCTAGTATAGCTGTCCCAGTCCTTGCTGCAAACAGATCACATTGCTCACCAAACTCAGCAGGCCTTGCCGGTTATTGCCCTCCAACAACAAGCTGGCCACTGATTCTGCGAGCTGTCCCTTGGAGAACCAGAGATGAGTCCAATGAGAGTCATCAGACTCAACTTTAGGTAAGTATAATGGTTTGTTTTTGTTAAATGGATGGTTTTACAACAGGGCAATTTGGGACACTAAACCACTGGTCCATAAGGACCTGTGGCCTAAATTGCCATGACAGGTTTTCCTCTCCTACAGAACATGGGAGCAGCCTTTAAATAGGAACCCATCTCCCACTCTGGGCAGCCGGGGTTACACCTGAAGTCAAACAGGTCGCACCACAGGAGAGCAATATGCTGCTTTCTGCAGTGCAAGTCATGGGGGGCAACCTAGTTCCGCTTATGAGGAATCATCATGCGATCCAGTTCCCAAAAATTCTAGATCACTGACCGTGTGATGACCTGCACCAATTAAAGAAACATAAACATGTATAAAGCACATCATCCAACAGTGCAAGTACATAACACATGATACAACACAACTAGTAAACTACCACGCCAAATAATGACGCACCAGCTTGGCTAACCCTGCGCTCTCACTATGCTAACAGGTGCAGTCAGGATAGGAAATTAACCCTTCCCTGTGCAACAGTCCAACTGTTCAAGGTCGGCGTCGGCAACACCATATACATGCATGTGTTTCCCTCCAGTGTCACTTGTGGCCCCTGGGCCTCTAGACCAATGTTTCACAACCTTTTCAAGAGAAGTACCCCCTATGTAAATACAGCTTTGTTTGGAGCTTCCATCAATAGTTATGTAATGACCTCCTCAGTGCCCTTACATGTAGTATAATGGCCCCTTCAGTGCCCCCAACATGTAGTATAATGGCCCCCTCAGTGCCCTCACATGTAGTATAATGGCTCCCTCAGTGCCCTCATATGTATTATAATAGTCCCCTCACTGCCCCACATGTAGTATAATGGCCCCCTCAGTGCCCCGCATGTAGTATAATGGCCCCCTGAGTGCCCTCACATGTAGTATAATGGCTCCCTCAGTGCCCTCATATGTATTATAATGGCCCCCTCAGTGCCCTCACATGTAGTATAATGGCCCCCTCAGTGCCCCGCATGTAGTATAATGGCCCACTCAGTGCCTTCACATGTAGTATAATGGCCCACTCAGTGCCCTCACATGTAGTATAATGGCCCCCTCAGTGCCCTCACATGTAGTATAATGGCCCCCTCAGTGCCCTCATATATTGTATAATGGCCCCCTCAGTGCCCCCACATGTAGTATAATGGCCCCCTCAGTGTCCCCACATGTAGTATAATGGCCCTTTCAGTGTCCTCATATGTAGTATAATGGCTCCCTCAATGATCTCATATATAGTATAATGGCTCCCTAAATGCCCTCACATGTAGTATAATGGCCCCCTCAGTGCTCCCACATGTAGTATAATGGCCCCCTCAGTGCCCCCAACATATAATATAATGGTATGATGGAAACACTTAATGTGCTTCTAAAGTAAACTTAGTGCCCACAGCAGTTCATAGGTGTTCATCCTGGACGTGGGGACAGTGGTTTTTGCCACAACAAGTAACCCAGGGGATTGTGGGGATAGCCCCTGGTGTAGACATACCACTGATTGAGAACCACTGCTGTAGACTAACCATGTATGTGCATTGTTCAATTCCTGCTTTCATTTACAAGGTGGTCTTCAAAAAGTGGCATAAGAGGACCCAAAAAACAGTCCCATGTTTTTTTTATCGGACAGAGGGCAGATTTTTATGTTTTTTGTATATTTTTATACTTTTGTATTCAAGAGGGATGTGACAGGAAAGAAGTAGCTGTGTGGTTTGTTAGCCACAGCGATTACAGGAACCCCTGCACGCTAGGTCAGACAAGATTTACAACCATCTCTAATATTTGAGACGTTTGTCAGGAGTCGCAAGACATTTTAAAAAACTGCCTCTCCTTTGCACCAACACCCGCCTATTATTGACACAATATCCCCTCCGTTTCCTGTGTGTGTAATACGATAAGCTCCTTTAAATACCAGACAGGCGGGCATTGTTTTACTATAGAGACCTGTGACAGGGCATACTAACCCAAAAACTCCTGGTAATCTTTTCTTAACCTGCTTCTGAAGGAATTACAAGTCGCCAATCATCTCTGGAACTTCATGTTCCTGCTTTTTTAAGGCAGAGACTTGAAGACAAAGCCAATCGTGTACAGTTTACCGCCCTGTCTGACTGGCAGGACATCAAGTGTAATAAATGAGGACCAATGACTCAAAAAAATCTTTGCCATTTCATTATTATCATAATAATAATAATAGTCCTTTAATAGTCCCACAATGGGGAAATTCAGTGTGTTACAGCAGCAAAGATAAGATAAGATAAGATAAGCAGATACAAATACAAATACAACATGTACAGGAATGTTCCAAGGTAAGAGGCATTACTTTGATAGCCGACAGATAGGACGTAGCAGAGGAAGGGGGGGGGATTTAACAGGCAGAAAGATATTTCAGTTCTCTGTGTGTAATGATCTCCGCTTAGGTCGGTGTTGGTTGTACAGCCTAACCGCGGTGGGGAGGAAAGACTTCCGATAGGGCTCCTTCTCACACCTAGGGTGGAGCAGTCGGTCACTGACAGTACTGCCCAGCGCTATCACAGTCTCATGCATGGGATGGGACTTCTTCTTCTGCATGGAGCTCACCACGGACAGTATCCTTCTGTCACCCACCACCTGCACTGGGTCCAGTGGGCTCCCCAGGACAGAGCTGGCCCTTCTAATCAGCTTGTCAAGTTTATTTCTGTCCCTGGTTGATATACTGCTCCCCCAGCAGGCCACTCCAAAGAAGATGGCTGATGCCACTACCGAGTTGAAGAAAGTTCTAAGAAGTGCCCCCCCGATTCCAAAGGCTCTCAGTTTCCTAAGCAGGTAGAACCTGCTGTGGCCCTTCCTGTACAGGGCCTCCATATGATCTGCCCAGTCCAGCTTATTATTATCACAGCTAGCATGGGAAGTGGCAGCCGCACAAAGCTGTATCTGTTGCCTATGGGTTGTATCATGATGCCCTCCTATATGTACAAACTGGCTGCACACAGCATGTATAAATGCTGCCATAGAGGAGCATGGGGCCCCTACTGTACCGCCATAACGTATGCAATCCTTTGATCAATCTCTATTGCTTTGGAATCTATCTCCCCAACATCCCTATACACATGCACACTCGTCTCAAGTCAAGCATGCATGTGTTCTAAACAAGGAGGGGGGAGTAAACCTCTACCGGACATCCCTGTTGGCTAATCTCCCCTGAGAACCAAAGGATCAGCATGTAAAATCCAACCTGTCTGGTAGAGAGTCAGGACAACCCCATACACATCAGTGGGGTAGCATCTAAACTGACAGTTTTGGCCGATGTTACCTCAATGTGTATGGCCGCCGCTTCCAACCCTCTTGTTTTATTTATTTTCATCATTTTCACCTTTTCACATCGAACTTTATCTTTGGTTTATTGCTATGATGACAAGAAGCCTCCTGTAGTGACACGGCGCCCTCTGCTGTATCTACCTCATGGCTACAGCCAAGAAGGAAGCAGCAAACCAGCTGCAAATCTGTAGAGCAGCGGCGCCAAGTAGTCTGTGCCTGCTTAAAAGGCTCTTCATGATCATCACTATCTCTTCATTTTACAGAGCAGAGATACAATTATAGGTCAGCAGATTCCGGTAATGTTAACCCACTGTTACCTTTAGTAAAGGCTGCTTTTTCATTTATTACTCAGTTTATTTAGCTGCATTGTCTAATGGGAGCCTGATAGTTGTGTGCCGTCCCCTATACTTTATACTGCAGTTCAGCCTGTAGTGTCCTACTACAAGTTCAGCTACAAGAAACTAAAACACCAGACAGAAACACATTATCAGGTTATTAAAGGGGTCTTCTGTGAGTTTTATATTGATGACCAATGGGGGTCCAACATTCGGGACCTCCACTGATCACATGGATGATGAAGCTACAGTGTTCAGGTGAGCACTGCAGCTTTTTCACTGAATACAAGTACAGTGCCATATCTTATATAGTGGCTGTGCTTGGTATTGCGGCTTAGCCCCAGTCCCTTGAATGGGACTGAGCTGCTGCTGTACCATGTGACCGATGAAAGTGCCGTCACTGGCACAGGGAAGAGGGAGGCAGCTTCTTCAAACATCTTGTTTGTAGAAATCCCAATTGTCCTCAATATGTAAGTCCCAGAAAACCACTTTAATATCCACACAAACAAGTCTAAAGGATGGAGTTCCCCTTTAAATATAACCATCATTACTACAATAATCTCCCTCTTTAGTATATTTTGCTTCTTATATGACTTACCTCTGTACGTCACTGACAACATTTTGCTGTCATTGCTGTAACTGAACTCATTGCCTTCATGCATTCCAAATCCTGTATACTGGGGGGCACTTTCTGTTACCTCTGGGTCTCTGCATACAAGAATCAAGAATTACTGTATAGTCTAAAAAATGTGTCAAATATAGAAAATATAGAGACGTTCATTAGTTGAATAAAGCTTAAAGGGATTTTCCAGGACTTCAATATCAATATCAGGTTGGTGAGGGTCTGACTTCTGGCACCCCCATAACAAGCCAAAGGATGGGACCGCGATGCTTGGTTAAACGCTGCAGACACGTCATTATATTCCAAGCACAGCGCCATACATTGTATAGTGGCTGTGCTTGGTATTGCAGTTCAGTCTCATTCACTTGAAGGACCCCATATCTGATGGATGTGAAGTCACAGACATAAAGAAGAGGCGGCAGCATTCACCCAAGCACTGTGGCCCCCTCAGCTGATTAGAAGGGGAACCTCACAGATCTTATTTTAATGACCTATCCTAAGGAAACTCTCCTAAAATACGGCATACTTAAAGGAGTTTTCTGGTACTTACATATTGATAGGTCATCAATATTTAATCTGTAGAAATCTGAACCCCCACCGATCAGCTGTGTGATGCTTGTGTCCTCTTTCCGGAGAAGTTGTCATGTTCATCAGTCACTATACAATATACAGAGCTTTGCCCCGTATTTACTGAATAGGCCACCAGGTTCACCTGAATGCTGTGGCCTCTTCAACTAGCTGATCACGGGGGTCCTGGGAGTCCGACCCTCACCAATCACATATTGATGACCTATCCTAAGGATATGTAAGTCCTGGAAAATCCATTTAAGTGATAGACAAGATCTCTGCTTGCTGGCAACGGGTGAAGCAATGTCAGTACAATGTATGTATATATATATATATATATATATATATATATATATATATATATATATGCTGCTCTGTAGGCAAGCATATGTAAAGTAACCCAGCTATCCCTCTTGCAGCTACTACTCTCAAAATCAACACCTTGGATCCAAATTTCGATATACTATAGATAACGTTAGGACACACATAGATATAAATTATAGGCCCCCTTTGCAGTACATTACCTGGACACGACACACACAGCCACATGGGAGCAGTTCAGAAGGGCCATGGGTTCACTAAAAGGATGGCAGGGGCTGAAGGTCACCGACTGCTCCACTCTTTTCCCCTTCACTTCACGTTGCACCTTCCTGTTCCGGATCAGAAATCCATCCATATTTCCTAATGCGGCCAGATTAACAACCCCTGAGCCGTCCTTCATTAGGCACTTGCAGGGGTTCACTTTCATGCATCCATTGGGGTCCCCCAAAACTATTCCTAAGCAAAAAAGAAGCAAAGTGTATCCTGTAGCCATAATGGAGGATCAAGGCAGCAGCACGTAAAACAAATCTATAGCACATAGGTGACAAATAGTACAAATGATCCCAGCACATATTAACACTTCACTGTCAAGGAGGACGTCTAGGTGCAGTTTTGCATTTATCCTGGCTGGTGCCCTGAGATGGGTGTATTTGGGGGTATGGTGACTTTTGTGGCTGGTGGTGTTATTTACATGGACATCCAAAGCTGGCACTACTGGGGGCTTCTATGGCATTGCAACTGCTATTGTTATAGGCACATCTGCGGTTGGCGCTGATAAGATCTTTGGGGATGGCATATTGATATTAGTCAACAGTGATTTTTTTAGGTAGCAACCCAGAGGCAAAATTTATCTTCTATGCCTATGGATATTAGAGATTATGTAGTCTAGATCTATGAGATAAAGGGCTGCAAGGTGTCCAGATCCTATTTCAAATACTAACTCTTCAGACCCTGTCTCCCCTTCCTTCTAACTTCCTTAGAATAAGTCATCAATATCAGACACTATTATTAATATCTGACTCCCAGGACCCCCACTGATCAGAGACCATCACTGCATTCCGACAAGCACTACTTACGAAGCACAGCGCTGTACATTCCAAAGTGGCTGCACTTGATATTGCAGCTCAGTCCCGTTCTATCCGAACTTTCTATGGTCTGGGACTTGTCAGAAACCCAGCCATGATGTCCTTATTGTAGAAAGGTTATCAGACAGGGACACTATATTTATGAGAAGATAACCCGGACACAATAAGGACATCATGGCTGGTTATCAGGAGGACACTACATGTATGAGAAGATAACCCGGACACAATAAGGACATCATGGCTGGTTATCAGGAGGACACTAGATGTATGAGAAGATAACCTGGACACAATAAGGACATCATGGCTGGTTATCAGGAGGACACTACATGTATGAGAAGATAACCCGGACACAATAAGGACATCATGGCCGGTTATCGGGGCCCCCCCACATGTTTGGGAAGATAACCCGGACACAAAGGACCATGGCTGGTTATCAGGAGGACACTACATGTATGAGAAGATAACCTGGACACAATAAGGACATCATGGCTGGTTATCAGGAGGACACTACATGTATGAGAAGATAACCTGACCACAATAAGAACATCATGGCTGGTTATCAGGAGGACACTACATGTATGAGAAGATAACCCGGACACAATAAGGACATCATGGCTGGTTATCAGGAGGACACTACATGTATGAGAAGATAACCCGGACACAATAAGGACATCATAGCTGGTTATCAGGAGGGGACACTACATGTATGAGAAGATAACCCGGACACAATAAGGACATCATGGCTGGTTATCAGGAGGACACTACATGTATGAGAAGATAACCCGGACACAATAAGGACATCATGGCTGGTTATCAGGAGGACACTAGATGTATGAGAAGATAACCTGGACACAATAAGGACATCATGGCTGGTTATCAGGAGGACACTACATGTATGAGAAGATAACCTGACCACAATAAGGACATCATGGCTGGTTATCAGGAGGACACTACATGTATGAGAAGATAACCCGGACACAATAAGGACATCATGGCTGGTTATCAGGCAGGGACAGTACATGTATGAGAAGATAACCCGGACACAATAAGGACATCATGGCTGGTTATCAGGAGGACACTACATGTATGAGAAGATAACCCGGACACAATAAGGACATCATAGCTGGTTATCAGGAGGGGACACTACATGTATGAGAAGATAACCCGGACACAATAAGGACATCATGGCTGGTTATCAGGAGGACACTACATGTATGAGAAGATAACCCGATCACAATAAGGACATCATGGCTGGTTATCAGGAGAACACTACATGTATGAGAAGATAACCCGGACACAATAAGGACATCATGGCTGGTTATCAGGAGGACACTACATGTATGAGAAGATAACCCGGACACAATAAGGACATCATGGCTGGTTATCAGGAGGACACTACATGTATGAGAAGATAACCCGGACACAATAAGGACATCATGGCTGGTTATCAGGAGGACACTACATGTATGAGAAGATAACCTGACCACAATAAGGACATCATGGCTGGTTATCAGGAGGACACTACATGTATGAGAAGATAACCCGGACACAATAAGGACATCATGGCTGGTTACCAGGAGGACACTACATGTATGAGAAGATAACCTGACCACAATAAGGACATCATGGCTGGGTTTTTAAGGGGCAGTTCACATAGAGGAAATTTTCCTAGCTGAAAATTTCCGCTTGTCCATATTCTGAGTCAAATTCCGCAGCGGCCAGTCAGTATTTTCTGCTTCTCATTCACTTCAACGGAAGTTATCAGGCGAAATCCGCTTCAAATTCATTGCAAAATTCCTCCGTGTGAATCTACCCTAACAAGTTCCAGACCAGGGAAAGTTTCTGCATTCATGGTCGTATCCACTGGCAACGATGTCACCACTAAGACTACGTTCACATCTACGCCGGAGTCTCCTTTGGAGATCCCGTCCCGGAATGACGGACACCTGACAGACCCCATTATAGTCATTCAGGTCCGCCGGGCTCTGTCTGTAACCGCTGTTTTAGCAGTCCGCCTCTCCATTGTTCCCCTGACAGACCCCAATAACAGATGCAATGCTAGTTTGAACCTAGCGTAAGATGGATAGAACTCTGCAAAATTTGTAATGATTTATACTTGCAAAAATGTTTAACTTTTAGTGGTCTATAAATGGAAACATTGTTATATTCACAGAAAAACCCCTTTGCCGTCTCTAGTTGATTTTGGGATTATTTTAGACATCTAATGTCAGACTAAAGCAGCTGTATATCTGTACCTAGTTGTCACAGTCCTCATTACGTCTCTTCTGAGCCGACGTCTTGCGACACATCTGAGCACAAAGAGCCTTTCATGTTTATTTTTGACTCCTTCATAAAGGGAATTTGTGAATTTTTTTGCAAAATTAGAGGGAAGTAAAATGAATAGGTGGCGGGATTACAGACAAGAATCATATAGTATAGACAGCTCTGCTTTACCGTACACAACTAGAAATAGACATAATGATCGGGTTGTGACTGCTGAAACGCGTTGTACTATTCTGAGACAGCTGGGGGAGGTAAATAAACTGCATGTATGTACCGTAACATAACCACATGCAGTGCTATTTATCTCATAAAAGATGACGATCGGTAAGTAGGTGTGAACAGCGCCTTACACAGAGGAGCCCCCATTAGCCCAAAAATAAAACTACTACTCAAAAAGACGACTTACAATGAACTACCTATTAGAGTAAAACGTAATTCTTATTTCCATAGCGATTCAGCCGTGATCTAGGAAATCACTCCCAATCTCCACTTCTGTTGCTAGGAAACTGGTTTTTTTTTTTTTACACTTTATTAAAATTTTTCTATTTTTAATATTTATTTTGGTACTGCGCAGACTAATAGGGATGAGGAACGTCAGCCTGGAGTGACGGAAATGACATTACAGGGCGATTCCCCCTAAAATGAAGTGATTAGTCAATATATACCCGTGGATTGTGGAGTTGAAGGGTGATATTTTATTAAGATCAGTTGTGTAGTCAGCAGAATAAAAAAAAAAAATCTGACATCTTTACAATATATCCTCATTACTTGTATTCTTTCTCGCTCATTATTTAGTTTGTATTTATGCTGCATCTTTTTTTTTTTTGCAAGCTCAAAACCATCAGCAGGCTGGTAATGACTTATCTGTCATTGTGATCTCTATTTACTATACTACTTTGATCTGCTAGAAATAGACTGTAGGACATTGGTTTAGAGGGCATCCCTCTGGCACAAGCCTTTTCCCTGCTAGGGCATATGGGTGCTATAGTGGGGATTCCCTGAAACAAGAGCGGCTCCTACTCTCAGCATACGTAAACCCCAGGGTTCAGAGATCAGGTCTAGACCTCTTTATCCTATTGTACCTGCATATCATATGTATAACTGAAAATCAGAGGTCTGCATATTAACATGGTGAGTGCCCTGTGGTTGTTACTATTATAGGGATACTATAGCTGCATCCAGAATGGGCACTCTGGGGCTGGCAGTATTATGGACGCACTTTGATACTGTTACAGGGACGCTTTGTAAAAGAGGCATCGTGGATGGCGCTGTTATGGGTCTCTGTAGGTGTAATGATAAGTCCCCACTTTTACATGGCACTGAGATTGAGGCTCTGGGGGTATAATAGTTAAGGGGCACTATAGCTGCTTCTATTATGGGGCTGTGGGTGCTATGATTAGTTGACTCTTATATAGGGTAGTGTGAATGACAATGTAACGGGTGCGCTGTGAATGAGGCACTGTGAATCACACTGTTATAGAGAGACAGCAGGTATAATGGTGAAGGGACATCTGTGGGTATTAGGATAAGTTAGGGTACCATGGGTGACCCTGTTACAGGACACTACAGATATAATGCTTAAGGAACACTATGATTCCTACTGTTCTTGGGACCTGTGCACGGTTTTATCATTAGTTGCCACTTGTATGCGGTGGCCAGGCTCATCTATCAGTCTAGACGCTACAGCGATGCCTCCGGTCTGTGCCGGTCACTACAGCGAGGCCTCCGGTCTGTGCCGGTCACTACATTGGCTGCCTATTCAATACAGAATACAATATAAACTTATCCCCCTCATCCACAAGGCTCTCCATAATGCTGCACCTCCCTACATTTCCTCCCTCATCTCTGTCTATCGCCCAACCCGTACTCTCTGTTCACTCAATGACCTAAGACTAACATCCTCTATTATCAGAACCTCCCACACTCGTATACAAGACTTCTCCCGAGTTGCACCACTTCTCTGGAATGCTCTATCCCAGACTATCAGATTAACCCCCAATTTCCACAGCTTCGAGTGTAAACCAAAGACATATCTTTTCAGACAGGCCTATCACAAGTCCTAATGTAAACCTTTCTGTAGTTAGAATCCCTAAAATGTACCCTCCTCTGTTTATGCTTCAACATTACCTCACAGGAAATGATGCCGTATCAGACTAACTTTATATGTCCAGGCACCATCTGCATGTTAAAGGACACGACTGGTGACGGTTCAGACAGCTTTATATATGTGTAATGTCAGTAACCTCTATTACAGAATTGTCTGACCATTGTATAAGCAATGCTACCTCCGATGCCTCCCCTGCTACCTCCTGTGTCACCCCCTCTACCTCATAGATTGTAAGCTCTTGCGAGCAGGGCCCTCAGTCCCAGTGTGTGAATTGACTATTTCTTTGTAATGTGTCTTTTTTGTCAGTACTTGAACCCTACAAATTGTACAGTGCTGCGGAATATGTTGGCGCTATATAAATAAAATGTATTATTATTATTATTACTTGTAGGGGTACTGTGAATGTTATGACTAGTTGCCACTTGTATGGGGCACTGTGGATGACGCTGTTCAGGGGGCACTGTGATGACTGGTGCTGTTATTGAGGCACCTATGGGGCACTATGGATGACCCCGTTATGAGGGCACTATGATAACTGGTGCTGTTATTGAGGCACCTATGGGGCACTATGGATGACCCTGTTATGAGGGCACTGTGATCGGCTCTGTTATGGGACACTACAGGTACTATGGTTAAGGGGTCCTATAATTTCTATTGTTATGGAGCACAGGGGTGTTATTTCTAGTTAACATGGATGACGCTCTTCGACTAAGGCCAACCGCAGCTAAAAAATGCAGCCGCATTGCGTTTTTTTCTGAATCGTTTTTCGAGTTTTTTCTTCCCTTATTAAATCTGCAGGTAAATTTGACATGCTGTTTTTTGTGGGGGGTTTTTTTTCAGCTTTTCCACAGTTTTTTTCCCCACAATGTGAATATGGGATTAGTCATTAAGACTCTCTCACTTTGCTGGTACTGTAAAACATGTTTTTTCTCTGTTGCGTTTCCACAACATGGGGCCATAGCCTTAGGGTATGTTCACACAACATAGTTTGGAGCTGATTTTGCTTAAAAAAAAAACAAAAACGCATGATGTGTATGATTTTGAGCACAATTTTAAATTCATGTATATTAAAAATTTGTATGATATCCCAATATATATACAAATTTAGAAGTAAAAAAGTAAGAACTGGAAACACAACCCTAGGCTAAACAACCGCACAAAAAAACGCTGCAAAAGCCGCTTAAATAAAACGTCACGCAGAATGTTTCTGCCTGACGATAATTCTGTGTGAGGTAACTGCTGTGGAGTCAGTGAGCAGGATTTATGGGGGTGTGGTCACATAATTTGGAGGCGGGGTCTGCGCATTTTCTTTTGAAATGATATATAATCAATATAAAGAAATCTTCATTAAAAATAAATGACGTCACACTTCCCGCTTTTTTATTAGCTACTCTATAGTATCCCACCCCCGCCGGTATTTATTTTGGTTCGTTCCAGCTCAAGTCTTTGCGTCAGTTACGTGCGGAGGATAGAACTACATTTCCCAAGATCCTTCGCGTCACACACGCCTTTTGATTGGCTACTGTAGTAATCCGGAAGTATGGGGATTGAGTGACGTAGCAGCATGGTGAGTTGGAGTGCAGTGACCGGTGTGATGCAGTACGGGACTTGCTGTATTATACGGTTATCGGTAATTGTCTGTGTTTTGTTGCAGGCGACAGGGACTGACCGGCTTGCCGGGGCTGGGCTGGTGGCTTTCAGCACTGTATTGTTCCTGTATTACACAGTGTGGGTCATCTGCCTGGTAAGTCCTGGATTAGGAGCAGTGCACTAGACCCAGGAAGTATGTGAAGAACTACTAGTCCCAGCATACTAAGTGTTATCTGCGTGCTCAGGCTTCTTATAGATAACCACCTATTGATATGTACTACAAATCTCAGCATACTATGGTGGACTGAGGTTTTATGAGCGTGCTCAGGCTTCATGTAGATACCCACCTATTCGTATGCACTACAAGTCCCAGCATGCTCTGTGATCTGAGGTTATATAACCATGCTCAAGCTAGCCATAAATACCCTGCTGTAGTCCCATCATACAATGCTACGCCTGCCTATATATCCCCGGATGTTTATACATCACAAAGGTCAGCATGGAATAGGAGCAGTGGAAGTATGTGAAGAACTACTAGTCCCAGCATACTATAGGGGATGGGGTTGAAGTCTTATGAGCATGCTCAGGTTACCTATACTTATCT
The DNA here is from genome assembly GCA_947044405.1 of Leptodactylus fallax. Classification (NCBI taxonomy): domain Eukaryota; kingdom Metazoa; phylum Chordata; class Amphibia; order Anura; family Leptodactylidae; genus Leptodactylus; species Leptodactylus fallax. The sequence continues at coordinate 1,265,101 of CAMRHE010000121.1, read as the reverse complement.
GCCTATGCATATGTACTACAAGACCCAGCATGCTCTAGTGGATAACTTATAATGACGGGAATATTCATACAATTGTCCATGTACTTTAGATACCTGTTGGCATGCATGGATTGGTTATCAATTTTGGCAAGATAATAAGCCAATGTCAGACTCCTCGGACCTTGGAGATAAAGGAGGTAGCATGTTTAAATCCAACAACCTGATCCTTCTTCCCCCGACCGCTAATATCAGGTCACTTCATACATCTAGGGTAGTCAGCAGATTTATCCAACTTCATCTGTGTCTGGGCACCTTTAGGGCCCATGTTCACGACTGAGTGTGCCTCCAAGTCAGGGGCTGAGTTTATCACGGAGTGCAGAAGGGTGACACTCGGAGTGACATCTGAGCGTCATCCTAGTGCATTCTGTGATGCATTGACGTCTATTGGGCTTCTGGATCCATTCCGATGACATGATGCAGGATAGGACCTGCTCTATAATTATCTGTGTTATCGGAATGGAATGAATCGGAAGCCCCATAGACGTGAAGGCTTTACGGAATGCACTAGGATGACACTCAGATGTCACTCCTAGTGTCATCCTCCTACAGTCTGTGATAAATTTGGATGCCCACTCAGTCATGTGCATGGGCCCTTAGTTTTATCAATTATTAGAATTCCATCTTCTGTTTTTCTTTATTTGCAGCCGTTTATTGACAGCGACCATGTCATCCATTCCTTCTTCCTTCCACGCGAGTACGCGGTGCTGCTGCCCCTGTTGGCTGGGCTCATTCTGCTGCTCCTCATGGGTAAGTCATGTTTGAAGGGGTTATGCCAAAGACAATATCCGTAGGATAAATTGCTGATCGGTGGGGTCTATTAGTGATGGAGACAGAAACCCCTAACTCATCTCTTTTTTAGCGGTAGAGACAATCTTCTGTCACCTATATGCTTGCTTTAGGAAATACTTGTTTTCCCTGTGAAATATAAATCCTGGGGCATCTTTTATTGTAACTCTGCCGTGTGTTGTTCCTCTGTTATTCCTCCTGAAATGACAACTAGATGTTTCCATTCCCCTTTTCAAAGAGTTAGTTGGACAGTCTCAGACTGTGAAAGGACACCCCCTAACTGGTAACAGCTAGTCCTCAATTCATTCACAAATTTCCAGAAGGAATAACAGAGGAACAGCACAACACAGAGTTGTAAGAAAATATGCTTCAGAATTGTTATATTAGGGGGGATAGTATTTACTAAAGCAGATATTTAAGAAGAGTGGACGGGTCCTATGTAAATGAAGTCAGCCTTGTGTTATGGTAGTCAGGGGTAAACAGCACTCCAGCTGTTATGGAACTACAACTTCCAGCATGCATACACTAGCTCTGGTCTTCTTGGAGCTACCTATAGAGGTGAATTGAGCATCCTGGGAGTTATAGTTTCACAGCAGCTGGCGTTCTGAAGGATGCTGATCCCTGTGGTAGATTTTGCAGCCTCCATAATACTTAGCAGTGCTGACCATACCTATGTAGTTCTTCCTGGCAGCGTTGTACGTCCTACTCTATGAACAGCCAATATGACATCCTTGTCTCTCTTCTATCAGGTGTCTTTGTGACGTATGTCATGTGGAAAAGTCGGAGTGCTAAAAAGAAGTCACAATGAAGATATCGGCAAGTTACTGGACCCTTTATATGTGACGGACATGAACTCCAACCAACATTCCCCAGACACATGAGCGTCATCCATCATATGACATCACATTTCCCAGTGCTGATAGGATGATCGCGCATCCTGGGTTCTATTGAATATCATTTACAAGGAGAATCCTGTATACCTGCACTATGGCCCTTCAATCTAAATACACTCTGCCTGCAGATGGTTCTTAAATACTGCCATCTGGTGGCTGAACTGCATTATGACAAGTGTAGGTTTATACTGTAGTTTTTCTATGCCTGGAGAACAGGCTACAGTTCTCATCTGAAATCTCTAGATATATTATTTTTGATGTTTTGATCCCGAAGATAAGCCCTTATTCAGTTATTGATGTAGTATGGCTTTCACTTCTTCATATGAATAGTATATTGGCTATTATATAATATATACATAAGTTATTGATGAAGGATTAAAGGAGTTATCCACGATTACAGGATTTCCTTCTAAAAACAGAGATACCCCTGTCTACAGGCTGTGTGTGGTGTTACTGCTCTTCCCTATTCATTTCAGTGGAACTGAGCTGTAATACCAGACATAGGGGTGGGGCTGTCTTTGAACAAAAGCAGCCCCTTTAAGGCTGAGGCCCCATGTTGCGGAAACGCAGCTTTTTTTGTTGTTGCTAATTTTGCTGCGGTTTTTTGAGCCAAACCCAGGAGCGGATTGACCAGAATGGAGAAGTATAAGAACTTCCTATATATTTCCCATTCCTCTTATAGCCATTCTTGGCTTTGGCTCAAAAAACCGCAGCAAAATCTGCAACAGAAAAAGCTGCGTTTCTGCAATGTGGGGCCCCAGCCTAAAGGAGGAAATCTTCTGGGCTGTACAAGAATGTATTAATGATGTTCCTTGTAAATTAATTGCCCCTATCATTGCAGATAATTCTAACATATTCCTTTCACTAGGGATCTATCGGATGAACATATAGCATACCATGTCTCTCCCCTCCGTGTGCAGAACACTGAAATACTTTGAAGGGAATCTGTAACTTAAGCAATGCATTTGTTAATAAAGTTTTTTTTTTTTTTATATTGCAGTTACATGTTCCTTATTTATTTCCTCTCGATACTATGTTATCTATATACATCAGCCATTAGTAGCAGGAACAGGACTATACTTTGTCACAGAGTCACCCAGGCTTCTTAGAATTGCACAGTCCCTGCCTTCTACTTTGAATTAAACACACTGCCTGATGTATAGCAAGCCTATAGTGTTCTAAAGACCTGCTGTACATCGTTTTATAGTAATAACTGGAGATCTAGGTCAATATGTTGGCCGAGATACTGTCATAGCACCCACTAGGGGGAGCTCAGCGCATACCAATTTATACAGCTCTCATAAAGTCCATAACTAGCTATCTATAGCCATTTTGGGCTTAAAACAGAAATAGAAGTAGCTGTGACATGGGTTCTCTAAGTATTGCTATTGATGGCCTATTCTTAGGAAGGGTTGTCAGTATCGGATCGGCGTATGGCGTGGCTATATAGTGGCCAAGCCGCATCATTGCAACTCAGGCCCCCTTCACATGAAGTCAAAAACATTTGGCAGTGTTCTCCGTGGAGCCTATTCTGAATTTTACTTTGGACCCTATGATTTCTATTCATGACCTTTGGTCAAGACTATGCAACTCACTAGTCATAGACAGGGAAGCATTCAGATTATCATATATGCATCTGTATCCTAGCCACTGGTCTACTACATGAGCCAAGTATCGGTGTTACACAAGTACCAAATGACAATGCAGCATGCACACTCACATGGGCCTATTATCGGGAATAGAAAAGGTCATTCCTGATAATTGGCCTTGAGGGGCTACGTCTACTGAGATGGGACATAGTGATGGGTATGGGTGGTAAAAGTGGGGGGGGGGGTTATAGATAGATCACTGGGAGCCGCAGAAAACAGAGGACAGTGAGACTGAAATAATCATAAGCCTTTCATGTTCTGAACCCACTTTCTGGTGGTCATGATGGATTGGGGCCCTATCCATGTTTTGCTATAGGGCTCCTTGGTTATTTGTCACAATCCTATGTATTATGTGATGAGATGTGTCTTGTCTACAGTGATAACCCTGCAAAGTCTGATATCTTTTGCATCATTTTGAACTGCACAATGGGTTAATATGTAGCGGTGCCATATACACGTCATTACACCAAGCTCCTGCTCCCTGTGCGCCTCCTGTTACAGGACACAATCACTGCACTTATTTACACGCTGATTGCTGTAAATAGAGACAGGATTATAGTGTCCTGGGGGAGTCGTGACTGTACAGGCCCTGCTGCTGCTCCTCCGAGCAAGTGACAAATAGGGGCCATGTGATTTTCCATTGTAGTAAGTAATACTTGCCCCGACAACACTACCCTCAGATGATGTCAGCATGTACAGTCATGGCCAAAAGTTTTGAGAATGATACAAATATTAATTTTTACAAAGTCTACTGCTTCAGTTTTTCTAATGGCAATTTGCATATACTCCAGAATGTTATAAAGAGTGATCAGCTTAACAGCAATTACTTGCAAAGTCAATATTTGCCTAGAAAATGAACTTTATCCCCCAAAACACATTTCAACATCATTGCAGCCCTGCCTTAAAAGGACCACCTAACATCGTTTCAGGGATTGCTCCATTAACACAGGTGTGGGTGTTGATGAGGACAGGGCTGGAGATCAATCTGTCATGATTAAGTAAGAATGACACCACTGGACACTTTAAAAGGAGGCTGGTGCTTGCCATCATTGTTTCTCTTCTGTTAACCATGGTTATCTCTAAAGAAACACATGCAGTCATCATTGCACTGCACAAAAATGGCCTAACTGGGAAGAGTATTGCAGCTAGAAAGATTGCACCTCAGTCAACAATCTATCGCATCATCAAGAACTTCAAGGAGAGAGGTTCCATTGGTGCCAAAAAGGCTCCAGGGCGCCCAAGAAAGACCAGCAAGCGGCAGGACCGTCTCTTAAAAGTGTTTCAGCTGCGGGATGGGGCTACCAGCAGTGCAGAGCTTGCTGAGGAATGGCAGCAGGCAGGTGTGAGTGCATCTGCACGCACTGTGAGGCGGAGACTCTTGGAGCAAGGCCTGGTCTCAAGGAGGGCAGCAAAGAAACCACTTCTCTCCAGAAAAAACATCAGGGACAGACTGATATTCTGCAAAAGGTACAGGGAGTGGACTGCTGAGGACTGGGGTAAAGTCATTTTCTCTGATGAATCCCCTATTCGATTGTTTGGAACATCTGGAAAACAGCTTATTCGGAGAAGAAGAGGTGAGCGCTACCACCAGTCTTGTCTCATGCCAACTGTAAAGCATCCTGAAACCATTCATGTGTGGGGTTGCTTCTCAGCCAAGGGAATCGGCTCTCTCACAGTCTTGCCTAAAAACACAGCCATGAATAAAGAATGGTACCAGAATGTCCTCCAAGAGCAACTTCTCCCAACCGTCCAAGAGCAGTTTGGCGCTCAACAATACCTTTTCCAGCATGATGGAGCACCTTGCCATAAAGCAAAGGTGATAACTAAATGGCTCAGGGAACAAAACATAGAGATTTTGGGTCCATGGCCTGGAAACTCCCCAGATCTTAATCCCATTGAGAACTTGTGGTCAATCATCAAGAGACGGGTGGACAAACAAAAACCAACAAATTCAGACAAAATTAAAGCATTGATTCTGCAAGAATGGACTGCTATCAGTCAGGATTTGGTCCAGAAGTTGATTGAGAGCATGCCAGGGAGAATTGCAGAGGTCCTGAAGAAGAAGGGTCAACACTGCAAATATTGACTTGCTGCATTAACTCATTCTAACTGTCAATATAAGCTTCTGTTACTCATAATATGAATGCAATTATATTTCTGTATGTGATAAAAACATCTGACAAACACACATAAAAACCAGAGGGCAGCAGATCATGTGAAAATATAATATTTGTGTCATTCTCAAAACTTTTGGCCATGACTGTATTTGTTAGTATTATGGGGCTAATGTATTTTACTGCTTTGCGGATCTCACGCACCATTATGCAGTCCGGTAAAATCTCATGCATGTTATGTATATGATAGTTATAGTTATAGAAGCTGCAATATTATAATCCCCTGTTTTTAAGGGGTGCAGAAGAGAGAAGTCTCACAGCATCTAAGTTGGAGGTCCAGGAGTAAGACCATGTAAGGCTCTGTTCACACTGCTTTTATGGTTTTTCCATGATGGATGAGAAAGATCGAATTCCGTCTGTCGTTTTGATGGCAAGAAACAGTGTGAATATGCTAAATATTAAAAAATGTACTTAAAGGGATTGGCAAACCCTTTTTATAAGGGAGTATGGACATCACAGAGGGGATCTCCTGCTTGGGACACCCTCTTGTGACCTGAGCAGAGAGCCGCTAACAGAGATTGTAGCTGCCCCATACTCCCCTTCATTTGTAAAGGGGGTGCCGTACAATTGGGTTATTATGAAAAACTTTGCCTATGGGCCCCAGTTCTGGCAGTTATGGCCGCTATGTCATGGGATTGCATGTCCACTGGGACTATGTGTGTATTTTGGCCGGATGAACAGTCTTGGAGTTGAAAAAGTTTCTCCTGTAAGTAGTGCAGATCCTCAAGTGCAATGTGTGAATTTCTGGGAGGTCATGTAACCTCCATGTATATATGACCCTGGCCAGAAAGCAAGACATGGTAGCGGTATTAACCACTGAGTCACCGTGCTGCCTGGGCGTAACGTAATCTGTGGATAGTATGATCTAGTTTACAGGGACCGTGCACCGCTTGTATGAGATCCTGAGGAGCCGTCACAGCTTGTCAGACACAGGGGAGCCACAACAAAGCTGATCTGTCACTTGGCAACCAGACCTAGGCAGGAAACTCCATGTTTATTTCTGCCTTTCACCTGGGTCTCCCTCCAGCCCCACCCTCACCTTCTCAGACCATCTTCACATGGATCTTCTGCAAGGTGCTTATTATTTGTGCTCCACCAATTTTGACATTTGACCTCCTTGACTAACTGCTATGTCTGACCAACCTGCGATTCATCTGATGGGCCAACCATGACTTTCATGGCCACTAGGAAATTTCTCTTTAGCCGGAAGACCTTGATACATCTGAGTTTATTCTCCTAATGTCTTCCTTATATTTGCTTGTCCTTCCATGTTACATGTTTCGGATTTTTGGCCACCAGTGATTTTCTATTTCTTCCATCTACAGAGTCCTTGAGCCTCCAGAATGATCACTGTTGTCCGCAGTATTAGAAATGGAGAAAATTAACAAGATCAGATCCCTGACAGGAAGCAGGGTGTCCGTAAGTATCTATCGTACTGGTCCATGTATGGTTTTTGTACTTGGCTGATGTCCCGGAACTGGGAAGAACCTCTTTGTTGGTGCATTATATCTGCATTAGCGCCGCGGCTCAGCCTCTTGGGGACATGGAGTAGTTCATGGGAAGTTAAAATTTTAATGTGCTGAGTTTTAACTCTTTCAGACCATTTAAGGTTGACTAGTTACATAGGCTGCTGTGAAACTACAACTCTCAGCATGCCCTGACCATTAAATTTGCCCTATATCACTGATGAGGTCCCCATTTTATTTGCTAGAGTAAAGAGTGGCTTTTACTCTCGCAGTTGTGGTTATGTGTGCATGTTTGGCTGGCCACCGTGACTACAAGTCATCGCCTGAAGTTTCTAAATCCAGACCACTAAGGCCTTATTCACACATTGAAAATACCCCAGTGATGGCCTTTTTAATAACAATGATTGTCTATGGGATTATTCACATGTCCGTTTTTCAATACCGTCAAAAAAAACTGACGTGCTCTATCTTTGTCCGTTTTAACAGACCTCATGGATCCATTTTTAATGGATAGACGTCCGTGTTACAGATCAGTGAGTGGTTCAAAAATGAAATTCATCCATTTTTTTTTTTTCCAAAATGGATGACACTTGGCCATCAAAAATGTAACGGATGCAAAATAGCGGTTAAAAAAAGGTTGTTATATCCGTCTAAGACAGGGATCAGTAACCTTTGGCAGTCCAGCTGCTGTGATACTACAACTCCCAACGTGCTCCATTCACTTCCATGGGAGTTCCAAGAACAGCAGAGCAAGTATGCATGCTGGGAGTTGTAGTTTTACAACAGCTGGAGTGCCGAAGATTGCCTACACCTGATTTAAGACGTCACTGTCGTGTGAATACGGCCTGAAGGTATAGTCATTTGCTTCTGGGTTGTGGACAGCCCTCTTGTGTAGGTGTTTTATATAAGGTATTTGAAACGTTAATGGCAAAGTTGGATCCCCATAGACCAGACTGGTTATGCGAAAGTCCCTTTAAGGCCCCCTACATACCGATTTTTTTTCCAGCAGCAAATCCCAATCTGACCTCAGGTTTAATAACCCAAGTTTATGGGATCATAAATCCCTATGATGTATGTCTGGGTCATTTGACCCCTAGTTGGGGCAGAATTTGCAACTGTAATACAGTTTGGAAAATCCAGAAGCAGCTGCGTAGAGAAAGCCACAGGCTGCATGAAATACTGACAGGCTCCCTCATTATAAACATAGATTTTTGTAGCAAGGGAGTCTGTCTATATTTCATACTGCCCATGGTTCACCTTACAGGCTCCCTTTAAAAGACAGATGTCACTGAGAGGACAAGATCCTGAGTCGAGAGTGAGTGCAAAAAGCATCTTTTGTGCTGGAGGACCCAGGATGTCTAAGAAAGCAGAGTAATGTTTCATTTCACCTGCGGGGGTGCTGTAGAGAAGTTGTACACCTGCTGCGAGGTTTCACCAGTTTATAGTTGGGAGACTCTTCTTAGACAGGGATTGTTCAAAGTAGACAACCTATGTTTTCTTGAAGTTTCATGACTTTCCTCTGGATACTTTGGTTTCTTTCCACATTTGTATATAGGGTGGGCTAAATAGCCCCCCTCCTCCTCACAACTGCCTTCAGCAGGAGCCTCTCCCTTCTGCCCTGTCTGCAGTAGGACAAAAAGATGGTTCAGTCCAGCCACCAAGTTGGTTTCCACCCAAAAATGGAGTAGATCAGGAGACGATTAACCTCTTTTTCACTGCACAAAGACTGTTTGTGTCTGGATCATGCAGAAAACGCAGCTGACATCTATAGTTCATGTCCACATATATATACATCCATGAATAAAATGCTATGACATTAAAGGGATTGTCTAGTTTGGACCGTTAAAAGTGTCCCCTAAAAATAATTATTCTGAAGTACTGACCTCCAGCCATCAGCTGTAATTTGCTGGGAAACTCCGCAACACATGCTCACTTTCTCAACAGCACCTCCGCAGGACAAATTAAGAATTGCATGGTACCCATAGAAATCAATGGGCATGTAATGCAGGGATACACAGGGTCCTCCAGAGAGTGGGGCACTCTTTGTAGCTACTCTGTTACTTACTTGCTATATACATTGGTTTTATGTGGATGTCCTATTATCTCCCTATGTTTGTGCGGAGTGCAGCGATGGCTACAGTAACCTGCTATGTGAGGAGTGTATCACATGGGATGCCTTCATGTTCCATTTCTTCTCTGACAAGGCTGTTGCTAGGTGTCATCTGTATTATGTGTGTAAACAGTGACCAAAGCAGAACTGACCCCAGCAGTGTGCAAGGACAGCCATGTATCCAGACCATAAAAGCTTTCTCCGTGCGGAGGAAGGACATAGGGTAAGACTGATATTCTGCCAAAGTCCAATAATCCAATAAAGTCCCTGATCTGACACTGAGCAGAGAAAGGAGAACTATGGGAATATGGCTGACACGGACTGTATTGGCTCAAATACAGTGGTGTGAATGGGCCCTAAGGCTATATTCACACCAGTGGCGTAACTAGGAATGGCTGGGCCCCAAGGCGAACATTTGACATGGGCTCCCCCAGAGTATAATGATCGGAGACCCAGGGGAGGATACAAACAAAAAAGACAATGTTACTTACCTCGTCCTGGCTCCGGTGCACTCCCCGCTACTTCGGCCATCTTCAATTTTGGACCAGATCTCGCGTGAGCAAGGCCGGCGACGCGATGCATAATGACGTTGGCTGAAGTCTGGGACGTCACCAAACAGGCTCGAAACCTGCCGGAGCACATGAGAGGTAAGTAATAGTGTTTTTAGGTTCCCTCACCTCCCCTGGGCCTCTGATCATTATAGACCCCGGAGTGTAATGATAGCAGTGTTTGTGGGGTTCGCGTCCCCCGGCCTTACTTACTGATCCCCGCTCCTGCTCACAGCCACCTCCGACTCCGCAGAATGGGAAGCGCAGGCGGTCATGAGCAGGAGCGGGGATCGGTAAGTAAATAGGGCTGTTTCCATGTCTGTCTGTCCATTTTTGATCTGGGTGTCATCCGTGCCACTTTTACTGACCTGGAGACTGCACATGGTCATGTACAGGAGGTCTAAGGTCTGACAGAGATTTTCACCACGCATTTACTCATTACGGGTAAATCCACATGGACAAATTTTCTGGCAGGGATTTTGCAAATCTGCTGCAAATTTCGTGACACATTTTGCCACTTTTCAAAGGGTAAAATCCGTAGACATGTTATGGATTTACTATCTCATTCACTTTGCTACAACTGTCCTCACAGGGGATTTTTCAACTGCACAGAAAATCTGCAGCGTATCCTCCATGTGTGAACATACCCTACTGATATTTCGATTAGTAATGTCAACCATAATACGGCCCTTATAATACATCCACATTCCTACCGTCTGACTTCAGGCTCCCTTAAACCACACTGTGCGATATTCTTTTACCCTCCTCTACTGTGAAGTCATGGTCCAAATTTTGCAGCAGATTTTCCCCAGAGAGGACAGACTTCCCTTTTTTCTGCCCAGTCAGCTGATGCTGTATCATCGATATGTGCTGACTTTTCCAGCATGCTATTTGCTGTTTCCAAATTGTCAATGGGAATGCCTGTATGCCGTCCTCTCTGTACTGCAGTGATTTTAATGGATCAGACTATTATATGCTATGGGGAGTGGGGAGGGATAGGGGCAGCATTGGTGCCTGCAGAGCTACAGGAGCAGGTGATCCTATGTGCACTCTGCTATATGAGCCGCCTATATGGGGGGGTTATTTCTATGGCTGGAGGGTGCAGAATAGAAGGCAAACCCCTAGCACAGGGAACCCTGTTCCTGATGTAGGTGGATCAGGCCTGGCTGAAGTGCTGTCCAGTAAGTTTAGGAGAAGGGAGGGTAATTGGGGAGGGGGGTTTGCGTGATAGGACAAGGGTGGCGTGGATGATATGGGGAAGGGAATACTGGACAGACAACCGGGATGAGTAAAATCAGAAGGGGCAGCAGAGTGTAACAGATACAGCAAGTGAAGGGGCAGGTGCAGGGGAGAGACAGCGGCGAAGGAAATTCACAGTGACTTGGTATAACATGAGGACACGTAGGAGCTGAGAACTGTGACACATCTAAGAATGGAGAGGGAAGGAAGACGTGACTCAGTCCACAGTGCCATGATCAAGAAGGTGAGTGCCCTGCCGTGTTATGTGCCCCTTCTGTATGAGACCTGGGTCCGTAACATAATATTGGGACTTTTATCTCTATAGATGGTTTACTTCTGTATTCATTTTATTTGCTTCAGCCTTATCAATAAGAAATGTCTTAAAGTGAACCTGCACCTTTAACAGCATGTGGTTTATAGGTCCAAAAATCTGTGCTGATGATATATAGAACATTCAGAGCCTGTTTTTTGATACCCATCTGCCATTTCCCTGCATCATCCTGGCTATCTGAAGCCACCACTAGGGGGAGCTTACTGCATACACTGTTTAAGGCTGGGTTCACATTTGCGTTGGAGTCTCCATTGGAGACCGCCGAAAATCGGCAAAGAAAAAAGTCCTGCATGGACGAGGTTTCAAAGCTTTGGACACCCAACAGACCCCATTATAGTCAATGGGATCCGCTGGACTCTGTGTGTAACCGCTGTATTACTTGGGTCTCCCTTTGGACCTGAAAGATGGAAAGTCAGCATTAGTGCAAACCTAGGCTTATTGCACAAGACTATATATTTTTTAACAGTACATTTCTATAGCGACTGTAATATTCATAGATCCATGTGGGGGCTGTGGGGCCAGGCTGCAAAAACTCAGACCTGATTACTGGGGGGCTGACTCCACCGATCATCTGTTTACCTCGATTCGTATAGTAGTGGCAGTGCAGGGTATTGCAGCTTTGTCATATTCAAGTGAATATGACTGAGGTGCAATACCAGACACAACCTCTGGACAAGAGTGGCGGTGTTTTGGAGAAAAGCAAGCCCTTTTTTTCTAAGGGTACAAAAATATGGTCCGACCGCACACAGCTAGCACCCTGCCCACCCATAGTGGCCAATGGCTGCATGATTTTAAATGGGAATATCTCAGTTTTACCTGCAAAATTGTGCAGTCATTGGCCACCACAGGTCGGTTTTTGGTAGTCAACCCCATTACCTATTGTAGAATTGCATTTATAGTATGCAAGTGTCTAACATCATGTTCAGAAATACATATTTAGAGGTGGAGAAATGTGAAAGGTGCTGTGTGAACATATTGTAGTGGCCAGTAGCAGTCTTGCCATCCCTGCAGGCACATATATATCTGTACAGCATACATCATATATATCTATTATATGTATATATGATGTGCTGGTGATGCTACATCAGATGAGCCTCTGTAAAGGGCTGATGACACCCGGCTCACATGGTCAGATCACACCCTCTTACAAATGCTCTGACTGTGCAGGACTGTGCCTGGACCCATTGTATGTGCCTGGCCTCTTCATTCACTGTCACCCTTTTCATGGAGAGCTCTGCGGTAGTGTACTAGTGCCAGGGCTGTCATTTTTCTGCCTGACTGACCACCCCTGTAGACCTCTGCCTTGTATACTGTTCAGACCCCTTACGTAGGCCCTCCGATATATTTTCATGGTGCTGTGCTCCTCTTCATGCTTCTTACTCTCTGTATTGTTAATCTGAATTCCTTCCTAACCAGCTTCTGTCCATTTCTCATTATCAGGGGGAGTCTCGGGGAAGCTCAAGGAGGCGCAGACTATTTTGGAAGCTCCGACAGCGTTGGAAACTTCTTGGTCTTTTTGAAATCGATAAGGATCATGAGTTTTATCCACTGACCTGTGATCTGAAAGAAGGACTGAGAGATGCTGTACAGGATACCATCCAGACCGAGGCCACGGTGAGCCAAATGTTATGTCCATTGCTTAATCTGGGTATCGGTTCCTTAAAGGGGTTGTCCAGCCCCAAATCGATTTTTCAAAGTAATGACCTGTCTGCATCTATATGTGATCTGTGGGGGTCTGGCACCTAGTCCTCACACAGATCAGCTGTTCCAGACAGCATCTGGGCACTGGAAGTTATAGCAATGGACGGGTAGCGTGCGCAGGTTGCTTTTGGAAGGGGGAATGGTGACACCCTTTTGTCCATTTATTCATAAATTTCAGTAGGAGTAACAGAGGATCGGCAGAATGCAGAGTCCAAGGCCTACTTTAAAGAGTGAAATCACACATGACAGATTTTTGCAATAAATCTGCCAGGTGTAAATTCACCCAAAAAGTCATATGGCTCAATGTCATAAATTCGAGAGAACAGGGGTCTCAGTTTCCCAAGTTAAGCTAAGTGCAGCCTGGAGTCACTCTCACTTTCATGTTTCTCTGCTCTGTTAGGGATATTACATGTGATAAGATGGTTGGGGACTTGTGTACATAATCATTTCCTATCATTCCTTCACAGCAGCCGATTCTTACAGACGAGGACTATGGCGCTAAACTCACACAGGGCCATGAGGTAGGTCTTATGATAAATGTGTAGCTTTTACCCCATATTTTTTTATAAGGGGTTGTCTGAACCCATTTTCAAATACCATATTAGGCTTATTTTGGGATGGAGAGAGCCAAAAGAGTGTCTCCCTCATTGGAGGACCTGTCCTGTCCTACATTACACAGAAACCCCATTGATTTTAAAGTGAACTGTGTAATGTTTGATTTCTCCTGTGGTGGCGCTGCAGGGAAAGTGAATACTTGCTGCTAGGATCTGAAACAGCTTCAAGCTGATTGCTGGGGGTTCCAGGAGAACAGGGACACGGACCTAAAATTTCCAAAGGAATTAACCCCTTTAACATCATAGTATATCCTGCTGGTTTATTTTCATGGTGTATTTCTCCAGGGCTATGAGATGAGAACATACGCAGGGCCGGTGTTCAAGCAGTTTCGCCAGTCTCTTAGTATATCGGAGGAAAGTTACCAGAGATCTCTGTCTTCCTGTGGACTATACCTACAATTCATAAGCAACTCAAAGAGCAAAGCAGACTTCTTCCTGACGTGAGTATAAAGGCTTATATGACTCCACCGAGGCTTAAAGGTATTGCCTTCTAGTATCCTATGGGGAAATTCAATGTTAAAGGGGTCTCTGATAGTAATGATTTATCCTTAAGATAGGTCATCACTATCAGATTGGTGGGGGCCGACACCCAGCACCCCAATCAAGAGGCTGCAGCCCCTTCACTGCTCACCAAACACAGCGCCATACATTGTATAGTGGCTGTGCTTGGTATTGCTGCTCAGCCACATTCACTTTACTGGGACTGAGTGGCACACAGGCCATGTGACCAATGAATGTGACATCACTGGCCTGTCACTCACCACAGCACTACTGCCACTTCAAACAGCTGATATGTGAGGGTGCTCGGTGTCAGACCGCCACCAATTCGATACTTCTGATCTATAATAAGGATAGGGTATCAATATTTAGGAAAGGGAGGGGGGTAACTTGCTAATGCGAATATCAGCTACAAAGAGTGTCTCACTCTGAAGGACCTGTCACAGCCAGGCATTACAAGGATAGCCTATTGATTTCAATGAGAACTGTGTAATACACAATTTCCCCTATGGTGGCGCTGCACAAAAATTAAAAACTTGCAGCCCGGATCCCGCCTTAGATTACAGCTGGGGATTAGGACACCCTGTGATCATTTTATTATCATGGGACTCTTAAAGGGATATTCTCATGTCATCTTTTCATTGTTGAGATGGGAATACCTATGTCTCAGGCCACCCGTATTGGTCAGGAGTTACAGCTGAATGCGCTATTTACCATAAAGGCGTTACAGTAACAACGTAGCACAGCTGATTCTACTGTAACCGATTCTTTCCATAATCCCAGGCCTGATGGTCGGGATTTACAGCAACGTATTCTCATTGACTGAGGTAGGAATACCCCTTTAAGGTCTCAGCCTATGAATATCATTTGTAGCACTAAAATGATTTGTCTTTCAGAAATGACAAGCGGCTTTTCCTGAAGACGCAGAGTAAGAGAGAGGTTCACTTTCTGCTGCAGATCCTGCGCAAATACATCCAGCACTTCCAGTCCTATCCACACTCCCTGCTAGTGAAGATATTGGGTGAGTAGTACTGGGTTTATATGGTTTAGGTTATTCACCCCTGACCTTATCTTTCAGCATGGTCCCTGTGTGCACAATAGTAATATCCGGCCACAAACACCAGTATACACAGAATTGCCCGCACATCTTATCTTCAACTGTGCTGAATTTGCTGACTGGCGCCCTCTACTATTTTAATCTGTATAGCAGGATTGTTCTCTTTAAAAAAAACAAACAAAAAAAAAAAACCTTATATAATTTTTTTGCATAGCATTGTAGTACATTTTACCATACTTCGCTCCTTTTCTAGGTGTGCACAGTATCACCAGAGCTCAGGAGAAAAAGGTAAGAAAAATTTGCCAACATTTATTAATCAGTTGTAAATTGCAAAAAGTTGCAAATTGTACAACTTTTTTTTTTTTTACATACTATATCATGTGGCTTTCCAGTAGGGGTCGTGATCTTAATCATATAGACTGGAGTGTTTAGACTAAATCCAAAAAAGTGGTGCAAATTTTTGGAACACTTTTTTTTTTTTTTTTTTGACTAGTCTGTGAAACACCAACCTTTATAAATGTATACTTCACCCCACATTTATCAATTTTAGCAAGTGTTAAAGTATGACATTGTGTGATTTATTAACCCCTTGGTGACATCCATGGAGGGGCACTATGGAACAGCTCAGGAGCTTATATGGTGGGTACAGCAGACACCCCCTGCTATCGGGGTGACTACTCAGATGCCACAGTCAGTGGAATGGGGGGGATTTGGTTTTCATGACTCCTAAGCCAGTCATGACGATACCACAGGCAGCATGTAATAGAACAGCGGTAATATTACAATATACTGCAATACAGAAGCATTGCAGTATATTGTATGAGCAATCAGAGGATTGCATGTTCCAACCCTAACGGGGGGACTAATAATAAGGACTTAAAAAAAGAGTTTTAAAAGATAAAACCCCCACAAATATAACACATTCAAAACACCCCTTTCCCAATTTTATATATGAAAATGAACAAAAACACCCCAGACACACATATTATGGATTTCCATGTCTGAAAATGCCCAGACTATAAAAACATACAAGTATTTATCCCGTATGATGAACGTGCGTCCATATACTGCTCCATTTCCATCCCATATTCGGTGTTCATGTTCAGCATATGGCCCATATAGACCCGCCAAATCAGTGTCGGTTGGACATTCACCAAGGATCGGGGCGCAGCTATAGGGGGTGCAGAGGAAGCAATTGCTACCAGGCCCAGGAGCCACAGGGGGGTCCAAAGAATTCTCTACTACATAAGAAGACACTAGTATTCTAGATAGCACATAGTAGGTTGGGCTTCATTTTGCATTGGGTTTTCTCCTGAAAATTGTATGAGGTTATGGATCTCTGTTAGTCCTATAAGCCCCCATCACTGTAATTTATACATCATAATGTTGTGTGTTCCACCAATATGGCAGCCCTCAGCTAATACCTAGTCTGCTTCTATGGCACTTTGTATACGTGTTTATTTTCTTCCATTACAGAAATATTTTATCATCATGCAGAGCGTCTTTTACCCAGATGAGAGGATCACTGGCCGGTGAGGATGATATTGTAACCCCTTAGCTATTACCCTCTATGGACGTTCCTATTTTGTGTTACTGTAAATGCTGTAGATTTACCATGGCGGAAAATTTCCTTTACACTTACGTGACCGGCGCTCTATTGGCTTCTATGAGGCTGCCAGGACTGTAATATCCGGCAGCGCTCGCAGCCCCATAGAATGGAATGGAGCACCGGTCACGCAAATGCACTGGCGCTCCATTCACATTCGGACACTTATCCCCTGTCCTGTGGATAGAGAATAAGTGTCCATGGGGCAATCCCTTTAAATCCATGCCATAGGTCAGTTTATGTTGCAATTTTTTTTTCTGTGGCACATGGATTGTATTTCCTAAAATACTAGTATTGTAAAACTTCAAGGCTACTTCCCCATGCGACTAATATGGTGTTGATTTGCTGCTAATATGATGTGGAGTGTGGCAAATCCGCATCATATTAGTTCTGTGTGAACGTAGCCTTAGGCCTTATTCACACACCAATAATATAGCCGTAATAAGTTTTTTTTTTTCTCTCATTTCAGCTACGATATTAAAGGCTGTCATGTGAGCCGCTGGACTGAGCCTGAGCCAGAGGGCAGTAGAGTCCTTCAGGTCTTCAAGGATCTAAACTTCGAAGGCAATGTTATCTGTTTGGGTATGTCATCTCAATAATCACCTTTGTTCTTAAAGGGGTGGTTCACTTTGTACAATGCCTTTAATCATCACATACCAAGCCATGTCTGGTGGAGGGAGCCCCTCCCTTCAAAACCATTTAAATGCCATGGTTACTATTGACAGCGGCATCTGAAGGGTTAAACACCTGAGATTGGTTTTCTGATCCTCCACATTAGGAGCAGGTGCCCAGCTGTGAGTACACAGCCGGGCCCAAAGGCTGCTGGTGCTAAGTTGGAAGTTTCTATCTTAGACCATGTGCTTTATTCACATCAATAAAGTATTTCTCTGCAGCTGCTTCTGAGTGAGTGAGGGCGAGAGTGAGTTGAGCAGATTCTCCTCTACTTTCTGTGTGTAGTGTATGGGAGGCATCACAGCGGCTAGTCTCCATCCACCAGCTCAGGGAGAACTGATAATTAGAGAGGGCAAAACTGCAAAATAATGCAAATATAAGCCATGTCCAGAAATAGTGTTATTTCTCACGTACACGCACCGTGCTATTGATTTATACAAGGTCTGGTGAAAAATTTTGATTTGTTAAGTATGGAATAAAAAAAATCTGTCATAGAGGAAATAAAAATAATGATAATAAATGATAGATTGTGTTAAATAAGTGTGAAAAATTATAGACAGTGTTGGGGTGCACACCACATTTTTATTTAGTTTACGGCACATCGAGACCCCCCATCCATCTGACAGATATCCTTCTTGGGTAGAATCTAGTAGGGTTTGTGATCTTTTGCCGTGTGGAATCACATAGAAAGCACCACATCCAGTAAAAAAAAGTATAGCCATATACTGGTGTATACATTAAACTGACTAAAATGCTATTTGCAGTGTCCAGCTCCTTTCCCTTAGTTTAGTTCGTGCTGGCTGCGAAAATTCAGATTTCTTGACTTCATGTTTGAGTGACCACCATCGGAGTACCATGGAGCACCATGTAACTGCGTGTACTGAAGTGGTCACAGGAAGTTCTATCAGTTATAAGAGTAGAGGTGTAATATACAAGGTTTATTTAGGCATCTTCTATCTAGACAACAAGTAGTATGGAAAATATCTCAGAGTTCAGGAGGAAGCTGCAGAAGGTTATCCTTCAAAATGAATGAGGAAGGACCCACAGAGATAAGCAAGCACTACGGGACATGGGTGCATCGGAAAAGTGGAGGAGTTGCCCATGGCAACCAATCAGATTCCATCTCTCGTGTCTCAGGGCTCCTTTTTGGAAAATAAAAGATTCAACCTGATTGGTTGCCACTGGCAACTACTCCCTTTTTCCTTTGCTACCTCTGTATTATAATGGGGGAACCTGGACCTTCAGGTCGGTGACCCATGGGATTGTTGGCATCCATTGGTCACTTTCCTGAGGATAATTATTTTCTTCCCTAGTAGCTGGGCAGATAATTCGGTCCCAGTGACGGCCTGTGATTTATTTTTTAATCCGCACCGTCCAAACGCCATAACTTTTTTATTTTTCAATTCACAGAGTTTTATTAGGGTTCAGTTTTTGCGAGACAAGTTGTACTTTGTAATGGTACCATTTATTAGTCCATACTTGGAAGCTGGGGAAAAAAAATCAGAATGGGGTGGAATTGGAGAAAAAGTGCATTTGCACAAATTTCTTACGGGCTTTGTTTTTATGGTGTTCACTTTGCAGCCATAATGACATTTAATCTGTATTCCTGTAAGTCGGTACGACTATGGAGATACCAAATTTCTGTAGGTTTTTTTTGTTTTTTTTTTAACAATTGAACCCCTTAAAGGGATCCAAAGCTTGGCAAAAAAATTCTTGGAGTTGCCATATTCTGACACCAATAACTTTTTTTATATTTCTGTTGTACGGGGATGCATAAGGCGGCATTTTTTGTGGGGCAACATGTACTTTCTATTTTTACCATTTTGGCGAATGTCTGATGTTTTGACCTACTTTTTCAGATCAGCAACGTTCCTGGCTTTTACGTCAGACCGAGCTGGACACGCGATTCTTACAGAGCCTCAACGTTCTGGATTACAGTCTCCTTGTTGGATTTCAGGCCCTACATCAAGATGAGAAAAACCAGAGCTGGTCTCTAGCCAACCTCATAGTCCGAACTAAAAGGTTGGGCAGACAGGAATATACGTGAACTACTACCTGTGCTAGTGTATCTGCCTTAGAAAAATAAGATATGTCCACTGCTTGGTTTATGTCCCAGATTTTAGAAATATGGTGGTGAGGCGCCAGCCATAGGTGTAGAAGATCAGGAGGAAGGAGAACAAGTTGTGTCTGTGTATACTGTGCAGCTTCTGTGACCTGGTGACAGAACACAGCTCTCCATTGCCTACAAAATGGCTGACTAGGCCTACAGTTTCCTTTTTCCCAGCAGGAAAGGGAATTCTTGTAAAAATAATAAAGATTGGGGCAAATATATATCTTCAGTTATATGCAAACCTAATTTAGAGGAGTTGTTTGCAATTAGTCAGAAAGGGTCTTTTTTTCCACCCCAGAAACAGAGCCACTCTTCTGCATAGGATGTACCTGGTGTAGCAACTCATACATATAACAGAGCAAAAATGCATAGATGGGTCTGAACCATCACAACATCAATGAAGATATCAAACCATATAAAATAAGACTTTTGGTAGATATGACTAGAATAAAAAAAGTTCCAAAAATAATGGTACAGAAGTCATATATAGCGCATACACATATGGAGTACACAGCAGGTGCTGCAGTATGCTAGCATGGCCACCAGACAGCATACAGAGTCTTCTGCTTGCTGCTTTGTACACTGTATACTTCCAGTGCTGGAGGCTGAAAAGAATAGTCGATCAGTTGGGCTGCTAGTTGTTAGACCTCCACTGACCTAAAGATCTCCCAAATGATAGAAAACTACTTGTACTCCTTGCATTGTTGTTCAGCATGGGGCTAAGCTGCAATACCAGACACAGCCCATGGACAAAGGTGACACTGTTTCTGGAAAAATGTAATCTTAAAAAAATGATATGCCATGAGTAGAATGGTGAACTAATAATTCTGTGGGTTCCAGGTCCGTAAATGGGACAGGTAGTCCCACTACATCCCAGTGCGCTTCTGTTCCCGGAACTGTAGAGGAGGAAGGTGAATCCACCGATAAAGAGGAAGAGGGGACTGAGTTTAGTGGCACTCCAGACATGACTTCTGCTAGACGTGTGCCTTTGAAAAAAGTTGGGCAGCAGGTCAGCACCGTGTCCAACATCTCTGATGTTATCGCTCAAAACCGCCGCCTGCTTCCTAACTACAAGAACCCGCTGCATGTGATGGACGGACCAGAGCTGAGATACTTCATTGGAATCATTGACATATTCACTGTCTATGGTCTGAAGAAAAGACTAGAACATTTGTGGAAGAGTGTGCGCTACCATGGGCAGGAGTTTTCTACTGTCAGTCCCTCCCGTTACGCGCAGAGGTTGTGCCATTGGGTGGAGACGCATACCGTGTAGCCTCGCAGTCAGCTTACCGTGAAAATATTTCTATACTCTTGGCCTTCAAGATGTTCTGTCATTGTGAATGCCTTCCATCGAATAATGGACAATACAAGTGCACGATCAGCCATAACATTGAAACGGGAGTAAATAACATTATCTTGTGACAATGGCGTCAGTCACGGGGGGGGAATTATTAGGTAGCGAGTGAATAGTCAAGGACAAGGTATCATGGTTAGAGGACAGTGTATATTCAAAGTGAAAGGTCTTGTGGGGTGTTCCCGGTATGGAGAGGTTAGTACCTACCGGAAGTGGTGAAAAAGGAGAACAGGTGAACAAGGGACAGGATCATGGGCACCCAAGGCTCATTGCTGCGTGTGGGGAGTGAAAGCTAGGCCAACTAGCCCAGTACCATAGAAGATCTACAATCGCTGAAAAACGTAATGCTGTTTATGATAGAAAGATGTCGGAACTCACAGTTTGCAGAGTAATTGGTTTGAGTGCCCATGTTGACTCCTGTCCATCCCCGAAAGCACCTACAATAGGTACAAGGCCATCAGATCTGGACCATAGAGCAATAAAGGAAGCCAGCCTGGTCTGATAGATCACATCTTTTACATCATGCATGTGTGTCACTTAGCAGGAGAAGAGACTGCACCAGGATACACTATGGGTAGAAGAGGGTGGCAGAGGCAGTGTGATGCTCCAGACAATGTTCTGCATGGAAACCTTGGGTCCTGGCATCACGTAGATGTTACTTTGACATGCACCTAAACATGATACAGACCCAAGACAACCTTTCATGGCGGCAATGGCCTCTGTTAGCAGGAGAAAGCTCCCCGTCGCATTTGTTTGGCCATATTGTTAAGGAATGGTAAGAGCAATATCGCAAAGAACTTGGCGTCCAAATTCCTCAGATCTCATTCTGATTGAGCATCTGGGATGTGCTGGAAAAACAAGTCCAATCCATGTAGGCCGCACCTCAAGACTCACAGGGCTTTAAGGATCTTGTCGTGACAGATTCCACAGGACGTGTGTTATGGATTGCATGGTCAGAGAACTGGTACGAGTGGGATCTACACAACAGCGGGCAGGTGGTTTTAATGTTATGGCTGATTGGTGTATAATACATGATCTTATGCCAAAGATACTAAAAGCTGCCGGTAAGGGGTGGTCTTCCTTTTTCTATGGTGCCCAATACACATGTGATAAAGGTTGCCTTAAATAGCTGAATTCTGCCATTTTCATTCGCAATGGCTAACAGCTGACTTTTGTCCGCCGAAAACGTGAATGACCAGGGTGAAAAATTTCTGGCATGGTCAGTTGAAACAATATGTGTATGGCATGCATATTTGGCACTTTGCTCAAAAAAAAAAAAAAAAAAAAAAAAAGACGACTTACTCCCTGGTCTGCCAGTTACGCTTTATTCACCAAAATCCAGCTGTATTTTTTTTTTCTCACGGAACAATTCATCTCTATGGGTCAATTGGGTCTATGAAAATAGATCTGAGAGACCAATCTGTGAAAAACTAGAGCACGTTCTATCATTATCACGGACAGCATGGCTGAGGAACTTGTGTGAACAGGCGCTTAGTCTGTTGCTGTGGGATCGTCTGTACGGATTGCCTGGCTTTTCATCACAGTGGTACAGACTGCATTTTACAACCTACTGAAAAATTTGTTATAATAAATATAATCAATATATATTACATAATTCCAGTTGACATCAGTCATCGCACAAAACTGAAGCGGCCATTTTATAGTTGTATTGGTTTACATGCCAGACAAAACCACAAAGTAATAATTTAGTTACACCTTACCTTCCCAAAATGGCCGCCTCTTCTTTGTTGTTGTGTACAACTCCAACCTAGCTGTAATATATTGTAAGACAGAATATAATATAGCCAAGTATAATAATGTTCAGAAACTCCTGTAGTCTGCCAAGGGTTAATAAAACTGCCGAATAATCCAGAATTTCTCAAGACCGGAAACTGTAAGGAATTGTAATTTATCTCTGATAATCCAGAATACAGAATATTATTGTGCCTCTTGATCTTAGATTAAAGGAAATTTACTGTCAGTGCTCCTGGGTGCCCCCTGGTGGTCTTTTCATTCCATTTCAGTATGTCCACCTAAGGTCACACCACACCTCTACTTAGCTCAGGTTTATTGGTTATGTATGTTGTGCTACATCCTCCCCCCACCCATATAATTTTAACGTAGGATAAAAAGAAGTGAATGTAGCTTAATATGTGCAGCACCTGCAACATACAGGCACTTGTAGTGCACCATTCATTTTGCCTGACTTGTACAATAGCAGCAATCGCACCGCTAAGGCCTCATGCGCATGACCATAGTGAATGTACGTTCCACAAATACTCATCCGCAAACCGCACATATACACGTCCGCATTGCATCAGTAACGTCATCCACAATCGCGGATCCTGTATGATTCCCTACACTGGTCTATGCCACAAATGCGGACAAATATAGGACATGCTTCAGAAATTGTGGACCCCTTCTATGGCCCGGACACACAGGCTACTGAGCACGTGGCCAAGAGCTCTGGACACATTGGGGGGAATTTATTAACCCATCTACGTCAGTTTTCTGGTGTCATTTTGGCGCATCTTTGGTGCATGGCCCTTTCTTGCGCCAAACATGCATCACTTCATTAGGTCTGCGTTTTGCTCGCTAATTTTTGCAAAAGTGGGTGAAGCATGGTGGAGAACAATGGGGGCCTGGGAAGGCTCAGCCCCACAATTTTATTATAACTCAATTCTGGTGCCCAGGAATGCGCCTGATTTATTAAGGGGCCGGAAGGTCTTAATAATTTTAGGCACACCTCACACAATTTGGGGACTTTAATAAGAATGACATAGGAAACGCCAATCTTATTAAATTCCTCCCCATTATTTGGGTGTTCTGAGAGGAAATTAAAAAAACAAACAAACATCGGGGGGCGCCATAATAAGAATGTAACAATGAGATCTAGACACAGGAGCATTTTATTTCATTGATTCCAACTGAAAATGATGTTTTGCCTGAATTTATCCTGACCCTCACATTCCACTTATACACCTTCCCAATTTTGCAGATTTGCCAATCTAGGCTTTGGGAGAGCTGGGTGACAAACCTATTTGAAGCAGTACTCTACTTTCCCAAAAAGTGATATAACTGAGATATGATATGAAAGGCCTGCTACCCAGTAAGGGTGGGTTCACACCTGCGCTTCAGTCCGTCCGTTGCCAATCCGAGAGAAAATCTCAGCGAACGGGATTGGCATCGGCTACAGACAGGTCAGCGACGCATTGGTTAAAAACCCATTCATTTGAATGGGTTTTTAAAGCAATGCGAGGGTGTCCGATTGCACCCTCTGCGCTGTGAAACTGTTTTTTTTTCCTCGGACACGAAGTCCTGCATGTCCGACTTTGTTTCCGAGGAAAAAATGTAAGCCATTATTAGTAGCACATACGTGTTAGAGTCTAATGTATGTATCTACAATCCAGCAGTTGCCTAGTGACTGCCTGACTTCCTCTGTCTGACCACATGCACTGAAGTAGTCACAGGAAGTTCTATAGCAGGGCCTGACTCTTCATGCTGCACAGGCTTGTTTTAGGTCTGTTCTACTGAGGTAGCATCATAGGAATGGACAAGAAAACAGCAACCATACAAGGTAAGGCTCCGATATCTCAGTTGGAGACTCTGTTGCAGTGTCCGCCTAAAAATCGGCAGAGGAAAAAGTCCTGCGCGGAGGACCTCTTCCATTTTCAGTTTTAAAATGACAGCCACCTAACAGACCCCATTACAGTCAATGGAGTCCATCAGAATCCATGTGTTACCTATGGGTAAACGTCAATCCACTGGGTTTGGTGCACAAGTAGGGTTCCACCCCATATAGATAACAGTATTCAAACACTTGGCACTCAATGAGGTAATGGTGAAATCCAAAGTTTTTTTTATTTTGATATACAATCCAAAGTAAATGTGACGTTTCGGCAAGCTCCATGTAGCCTTCATCAGACAGATTGTAATAGAGAAGAGGGATCAAAAAGGTGCTGAATGGCCGTAGAATAGAGTAATGGCGTTCAGTGATGTCATTTATAGGTTTGTGGAGGAAGGGGCTGCACAAAAACATCATCCAGGTGCCGTTTTCCCACAGACCCCTTACTGCACACGCTTTAGACTAGGTTTACACTTTTTTTTTTTACACTAGAACTGTATACAGTTTTTATAGCAGTAGCTGATGTTACTATGCCAGTAACCAAAGGTTATACAATTTCCTGATGGTTAGCATACAAGTGACATGTGCTAGGCATTACTACTGCAACTAAATCTGCATGCAGTTGTTCAGTAAAAATGCGCTGTGTAAATGCAGCCTAATTGTAAAACCTCTGATTCATGCTCCTTGTACCCGACCATGTGTATTGTCAGTGTGTGCTATGTGTTTTTCACAGCTAGCACACTGACCCATTCATCTCTATGGTCCCAAACACACACCCAGGCCTGTGTATATAGCAGTGAGCTTGGGCTAAAACTCAGGACATGTCCTATACCTGTTTGTTTTGCAGCCCAGGCTCAAAGAGAGAAGTGAATGGGCATGTGAAGGCACAGCCGGCGTGGTCATTACTTGTGGTGCCCCAAAGGGGAAGACGGTGCCTGAGTGGTGGATGTTGGGAGTTATAGTCACGGTTCAGGCATCTCCAGGCTCTCTCCCTCGGGTACAGCACAGTGGTGGGGGAACGCACCCGGCTGGTTGTTGTACTGGATAGGTTCCCTGGGGTACTCCCTCTGGTGAATGATGGGTGGAGTAGTGTGGCTTGACCCAGGATGTACCCAAGATGGTGGTTGGTGCAAGTTAGCTTCAGACACACACACACACGGAGGCAAGATGGATGGTGAAAGTAGTGCCATACTTTACTTAGTGCAAATAGCTTCCAAACAGCCAAAATCAGGTTCACAGGTCAAGCAGATAACCCTCAATATGGAGGTGCCCAGCAAGGTAGTGAAGGATATGAGTGTTCCTCTCATATATAGGAGTATGATGTACTTTGGAGTTGCAGTCGGTATCCCTCCTTATGTAGGCCTGAGTGTGGCCTTGTGCACTGTAGCAGTCTAAAGCCTCCTGCTCTTTTAACAGACTGTACCTGGACTCCTGAGACTTGTGGTACTCCACTCTGAAGTCTGTGTTAGGGTCCTGTTGGTCCAGCAGTGGCCAAAAGTGTGGCAACTATCTTATCAGACTACACTCCAACTCACTACTGCCATAGGCTGAACTAACCAGACTTCCCTAGTGTGCCTAAAATACAACAAAGTGTCCCCATCCCCTTAGCTCAATGTGGGCTAAGTGTTGGGCACATGTGATGTGAGGCGCTGTGCATTAACCTTACCAATGCTGGCACAGATGCAATGGCTGATGCAATAACATATTATATACAAATTACATATAAATATAACAGTACCTTGTGCTACAACATGAACACATCCCTGACTCAGCCTTAAAGGAATATAGGACCCAGTACTGGGGTATTACATACTGACATAGTATAAATGTGCAGCTCACCTTAAATACATAGTAATGTGCTACTTACTACTGCATGCAGTTTTTAATGCTTTGATTGAAAAATGCAACAGTGCACTGTGTGAACCCAACCTTAACACCATGCAATGTCAATCAGCTGCTTCTAAGTCCAGCAGGATATTGTTGTGTGGTATAGAGTCACAGACAGGGATGTGAAAAGGTGCAACAAAGGGCCACAACACTGATCAAAGGCATGGAGGACCCCAGATATGAGAAATGACTGACATAATTACATTTATTTAGTTTTGAGACATCTAAGGAAGGACAAGATTAATATATATATACAAATACATAATGATCCGTACAAAATAATGTGGTGAAAAACTGTTCCATTTGATATCCCCTCAAAATACAAGGGGGCGATCCCTCTTGTAGTTTAGTCTCCAAAGCGGACAAGGTGTCTTTATTCAATAGATAAGGACGACTCAAGGTCAATGTTCTTCTAGCAGGATCTCCAGACATGTCCACCGTTGCTCTCAGGTCCACGTTAGCTTGTAGCTTTGGTCTTGTGAGACGACAAGATCTCCTGACAGCTCCGGTAAATCTCCTCCAAGCAGTCCAGACGGGGCTGAGAGCTCTGGAAGATGGGAATGATCTGGGACACCCCAGCCTGAGGGTCGCTGGGGTCTTTGAGGAGGAGGCACAAGTAATAGTTCACCCTGTGCATGGAGATGCCTTCATTGATGACGATGTCTTGGACCCTGCACATCTCTATGAAGACCGTATTCTCTCGGCCAGAAGCGTACGTCGAGGTTCTTTGGATCCCCAGGGAGCCCAGGATTAGCAGAGACTCGTGATCTACCTTCACCAGATGCAGGTAAAGGAGAAGCCCAATGATGGAGAACAAGATGGCTGCGGTCAGGACAGCGCTGTGCTGCGTGTAGATGAAGATGACGTAAGCGACTATCCACACGACGCATGTCCAGGTGGTCAGGGAGCGGATAGAAATCTTGGAGCTGGTGATGCTGATGTCCTGGCAGGTGTCATTGTACACTTGCTGCTGCAGAGTGATCTTATTCCCATAAATATCCAAATACTCCTTCCCTTCCATTGCAAAAGGGCAAATGCTGGATCCTAGTGAGCTACAGGACCTTTGGTGACATCACCATCATGTGAAAAGTCACATGACTAGAGACAGTGTACTTTAAGGGAAGAACATGGCTGCCGAGTTAAAAGACCTGTGATGATGTCATCATCATCACCATCATGTGATCAGTGACACAAGCAGTGCCCTCCCACGGAAACAATGGCTGTGTGCTCTGGAAAGGAAAGAGTTAAAAAAAAAAAAAAACCTCTCAAGCGTGCTCCACCCGGAGTACTGCACAAGCTTAATATTTAACCCTATCTTATCTAAAGACCACAGTTTAGAGATTTACAATCTGAGGCATGATGGGAGTTGTAGTTTCACAATAGCTAGCTGTAATATTTCCTGGTATCTGAACTGAAAAGCTATTAAAGCACAGTGTTTACACATGCTGTGACTTGTAGTTCTCTTCATGGTTGCAGTGTGTCTCCTAATCTACAAGGGTATATTCACACACGACAGACTTTTTGCAGAAATTTCTGTAATTGAAAATCTCTTCTTTACATCTGAATCGGGTTGTTATGGCGGCAAGCACATGGATTTCTGCAAAGCTCATTAATATGAATGGGGGAGTCAAAGAAATTTCTGCAGCAAATCTGTCTTAGGCCTTATTCATACCTTATCCTATATTCACACGATGAGTGAATATCGGTCGCCTGATGACCGCGTTTACATTCAATGTATGAGGATAGTGGCTATTCACATAACTGATTTTTTTTTTTTTTTTTTTGACGGTCCATTTTCTCATTTCCAATTTTTTTTTATAACTTTTTGGGGTGTATATATGATAGCATTTAATTTCTATTTTTAAAAAATTCTGCCGTGGTTTTATTTTTATGCCATTAATTGATGACTTATTCTGGAAGCCTCTATGGGGCGCCCTACTCCAAATATGAGGTGAGCTGGAGGGTACAGTAATGTGCTGAAATTCTGTGTGACCTATGGCAAGTCAAGTCATCGGAAGGCACCACCTACATGTGAACCTTCTTATACAGCACCCAGAGGTGTCGCTAGGGGCACAAGGGGAGCAACACACATCTGAGGCCTGAAGGCCCCCTAAATCCTGTTACCACAACTGCAGAGGCTCACCCTAGCCTAATCATAGATGTTAAGCCACTGGAGCTGCCGTAGCATGTAGCTGCCACTCCTGGGGGGCTACATCCATTGCCTTAGTGATGGTGCCCCTTAATATCCATACTCAGTTATGAGGCCCTATTGTTCCACCCTTTCAGTAATGCTTCCCCTACTTAGTGACAGTACTTCCACTCGGTGGTACCCCCTATGTGCCCTCACTCAGTAATGATCCTCATAGGTGATGGTGCCCCATTGTTCCCATCCTTAGTAATGGTACCCCTTAGTGTCCCGACTCACTAATGGTGCCATGTACTAGTCAGCCATGTATTTACTTACTGGTCAGCAAGGAATGGAAGCATCACTACTGGTGAAGCAGAGTATACCACACATAGCAGTCCCAGATACTAGAATTAGGGGTACTGTACCCATGATAGGATTCACAAGACACTTATTGATTTATGCGGGGACAGGACGGGATCCCTTCTGGGCTGACATAATGCAGTGATGTCATCATGACTAGTTGTGTTGGACTCTCGTCCCGGCATCTCATAGCCTGTGTACCCCTTTGTAGTGCACAGCTCCCTGCCCCACCATAGTATGCAACTTCTGGCGCGTCCTGGGGATACAGTTGAAAATGGCAGTCACCTGAAGATTGGGGACTTGCACTGTCCGCCTTCCTGCTATGTCCACCAGCTATGCCACTAATAGCACTCACATATTCCTCGGCGGTGTACATATCACACCGTTCCCATGAGACTTCCCTAGGGCCCCATAGGAAGCCATTTAGTCTATAGTATGTGTTTGGCATGTGCAAGGAAACCCAGACAAGTAGAAGGGGAACATATAACTCTGTGCGGCTGTTGTCCTGGTCAGATTTAATTCCAGGACCCCCGTGGACGACCACTGACCGGCTCCAGGTATAAGTCATGATAAAATACACAGACGCACAACTTGTTCCAGCCTGTCTTTATTTTCCAGTCAGGATTACAACACGCAACTTTAGTGTCACAAACACAATATACAGCACAAAGGGGTACCAGGCATAGGCGATTCCAGGGTGGAGCGGATGTGCACATGAAGCGGACGGTAATAATGGGCAGGAGAGAAACGGGGGGATGTTCAGTACCCAGAGTGCACATAGCAGGGACTATCCTTGGACCTTCTTTGATCCGTTGCATTTCCAATCCACACCAGAGCTTGTGCCATTTGACATGGTCGCCTTCACTGTCCCAACCTACCTATACTACACAGGGCGATCTGGCCTTCTAAGTGTTAAATTCTGCATCAATCCCTTTATAGTGCAAGAAGGGCCTACAATGCATTGCAATGTGCAGACGTCACAGATTGCTAAAGGAAATCTAGAACTAACCAGAAGCTTAAAAACGGTGCATATAGTGAGGGGACCCCTGGAAATCTATTTCCCTGCCAGGAGGAGTAATAGGTAGGTCAAATGTCATCACTCCGTAACGTTACAATACTGTAGGGGGAACAGTTAACAACATGATGCGATGCAGCCGTGTCCGCCTGGCAGGGAAAGAGATGGGCAGAGGGATTCCGCAGAACTTCTTGGTAGGAAAAGGGTTAACATAGCAATGCTCTGCATGGTTCTGGTAAAGAGGGGGGAAGGGTTACACGGCAATGCTCTGCAGGAAGACAGTCTCTGGTAGAATGAGATGGGATTTTTCCTGTGTTTTGGTACAGATATATATCATTAAATATATTTATATATTATATTATATATTATATAAACATCACGGACACGACATTCTCCCATTAATATTCACTCGGGCAGCCGGGCTGCATCACTGCACATCAGAATATCACAACCTGAAGCTTGAGCTCACTGATCGGCTACGGAGAAGCCTGCGGGAAAGACGGGATGAGGAAACCGGGAAGGGAGGAAAACATAAAGGAGGCCAAAAGTAACGGGGGAAGCGACAATAAAAGGATAAATGAAAAAGAGAAGAGAATCATTAAAGACAGGCAAAACTGGAAGGAACCCCCTCCCCAAATGAATAATCCCAATTATTCCAGGACCCCAGAATTCCTCTTTAAGGCTGAGGCCCCACGTTGAGGAAACGCAGCTTTTCTTGTTGCACATTTTGCTTCAGTTTTCTGAGCCAAAGCCAAGAATGGCTACAAAAGGAATGGGGAATATATAGGAAGTTCTTATACTTCTACCTTCTGCTCAATCCACTCCTGGCTTTGGCTCAGTCCCATTCAAGTGAACAAGGCTGAGCTGCAATACCAATCACAGTCACTATAGAGTGTATGGCGCTGTGGTCTTTATAAACCCCATCGATCTGATATAGGTGATGAATATGTCAGTCTTGGAAAACCCCTTTAATGGGGTATTTTAATCACAGACATTTACAGCATATCTGCAGGATTAGGATAGAAGCCCACAGAATTGAATTATGACTGCTGCTCCAAACTGGGTGGCTAGGGAACCTCATTCTGATGATCAGTGGGGGTCCCAGAGGTGGGATCTGCATCTATCAGACATTTAAGGCATATACCATAAATACCTATAGTCAGACAAAGCCTTAAAAGAGGTTGTACCACTACAGGTATCCACAGGTATGAGTCTGATTAGTTGGGGTCCAACTGCTGGGACCCCATTAGTCATAAAATGGGGGTCCTGAGCCCCCAGTTTAAAAAGAGGTGGTTCTGCCACTCTATATATTCTATATAATCCTATGGGACTACTGGAGATATCTGAGCGCTGTACTCTATTCTCTTCCATAGTCCCATAGGGATGGATGAAGTGTCAGAACCCATGTATGACCTCTCCATTCAAACAAGGGGACATGGGACCCCCATTCATGTCATGAATCAGATAGGGGAGCAGTTTATCTTTTCAAAAACAGCGCCATTCATGTCCTTGGGCTGTGTTTGGTTTTGCATTTCGGTCACATTTACTTGGGTTGCAATAACTGGAACTGCCTATGGTAGTGAGTGGCACCTGCTCATTGGTCGGATTATGGAAATTGCTTTTATAGATATGTAAGATCATGTGCCGCGTGCACAGTTATAGTAGTGCACTTCCCACTAGGACGCCCCAGCTTCTCGGGCCTGGTGACGCTGCAGCCGCTGCACCATCTATAGTGACATCACTGGCCCGGAGATATATTTAGATGAATATATCAAGAAATATCACGTCTTCTAATACGGGCGTGAAAAGAGGATGACTGGAAGCAGGATGGATTCTGGTGGCGGGATGTAGTGTACGAAGGGGGGAGAGACAGTGGTGGAGACAAGGCGATACATGGAGGGGGATGGGTGCAGACTGGTGAGAGGCAAAGTGTCATCTGAGTGGGAGAGAAGAGTGATGAAGAAGGAAAAAGGAGGGGGAATAAGAATATACAAATGGTGGGATATACCTGGAGCCGGGTGGAGAGGAGACCAAGGCATATTGATCAGTGAGAGAACCAGACGGCGTGGAAATGCGATGCAAAAGATGATTCATAGACGTGAAGATGAGTCACAGAGACAATGATGGGGGTAGTGGTTGTGAGAATGATGGCTTACAAAGACAAACAGCAGAAGGAAAGGTAAAGGTGCCCATACACATTAGATAAATGTCAGCCAAAGCAACCAAGACTGACCCGACCATCTATTGTGCATGGGGGTGTCCTGACTCTCCCCCAATGCTAGATGCCAGGGCAGATGAAAAGCCAACATGTCCCATCCTATCGTCTTAGGG
The DNA here is from genome assembly GCA_947044405.1 of Leptodactylus fallax. Classification (NCBI taxonomy): domain Eukaryota; kingdom Metazoa; phylum Chordata; class Amphibia; order Anura; family Leptodactylidae; genus Leptodactylus; species Leptodactylus fallax. The sequence continues at coordinate 1,232,908 of CAMRHE010000121.1, read as the reverse complement.
AAGATAAACCTGACCAGAGGATTCTGGCAGAAGCTTATTCCCTTATTCAAAACACATGCACACCCAGCTGAGATGTTCATGTAAGGGGAGAGGTTAGCAGGAAAAGATGTTGACCAACGGCTATCTAAGATGTATGGCTTCCTTGAAGAAGTAATGGTGAATGGGTGCAAGATAGTGGAATAGATGGAAGGTCAAATGAGAAAAGATAGAAGAAATGGAATATGGGATGATCCATGAGGGAATGGTAAAATGTAAAGAAGAAGAGGTAGAAAGAGTGCTTGACATGACTACAACCATGGCAGGCAGAATCGGCAGAAGTGCCAGCCTGAGGAGTACTAAGACATCTGTCCTTCGACGATCCTTCTCTCCTTTCAGGAAAATGGAGATTTCCCAAAATGTCTAATGCTATACTGCACAAGTGAAATAATGTACATACTCATTTCTATACATAAAAGAAGGCCGTACCGGGTCATACAGGACTGCCATATAGAGGTAGATGCACCCTATTAGGATGTAAAAGAGATGGGCCGTACCTTCTTTACCAGCAGGGGTCGCTCTGATGTACCTGGTTCAGCTATTTATTATATGGTCGGCCATATGATGGGCCTGTATGTAATACAAGCCAGCCAAAACCGTTGTGGGGGGATAGTTGTCCATGACCACTTTTAGAGAAGGGGCTAGCCATCATGGGACATAGTCACACTGGACGACTGCTGTATACAGTGGATAGTGGAAGACTGCTGTATACAGTGGATAGTGGAAGACTGCTGTATACAGTGGAGGACTGCTGTATGCAGTGGACAGTGGAAGATCTGCAGAAGATCTACCTACAGATAGGAACTGAAGCCATGTTATGTATCATCACCTTACAGGGAAATGATCTTTTCTACCGGCTGATCTCTGCTTGCTGTCAGTGAATAAGACCAATCTATTCAGACGCTTCAACCTTACGTCTCTGAACTTCTGGTACAATTGCATCTAGTTTAAGCAATCTGATACATTGTAACAAACTATCAGGACAGGAGTAGATTTGCGCTACTACCAGAATATTGTCCAAACAGGATTCAATTATAGCAAACCCTCAGCAATGCAACAATCTAAAAGATAAATTGTATTTCTTGCCCACAGCAACCAATCACAGTGCGGCTTTCAAGGCACTAATTACTTTTTATTACTAATTTTTTTTATTACTTTTTTAATTACAAATTTTTTATTACTATTTTTTTTTTATTTCTGTTTTTACTATGTTTTTGTTATTCTGCCATCTGTATAGAAGCAATGGAAATAGTGTCTTTGCAATGGGGATACTGTTGGCGTTATTGCAGCCGCATAGGGACTCCCATTTTGCTCTTGTTACAGGTCCCACTCTCTTATACGTCTATAATGCTATTTCCTATAGAAGGAATTTTTTTTTTTCTAATAGACCTTTTCTGAGAATTATAACTATATTTAGGATTTCTAACTGATCACCCCTAGGCACAGGATAGAGGATCCGTGTATGATCGCTGGGGGAAGGGGGGACTGTCTTCAGGGACCCCGCACAATCATGGAAACTGCGGTGGTTGGAGCAGTAGTGTGCATGCGTGACCATCAACTCCATTCACTTCTATAAGTCTCGAGCTCCATTAGCCCTATAGAAATCAAAGGAGTGGTGGTCACACAAGTGCAGTACTGCTCCACTGACATAGGAGACCACAGCCGTGTGTATTATACTGTGCTCCATCTGCTGCAGAACATTATACATCCCTCAGCTGCTGCAGACCTTCTTTAAAAAAAAAAAAATAAATTGGACATCACAATAATAAATCAATGGCCGATAGCAATCTCCCAGTTACTCATACACAAGAGGTTCTGCAGCAGATGAGATGTTTATTATAAGGAATAAAGTACCCCTTACTATGGCATATAAACCATATACATCATCTGCGGCCTTGTGCTTTTATACGATCCTTATCTCCTATATATAGTTACTACTACTATATGTGTGATATACTATATGACATGTATATGTGCACTGTAACTATACTAAGGGAGGATAACATGTCATAACTAGTAGTTACATATCATGGCGGCCCTGTGCTTTTATACAATCCTTATCTCCTATATATAGTTACTACTACTATATGTGTGATATACTATATGATATGTATATGTACACTGTAACTATACTAAGGGAGGATAACATATCATAGCTAGTAGTTACATATTATGCCAGCCCTGTGCTTTTATACAATCCTTATCTCCTATATATAGTTACTACTACTATATGTGTGATATACTATATGACATGTATATGTGCACTGTAACTATACTAAGGGAGGATAACATGTCATAGCTAGTAGTTACATATCATGGCAGCCCTGTGCTTTTATATGATCCTTATCTCCTATATATTGTTACTACTACTATATGTGTGATATACTATATGATATGTATATGTACACTGTAACTATACTAAGGGAGGATAACATATCATAGCTAATAGTTACATATTATGGTGGCCTTGTGCTTTTATATAATCCTTATCTCCTCTATATTGTTACCATTACTGTGTGATCAGGGGTGTAGCTATAAGATAAGCAGCGGTAGTAATCGCTACTGGGCCCCGGACTCTAAGAGGGCCCATAGGTCCCTCTGCCACATAAAATATACCACTATTCTGAATGGATCAAGGTAGGTAGGGACCCATGACAAGTTATGTCTGTGTGTGTGATATAGTCTATGACATGTATGTGTGCACTGTACACTAAGAGATGATAACATGCTATAAATAGTAGTTACTGTACACCTACTTCCTCCGTGTCGATTCCAATAGCGGTTTAACCATTCATTTACATGTGATTTTTGCATCAATTAACAATGCAGTATTTTTCTTGTATGTCAGGATACCAAAGGCGTAGAATTAATTCCCCATTGACTTCAATGAAAAAAAAAAAAACTTAATGCCATATACATTGTTTTTTCTAGGCAATGGAACGTTGTAGTCTTTGGCAGAAGTTGGGCTATCCATTAACCCTTGTTTATTCTAGGATGGATGATATTAGCTTTGCTTACCATGGAGACACTCACCAGCTCACATCTGGTTGGAGAACGAGGTAGGGACACCTTGCTGGCTATACCCCCCTTGGCTGTACCCCTGTTGGTTGTATTCAGGCTGTTGGCCGTAATAGTCGGGCTGATAACCTCCTTGTTGTCCATAAGAGTCCTGCTGACCGTAGCCCTGACCCTGGCTGTAGGAGTCTGGAGCAGGCTGTTTCTCCTGGGCTGGTGGTGGGTACTTCATGAACGGAGCGGTCCAGCCAGTCTCTTTAAATACGAACCAGACGTTTCCAAGCCAGATTATGCAATTCAGAAAGCCAAAGGCCTAGAAAAGAGGGAATGCACCTAAAATATCTGAATTCCTTTCTAAAAAGATCACATTGAAGGGGTATTCTGGAAATTACAAGTTAGCCCCTATCCACTAGACAGGGGATAACTATCTAATTGGTGATCATGAGAATGGAGGTCCCTTGCACCCATTTCCAAATGGAGTAGCAGTCATTCAGGCACGCTGGCGCCAGAGATAGCCAAGTATAGTGCTTCACAATCTCCAGTATTGCTATATAAATGATGCCTATGCAACCATTGCTTCATTCAGACGGAAGTACATGGGACCTCATGACAGGATAGGGGACCTAAAACAGTCTGCAACTTTAGGGGATAGCTTGTATTCATGGGCAACCCCCTTTAACCAAAGTTTTCCCAAGATAAATGCTTATACAAATACAAGTATGGCTAAGTTCACAGTTGCAGATTTTTAGCATCACTGTACAATGCACTAACATACCTTCCAACTTTCAAAGGACAGAAAGAGGGACAAAATATGCGGCGCGCTATGTGCACTGCGGCAAATTTAGCTCCACCCACTTCTATGTTGACTCCGCCCATTCTCATTTATTTTTCCATATGCCCCCACACAGTATAATGCTCCTACAGTCACCCTAACATTATATGCCCCCACATTATAATGGTCCCCTCCAATTTCCCCACAGTACTAAGTCCCTCTCCTCATCCCCCAGTTTAAACTGGCGGAAACTAGAGGGGGACATTAAACAGTGGGTGTAGTTGGAGGGGGACATTAAACTGGGGGGCAACTAGAGGCAGACATGTCCCCCTCCAGCTACCCCCCACGGTTTAATGTCCTCCTCCATCTGCCCCCCAGTTTAATGTCCCCCCTCCATCTGCCCCCTCAGTTTAATGTCCCCCCTTCATCTGCCACCAGCTTCACGTCCCCCTTCAACTGCCACCAGCTTCACGTCCCCCTTCATCTGCCACCAATTTAATGTTTCCCCTTCATGTCACCAGCTTAATGCCCTCCTTCATCTGCCCCAGTTTAATTGCCCCCTCCATCTACCACTAATTTAATGTTCCCCCTTATTCTTCCACCAGCTTAATGTCCCCTTTATTTGCCACCAGTTTAATTGCCCCCATAATCTGCCTTCAGTTTAATTGCCCATTCATCTGCTCCCAGTTTAATTGCCCCCTTCATCTGCCTTCAGTTTAACTGCCCCCTACATCTGCCCCCAGTTCCCCCCTCTTGCTCACACATGCTCTCTTCTCTCCAACTTATCTTCGATCACTCTCTGTTCCCAGCTTTCTGTGTAACATCACAGTGTGTCCCGCAGTATCCAGAATAGCTCCGCCCACACGAGTCTGATCACATGTTCATGACGTCATCAAAGGTCCGTTAGCCATTAAGATTTAGCATCTACCATTTAGCCTTTACCCTACCCTAATAAAGTTTAACAGCAAAACACTTCAGGGGAATAGCGGGACACACTGTAAGCTATGCGGGACTGCGGGACAGCAGTGTGAAATCAGGACTGTCCCGCCAGATGCGGGATAGTTGGGAGCTATGCACTAACACGCTATCAACAGATCCATCTTGAGATGCATGATGAAGAGGAACTGCCTTGGTGATTTACAAGAAATAGCAATGTAATGTAACAGAATGGCCACTAGAGGTCACTTGTGTACATGTTATTAGTGATGCGCACCATGAGTAGCTATGGAGAAAACAAGATGGCAGCGGCCTGGATAGAAAATGTACTTACCACAGAGGTATTCAGCCCGGACATCACAGGATCCCTCACTTCTTGACATTTGTTTTCTGGATTCTCACATGCGGGGATCTGATCCTTGATTAACTCGGGGTCAGTAGCCAACTTAATGTCAGACAAGCCCTTGGCCCATGCACTTGAACTTACCAGCCATAGGAAGGTAAAGACAGCTGTCACTATACAGTCCTACAAGGCAAAGGAGGATAGGTCATCAATAAAAATGAATAGAAAAGCAAGGTCAGCTATTCCTTTGACATCCCCATACATAAACACTCTAGGTTCGGCTGAGCATGCGTGTGTTTCCAATTGGAAGAGGAGATTAAGCCACTGCAGGGCATCTTATTTAGGAAAAACAAAAGGACCAGGAGTTGAAATTCAACATGGTCTTTACCCCAACATCATCTGTCTGGGGAACGTCAGGAGGACATCATATACAGTACATTAGACTAAAATCAGCAAATTCGGATGACTTTTCTCTAATGTATGCGGCCATGAGGGTGGATGTGAGATCTGTTATCTCTAATTTAGATGGATTCAGCTTAAAAGGGTTTCCTGGCCCCAAATTGAGTTTTTATTCCTATGGATCGGTCATCATTATATGATCTGTGGGGATTCCGACAACCAGACCCTCCACAGATCAGCTATTCAAGCAGCTAGTGGATGGGAGTGCATGCAGCACCGCTCACAGTCAAGTAATAGGAGCAGTGCAGCAAGTACAGTCCACTGTATACAAGTGGTTCCTGGGAAGTGCACTTACTTAAATAGGAGCAGCCTGCACATGCTCCTCGTCCACTGCAGCAGCATCCGGCACCTGGAGGCTGCTAAAACAACAGATCTGTGCAGGGTCCTGGTTGTGACTTATCCTGTGTACAAGATCATCAGTATGAAAAATCTATTTGGGGCTGGACAAGCCCTTTAAAGAGGACCTTTCATGTTTTCTAACATTGGCAGTGTTATATACCGCGATGACACTAAGTCATAAGGCTAGCCCCCATGACGGTGCCGTGATATCAATGCCTAAATGAATGGCACTAATATCTCTGCAACCGGGGCACATACCGGAAAAGCTGTCGGCTTTCTAGTGCTATATCATATCGCCAATGTTAGAGGACATGAAAGATAAAAGACTCATTATCAGCAGGGTGCCCGTAACTATAGAGGTGGTGTGCCCTACCTACGGTAAAACTGAGTGCAGTTTTTCACCACTACCCCTAGATTGTATAGGAAACCTTAATATTTTACACAAGTTTTACACATTTCGGATAATAAGAGCAGACTTACGATCATGGGGCCTTTGTTGTTCTCGCGGTACTTGTTCTGTAGGAATATGTAGGTGACAAGCGCCCCGAGAGAGTAGAGGAAGGCAAACACTGCTATTGTGACGAAAAATTCAGCAGAGGAGGAATAATCCCCAACCAAAAACACCTTGGTCGTAGCACCGCCCCGGCATGTGGGAGCTTCAAAGTACTCCTGGTGCAGCCTGTAAGTGAGGAGAGGCAACAGAGAGGGCAGATTTACTAATCCGGTCATAAAATATGCCAAATGTATCACGACTTTCAACGCTTGTTGTCTAACTGTGTGCCTAATGTTTATGTCCAAAATTTTGGCTCAATGTGAAGAATATTCACTTTCTAAACCACACCCCTTTCCTGCCACACCCACTTGTCTAGACACATTTAATAAAGTGAGTGTATTGGAAATGTCTGTTCTTTATGGGGCATTCATTTAACAAATATATCTAATATGAGATGTGACACAAAAAAACTGCACCAAATTTTGCACTAGATGGGGCCACTGGGACGTGGAATTTCACTTCGACTGACAACAGTTGTATGTGTGTCTCCTGCGACTAATAACTACTTCTGGATACAAAAACAACAGAGCATAGTTTTTTTTTTTTTTTTTTTGCAACTTCAAGGCGCAGTCGCAGCACCTTCAAGCTGCGGTGTGACCCCACTCACTTACATTAGTGAAGAAGCCGCGGGGCAACTTGGCCATCTTTGCACAGGAATTGCAACCAAAGTTGCCACATAGTTTTAGCCTGAATCAATAGGAACTTAAAGATTTACTAAACAGGAGCTTTCTGTTTACAAAAACCAGAACGGGGTATGGGCTTATTCACATGGTGCAGTCAAACTGCAACAATTTGTGTTAAATTTTGCAGAAACACAGTTGTGAAAATGTGACTTGAGCACACAGTGTGAACACGCTCTAATCAGATGAAAAGAAATGCCAAAACCTTAAAAGGGTTGCCTTGCATTAGAATCGAATGATAAACACTTAAAGGTCCAGGATTAAAAAAACATGGCCGCTTTTTTTCCAGAAACTGCGCCACATGGCTGTGTCTTGTATTACAGTTCAGCTCAGTATGAAAACGGTGGACACCCCGAATTATAGTCAATGGGGTCCACGGCTGTTTTAGTGGTCCGGCTCTCCACCGGGGCCCCGAACGACGGAGAGCCCAGCGCAGATGTGACCCCAGCCTTAGTGCTGGTTTTAGAATTGAACAGCCATATTTTTCCTATTACTGGAACATTCCACAATCAACACCCATAATATCACATGAAGGAGTTGCTATTTGGGCAGTTGCCTGCAATTTTCCTTAAAGCGACTCAATTTTTTATTTTTTTTTAAAGTGGTTGCATTTTGTTTTTTTAAGGGTTAAGTCACTGTGTTTGGCAAAGCGGGCATTCCAAGCCGTTTCCTGCGTGACAAAATGGGAGACTAGGAAGTAGAGAGCAGTGGGACCCAAACCCCCTGTGGACAACCCCTTTAGGTGACAACTAATGGACATGGCACAGAACAAGCAGGGGTGTCGTTATAGGGCAGTGGTTCTCAACATCCCGCAGTCCCTGGGGGTACAAGCTGAGGCTAAGAACCATTGGTCTGTATGACATGCTGCACATAGTGGGTGCAATTATCTTACATATGTGGGGCAGTGTGGAGGCCATTATGTTACATGTGGGGGCCATTATATTAAACGTGTGGGCACTGTGGGGACATTATACTACATGTTGGACCCTGAAGAGGCCATAACGTTACTGTTATAGCTCATTTATAAGAGGTCGCTACTCCAGGGGTACTTGGTTAGGACTTTTTCTCACTAATGGGTACTTTGTTTGAAAAGGTTGAGAAACAGTACTATAGGGGGCGCAGCAGTAGCAGTTGCCACCAGGCCCTAGACTCTGAGAGGACCCCAAAGGTCCCTCTGCTACACAGAATATACCACTATTGTAAATGGCACAAGGTAGTGGCCCCATTACAGATTTTATATTGGGCCCTGGTGCTTCATCTTACACCTCTGAGAACAACTACACACTCACTTAAAGGGATACTCAAAGTCCACTTTGATATTCCGCTTGCTCTCGGTTTTGTTACTACAGTCGATGCTCAGGGTGAATTGTCCGCTGTAACTTCCACATGTCGCAAAGGCAAAGATAGAAAATAGCTGGAAAAGAAAGACAAAACATCAGGAAGGAAATAAGGAATGTGGACTGGAGTGCACAGACACCACAACACATCTGCATTACAGATAAAGAAAGACAAGGTTGTGCGAGGTGAGAAAACAGCTCCCCCCTATCCATGGGTTGTGTCTGGTATTGCAGCTCCGATCCATTGAAGCGAATAGGGCTTACAATACTGCGAATTGGAATTGGAGGGTCTCCGGAGTCTGACCCCAGAGCCCTACAGGTTATTATCACTTCCATAGTATTCCAGATGACATGGAGATTTATAGTTTTCTATGTAATCCTGTTAGTGGATCCATAGGTGGCGCTTTACTATAAGCACGTCCACAATGACATCAGTCTCTAAACCATCTGTTCCCTCTTGTCCACATAAAAGCTGCAGTATAGACATCCTGGATGAACATCTATCTAGTATACTGGTAGGGAAGGAAAATGGAGGCCCAGAGATCTACAATAGGGAAACTAAAAACAGATTTTCTCTGGTAATTTTACACCCTTAGGAGAAAACCAACCTCACCGGGGAGCTGAAAAGCAAAGTTGCATCTTATTAGCATAAAACTACAGACAGATGTAGACCTATAGAAGATCTAACAGTATGGGGGCGTACAGGGGGGTATGCACAGCACGGTAACCCAGCGGGTAGTATAGCTCTGTGCACAGCAAGGTGCCTCAGTGGGTAGCTCAGCGTATAGCATGGTGACTGAGTGAGTGGTATAGTTTGTGGACACCATGACTCAGTGGGTGGCATAGTTTGGTGGACAGAATGGTGACTTAGTGGGTGTCAGTCTGGGTGGTATAGCATGGTAACAGTAGGTGGTAGAGGTCAGTGGAAAGCATGGTGACTCAGGGGGTGGCATAGTTGGTGTGCAGCATGGAAATTCAGATGGTAGCATAGCGCAGATGGAAGCATGTTGACTGAGTGGGTAGCAGAATTTTTGGACAGCATAGGCACTCAGTGGAAAACATTTTGTGGACAGCATGGTGACAGTGAGTGATATAATTCAGTGGACTGCTTGGTGAATCAGTAGGATGCAAAGTCTGGTGGCCATTATAGCGACGCACTGTGTAGCGTAGCTCAGTGGACAGTACGATGATTCAATGGGTAGCATGGTGACTCAGTGAGTGGTATTGCTGAGTGGATGGCATGGTAACTTACTGGGTGGCATAGTATGTAGACAGCATGACTCAGTGCACGGTATAGTTCATTGAACCGCATGGTGACAGTGGGTGGCATCGTACATGGACAGCATGGTGACTCAGTGGGTAGCATTGTTTGTGGACAATATGGTGACTTAGTGGGTAGCATAGTTCAGTGGACAAAATGGTGACAGTGCTTGGCATAGTATGTGGACAGCATGGTGACTCAGGTGGTATAGAGTGTGGACTGTATGGTGACTCAGTGGGTGGTATAGATTGTGGACTATGTTGACTTGGTGGGTGGCATAAACTGTGGACAGCATGACTTAATAAGTGGGATAGTATGTGGACAGCATGGTGACTCAGTGGGTGGCATAGTATGTGGTGACTCAGTGGGTGGCATAGTATGTGTTGACTCAGTGGGGGGCATAGTTTATGGACAGCCTGGCGACTTAGTGGGGGGCATAATTTGGGGCAGCATGTTGACAGTGGGTAGCATAGTTCAGTAGGCAGCAATGTGACTCAGTGGGTAGCATAGTATGTGGTGACTCAGTGGGGGGCATAGTTTGTGGACAGCATGGCGACTTAGTGGGGGAATAATTTGGGGCAGCATGTTGACAGTGGGTAGCATAGTTCAGTAGGCAGCATGGTGACTCAGTGGGCACAATGTGAGTGCTAGATAATAAACAAGATTTTTCTGAAATGCAATAACCTTGGAGGAATCTAGAACTTGGACTGAGACATATGAAGAATCGCACTGTATGTAAATGTGTTATCAGAGAAAATATGCCATGTTCTCCTCCTGCCAAATGTTAAGATGATAGGAAGTGGGAGGCACATACGATATCTTGAGTAGATCTTAAAGTTGGCAGTGGATTTCGCCCATCTTGTGCCTGCTGCGTTCTGTATATGTTTTATTTTTTTTACATCTAGTGATATCACAAAATGTGCAGCCAGCACTTGTAGGGTTAAAATGGTAGTGATGCACTTTTTTACTGCATGGCACTTCACCCCTACCGCAGATGAACGGCCAGGGGGGCAGGTGGCGGTGCACATGGGCAGACTCGCCTGGATTTATGCTGCTGGTAATCCTCAGAAGGATTGTGACCTCCCGCATCTCCACAGAGACTGATGAGTATTTTTAGAGCATCGGCCATAGAAAACAGTAAAGAGGATTACAGTGTAACCTGGGGTGTGAGAATGCACAAGTCACAGCGTATGCAGGCGATGGGACGGGGCACAAACCTCACAAACAGTGCACATACATGTGGACAGCCAGGAACATGGGATTATACCACTGTCTGCAAAGAACTGCAATTCACTGCACAATCTGCAGCATGTGTGGGTACAGGGTGTGAACAGCGCCTATAACCTGGGGGTGCAAACAGGACTGCCAAAGGACTGCCACAATGTCTTGTGACATAGTAAGACGGGTGAAGCTTTTTTTAGTCTGGGGCGGACCCAGTTTGCCAAGTACCCGTGTATTATCAAATGCCAGATTAAAGGAGTTTTAGTAATAGTGAGGTGGATATCAAATATTCTGGATTATCAAATGTCAGATTTAACACGTTTTAGTATTGAGTGAGCAGTACTAAGAAACTTTTTGGATTATCAGATGTCAGATTAAAGGAATTTAAGTATAAGTAAACTGGCCTATCAACATTTTTGGAATGTAAAATGCCAGATTTAAGGAATTTTAGCATAAGTGAGCCAGACTATCACAATTTCTGGATTATTAAATGCCAGGCTAAAAGAGTTTTAGTATAAGTGAGCTGGACTATGAAAATGTTTGGATTCTCAGATTCCAGATTAAAGGAATTTTAATATAAAAGATCTGGACTATCAAATACTCTGGATTACTGGATGCCAGATTAAAGGAGATTTACTGTATAAGTGAGAATTTATAAGTGTAAGTGTCTTATGGTATATAGGTAAGTAATTTCCGTCTAGCAGTTACCCCGAATGTCTACTAATCCAGAGCAAGTGCCCTATTTTGTATACAATCCCTAAAATGGTCCCCGCTATTACACTAGAGGCCTCTTTGCCCTGTCATACAGGCAGTAGATGGAGGATACATTTATAAAGCTGGATGTACCACCATAATGTTCTCGCTCCTGGTCTCATCATTTATTTAAGGCACAGAGAACAAGGTTTTCTCACAACATGTCACGCAACGCCTCAGCCTGGGCAACCTGCTACCCGGGGGTATAATACACCATGTACAGCACTGTATATACATACATTATAACATACAGACAAGACACAAGGTCACATATATATCTACATAATGATATATAGGCAATATAAAAGGTCACATATATACACACCATAGGACAGGGAGGTTTACTCACCCATTCCAGAATTTTGATGAATCCCAAAGGCTCCTTCACAACACGAAACTGCCCCCCTGCCACCAGCTGTGGGAGACAAGAGGGGTAAGCACAGAATATACAGAATACATAGGTCAGTCTGCTGCTGTCCTAGGTGCTGAAATCCCATTTTACCTGAAGTCCTCACTCCGTCTGTTCTGTGCTATCCCACAGTCACACATACAGTATACTGTCACTGTGTAAATGTGATAATGTACAGTATACCTTCAGGATATCAAGCCATTTAGGATCTGATGACATCATCAGTCTATTCAGTGCGGCAATTCAGATATACACATATCATAATGAAGTCAAGGATATGGTGGCTCACAGGTTTTCTCTTTTAAGCCATCTGCTTGGTTGCCATGGACAGGTGCCTTGGTTTTCATGTCTACCCCCCGATCAAGAAGTTGCAATGTCACATACTCTATTAGGGAACCCGAGTTAATAAAGGGGATCTGCTTATTTAGGAAAATCATCAGCTACAGAAAGCAGCAACAAAGAGTGTCTCTTACTCTGAGCGTCTCTTGACACGCTGGAACAATAAATGGATAGCTCATTGATTTCAATGGGAACTGTGTAATGCTTAATTTCCCCAGTGGTGGCGCTGCAGTGAAACTGAATACTTGCTGCTGGGCTTCCCCACAGATTACAGCTGATTAATGGTGATGCCTGTAGTGGTACAGCCTGTGATCAGATTATCATCATGGGACCCCTTAATAAAATGTGGAGAACCCACTTAGTGTGATATATAAGAGCAGTGGGTGTAACTAACTATAACGTGTAGTAGCACTCCATCATCCGGAATACTGCCATCTTGGGGTTCATATTACTGATAGATAGATGGATATATAGAGAGTAGATGAGACATAGTCAGATAAATAGACAGAGATAAATAGACAGATAGATAGTAGACATGACAGACAGGCAGACCAACAGACATAAATAGGCAGATCAGTAGATTAGTTAGATAGATCAATAGAACAGATAGAGGTATATAGATAGATATGAAATAGATAGCTATGAGATAGATAGATAGATAGATAGATAGATAGAAAGAAAGATGGCTAGATATGCGGTAGGTAGATAGATATAGATATTTAGATAGATAGATATGAGGTAGATAGATATGAGGTAGATAGATATTTAGATGTAGATAGATAGATATGAGGTAGATAGATATAGATATTTAGATAGATGTAGATAGATATAGATATTTAGATAGATGTAGATAGATAGATATGAGGTATAGATATTTAGATAGATGTAGATAGATATAAATATTTAGATAGATGTAGATAGATAGATATGAGGTAGATATAGATATTTAGATAGATGTAGATAGATAGATATGAGGTAGATATAGATATTTAGATAGATGTAGATAGATAAGAGGTAGATAGATATAGATATTTAGATAGATAGATATGAGATAGATAAGAGGTAGATAGAATAGATAGATTTATATTATTCTCACAACTCTATGCTCTGCCATTCCTCTGTTATTCCTCCTAAAAATATATAAAACCTTGACTACTGGGTGTTTCCAGTTGGGGGTGTCTTACACAGTCTGATATTAGGTCACAGACAGTGACTAACCATTCTTCAACAGCCAACCACTTCACAGAACATGAATAGACCAAAAAGGGGGGGAAAAATGGTGAATATTTCACTGCTGAAACATAACCTTTAATAAGTTACTTAAAACCAAATAAGACGGAAGTGCAGAAACGTCAACATATACCCTTAGATAACAATATAATGTATATCTTGATATCTTATCCAGCAACCATTTTTATATTCTTATCTGGGTGTATGTACTTCCGTCTCACATTGAATTTATTTAGTTTTAAGTAACTTATTATTCACCATTTTTTCCCCCTTTTTTGGTCCATTCATGTTCTGTGATTGGATAGTATCCAATCAGAGCCTACAATGTCACACTGAGGACACGCCCCTTTGGCAAGGATAACATCCAGTTGTCAATTTATGCATATATTTCTAAGAGGAATAACAGAGGGACGGCACAACACAGAGTTATAAGAAAGGATGAGCCAGAATTGTTATTTGACGGGAATTACAATTATTTCCTAAAAGAGACATGTCAGGAGAGGAGACCGCTCCCCTTTAAGATGCCACCATGTACATTATTAAATCTTACTTCTGACACTTATGGACTATTGCTTTGGAGCAGTAATAAGAAGTCGTATCACTGGTTGGGTGTAAATGTGATAATGGGGTTGTTGATTTTTAGAAAGTCGTCCGTACAATGGAAAATGAAATAACAGGGCTGATATCTGATAGAACGGTTACAGTCACTTGATATGGGTGCGTCACTTTTTGGCTAACACACTGGGTAAAACTAGTGATATCTCTTGTAAATAGAGGTGATCATAGGAGGGCGGTGCAGGTCCAGAAATGTATTTTTTGCATTGGCCCATACGGGTGGACTACCAGGTCATCCAGACATTCTGCTGCAGGCCCAGGAAACATTGCATATCCTACTCTTTAACCGGAGCTTAAAGGGATGGTCCAGAGGGGAATGATTTTTTAGAAACAGGTTCACAATGGGTCAAAAATATAAAAATCTCACCAATCCCTCACCTTTCTGTTCCGATACTCTGGAAAACAGGAGATGTAATTGGTTGAGATGGAATTTCCTGTGTGTCCAAGCGGGACCAGGAAGTAAAGACTAGCAGGAAGTATAAGAGGAGCAGCAGGGGATCGGCGAGGTGAGTACGCCTTCTTTTATGTGTTTAACCCACTGTAAATTCTTCAAGGAAAAGTCTGTCCTCACGCATATTAATAAAGGAGACCCAAGATGGATCGGTCCATGTATAGGCAAAGTTCTTGGTTAAAAAATCAATATGACGTCTCCAAAGACCACTGCTTGGTCCAAGGACCCGCTAGTTGCCCCCAGTCATGATCTCATATAGGTACTCTGAACCGTTCACCTGATCTGACATCTACACAACGCTTACGTTACATAATCTATGGATCATACAGACACACCAAGTCAAGGGCAGACATAGTCAGCAGAGGGCCCCTGTGCAGGATTATGTATGGGCCCCTGTGCATGTGTATGGGTCCTCAATAACTCCTCATAGAACACCTCATTATGTCTATAACAGCCTATCAGTAATTGTGAGCAATGTCATTCAATCTAATAGAAAATGGTGGGCAAAGGGTCCCTTTGCCCACAGGGCCCCCGTAAAAGTGTATGGGCCCCTGATATCTCAATACAGAGCGCCCCCTTATGTCTATAACAATCTGTCAGTAATTGTGAGCAATGTCATTCAATCTAATAGATAGTGGTCGGCTACTTCTGGGGTAAAGAAGGCCCCTTTACCTCCAAGGCCCCCTGTACAAGTGTTTGGGCCCCCATTAGTTCTTCACAGATCGCTCCCTTATGTCTATAACAATCTATTGGTAACTGAGCAATGCTATTCAATCCAATAGGCAATGGTTGGCTGCTTCAGGCGGGTACAGGGCCCCTGTGCACATGTAAGGGCCCCTTGGTCCCTAATATCTCATCCCAGAACGCCCCCTTTTGTCTCTAACAACCTATTAATAATTGTGAGTAATGCCATTCAGTCTAATAGCTAGTGATATGCTGCTTTAGGTGGGAAGAAGGCCCTTTACCTCCAGGGCCCCTGTGCAAATGTATGGGCACCCTGATTCCCATTAGTTCATCAAAGAGCGCCCCCTTATGTCTAAAACAATCTATCAATAATTATGAGCAATGTCATTCAATCTAATAGACAGTGATGAGCTGCTTTTGGTGGGCTGAGGGACCCTTTACCACCAGGGCCCCAGTACAAGTGTACAGCCCCCCCAGTAGCTCATCACAGAGCGCCCCCTTATGTCTCTAACAGTCTATCAGTAATTGTAAGCGATGTCCTTCAATCTAATAGACAGTGGTTTACCTCTTTTGGTAAACCGAGGGCCCCTATGCCTTCAGGGCCCCCATACATTTGCACCTATGACATGTCCTCCCCTGCACAAAGAACAAGGCAATCACATTATGAATAATTTTCAAATATTACCAACAGCCCCATTTAAGGTCACATTTATGCTTTCTAAAGGATCATCCACATTCGGTCATCAGTAACCACGCAGTTCTGTAAAAATCCCAATTTATCTCCATGCCATGATCATTAACCTTGTCAG